>OU611828.1:10040353-10743406 GCA_914767695.1 Ptilodon capucinus
GCTATGTTGGGTGATGAATGCGAGCGGTTGAGTCCAGCTGCGCCGGCGCTGTCCGACGACATCATGTACGTGTCGCCATCCTCGTCCTGCTGCAGGTGGCTATGGTTAACTTTATGGTATATGGCGAATGGAATCATTTAATGGTTACATTTTCCATCAAAAGATCCCACACCAATCAACGACAGTAACATCCTTTAAGGCCGGCGCGGCTGTCCAATCTGCAGAATGCTTCAAATGCCGAAAATATATAGGCTATATCCGAAATAATACTTTGGGTACATATACGGTAGCTCATATGTGGATGTTTAGTTAAGACAGTCTATACCTAACTATCACAGTTTCTGAGTTTTAGATCTTTGAATATTTGTCACAGGTATCGTGTTCTGGCCTTTGGGTACATCCATAACCCTATTCAGCAGTGCAAACACCACTTATGAGGGGCGACTACCAATATTTACAAAACAGAACATGCAAATTTTACATAGGCTCGTTATAGAAATTGACAACGAAAAAAAAATTGGAAAAACATGGTCAAATTTCGATAAAAAAATTATACCATTCAGTTCTATACCCGATACTGATGCAAACGTCGAAACATTATTTCGGACTTCTGAAAGAACCTGTCGTATCCTGGGGTATATGATATGAGGCTTTTGGGTAGAAACTTTAAATCCATTGGGACCGGGAGCCCTCCGGATGGTTCAAGACATTGCGAAAAAACTGATTGAAATGCTGAAAACTTGAGAACAGAACTACTTTGCACAGTACATTAGCATTGCCATTCAACGTGGCAATGCTGCCAGCGTTCTGGGCACCCTACCGCACGACAGAGATGGAGGACAATACAATTTTAATTAAATCTTATACTTGTTTACTGTTTTATTAGAAAGTAAAACACATTTTACAAATGTACATTTGTAAACTGTGGTTATGTAAATAAATGAGAATATTAAAGCTTGTACTATGGGTATAAAATGGACTGTGGGTGATCCCAGTTACACCCAGTCCATGGGCAATCTTAAGAGGTATTTCTTTTTTTTTTTTTTTTATGAGATAGGGAGACAAACGAGCAGACGTTTCACCTGATGGTAAGTGATCAACGCCGCCCATGGACACCTGCAACACCAGGGGCATCGCAAGTGCGTTGCCGGCCTTTAAGGAATGAGTATGCTCGTTTCTTGAAGATACCTTAAATATATTTGTGGACCATACGCTTTGTGCCCTAGGACATGCCAGAAAGCAGGAACCTCAAAGCATGTAAAGTTGGTTGTTAACACAAAACAATGGCGGATAGAGGAGAATCATCTCATATGGGAGAAAAGTTGAAAAAGTATCCAGCTGTTATTTATAGTATACATAAATAACAGTTCAAAAACTTTCCACAATCGCGCTGGTGTAGACAAAGGGTATGAAGGGGATGAACTTACGTTGTACAAAATAATGTAGTAAATATAATCCTAAGTAATTATTACAAGAAAATGTGCACCTAGCGTGATTTAATAATATTTGGCGCTTCCTTAAAAATTAACCCTGATGCTAATCTGGCGCCATCCATAATTAATGCATTTCGACGGACGCTTTTTCAATGCACAGATGACTCTCCTTACCTCTACCCTCCAAGCGATGGAGAGGAAACTGAAGTGTCCGTGGCTGTAAAATAGCAAAGTGCAATTTGAGGGGAGTGAAGTACCTTGTCGAAGTGTGGTTTCTTCTTGTCCCTGGCCTCGGCCAGCTTCCGCTTGCGCTCGGCCTCGAGCAGCTCGCGGCGCCGGTCGAGCTGCGCGCGCTGCTCGCGCACCAGCGCGATGCGCGCGCGCTTGGCCGACACCTCGCGCGCCGAGGCCGCCTGCGAGCTCAACATGCGCTGCCGATCCGCTAAACCATACATTTTGCTTCGTAAACACTTAACGAATCAAACAATTCACTAGTCTTTTGTTAAACTTACAAATAAATACATTGTAGCGAAATCTATCTCGCCACATACGAACTAAATCCTGCATCGCGATATTAAAGTTATCCGAGCGATTGCACATATATACAAGAACCCGACAACAATCGTCGGGCAGTAGCCCACCAGACACAACATCCGTCTGGTCGGAGGATCCTCCCTTTTCAATGGTGAATGAGGAACTTAACACACTGTTCCTCACACTTCGCCAAAACATCAAACCTGTATTCCCAGAAGGGGTAGGCAGAGATGCACTGCAGTGCGCCCACACTTCGCCGATGTATTTTGGTCCCAATGTAATAGGGGGCGAGCCTATTATATAGCATAATGGCTGAGCATATTCTCCCTCAATACGAGAGAGATTCTTGGGCCACAGTCCACCACACTGGTCCAGTGCGGATTGATGAACTTCACACGCCTTTTCATAGACATGCAGGTTTCCTCACGATGTTTACCTTCACCGTTTCTTAGCAAGTGATAACCTCGGATGCGAGCCGGGGTTTGAACCTGCGCACTTTGATTGCAAAACGTGACCACTCGCCTACCGCTGTTAATCTTGTTATAGTTTAAATTCCTCTACACCTTGCGTCGTTTAAGATCTGTAACCGTCTCATTGAAATATCCTGTAGTTACATTATGTAACAAATTAGTGATAATTTCTCAATATATAAGAGAATGTAAATTATTTTGGGAATTATAGATATCTTAACCACATATATAATTATCAGTATTTCCACTTTACAGTATATTTAATGGTCTTTACAAATTTTACGGGAGTTTTTTTTAAATGCGCATAACCTCAAAAATACACTCGTTTAAATATGACTAGTGTATGATATGGTGGGGGTACCTTCGGTGTCGGGCGTGGCGGTGGCGGCATCAGCGGCGCCGGCGATGGAGTCAGCCAGCCGCTCCGCCTCCTCCCTCTCCCGCCGCTGGTACTCCTCCAGCTGCTCGCGCAGACTCAGGTTTTCTTGTTCCTGAATCACCACCGACATTCAATTATACCATCCTTTTGGGATAGAAAAACTATGGAGTTGCTTGACACTTCTCCATAGGAAATTCAATCTTAATGCCATATATGGTTTTTGAGCGTCCTCAGAAGATCCACCCTACCAAAGTTTTATCACGATCTGGGGCCCGATTTTCGTTTGATAGACATCAATCTCTATTAGAGATATGTCGAAATCGAAACAAAAGAAAAAATACGACCAATTTGACGTTTCGTTTCGACATATCTCTAATAGAGATGGATGTCGATCGCACGAAAATCCCCCCACTAGTCAATGGTGTATGGAGTGAAAACACACATACGTACTTTATTTTTTAAATTTATATAGAAGACAGATACAAGAAGTGTCCAACTAAAGGTAGATTTATGGCTGAAGCCGAAAGTTCGGACGGAAATTAGACATGAGATATGTACATTTTGACGTTGTAATATGAATATAAATAACCATACTATGTAAAATTTTATAAGATACCCCCAAATGTCATTGAAACCAAATTTAAAACTTGCATTCGACAAACACTATGCAGGCGAGCATATTACACAATAGAGAATTATCTAGAGGATAAACACGCTTGGTCAGGCGCTGGTCCGGCTCCACAGGAACTCATTTGAGGGATGTTTGCTATTTGTCCCGTTTTCCTGCTCCTTCCTACCTTCAAATCTTACACTGACACAGCTTGTAATTTGTATTGCTGATTAATTTTGTGTTGAGATTGTATAGCCTTATTAACTTTATGTTGTATATTTGTTAATTAAGAAAAACACATTGTAATGCAAATAACATGTAAATCCTTATTGGAAAAAAGCAACCATGGAGTTTCTTGCCCATTCTTCTCCATAGGATATGCATTCCGAATGGGTGGTAGAGATACTATTAATATTATTTATTTTTTACTGACGATTCATAAGTGCCTGTATTGGTTTACATAAAAACATTCTGATTCTGATTCATAGCAAGGATTTCGGGGTGAGCCAGTTATAATACAATACGTGAGTGTGACTGACCATGTCGTACTGCTTGTTCTCGAGCTGCATGAGCTGCGAGATGATCTCCTGCTCGCGCAGGTTGTACATGGCGCGCACGTCGTCCTGCGGCTCCGTCTCGCTCTGCCCGTGGACCTTCTCCCAATCCTGGACCACACGAGGAACGTACCCATTACATCACTAATACTCTATATATATAAAAGGCTTTGTCCTGAATGACTGACTGACGCATCAACGCACAACCTAAACCGCTGATCGAAATTTGGAGCATGTGTTCTTTGTATGACGTAGGCATCCGATACGAAAGCATTTTCCGAAATTCTACCCCTAAGGGGGTGAAAAAGGGGGGCAAAGTTTGCATGGGACAACGTGATTCCTTGGTCCAATCTACTTCAAATTTTGCATAAACCTTTTTTAACAGAATTGATGGAAGAAGTGTTTCGTATTTTACTGAAATTCATCCCCTAACGGGTTTAAAAAGAAGTAGACGTAAAAACCCAATTAAAAATCTGTTTAGAACCTTTTTCAACTTCTACGCGGACGAAGTCACGGACAAAAGCTAGTCTATACATAAAACGCAAAAAAAAATTCTACCTACGTCCGTTATAGACTTTGAAACCGTAATTGGTAACTGATGATGGTCATACCTGCTCAGCCTCTATCCGCTGCATCTCAAGAGTGAGAGACGTGTCCGCGATCCTCTCCTGCTGGTCCAGGATGAGCTGCATGCTGCGCGCGCGCTCCGTGTACATCTGCACTGCGGCCGCCTGCCAATACAACATCACTCACTTCTGCATTCCTATATCGCATAGTATTCACAAGACAATCATCTTGTCTCTTACGTATTAGGTGTTTGAGAGACTCGGTGCGACATAAGTCTTGTCTTGGCGCATGTGCAAGTCTCCCGTTTGAAACTAATATTCTTATCGTGCCGCCAAATCACATATTTTGTGAGGATAAAAAATAAATTAAATAAGTGTATAAAATAATGATGACTATTGATATCATAATTTAATGCCGCACATTGGGGCGAAGACGCTCGCGCTTTAAATAATTTGCCAGTATCACAAGTAGAACAGTATTGCCAGTCACAGAACGTAGTTCCTTATCGCGCGTTGCGAAAGGGGGCTAGACGGAAAAAATTAAGACGTTAACGACACTTTTTGTATCGACATTTTGTGTGTGATTTTTATTGTATACATTTATGTAACGATTTCGATGTGTGTGTGTGTGTGTGTGTGTGTGTGTGTGTATGTACAATTTTTTTGCTTTTTTTTATTTCAAAAGGAACTTCGTTCCATCCGGGTGTCCCTTGAAACCTCTCAAGTTTTTTTTTGTAACGAAATGACACTGACAGCGCGTCACATTCTAACGACAAAATACGACCAATTTGACTTTTAGAGAATATATCGATCTTGCATGAATTGGGTTCCAGGGGTCCGATTTTCGTTTGATAGACATCAATCTCTATTCGAGATATGTCGAAACAAAACATCAAATTTGTCGTATTTTTTCTATTGTTTCGACAACTATCTCTAATAGTGATTGATTCTATCAAACGAAAATCGGGCCCCAGGTAGTTTTCAGGTAGTAGTCTTCGGCAACTATAAGACGCTGAGGAACTTCCTGGTTGAGCTTGGAAGGCTGGAGTAACCAGTCCACCATTCTCCAAGATTCATAAGTGCCAGTATTGATTTATTTGAAAAAAAATCTGATGCTGAATGTCAGTATGACGAAAAAGCGAGATGAATGGAAGAGAAAGACATACTGCGCAGAGTCCAAATGTCCAAGTGATGTTTGTAACATTTACCTTGCTGGCCCTATCCACGACAGGCTCGGCCGGCTTGCCGCGCGCGGGCGGCTGGCCGGCGGCCGGCGCGGGCGGAGTGAGCTCTGACCAGTTCGGGTAGTCTATGTCACCTGGAAAACCACTTTGATGAGTCTAAACTGCATACCGCTCTTTTGAGATAGCTTCCAAGCCTTCAATAACTTCTTTTAGGGCCAGTAATTTTAAAAACTCGAGTCCAATACGGTTTTATGTACCCTTTGATTTTCAGTATCTTCGTGAATGTAGTTTACACTGTTTAATAGAGTTATAGATGTGTTTTAAGGTCACAACGTGATACTTGTGACGAATAATTAAAGGTTCGTCACTCAGAAATTATAATTGTTACGTAACATCTGTCTTCACCGTATCAGCTACCGTCTGTTCATGAAATATTATTTCAAGGCACAAGCTTTGCATACTTTGGGATCGTACGATGAATCTCATGTGCTGTCTGGCAATATTGCAAACGAGTTTCAATCACCTTCTGTCAAAACAGCTCGTTTGGTTTTTAACAAACATTGACAGCGATCAGAGTTACATAATCAGAGCCTGACACGTACCTTTCTGATTGAAATGTATGTGTTATGTATGTGTAGTGTCTATGTGTTACCCAGCATATCGTCGAGGAATTCTTCCTGCCTGGGCGGCACGGCCTGCGGGTTGGTGGTGAAGGCGGGGTACTTCAGCAGCCAGTCCTCGTACCCGCCCAGCAGCGCCAGCGGCGGCCGCGCGTACTGCACTTTCACGTCCCACTGGAACGACAACCCATTATAAACTTATCATCATGAGAATAAAGTTCTAAATCGCTCAACCTGCAATAGACAGAGGTTTGGTTACCCCAAAACGATTGCCAAAAAATCTATGGAAAACATGACGTGATTTACATTTCAAAAACCTAAGCTATAATGAACCTTCATACAATGAAATAAAGTTAAAGTTGCTCAACCCGATTTTCGACAAGTGTTCCTACTAATCTATGGAAATCACATAAGTCATGTAAGCTACTTCGTATCTATTTATGCGGGACGAGCGACTTAAATTGTTTTTTGTTTCTGGAAAGTTTACGCTAAATCAATAAACATAAAGATTTAATTTCTATAATAAAAGCCACGCGACCGCACGATTGACTTCGCTCGCTTCACGTAAAAAAAAAAACAAATTCAAAATTTCTGCCAATACCAAAACGCACTCTATATTTAAAAAAAAATGGTAAAAAACTTCTTAAGAACAAGCTTTCATTTAATTGCCCATAGTTTTCGTCTTCTCCTCAGCAAGCCCTTTCATTTGAAACCCATACTGTGGTTGTGAAAAAAATAAAAACTATTCCGCCATGTTGGATGATCCGCCATATTGGAATTAGAATGACGTCACATAGCTAAGCATGCATTGTCATCCAAAATAAACGTGTATAATAAATTTCAGTTCAATCAGTTAAAGATAACTGATTTAAAATTCAGTTGCAAGATTCCACCCGGACATACTTTTCAAGTTAATATAAAGCTTATAACTTATAATAACTTATAAATAATAAGTAAGATTACATTTCTGTGGTAAATGTCACTCCCCCATGTATATAGAAGGAAGAAATCCAATTTGTCTATACACAGTTGTAGTGAGTCTGCAGGGTTCACACCTTGAGCAGTATAGTCTTGAGGAGATGCAGCGTCTTGCCCGGGATGACGGCGGTGCCGCTCCAGTCCAGCATCACAATCAGCTCCATGCTGGCGCGCTCCGCCCATACGCCGCGTGACGCCGCAGGCATGTTCTGCTCCAGGACATTGGCCGAACGTCTGATGAAGAACAGCTTCCGAGTCAGCATCATGATAACCACTTTCATCCGCAAAGATATTACTTAAGACGGCCTGTAGGCTTAGCATGATACATGGTCATTTATGTTTTTCAACTGTCAGATTTGTCGAGAAAATGACATCACTTTAAGCTTTTTGAACTGGAGCCTACACAAGTGGGCTTAGCATAACCGCGTATACATAAGTTTTGTCTCTTTCAACTGTCAGATTTATCGAGAAAATGACGTCACACCGAAACATGTCCAGGCCCTGTAGCATGATCGTGTAGACATAAGTTTTATCTCTTTCAACTGTCAAATTCGTCGAGAAAATGACGTCACACCGAGCCATGTCCAGTACATAAAGTTCAATGTGCCAATTCATGTGTGTATTTGCCTAGTCTGACGTAGATTGGCACCTGCTCCAAATGTAATAGATTATACTGTTATTTTTAGCATTTTAGTGCACCTTTGTTTTTGAAGATGGTTTTTGTTTTTTGTTAAAAAAATAATTGTATGTAAGGAATAAACTGAAAAACTACTGGACCGATTTCAAAATATATTTTGCCATTAGAAAGCTACATTACCACTGAGTAACATAGGCTATATTTATTTATGCCCAAAAATGTCCGTCCGTGCGAAGCCGGGACGGGCCGCTAGTTTCTGATATGACTAATATAGAAATCAGCACTGTGTTGCGCGGGATTTTTGTTTTTAAGTAACAATATTGTATGAACATCCTTAGTATCGTTACCCTGGCGATATGCACTCCTCGGGCACACTGATGCAGGCCGGGTAGTTGATGTGGGAGTCCAGGTAGTCACTGCCAGGTCTCGCGTCCAGGATCATCACCTTCAGCTTGCCGCTCTTCAGGATTGTGTACAGCTGCTCACTCTTGATGGTCACCTCGTCTAGACCTGTTGGAGATTGAAATAGAGAATAAACATTAAAACCAATTTGATAGAAATTCGATTCCCTCTGTAAACCATTTAATAATGATATTTTTGGGTTCTTTACCTCATAAAGAAAAATAGGATCAAGGGTTCCTTTATAGGAACTGTGCTCCTATCCATAAGGATAGATCCATAGGGACAGTGTTGTACTGTGTGATTCAAGTAAGAATAGGAACGTCAATAACCACTATCTGTCAAATGTCACTCGAAAAGTAACAAGAGCAAAAAACTTATTTGCATATCAATAATAAAATAGTCTGACATCATATTTAAATAAAACGGTTAAATTAGTAGTAAATTGTCTTAATATAATATTTAAAGTCATAATTCGTTTTTTAAAACCATACCATAACCTTTTTTATTTTCATTTTTGGCACAAAGGACCAGAAGCCATGCCAAAATTATTAAAGAAAAGAAAATAAGGACGCCAGTCGCATTTTTGTCGTTGTTATGTCGTAAATTTTATTTAAAAAATATCTTGTCTTGCTCACCCTACCTAACTGGTTAGAATTGACAGCTATGATGTCACAATATGGCGCAAAGTCGATCCTATTCTCATTTTAATCGCATAGTATGTGTGCCAATTTTAGACAAGATTGTTTTCTAAAGCTATTGTAAATCTATACTAATATTATAAATAGGTAAAATTTGTATTTTTGTATATTATCGACATCCATTTCTATTAGAGATATATGTCAAAACAAAACGTCAAATTGGTAGTATTTTTTTTTGTTTCGACATCTCTTTTAGAGATTGATGTCTATCAAACAAAAATTTATTTTTAACAAAAAACAAAAACCGACTTCAAAAACCTAGGTGCACTAAAAAGCTACAATTGTAAGGTTATTTGTAGCTTTTTAGTGCACCTAGGTTTTTGAAGTCGGTTTTTGTTTTTTGTTAAAAATAAATTTTTTTCACGATTTTTAGTGTCAATAATCGTTGAAAATTTGCAAATATTATCACCTTATAACAGCCCTAAAAAAGTAAAAATTTACAGCCAAAAAAAATATATCCCCCCTCACCCCCCCCCCCCCCCCCCCCCTTTCCACCCATTTGGGGGTGGGTTTCGATCTTTGTTAACAATCAATCCATATTAAACAAAAAAAAAATTTCGAAATCGGTTCACTAACGCCGGAGATATGCTGTATTCCGGATTGGACCCCCATTTCACCCCCTACATATTTTTTCTTTCAAAATTCCTGAAAGACGTGTTTTTTTATTTTGTATGTTAAATTTATATACAAAGTTTCAAGACGTTCAAAAAATATTTTTGAAATTATGTGACCTTCAACCCCCTATTTCACCCCCAAGGGGTTAGATTTCTGATAATATTTTGGAAATGGGACCAACCTTGAAGAATTCCCTAGCAAACCTAAAAAAAAAATTCGAAATCGGTCGACAGACGCCGGAGATATGGGGTAACATACATAAAAAAAAAAAAAAACATACGGGTCGAATTGAGAACCTCCTCCTTTTTGAAGTCGGTTAAAAATCGGGCCCCAGGGTAAATACCAAAGACACCATAACTTCAAGCTCATGGGAATCAAACCTACAACCAATTAGTTCAGTGAGCTGAACAACCTATGCTAAAACCAGTAAGCCAATCCGTTGTCGTATTACCTGGCAATCCCATAGGCTGTTCATTGACACTGACAGCTTCTATAGCCTTCTTCCTGTTCTCCTCCATCTTCTGTTTGATCAACTCATTCTCCTTGATGTCATTAAGACGTTTCACCTTCTGCTCCTTTGCATATCTAGAACACAATTAATAATAACAATTAACATGTTAGCTGCAGCAAAACAAGCAGTAAAAATTGTATGGGGCTGATTATGTGTGACCCGCAGATAATGTTTTAATGTATTTTAAGGATAGCATTACATCTGCCCCTTCCAATACTGATACTTAACGATCACGACCGCTCTGTCAAGAGCGTACCGGATAAGAAGAAGAAGAAGAAAAAAAGGTTTATGTGATGCTTTCCATAGGTATTCTACATCATCATCATCATCACGCCTGTATTCCCCGAAGAGGCAGAGGTGCACTGCAGTGCGCCCACACTTCGCCGATGTATTTTTGGCCCAATGTAATAGGGGGCGAGCTGATTGCCATTAAACCGGTCACATTCTCCCTCAATAAGCGGGAGATTTGGGCCATAGTCCCCCACGCTGGCCCAATGCGGGTTGGTGGACTTCACACGCCTTTCTATAGACATGCAGGTTTCCTCACAATGTTATCCTTCACTGTTCAGCAAGTGGTAATCATTGCTGAAAATGACTTTCACAAATGAAAATTATCACTGAAGTGCAGGCCCCAGATTGAACTTGCACCCCTTACGTTCAAGCAGTTGTAGCCACCACTGCTAGGTACACTCCAAAGGTATTGATATACCTAAATAAACATTTTTATTAGTCATCAGGAAATTATTACAACAGAATACAGCTATTATTTCTATATTAGGTAATGTTGATGTTTTATACATAACTAGCAGTACCCGTCACTCCATTAAGAACAAATTTAAATAAATGTAAAGTCTCCTAAGTTATTCCTCACGGCATCAGCTACCTGCCAATGAAAATCCAGTCAAAATCAATCCACCCATTTATAATAAGTAGATTATGCCACATTGTAACAGATGGACAAAAATATTGTTGCATGTACCATATATACTTTTACATGCATTAGTAAATAACTTTTATTGTGCCATCAAAATCAGACACTTCAATTTTATATGTGTATTTTAAACAAATACATGATTTTATCATTATACTTTGTCATAAAAACACAAAAACAATGTGCTCTGCAAAAATAACACAGTTTCCTCATCTCACCTGTCAATTAGGCTATTTTTAAGTTTCTCAGCTGCATCTAAAGCCTTGTTTGGGTTCTTAGCACCGAGCATGTCATTATAATAAGTCTTATGCTTCTGATACTCCTTGTCTTTGCTGATAAAAGCCACCACCCGAAGGTATTTCATGTAATACACATAGGAGGATTCCTCATCACCCTTTTCGCGATTCTCTTCCGCACTTTCAAATAGTTTCTGAGCTGTTTTGCATAACCTACAACAAATTTTACAATATATACTGATTCACTTGTTATAGTAACCTTATTTTTATCCTGAATACGATCGATATACTCACAGGGTAGCTCTTTTAGACTTCAAATCTGATACATTGTGTAATTTGTCCAAATCCTCAATGCATTTTCCAAGGTGAAGTTGTATTCTTCGTGTTTCTGTCATGATGGAATTTTATGTGTTCGTCACCGCTATTTCAAGATAGAACCGTAATTTTAAGTCTTCTGAACCACTGTAAACTACATTTGTTATAAAAGACGTAGAGATTGTGTAAAAATTCACTGCAAACAAAAAATCGTGAATCAAATCCGATAAATGTCAAGTTCACTACTCGTAGTGATGTGCATTACGATTATTCTTTAAACGATATTAAATTATATGAAGACATATTATTGATTAAGACGGCACCAAGTTGGCAGGTATTTTGGCTGTGAGTGATGTTACATTTCATTATTGATGAAACTACTACTGCACAATTTGTCCTCAGTGCATTTATTATTTTGTATGGCTTAAAATCTTTGCATAATAAAACTATCGATTAGTTAATAATCGAAAAATAAGTAGAAGATTAGATACACATCACTAAAGTTATTTAAGTAACGTACAGAGTAAAAATACTGCGATCATACCATGATCATACTTTCACACTTATTTTTGTATCCGTACGTAACTTTACGATACGCTATAAATTACCTGCATTCTATGCTACTTCTACAATAATTATACGAAGATATATATCGGAAATGAGCCAAACACACGTTTGCATTGCCGATCCACTTTTAATCATTGTTTTAAAGATAACTGTCCAAGTTTTGAACGCATCTATAAATGACAACTGACGTATATACAGTACTGCAAAAATATTTTAGTCTAAAACCACAACCGGAATACTTCACTAGTGCTTATTCGGTAGAAAATACGGACTATATTTGTCTAAATAAAATTGATGTCATAGTGTGTTTTGGTTGTGTATCTTAGCGTAAATAGAACAGAGCAAGGAGCGCAAGTTTTCATGCGCAGTGGATTCTTCCCCATTCTCCCTGGTCGATTGTGGTTTTCCATTTAGTTTTTCAGCTGATCACGCTTTCTACGGGCGCATAGCAGTCAGTCCGTATCGCGGGTCATGTGCGAAACTGTTGTAGCGTTGTGAAGTCGCTGAGTGATTGTGTTGTGTAGTTCGATTAGCTAGTGCCTGTGAAAATGTTTTCAGGACTCACTAACCAGGTCAGTTCGTGGATGGGGGCGGCGAAGGGCGAGCCCCAAGATGAGGAAGTCCCGACTCCCACGAAAGAAGCGACAGGCGAGGCGGCGGCGGCAGAGGGAGAAAAACAGAGGTAAAGACATCCCATTGTTTACATTCCCTTTTTACGAATTAGATTTTTTTATAACATTCTAATTAGAAGGAAAACTGTTCATGTAAAGGTTGGGGAGGGCACAAAAAGTTTATGACCACCATTAATCTTTTTGCCAATTATTGTCATGTTTTTTCAATGATTTACTTCATGTGGCTGGGCAGATATATACCTACTGAGTAACTATGAAGAATTGAGTTGAATTAGTAATTTTGTAACTTTTTATTTATAACTTTGAATAGTTATGTAACATATAAAAACCACAGAAACTTACCTAAAAGATTTTATCATCAAAATTTGGGACACCAAATCTATTTTATAATAAAAAAGGTACATATTATTATTACATAACTAACAATTTTCCATTTTTTATACAAATATCTTCTTCACAGCCCCACTAAACCTGGCAGCAAGCTGGACCTCATCACCAATGTCAAGTCCCAGATGACCGGTTGGCTTGGCTCTGGCATCCCGATCCCTGGTCTAAGGAAAAATGAACCAGCACCGGCAGAACAGGAACCCGTGCCAGTGGAAACTGCCGAGGTTGCCGAGCCCAAGCCCGAGGGGAAAGACGATGATGACAATTCTAGGTATAATAGGTACGAGGGGTTCGCAGATGAGATGAGTTGGTGCAGCTTTGGTTTTGCTTTTTTTTACGATAGTTGGTGTGTTGTTGCTGATGGGTTTGGAAAATTTTAGAGAGAGTTTGAAGACTTGCAGGCTTTTAGGTAATCAACTAAAAAAAATGAATAAAACATTTATGTCTAATTTAGAATAATTTTGTCGTTTTGTTTGGATATATGAGTCGAATTAAAGATAATGTCGATAATGCGAGAATTGCCACGCTGGATTCACGGGGGCGTCGAACCGCGCGTGTATTTATTCCAATACCAAAACGAACTCTGTGCTAAGCCAAATGCGACTTGGACTCGCGCTTCGAGGGTTCCCTACATATCGAGACGTCAAAGGCTATTTTTTTATACTTATAGATGGAATTTGTGTAGTGAAAGTTACACGATTATGCAACAAAGTTGTGCTTTTTCTATGAGTTGGGATCGATTTGGTATGGGTCAAAAATTTGTCGCGCGAATTTTGACGCGTCTATGGATTAGGAGACCATAGGTGCCTCAAATCAAACCAGGAAAGCAGAAATTGTAAATTTCGTCAGTAACAACATGCCAATATGGAAAAATACAGTTAAATCACATTAATTGCAAAAAAAATTGTTCACATTTTTTTTTGTGTATATCACTTAATTATAACGCTTTTGTTTGGGCACAAAAATTGTATTATAAACAAAGAAAATAACTGGCTTGACGCTTTTTTCAATCACAGTTTTATTTCACAGCTTTTCAGCACTCTAAGAGCACTTGTTGTTTTAAAATACAAAAAAAAAAGATTTCCACATGGTTAATTTTCGAAAAGTAATTTACACAAAATATTATTTTTAATAAGGAAAAACATAAATAAAACATACGCATTTTTAATTACATTCTCTGAATTCGTGACGAATAATTTGTCACATCTTTACACAATTAATTTTACAGTTTACAATGCACACGCAATTCTTTTACAAACTCATTTATTCTGCTGAAACCCCCATTTTTATTTTTCATTGTCGTTGCATTCTATTAGTGTACTGTTTCTTGTATAATCAAAGTTTCAGTCTAGTTACATTCATCTATAGAAAATCTAAAGTTTATTTTGATCTTTTACGACATTCGAACCTAAATTAAAAACCTAAAGGGGTGAACCCTTAGGGGATTGATTCCTGAAAATATTTTTTAAATGACCACCTTGATGAATTTGCTACCAAACATTGGAAAAGTAATTAAAGTCGGTTCATACACCTTGGAGTTCGAAGTATCAAGCAAAACCGGCCAAGTGCGAGTCGGACTCGCGCACGAAGGCTTCCGTACCATTATCTATAAATATGAGCAAAAAAATCACGTTTGTTGTATGGGAGCCCCCTTAAATATTTATTTCATTCTGTTTTTTAGTATTTGTTGTTATAGCGGTATATTTGTTATTATAATCTGTGAAAATTTCAACTAACTATCACGGTTCATGAGATACAGCATACATGAGGTTCATAAGTCTCAGTAATAGGGTTCCCGTTTTATCCTACGGATACGGAACCCTAAAAAACATGGGGAATTGGAATTCAGAACCTCCTCCTTTTTTGAAGTCATTGGGAATTAGTGTTTCACAGCTGATTATCGTAATTAGACCTAAAGGCGTTGATGCTACCAAACTCCTATGAACTAATCTACGAAAAAAGCCTAATAGCGCCCTTACAACATAATGTTGTAATAGCAGTATAAATGAAGGAGATATACAATACACTCACACCAGTAATACAAAATTACTGGTGTGAGTGTATTGCCTTCCTGCTCATGGTCGTAGTATGTGAGCAAGACAGTAATATTTGTAATGCTGAAAAAAATACTTCACGCGAAATTTGTAAAAACAAAATAGGGTTCCTATCTTTTGTTTTTCTCGCTCCGCTAGAGCTCTATAATGTCACCCCTGTTAGTCAAAGATATGAATTTGGCTAGACTGAAACAAGCTACCTATATAGATTTTGATAGGAGAATTTATTGCGTCGTAGTTAAATCGATTTATTCCGTCCCGACTCGCTGTGAAGACGTAAAAATGGCGTGCCATGTCACGTGACACGATTTATACCCACTTTATGACCGCCGTCCGAAGTCTGTAATAGTTCAGTCATTTTATATTCTATTCCGACAAAAGATGTCTACTATCTGTAGGGTCCTATCAAATTATGTAAGTCTAGTGGTTTGAGCTTAAGTTGCTCAGCTTAATGGGAGTTCCACGCGTTTGATTCTCACCATCAACAAATTTCGCTTATAGAATAGTGGTAACCGAGTGGTCGAACGCACGCCTTGCAATCAAAGTGTGCAGGTTCAAACCTCGGCCCGCACCTCTGGGTTTCATGTGCGAATCTCATTTTCATCCGAGATTACCACTTGCTATGAAACGGCGAAGAAAAACATCGTGAGAAAACCTGCACGTCTATAGAAAGATAATCTATAGAAAGTGGGAAGTTCACCAATCTGCACCAGGCCAGGGTGGTGGACTATAGCCCAAAAATCTCCCTCGCATTGAGGAGAATCTGCATGTTATAATGGCAATAGGCTCGCCCCCTATTACATTGGGCCCAAAATACATCGGCGTAGTGTGGGCGCACTGCAGTGCACCTCTGCCTACACCTTCGGGGAATACAGGCGTAATGTAGTATTAGTATTGTATAATTAAAAATTAGGCTTTACGAAATAAATCCAAAGGGTATGTCTTTTATCACACGCAACGAATTTTAATGTTTCTGGTGTATTGGACGCAGCGCTACTGGTGGTGCGGACAGCAGACCAGCTTCCACTGGCGGCACGCCCACTGAGGAGCAGCCTGGAGGTGTTGGGAATGGTAAGTTTAGTAAAACTTCTAGACCTTAAATCAGGTTTTTGTTGTTTTCTTTCCTTTCGGTCCGACGGCAGCCCCTTGAGGGACACTGTGAGTTGTCGTGATATGCTCAAGTGAATCATTTGAATTTCCTAACTATTTAAATGAGGAAGGATTTAAGAAGAATTGTCGAATTCTTGCCGTATATAAACCATTTGTCATATTGAGTCAACGCTTATAAATGACTAAAATTATGTCGAAATTTCAGATGCTCATAAAATTTTGGTCCAATGTCACTTTTTAGCTTTTTATAGCTTACCAACGACATTTGTTTAACGAGAAAAATATTCAAATTTCCCACTTTACTGACCCTAGTTTTGCTAATGTAAGGGTCCGCTCATTAGTTTTAGTGGTATAATTTTGCTCGTGAAATGTTTTAAATAAAATCAGTAGGTACAATATTGTAGAACTGCTTTATTTATTTTAACCTGTAGCTGGATTTTGTCCTATTTTTTTTATTGATTTATTGCTTTTTTGCTATATTTTTTTCGTTTAGTTGTATTTTTATTTTACCCGATTCCAGGTGGCCAGAATAGAAAATTGTTGACGATGAATTCTATAGAGGTACCCGATATGCAAGAATGTTAGTATTTTAGTTAATTTTTCCTTATTTCTAACCTTATTTTTGGTTTTACTGGTAATTTATAATTTGGGTTCAAGATTACTAACAAAATTTTGGTTTAGCGCGCTCCTAACTCCCTTAATAATGCTTCGCTTTGGACGTGATTCCCTTCGTACACTGCGGCGTCAAGGTGTATGCGTTAAAATGTTCGCAATACAATGTTAAATGTATGTGTTGTGTTTTCATGTAATCCTATTTATTTATTACTTTATTAACAATTCCAATCTACTAAAGACATCGATATAAACGTTATTTTTACTGGTTGTCGATTTAAAACATTAGTCATAGCTTCAAATAAAAAAAATACCACTTTCATTCTTAGTAGTGAAAATCCACTGACGTTAATTCTTAGAGTTTGTACATTCCTGCGGAAAATAACGTAACTGGAGAGCCCGCTAATGTATACATTACCTTCTATTCTACATTCAAGGCTAATCTACTTGCCTTCGCGCTCCATTGCGTTTGTAGTTTCAAGATGTAACTGTATGTAAATGGGTTACCTTACCACCACCCCTTATTATTGTTTCAAACGTTACTGTCAAAATTAACACACTTTTTGACGAACGCCGACTTTTTTGACGAAGTTAACTGTCAAAATCTCAAAGTAATAATTACAATGTCCTGTCCAAAGTAGTTTTGTGTTTGTGGTGTCCAATACATTATATTATGTTCGCTCAACCGTAAATTGTCTCTTTATAATTAAATAGCTTTAATTTGGTTTGTAAAGCCTCACTGAACAGACCAAGTGTCTCCAAACTCCTTTGTTGGCAAAATCATTGACTAAACTCGATGGAAGCCATAGACTTTTAAAAAGTGGAAAGTAATAAAACCAGCCAAGTGCGAGTCGGACTCGCGCACTAAGGGTTCCCTACCAGTAACTATAAAAACGGCAAAAAAAATACGTTTGTTGTATAGGAGCCCCCTTAAATTTTATTTTTATTCGGTTTTTTAGTATTTGTTGTTATAACGGCAACAGAAATACGTCATCTGTGAAAATTTCAACTCTAACTATCACGGTTCATGAGATACAGCCTGGTGACAGATGGACGGCCGGACGGACGGACGGACGGACAGCGAAGTCTCAGTAATAGGGTTCCCGTTTTACCCTGCTGCAAGACAGGTGACATCACCTTTCCCCCTAATATAATTTATAGGAAGCAGGTCTCTTCTCAATGCAAGGAGAGTTCAATACTTGAAGTCTAGTCAATAGAATTCGTTATGAATTCTAAAGTCTTTCGTCGTTACGAACTCAGATAGATATTGAAGTACACACTCAAGGTGACTCAAGTCTATATTAAAACCCTTTTTCGCTCTCGGAAACTGTTCAAACTAAAGTTGTTTCGTAAATAGATATCCCTTTATATTGAGTGAAACAATTTTGCAAGATATCGTGTTGGTTTCTTTTCAAGCTGATGTAATATTGTGGGCTTGGTTTGGAATATTTTAGGGGGTTTTTAATATTCCAAAATTATTTGATTAAGTACAAGTAAGACTTAAAGTTTACCTATTCTGTATCGAAATATAATTACAATTAAAATACACCTAGACCTCTTAGTGTCGTGTAGGACCACGAGGTCTGTTGCGGCTGTTTTATGGGGCAAGGTCGCAGTTTGATTACTCCAGCGCTTGGAAACTCCCATATTTCCTAACAGCTTAGTAAAGTTTGCTCAGCTGGCTTCTAAAGTAAGAAAAGCAAGACTTAAAACAAACACGTAGAATTAAAGAAGACCGTAGGATAATTGAATTTATCTCCTATTTCTAATTAACTCAGGGTATATTTTCATTTGTCAGTGACAACTAAAGCAGTGGCCGGCGCCAAGTCTCTGGGCAACTTCCTCTACTCGGCTGTGAACAAGGCAGGCGCCAAAGTCAGCGAGGCTTCCGCTAAGATCAAGAAGACTGTTGAAGAGAACGTGAGTACCTTAATTGTTTATTTTTAGGGTTCCGTACCTAAAAAGGAAAAAAAGCAGAACCCTTTTAGGATCACTTTGTTATCCGTCTGTCTGTCTGTCGATACCCTTTTTCTCAGAAACTAGTCTGCGGTCCCTTCGTGCCCTAAAAAAACTTCTGAGTTAACAAAATCAAAAGATACGACGGTTTAAGTTGCATTTCCAGTACATTTGCACGGGAATCAAAAACTCATAGGGTACTTCCCGTTGACCTAGAACCATGAACTTTGGCAAGAAGCAAGGTAAAGGAATAAATCCGAAAACTGTAAAGGAGAACGGGCAAAAATGTATGGAGGATGGCCTAGGAACCAATAACAACAAAATTGTTACCTAAAGTGGGTACACCATAATTTTCATTAGCGAAATCACTTAGGCGCCAAGCTCTATAATATATTATTGAAGGGATCAGTGTGGTCATTGCGTCTCGTCCCATTAAGTGATGGTAATATTCTATTTAGTCTACGCTTACCACAAACGGTCGCATTGCCTTAAGCTCCGCGCACACAGGGGAGTCAAAATTTTGCCAACACTAATATGCACTCTGTGTCAATATGCATAAGGATTTAATTTTTGTCGTAAGAGCCACGCCCCCACCCACGCGTCAAAATTCGCTCTCCCTGTCAGTATCATTTTGTTGTAGAATTAATATCATCTTTATCACTGTCATCATCCATTTTTATTTATAATGTGTATTTATTGATTTTGTCCTTGCTATAATTACTCGACATTGCCATAAATACCGCATATCGCAGGTGCAGGCATTCCTCATCTTATTCCATCAAAATATCATCATTTCACTCACTTCGTAAAAAAGAAGAAGAATATTTTTAAGTGAGTGAGTGAGTGAGGATCGACACCCCAGTGGGTGCTCTTAATTGTTGACATTGGACTCGTGGTAATGTTATATTTGAGAAAATTACCTCTTACTCGAACACTTTAGCGGTAAAAGCCTTTAGATTTTATCCAAATAGAGTTTTACGAAGGGATACCCGCTGCGAGAAACGATCACGCTATTAATGCCAGAGTAAATAGGTAGAGGTAGTGATCAGCTAGACACTTCTTCAGGAAACTCTTGCAGTTTTGATTCGAAATTTTGTAACAGTAACTATGAATTGAACATCGACGTAAAAGATGATGTGAAGAAATCTGTGGAGGAAATAGAGTGTATATTGAGGGTATAGTGTTAAAACCCAATAAGTGCCAAAAAATCAAAAATGGTTTTATTGGTCCATCTTAGTGCATTTTTGATGTTCTTTTCAGTGGTGTAATTGACTTTTACCACAACATATTTATTGTAACGATATTATTTGAATAAAATAGATATTTGGTCCTTAAAACTAAAATATTGGATATTTCGAAAGTAACAATTTTATTATTGGCTTTAGCACTATACCCTAACTTACATTGTTAAACAATAAGGAAAATATACTTTAGTTAGGGATGCTAACTTACCCCCAAATGTATAGCAATTCCAACTCATCTACAAACCATTTATATTGTAATTTTTAAGTAAAAAAAGTTATACGAATGTGTCTGTAAATCGATTATAATAACCCATACTTGGAGGCAATTTGAGGACATACTTAAAGCAATCGAGTGACTCAGATCTCACTAAAAGACACTGCTGTACGTGTTCATATTAAAACACAAAAGAGTCCTAACTCGATTTGTTTAATAAGAATTCATTAATTAACTTGGCTAACTCATTACCCTGGACTTAGTGCGACGATGTCCAGACGACTGTGTTGCGGAGATAAAAAGTTAGGATTAGTTTCGACAAGCGAGTACGTTATCTGATTGTACGAGGCAGCCATTTTGGGGTTTCAAATGTCAGTGAACTGGGAATGTGGATCTGAAATGTTTTCTACAAGTTTAATAGGCAAGCATTATTATTAGAGATTAATGTAGCTCGTTGCTAACGGGAGTCACAAAGGGCTCTTTCAAAGCATTATTAATAATCTTCAAATGTTAAAAACCCATTACCAAATGTAGAATAACTTATATCATCAATAAATCAGCGTCGAGAAAGTCCAAAAACGTTTAGGCATCGAAAACTTCTCTCAAACTAAACTTTAAAATTGATGGAAAAACTTAAATGGTCCATTAATAAAATGCACTTTCCGTAAACCCAGTGCATTTTCCATTAGACTAGATAGAGCGCCGCGCTGTGCGGTGGTTATTTTAAACTTTTTCGATTTGAACGCACGCCGAGTTTTGATTTTGGGGGTAGTTTGAACGTGGCCATACGTGAATGTGTTATTTGGCTGCGCGCCAAGTTTAGAAGAATTGGGGCAAGGCATAATGCGGCTAGATGACGTAAGGGGTTGGGAGCTTTATACGCTTGGAAGGGGTGCTTTGTATGGTGCACGAGTAGACAATATCAAGGACACGAGGGTTGACGGGTTGTTAATAAATAAGATAAAATGTATGGGCATTCGTCTTTGTTCCATATCGATCCTGTAATATCAATGTTGGATTCGTTTGCATGTTACGAAGCGTAGCATGCTTGTGTATCATCGTTTAAGACTTGTATATGATGATTTCAGCTCGTATAGAGTTTCCCCAAAACCTTTACCATAGATTCCCACTTATCGCTTTCGGTCTTGCAATATAAATATTATGCTAAAACGCATGTGGACATTCTAATAGGAAGTTCCTAATAAAGTTTCCTCTGTAAACTACTCAAGTCTAGTCAACTAGTCAAGACTTTGCAAATATGTGAGCAGGGCTACTGCCTGCTGCAACGATACTATCAAAAGCACTCTATCCGATAGTATCTCTTAACAAGAACTTCCGATTAATTTCCCCTTCTAATTGAGTTGATATTGTGTCTGAGTGCTTCCGGGGCGCTACCCTACGCTCTAGCATCGTTCCTATCTCGTCTAATTACTGCATACACGCCTCGTCTATTATTAAGATGTTCATAGTAAGAGCGTTTCTTATACGTTATATTTTTTTTTTTTTTTTTTTTTTTTTGTACCGGGCGCTTTGATGCCCCGGCCCGCGATCTATACCTCTAACGTAATTAGAGTCCTTAGTTATCCATTGTATGGAATAGGCAGGGGTCTCTTTATTTATTCTGTCCCTACTTAGTACTTTTCTTTACATACCCTACATTTATATACCTTATTTCTATTTATTTCTATATGGTTATACATTGCTATTACGTATCTAGTTTATTGCTAGAGTTATATGTTTACTTACTGTTACAATTGTTTTGTACATTGTTTTCTTTCTACGTGCATTAGTTTGTATACCCTTCACCATTTTTATGTTTCTACTTGCGTTTTTATGTCTTATGCTACATTTTAATACATTTATTTATTTTAATTTATCATACCTTGTTATAGTTATACATATTCCTTATTTCTGATTACACCTTTTATATCTTGTGTTATATATTATTTACCTCTATTTTTTACATTATGCTTCGATTTATATACTCATTATATAAATTAAGCATCTTGTTTAACATCATGCATTTCTTTTTATAGCTATGTTTGCGATGTTTTTGCAGAAGATGAGAATTTTGTTACGCTTTTCGTTGTCTAATATTAGCGAACTAATATTTCCAATTTCTAGGTTTTCGTTTATCTCGTTACATAAATCGTATCTCCTATTAGTATGCATTGGGCAGTCGATTATAAGGTGAATTATAGATTCTGATTCTCCAGTCTGGCATGGACACAACGGGTTCTCTTTACACTTGAAGCGATGCAAGTATTCCAAGAACCCGCCGTGTCCTGTCAGTACCTGGGTGAGCACGCTGTCTATTTCTAACTTCCTAACAACAGAATAGGCTTTTATGGCGTTGGGGAAGAAGGTTTTAGTGACCGCTGCGGTTTCGCCCAATTGGTATCTCCGGTTCCATTTGTCAAGCGAGTCCTTTCGGATTTGTCGCTTGACGAATGAAATCGGGGCACCGTTATAGTGTGGTCGTGTTCTGGTGTTGAGTGCAGCTTCTTTCGCTAGTTGGTCAGCTCTCTCATTCCCCTCTATCCCTACGTGTGCCTTGATCCAGAACAGGGATATGACCCTGTTCTGCAGTTTGGCGCTGTTAATATTGGCTCGGGTTTTTATAGCCAGTGGGTGGAGGGATGCGTTATTTGTGACTGTCTCAAGGGCAGACCTTGAGTCGCTGATGATCGCGTAGCTTCGCTCTCTCCCAGTCCGTGCCGCTTCTGTTGCTTTGCATATAGCCAGGAGTTCTGCCTGGTAGACAGTGCAGTAGGAGGCTAGCTTCAGTTTGATGGTCTTGGTTTCCGCCTCACTATTCCAAAAGGATAGTGAGGCTCCAACTTTACCTTCTATTTTGCTGCCATCTGTAAATATTTTTACTGCACTGTCTATACAGTTTTCCACGTCCTCCTGGCTAGTAACACTCAGGAACTTGAGGCTTTCGTGTTTAGCTGGGTGCGGCATGGTGGTGTATGCCTGTTGCGTCTCGATCTCCCCGTCAGCTAGGGCCGGCTGGGGAACACCCTTCTTGGCTTCTCTATACTTGGCTCTATACTTGGCTAATATACGTTATATTAGCTTGTGGTATATAGGTCATTGTTTTGTTTGCTTTAAGAGAATGTATTCAAAACTAGTCAAATTTTAATATCTGTTTACTCTTCGTTATAGAATTGACTTTTAGTTCTATTATCACTTCCTTCTTCTCTCTCGAATACCCTTTACTCGTTAATTTTACTTTAGCTTAAAACGTTATTTAATAAATTAATTTAAACATTATTTAATTTAACCTAGCTGATCATAGTAGAATAGAAAATATCCTTTGATTTCCCTTTCGTTTCGAAAATAATGTGAAGTGCGTCGAATTAATCTTATTATCCCTTTTTAAAAGCTTTTTGCTAGGCAGAATTTCAATGAAATATGTACTTACTGATTCGGATGGAAAGGTTTAAAATCAAATATGTTGACTACCTCACATACTCTTTATGCTCGAGAAGCTATATCTGGGTCTTCAATAGAAAATTCTGCAGCAATTATAATTTCTAGACCGTGATGCGGTGCCAGTGGATGACGTAATGCTTGTAAGGCAGCCATTTTGGGGTTCGCTTGCTTGCGTGGAAATATGCTATTAGTAGGCAGTATTAGTCAATAAGTTCGAACAGCTTGGAACTATTGTGGATCTTATTAGCAGTTATTATTATTGAATCTACAAATTTGTTTTTATTTGTAATTTGTTATGATTATAAACATCCTTTAGCCTTTACTTCTTGTTTCTTATTTTTAGCCTGTGTCACTGCTGGGTGTAGGCCTCTTCTCTGTCACGCCATCCGTTCCGGTCCTGTCCTAAACTCGTCCTTAATATCCAAAATGTTTAATTTGGCGCAAGCTGTTTGTCGTAAAAACTAATAACATCAAATGTTTTTAGTCAGTGACCCTTTGACTCTCCATTGACTTTATAATATAACCGGCCCGTATTATCTGCAACAGTTACCCTATTTATAATGTGATTTTACCAACAGCTATATATTTTATTATACTTATCGTGGCATGTAGGTTGGTGGTACCCGCGCCGGTGTCACACCGACCCGGGGCCCCTCTTTTGACCCTTGTCAACGACCTCATAATATTGCCTTTATTCGAAGCTTTTGGTTCTATACGATTTCATCTGAATCTACCTTTAAAAATACCTTGAGTTCCATATCTGATATTTAGTCATGTAGGTACTCTTTTCTGACTATTTGCATATAATCCTATCTTTATAAGAAGTGCGAATGCTTCACATAGATTTATCTTTCTGTACTTTCGTTACATTGTATTATTCTAAAAATTTACTCAAACGCCGAATGTTGAGTCGTCTGCAATACCCCACCGCGCTATATTACCTTTTCCAAAAAAATCAACGTGCAGAAAGAAACGTTAATTTTCAAAAGCACTTTGAAATCCTACCACGGATCCGATGTTATTTTCTAAGTTTTATCTCGAATTTATTCTCCGTTTAGGCTGTTTTATTGCTCTTATCGGCGCGGTAGGCTTAGCCAATGATTGATCTGGTTGTCGCATTGCAGGAAACTAGACTTGGCAGACTTGGATTTAGTTGCTTTAAAAGTCTGACTGGACTTAAAAGTTGACTGCATGCATTTTGTTTATAAGGAAGTAATGTGGTTAAATCATTTGTATTTCGTGATGATTTTTTCGGAAGGTTTATTTTGCTGACCAATAAGATAAAAATAAGTATTCAGTTTTGATCTCAAATAAGTTGAGTCTGTTATTAAATTAGTATTGACATTGACTATCGGCTTACTATACACAACAGTGCGCCAGCCATGTTTGTAGAACCAACTAGTGCATGGACAGTGTTTATACCTATTAGGTCTTCTTCAAATGTTCAAAGTATTGTCAGTCAATATTTCAAATCATATCATCTGCCATTTCTACAACATGGGCATGTCAAATCATTTTCAACTTGCTCATGCATTCTTACACGCTGTACTGTATTTTTAATTTCAACCCTAACGCTACTTTAATTTCATGCAATGTTTCACAAAGCCAACCATATCCATACAGTTCAATTTCCCAGTCCATCGCACCTGATTGCACCGTCCTTTGTCCGGTATTATCAGCCCGGCGGCCGCGATCGGTGGCTTTTAGCCAATGAATGTGGACCCTTCAGCTTTGACCTTGTTTTTTAATGGAGATTAAAAGGGGTGAGGTATGACCTAGTTGCATAATGGACGGGTGGTTGTAGATGAAATCAATGTTTTCAGAACCATTTGGTCACGTTTATCTGTTTTTATGTCCATTGATTGCTTTTCGGGTCTGTGTATTTCTATTCCATGGTGTGTTTTATTTTCAGTTTCAAGAATTTTGTCCGTTCATAGAAAATGTTTAATAACAGCAAATACTTCGCTAAAGTTATCTATGAATTTCCAAAAAGCACTCTGCAAATTGCTTGACTTTAGCTCTCGTTGCAGATGGTTATCGTTGATTTTATATTTTGCAATACACGCTCTTTAGAGCGAAACGGTTTCTCATTTCATTTCATCTGGGTCAATCATATTTTCAATATTTCAAATAAAAGTTTGGGGCAAAACACGTAATAATCAAATAAACGAATCCATTTCCCGAAGTAATTATTCCCGATGAAGCTCTGGACCGTCGTCCCCATTGTTACGTATCCGATTCGTTATGTTCTGAAACTTGTTGAAAACAATCCCATTTGAAAATTGCGTGCGTATTGCGTTGGTGTGGGTTCCAATGAGATTTATATTCGTGGTGTGGCGGGTGGGACGGGACAGGTTGAGTCCTGATAACTTTTTAACAATTGCGCATGTTCCACGCGATATGAAAATAAAATAATATTTTATTTTTAACATTGTTTTTATCTTTTTGCAGCAGGATTTAAATTTATTTTGGAATCCCTCAGGTAGAGTTCTTTACGAGCCGCATTATGTAGTAGTTTGACGTAGAAATAAAACAAGCCGGGCCCATACCAACATCCCTTTAAGTGTTGTTGTTTTAATAGGAACTTTACATTTTTATCAGATCAACTGTCAAAATCTGAAAGAAATATTAAACACATTGCTACAAGTTTGGTGGTAAGAGGGCAATTGTCTGGGATAAAATCTTAAAACCTTTGTAGTTCAATATTTGAGTAATGTGCCTGACTTCAAAAAAGTATCCGAATCTCAATTTGGAACAATAGAAAGAAACCAATTAATTACTAAAAAACATTTTCAAACAAAAAACAATATTCTTTCGAGTAGACATTAACGTTATCGCGTTTCCTCAATTTAAGAGGGCTTTATTTCTATTCGGTCGTTACATAAGTTTTTAATGTAGCGTGGAATATTCGTGATGTTGCCTTTTTAATAATATTTTTCTTTGTCTTTGTTGAAGGCAATTAAAGTTATTTTTCAGGAGTCTTCACTTAGAAATATCCTCTCATAAGATGCCAATTAGTTTGATAAAAAGGCGCGTTTGATGTTTCGTTAAATTTTGTTGTAATAGAGTGTATTGTTTTGAGATTCAAAGCAAATTTAGAAAATTATGGGTCAGTGATTTTCGTGTTAACAGGTAAAAAAAAGCAAGAACCAATAACTTGCTCAAGGGTAAATATATTTTACAGCATAAGTAATTATTTCTATTATTCTAATCGGTAATGGTCTAGCGGTTAGTAGTCCCAATTTCCATCCCTGGACATTAAACTATGGGTGCAAGACCTCTCCTTGTATTAGTTCGCACATGAAAATCTCCGATGTGCGAGTCCGGGATTTCGACTTGCGCCCCTTTTTCCAAATATGCTACCACTGGTGTATTAAAATAATTTTACCCAATATATTCTCTAATCCCGCAAGTCCCACGTTGGGCGGCAATATTGAAAATTCTAAATCTTCTTTGATATCCAACCGTATATATTTCAATGCCGCTGAGCTAAACGGCTTACGCTAAGCCTACGGAGGCGTCAGCGTTAATAGATTGAATTACGGTCTGATAAAATGTTACTTTTGCTCAGACTGGTCGCAGGTGTCTCGTATCTCGACTCAGACAGTTCCTTTAAGTGGAATCTCCTACTTGGGTGTACTATTTTCAAACGTAAGTTCATTTATAAATATTTATTTTCGGCTTGGTTTGACGACGGCGCTGTTTAGTGGTCTGAACGGAAGCAGCTCAGCTCTCTGGACCGGTTGTTGCGGGTTCAATTCCCGGCAGCGACAGATTTTGCAAATGGCTTTTTCAGAATTTGCCCTGGTCTGAGTGTAACTAGGCTCGCACCCAGTCCCTTGCATGATAGTACAAGCTATGCTTAGTTTAGGATCATACATTGAGTTGTTTATTACTGAGTTGTTGTTATTATCGACTAGGTCAAAATATTTAACAGTCTTATTTATTTCAATCATAATACACTATTAGTTCCCAAAAACGTACGTACTCAATATCAAACTGATATCTTCACTTCCGATACTGTACATCCGTGAGTGTCCTCGTAAGAAGGGTCGACAAACTAAACTAACTTAGTCAATTACCACTCCCGCGCGTCTGTCGTCGCCAGAAATAAACGTTGTTACACCAACTTCCAGAAGGACCGTGTTAAACTGGAACTCTGGAAGGTCCTCCGTCAGGGCCCCTCGCTAAACTTGTCCCCAAAGAGCTTGGCTTGGCTTTATTGCTAACGTGATCGACGATAATTGATCTCTGGTAGTATCTTAGTAAATGGTGTTTATTGTCAAGATGTTTTCACGTGCTTAAGATTTAAAAAAAAATGGTGTGACTGTTTGTATTTTTATGGAGCCCGATTCTAGTGCGATCGACATCCATCAATATTTAAGATATGACGAAACGAAACGTCAAATTGGTCGTATTTTTTCTTTTGTTTTGACATATCTCTAATAGAGATTTATGTCTATCAAACGAAAATCGGGCCCCTCGTAAATTATTTGTTAGCGAACCTTAACCTGAGTTTCATAAAAGTAGTCCTAGCCGAAATAACTATCTGGAAGACATGCTTAAATGATATTCGCTGAAGACGTGGATAACGTTACTTAAACCGTTCTTAAACATTTTGGCGTACCACTTGTAGAAACGCCTGTAAACAGGCGTCTTGGCAACGCGACCGTTGTAAAGTTTATTGAATTTATTGATCAAAGTTTTCTGTGTAGGTAGAAGTCGTCTAATGTCTGTTGGTGTATAAATTTTTAACGTTTTTGTATTTATAGTCTTCGCTTTAAGAAACGCCAACTTTATTCTATAGATCTTCAATATTTTATCATTATTACATTTTATTAGTTTTAAATAAAGTTATAAAATTCGTCTAATTTTCCTTATCGTGTAAGTGTTTTTTCTCACTTAATCATTGTACTTGTTGGTCGCCCCAATATAGCCCTCATTTTCGTATGAAGACGTCAAAGGGGACAATATATTGTCTCGCGGGAGAAACGCGAGGAAAATGTATTTCCCCTATACTCCCACAGTTTTGCCCTTTTCGTTGTGTGTGACAGAGACATCAGGATTGGGTGCCGTAGAACATTCGGGAATTCCTAACATTCCCGTAGTATGAAGATGATATCTGCGGTCTCAGTACGCCTGCCAAGATAAGACATTTTCTCACGGATAAAAATATAAAATCGGTTTGACAGCTAAATAGAACGTGGTTGACGTATGAATAAGGTGTTTTCTCTTAAGTGCTAGCATGGGTTACCAAAATGTACCATAGAGACACGAATTTGACAGGTCAACGTAAAGAAATTTCCTACGATCGAAGGCCGGTGATGAGAAAATAAATAGGCTGTAAGAAGTACATAAATATAGCATTTTATTCACTATTATTACGAATAATACTTATTTTACTCCATCCCTCGCCAATATCAAGCGGACTACATGCAAAATTCTGCCGAAAACAAACACGTAAATTTATTTTCGTGTTCGACAAAGAACAACAAAAAAGTGTTGAGACATTTCTATGATTGATTTAAGATATTCCACATGATTTAAAATCCATATTATACAAAAAATCTGTAGGTTTGAGGTTAGGTTTTGTTTCGCATCATACTTTGCGTGCTTTTTGCCGTTTTACAATTCAAAGTTATTTCAATTGGCAAATAAAAATAGTAAAGTGCCCATGAAATTAATTTTAAGCATAATACCACCGACCAAATGATAATACGTAAAGCTTCCGGCATAATAAAAAAGAAGCAATGCACAAATATTTTTTTTTTCTGTGCATAGACAATCTTACATATTCTATGATGTGTATGCGACATCTTATTTCTTTGTAAAGCTCCGTCTCGCTCTATTTGTCATTTCAATGAACGAATGTACGAATGATCTTAAACTGCCAACTGTCTAATTTTAAACATCTTGGAAGCCATGTTAGCAAATAAGATACGGGAACGCAAGTTGACAAGATGTTTTTGGGACTCGTGAGAAAACATCTTGGCAGGCGTACTGACACTGCTGATGGAATCTATTTCAGCAGCGGGTTATTACTGTAGACATCCCTCGCTGTTTGATTCTCGTCACTTTGTCGGCTGACATTAATAGTACCACCTTTGTATCTAATAAAATCTGTGAGACAAATATTTTATCAGTTCCCTTTGATTTTCAAAACATAGACTTCCTTTATTGTCATAAGTCTATCAAATCTATATTGATATTTCGATAGAATAAGAGGTTCCTTCTATGAGCCTTTTCTTCTTCTACACTTTTATTTGTACCTAATACAGATATTACGATGTAGAGGAGTGAAATTAGATTACCTACCTACCTAAGGACCATAACATCGTAAGCTCTAAACAATATTAAAACTTTGGTACTTAACTCGTGGGCGTACGATTGACTTATGTTCAAGTAATTTATCAAAGTGGCCTAAACGAATCAATGCCAAAAAGTTTGATCGGCCTGTAAGGGTTTCGTTCGTGTCATTAGTGTAGCTACGTTATTGCCTAGTTGATTTTACAAAGTCTTTATTGTTGGCTGTTTCAAAAGGGTTTTAAACTGGTGGACGCTTTTAAAATAAAAGAATACCCCTGTTTAACTAGACAGGCAACTCTAAAATGATATCGGTCTGGTTATACATTTTACAAGCTGATTGAAATATTTTAGACTTTATGAATAAATCATCGAACGCTTTTCTCATTCTGCTTAAGAATATTTGAGTATCAAAGCTTTCAGTTACGAGTGTATCATGTATTTAAGATATTTTAATAAGAAAACGAAACTATTGAAATCGTAGTTTATTCCATTTTGTCAAGCTCATTATAAACCGAATGTCAAATCGCAAATCTGTACAATCTTAGTGGCCAGATATACCACAGAGTGATGCTTAATTTTATTTAGAGTATGATTATAATATGAATACCTTTATCTTTCGTGGACTTTCTACTTTGTACTTGCTCCACTTTATAATTTTATACTTGATAGATATAAATTTAAACTTCAAAGCTTTGGAACACGTCATATTAAAAATACACGTAACGCCAAATCGTATTAGCACCTGCGGTCTCAGTACGCCTGCCAAGATAAGACATTTTCTCACGGATCGTGACGTCATTTTTGTGGCAAAATCGTTACGTCTTATTTGCTAGCATGGCGTAAATATAAAATGGGTTTGACAGTTAAATACAACGTGTTTGACGTATGGATAAGATGTTATATCTTAAGTGCTAGCATGGGTTACCAAAATGTACCATAGAGACATGAATTTGACAGGTCAACGTAAAGAAATTTCTCACGGTCAAAGGCGATGAGAAAATAATTAGGCTGTAAGAAGTACATAAATATAGCATTTTATACACTATTATAACAAATAATACTTATTTTACTCCATCCTTCGCCAATATCAAGCGGACTACATGCAAAATTCTTCCGAAAACGAACACGTAAATTTATTTTCGTGTTCGACTAACAACAACAAAAAAGTGTAGAGACATTTCTATCTGTTTTATTTTCTTCCGAAAATCCCCATAATCCTATTCCACGTGATTTATCCATATTTTACAAAAAATCTGTAGGTTTGAGATTAGATTTTGTTTGGCATCATACTTTGCGTGCTTTTTGCCGTTTTACAATGTAAAGTTCTTTAAATTGGCAAATAAAAATAGTATATTGCCCAAGAAATAAATTTTAAGCATAATACCACCGACCAAATGATAATACATAAAGCTTCCGGCATAATAAAAAAGAAGCTATGCCCAAAGATATTTTTAATCTGTGCATAAATAATCTAATATATGTCTATCTCTTTTCTTTGTAAAGCTCCCTCTCGCTCTATTTGTCATTTCAATGAACGAATGAACGAAAGATCGTAAACTGTGAGAAAATTTTAGCAGGCTGTCTAATTTTAAAAATCTTGGAAGCCATATTAGCAACTAAGATACGGGAACGCAAGTTGACAAGATGTTTTAGGGACTTGTGAGAAAACATCTTGGCAGGCGTACTGAGGCCGCTGTAGTATGATAATACCCCGTCCCTGTCTCACGTGCCTATTATATTACGTTTGACGTCAGACGCATCTTTGTGACGTGTCTTCACGCTTTCTGAATACGTAGCTTAGGTCTACTAAAATGTGTATTAAAATTATATTTTTGTAATATCCCACCTTTTACATATATTTTTTTACCTTTTTGTTTTAAGCGTCATCGGTCTCTTGCACGATAGGTTAGGATCGAATTGGTCTGATACTCTATCAGATTATTTTGTTACGTAATTTTTGAGAAAATCTTAGTCATATCTAACCCAAAATGTATACCCATTACAATCCTTCTGGATTTCATTAGTACACAAGTGTTCTGCAAATCCTCTGTAAACGGATTGTAACTTTCTATGGACTGGGTGGCTAGTTTTAATGCCAGTTTTATCAAAACTAGGTCTACTATTATTTTTTATTCCATTGAGGGTGAACTACTTATATTCAATATACCCTTGACGTAAAAGATAAAAAAGCTATTTGTGGAAATGTCAAAGCGTATTATTAATGTGAATACTTGAAGGTAGTTACGCCCCCGTCCTCCGTACATTTGGAGAACTCGGTATTCCCTAGGAGTTTGCTCCTAAAAGTTATAAGTCACATTGCTCATGGAAATGGCAAAGAACTTTAACATTTTCCCTACAAATATTTGCATATAAATGCTCTAGTTTAGCGTGCTCGCTAACTCTGTCCGTTGTTCGGGCGTTCGCTATCCAACTCGTGCTTCCGAGAACAAAGACTTTTCAGTAACGGTAAGCTTATTGCTACTCCATGCTTTGGATATATTTTGTACACCCTTACTCCTACAACAAATTTCTAGGAAGCTATGATTGATGTACAGTAGTATAGTGAAGCAGTCTTTGTATTGAAAAACACCATAGTTGTAACGGTTACAGTAAATTTTATTTTGCTCTAATTTAAAAATATCAAATAAATATAAAATCTTTATAGTTCATAAATTTAATGTTACTAATTACAAGTTAAAACAGTTTACTTGCCAGACAAGTGTTATCTCCTTATAGTAAATACAGATACACTAGTTATTACACATCATGGAATCAACAATGGAATCACTCAAAAACAGTATGGTGGAAATTTTGGATTCCGTTAACAAGAGGATGTCTGAGTTTGATGCTGAGCTTCATAAGTCCCAAACCCATTCAACGGGCCACACCAGCTTGGCTTCAGAATTCACAGCGTTCAGGGCGCTGACTGTCCAGGCACTTAACAATCTGCAGCAGCAAGTCACAGTGTTCGCCCACGCCATAGACGAGATGGAGATGCGCAGCCGACGAAAAATCCTCCTATTGCATGGTGTGGATGAAGCGAAGCAAGAAGATACGACACAAGTATTGGTTGCCATCATCAAGGACCGCTTGCAGCTGCATGATTTTTCGGCCAAAGACATCCAGAGATGTCATAGGATGGGCAGATCTACCACCCAAAAGGCAAGGCCAATCCTGGTGAAGCTCAGTAACGTGGCCATCCGCAACGAAGTTTGGTTTGCCAAAACTAAACTTAAGGGTTCCGGCATCACATTTTCTGAGTTCCTGACTAAGCGTAGGCATCTTCTGTTCATGACTGCTAGAGAGAAGTTCGGCGTGACTAAGTGTTGGACGAGAGACGGCGGCGTGTACGTGCTAGCCATTGACGGGGCGCGCCGCAGAATTAAAACGCTCTCAGATTTGGAGGTCATCGACCAGCAGGAAGTAGCTGCGCAGGCCCCAGAACCTACGGCCAAGAGGGTTGCAGCGAAAGCTAAACGTGCCGTAGCATCCAAGAAGTGATAAGTTCATGCCGGTTCTATGACTGTTTTGTTTCGTAGTCGTCCGAGTCTTACACTAATTCCGTACTGGTTCACTTATATGCAATGTACCCACTTTAATCCACCGTATTAGCGTGCTCACAAAATCTTCTAACGTCATTTGTATTACTTTTTATTATTATTAACTCCCACAATAATTTCGAAATGAGGTGATACAAAAATCCACTTCACTTCTATTATTTGACAGAAATAATTCATTTACTTCACTGTCAGCCACTTAAGTGCATCTGTCAATTTTAAGTTGTCATGTCCATAGGTTATGTCATGGATATGTCACATTCTTTGACTGTATAATTAACAATGGATTGTCTATGGAAGATTGTATCGAATATCAAACCATTGGAGTTTGAGTAGCGTTCCATCCCTTGTGCTCTATTAGATAACTTTGAGCATGTATTTATTTTATTTTTTTTCTTGTCTTTTATTTTTTTGTCGTGATACTTTTATAATGGAATGTAGGATTATTGGTTAGCTCATTGTTAGCTCGGACGTTACATTCTGGATGTTTAGCTATATAGGTACATTTTTATTTTTATTATTTCACATGTCTGTATGTATTTAGTTTTATAATGTAAGTAATTTGTTTGCACTACCTGGCGGGTGAACTCAAATAACGTTATTTATAGTATTATATTATTTATGATTAATTATATACTATTATTATATTATATTTTATGTCTTCTGAAAGTGATAGTGAGGCAGATACGTTTTTCTCTATTGATAGTGATAATGACAGTTTCGTAAGTGTTCCATCGCTCGCAGATACACTCACGTCAACCTTTTCTGATGTCCCTAGGAACTTTAATGTGATACACATCAATGCCCAAAGTATTCCGGCTCACTTCCCCGATATGCTGGCCAGCTTTGACTGTAAAAATATCCACGCCATTCTTATCTCTGAATCTTGGTTGAAACCTTGCCTACCTTCATCTCTGTATTCTCTTCCTGGCCCCGTAGCATGACCGCGTAGAGATAAGTTTTATCTATTTCAACTGTCGAGAAAATGACGTCACCTCGAGCAGTTTGTACTGAACATGGCTCGATGACGTCATTTTCTCGACAGTTGAAATAGATATAACTTATGTCTACGCGGTCATGCTACGGGGGCTGGTTTCAATCTCATACGGAATGATCGATCAGTCGGTGGCGGTGGTGGTGTTGCCATCTATCTCCGAATGACTATTCCGTACTCTATAGTCGATTTATCAGCACAACCATCTCCGTCCAACTCTGGTGAACATCTTTTCCTTCAAATAGAACTTCACCATTCTAAACTTCTTCTTGGTGTATACTACTGTCCCTCTTCCCGCATTAGTTTTTTTTCTTCTTTAGAGCGTATCCTTGAAAACTTAACTCCACTTTACAGTCATAGCATAATCATGGGTGATTTTAACACATGTCTGCTTAAAAATGACTCGCGTTCCTCTACTCTTCGTTCTGTCCTAAATTCCTGCAACCTATCTATCCTTCCTCTTGATGCTACTCATCATTTTCCGAATTCGGTCCCATCGCTTCTAGATTTAATTTTTGTGTCTAATACTGCACATGTCGCTACACACGGCCAGTTATCTGCTGACGCCTTCTCCTATCATGATCTTGTATTTCTTTCCTATAAAGCCCGGCCTCCTAAGGCGAAATCCAAAATCCTTCTGCTGCGTAATTTTAGTGGCATGAATCTAGAAAAGTTACAACAGGACGCTAGAGGTATTGACTGGGGTCCTCTATTTTTAACGAGTTCTTTGGATGAAAAAGTCAATTTATTTAATTATAACTTGAACCGCCTCTACGACACACATGCCCCTATAAGATCCATTAAAGTTAAGCATCTTCCGGCACCTTGGCTTACCGACGACATTAAGTTGTTGATGGCCAAGAAAGTGGCGAGGAAAAGCAAATTTAAAGCGCGGCCCACTGACACTAATCGAAATAATTATGTAGAAATTCGAAATCGCTGCAATAAGGTGTGTAGGAATGCTCAACGCCACTACATCTTTGACTCTGTCCAAAACGGAGATCCAGCAAAAGTCTGGAAATTTCTTAGATCAATGGGAATCGGCAAATCACGTCAAGCCACTATTTCAAAAGACCTAGACATTAACTCTCTTAACCAACACTTCTCTTCTTCGTCCAACATGGATAGGGTCACAAAATTGAAAACTCTAGGATTTCTTTCATCTATTCCGATACCCGATCATCCCTCATTCATCTTCAACCAATTCTCCGCTTGTGATGTTAAAAAGAGCATAGAATCAATCACATCGAATGCAGTCGGTAATGATTGCATCAGCCGTAATATGATCCTCCCTATCCTATCTGAAACCCTTCCTATAATTTGTCACATCCTCAATCACTCCATATCCAGTGGGAGCTTTCCGACAATTTGGAAGGAAGCCCAAATCACACCCATACCAAAGAAAACCAATCCTGCATCCTTCTCCGATTTTCGCCCTATATCCATACTACCCTTCTTATCTAAAGTTCTTGAACGCTTGGTTCATGAACAACTAAACACATTCCTTACTCAAAATTGTCTCCTTAATACCTTTCAGTCCGGTTTTCGTTCTGGCCATAGTACCACCACAGCCTTGGTTCATATTACGGATGATATAAGGTTGGCAATGGAGAACGGTAATTTGACAATCCTTGCGCTGCTAGATTTCAGCAATGCATTCAATACCGTAGACTTCGAAATCTTAGTTGGTATTCTGTGCTCTCTTAACATATCTCCATCGGTAATTGAGTGGTTTCGTAGTTACCTGTCTGGTCGCCGGCAACGAATCCGTATCGAAGACACTTACTCCTCATGGTGTGATATTACTGCCGGTGTACCGCAGGGTGGCGTTCTATCTCCATTGCTCTTTGCAATTTTTATTAATTTAATTTCCGATCAACTTCGTTCTTCCTACCACCTTTATGCAGATGATCTACAGATTTATAGCCAAGCTCCTGTAGCCAAGATGTCGGAAGCTGTTGAGACTATTAATGTAGACCTAGCCTGGATATGCAAATGGAGTAAAACTTACGGTCTGCAAGTGAACCAGCTTAAGACCCAAGTTATTATTGTCGGTAGTTCTAGAATGACTTCTCGTCTTGACCTTGCACAGATCCCCAAAGTATGCTTTAATGGTAACACAATTCCCATAAGTGACAATGTAAAAAACCTGGGCATACACATTGACAAGAATCTGTCCTGGGGTCCACAGCTGCAAGAGGTTAGTAAAAAGGTATTTGCTTCGGCTGGATCGTTGCGAAGGCTCCGTAATTTTCTTCCTACTGCCACTAAAATTGCGCTCGCACAGTCTCTTCTCCTTCCCATCCTTGATTATGCCGATGTCAGCTATCTTAACATAACAGAAGATCAACTGAATAAGCTTGAGCGACTTCAAAACTTCTGCATAAGATTCATATTTGGCTTGCGCAAATATGATCACGTTTCTGAATTTCGTACTAAGCTCAAGTGGTTGCCTATACGCCTTCGCCGGAATGTCCATATTCTTTCACTTCTATACAGTATTCTCTATAATCCTAAGACTCCAATCTATCTTAAAAAGCGTTTCCAGTTCTTAAATGATACTCACTCAAGGTCCCTAAGGTCATCAGAAAGTCTAGAGCTGAACATACCAATGCATTCTACAATTTTCTATGATAAATCCTTTTGTGTACAGGGAGTTCGTCTGTGGAATGCATTGCCTGTTACAGTAAGACGTGCTGACTCGTTATCAATTTTTAAGCGATTAGTTAAAGAGCACTACTTAACGCTGTGATCACCTATTGTCACTATTATCACTATTATCTTATTTCTTACTATAACCATGTATTATTACTATATCTATATTGTATTATCACCTATAAATTTATATATATATATATAAATTATGTATGTATGTATATGTGTATGTATTGCTATTTTATATATTGATTTATTATTTGAGTACACCACCAACAGCTGCCCATAATTAATTTAGTATAGTTTTTTTGTCCAAACTGGTTGTCTGGAAGAAATTGCTTTTAGCGATAAGACCGCCAAATTGTACATAGCTACTGTATTTAGAACTAAAATTGTTGTATTATTTTCTTTGTTTGGTGTGTGCAATAAAGAGTACTCTATCTATCTATCTATCTATTGTAGGGAATTTATAAATGTGGGAGGTTTGCTTCTTAACCAGAGCGGGGAAATTTGTGTCGGCATCAACAACATTAATACTAATAAATGATGATTTAATCTCTTATAAAATCTATACGATCATTTACATTTAATATCATAAAGTAACGTATTACCCATTATCTGTTGTCGTTTTCCCAATAAAATTCTGCTGATATTTCAGGATCGTTTGCGTTTCAGCTCCAATATATCTTGTTGAATTTTTATATTTTGCGGAACCGAATTGGGCTTACTAATGGAATTTGTATTCGTGGCTCGTGGCGGATGAATGAGGTCCATTTTAATGGATCTTTTTTTTATTACTTGTTTCTTAATTTTCTTAACGAGTTTACCAGTTCCATTCCAACTCTTGGATACCTTTTGGGGTCTTGACTGTATAATAACTTGTAAAACTAAATGCTTTTGGTAATTTTCATCTTTATGATTTTTGATAAGTAATAAAGTTATTTTAGGTGGTATTATGTTCGTAAATTTAACAATGTACCTTGGAGCATTTTAAGTAACTAACCTTTGACGTCATGCACAGAGAAATCCATTCCGAACTCCATACTTGCGAAGCGATTTGGATTCTATCGATTCCACGTAAGCTTTCAATAAAATAGTATTTACGCGTCCTGAACAAATATTGCCGTAAAATCCTCTATGGCTTGCGCTTACAGTTCTGAAGTCCACTAATACGCTTGGGTTCCGCAAACACAGATCAATGAAACCAGTTTTCCGTAAGATTGCTAATGTATTTGTTGTTTGGTAGGAACCATTGATGATGGACCCTGAGGGTATTGGTTCGGGTCCTTTCATGCAATTAATGTTACGAGTTTAAATGAAATAGCTTCTTCCATTGCGTTACTGTTAAATTATTAGGTGATATCTACAATGTTTGCAAACCCAATCTTGTAAGTAATCCTTTAATTAATGAAGGAGCTGGTATAGGTTTTATGAACTCTATCTTAATTGGAGGCTTATAAGATATTTAATGGGATGTAATAATAATTGTAATTTACGTTGTGCTAGTTCCGAGATGATTTGTCATCTAAATGCTCTAGTTCGCATTCAAAATCACTGTTTGTTAAACCTCAGCAGTATTTTGTGGATATCAAAGTATCCACAGGCATCTAGAAGTCAATAACATAATCCAGTAATTCTATCAAGCTTTGCTCAGCTTCCAAATTGAATTCTCGCTGGTTCATATCCCATCTTTTGCAATATAAAAGTGGGTTACGTTTGTGAATATTGACTTTACTGACTTTACTGCCACGAAAGCGAGTCAAAGTTTAGTTATGATTTTCCTCTGCTGGAGATTATTGTATTACAGCAATGTTTATTAAATTTTATTACAGGTAATAAAGGTTGAAATTCATTTGTATTATTTGTGAAATTTGAATTTTCGGCGTCGTTAAAATTCCCCTCGGGTTGGCAGTTTACGTATAAATTTAATTTTAAAAGGTTATACCTGGTGATATAAATGATTTTGAGTGCCGAGTCGCGAAGAGAATATTTTATTGGGCTCAATATGTTAGCCGTCAAGGCTGTTTCTGAACATAGCCTTTATAAATATTAAAATAAATGTTGATTTAAGCTTAATTTCTGAATCTTTTTGGTTTCCTTATTATATCTTCTTTTGGCAACCAATTTTTTGGCAAAATAATCGTCCTCACACCAAAATCAGCCTCTCGATTAATATCTCTTAAATCTGTTTGTATTACCCTCAACAAATCAAGTCCTTACTACTTTCTTATATATATTCTTACTATATCTGTGGTATCAGTGTGACAAGACGCATTTCTGTAGCGTAATGCTACATAAAAAGTTTGTAAACTTCGCGAAAACCCTATTCTATATCTAACGTTAGCGAAGTAGTAGGTACATCTTGACTTATGTGATTGATCGGTATTGATCTCCTGATCTGAGCGACCTTCTTGGACCGATAACAATTCTTTAAGGGTACATTAAGTTTCCGATATTGAATGTATAGTATGTTTAACGGTAATCCCTAGCCCTACTTGACGAGTTCCTGATTCGAGTACTTAAATCTTAAAGGGTTATTCGATTCGATCGAGGTAAAACTATAATGAAGTTGTTACCCAATTCTAAATGGATTTAGACTGACATTATTGATGGTTAAATTATACGTAAGTACATTTAAATTAATTGACAGTGGAGCAGGTTTGTTGGTAATGTTCAGTACCTTCATAGTGAACGCCTTCGCTATACTACTGTTTTTTTAAATAGTTTCTAATTTCAGTGGCATAAATATCTGATTAAACGTCTGTATGTGTTAAGTTATGACATTGTCTCGACGTTTTTATCTACTCCCTTTGCCAAATATCGAAGCATTTGGCGCGTCCTGTCTATTGTACAAATAATCTTTTGGCACCGCATCCTCTACAACTGCCTGGTGTAGACATTAGCCAGACATTTTATTTGTATTGTCTTCTTTGGTTGCCTTTCCTATTAGTTTCGTCTGTTTATATGGAGTGTGGGTAGATATAGTTTGTGGGTAGGATTAACCTTATTTATGGTATGCTTGTCGTGAGATACTCGTTGTGAACTGAATTCCTTGACAAATCATTCTTCACAGAAAGCAGGGGGGAAAATAAAAAAACTTACTGCGTATTGGATTGTAAGGATATCCTGAACTGTTGAAATTTTCTACAAATATAAGGATTGATGTTGAGATAGAAAGAAAGTATTCTGTAAGTAATTGTATCATCTCTACAAGCTCAATTAGATGTCGAGACACTTGCGTCGCTGTAAAAGCACACAGGAAATTATCAGATAGAGGATATAAGCGTCTATATCAGGAAATTGAAACGATGCAAGTTTGCAAGTGTTGCGTCATCCTTTCTTGCGTTTGGACCAGCAAAGGACTCGTTCCTTTGGGATTTGGGTTCTTATTAACCGTAGTCAGTAATACTATACAAAACGTATAAAAACCTATACTGGTATCTAAGATAATCGGTGTAACGATTGTGTAAATTTGTCTATCAAATGTAGATTTGTACGTCATCCTCTCCTGATGAGCCTACGTCTAATGAGGATCTGTATGTGATCCGGTTCTCACTTGTCATGTTGCGTCGCGCACCTTTCTTTTGATTAAGTATCTCTCCTTTTCCATATCTATCAAGGACCTGAAATTCGCTATGGTATTTTGTTACGTTCCTGACACTTGGAAATCTTAGTACGAACCATGAATTGTTGTACATAGTTCTACATAGAACCAGGTCTCAGAATTAATTATACACGAAATGAATTCAGCAAACACCATGTTGTCAGTTTGTTTACTGAGGTCGGGGACTGATTATGAATTAATAAACCGTAGGCGGCCCTCGCGACCTTAAAATTTAATTAGTTTCCCATTTGTGATTCAGAACAGGCTATATTTATTAAAAACATTGATGAAAAAATTAATCCCAAAACTAGAAATAGAAATAGATTTAAATTTAAATATAAACTGGAAATAGAATTCTGAATTTATCATTTCGCTAGACCGAAAGTAGGTTGATAATAATAGGTAGTTATATTCAATTTGGTTTCTACGTTTAAGGTGGTCATAGCTGATGACAGTAGAGGTGGTGTCAGTATTATACTAAATAGGGGAGAACTGGACGCTGCATTGCAAAAATTTATGGATACAAGTAATAAACAGGTTAGGAAGAGGGAAATAACTATAGTACCCAATTATAGTAAAGATTGTAATCATTCATGGAACGAAAAATGCCTTGTGGTACTTTTATAGCTTTACAATCGCTTGCCTTCATCGTTCACACCAAAGACGACTTGAAACATTATTCATGACATTTATACAATTCTCCTTATCGGTCCACGAATAATAACTTTCGGTATTTCCCCTCTGCAAGTACAATTAACTTTTACTCCTACGCAACATTCAAACACGTTAAACGTAATTCAACGGGACTAACTTCGTTATGTAACTCGATTCTGCGTCTTTTCTATACGGGTTTTAAAGGACCTCTATTTTATATGCTACGACGCTGTAATAGCTGACTGGGCGTTAGGTTGCCTGCCAGTCGTAAATTATGTCATTTCATGTAGACATCCTCAGATACAATGAGGTTGCAAATGTAAACCTACACTGTTTATGTATTAGGTATTTAAAAAACTAGTTGTTTATTATTTGCGAAGGAAGACCAAGAAGAATTAAAATATATATATGTTTTGTTTTAGTTTCAAGAATTGATCTTGATAGCTGTGGTTATAATTTGTCTTGGATGTCCCTAGCTAAATACAGTATTATAGCGAAGAATACTGGCGCTACCTGTACCTTCGGAAATTATATCCCCATCAAAATTAATCAGCCGTACTAAAGTGCTATCAAACGGCAAAATTCACGTGCCTTGACAAAATACCATTCTGCACATCGTCTTGACGCGTAATGAGCCGACAAATCAGACGCCAGCTCGCCTAACGGCCATCGAATTAAAATTAAAACTCGCGCTGTGATTGGTCCGCTTTCGCGGTGTGCGGCGCCTGCGGGAGGGGTGCGCGATCAATACGAGACAGTTACGTAACTCTGTGGTAGCCGGCGCCTTAACTGACATCACCTCGCCGCGCTATTATCAACCTAACGCGCGTACATATTTTGTAGCGGTAAGGTGTGTTTTAGCTTGCAGACGGTTGTCTGCGTCACAGCGCCGCGAAGAACATCCAACACAAGTGTAGGGAGACTAGTTTCCGGATAGACGAGTTACACAGTAGCTCCTGGAGGAGTTTTCTCATACCAATTTTAGTTGCTCGATACTAAGTTGGAGCGTTTATTAGTTTGATTGCTTTTGGAAGGTAGACAATAGAAGTAATGTTCAAAAGTTTGACGTCAAGTGCCAAATAATTTTGGAACATGCAGACTAGGAATTGTGTATAAATGTTGTTCTTACAATTTATCTACTTTAGGAAAATTATCTTCTATCTTTAATAATTATGCATCATACTACAATATTATCCAAGTGCTGATAAATCTTCACAGGCATCCGTGCCAGTCCCGTGATATTCAAGCTGAGACCACCTTTCTTATGTCATCTGTCTGGATATCTTTTATATCTTGCTAGAGCAATGATTTTATACGAAATCATGTGGGATTGATTTGGTATTTAATAGCACCTTAATCTTGATTGATACAATTTTCTCGCTCGCGGTTACCCATGCGTGGTGATTTGAGCTTCCTCGTGGGGATTATCGTTTACGATCGCCTCTTTTCCGTAATATAGAAAGTATTCGCTATAGAAATTGAAGTAGGGACGAGATGAGATACTTTAACACTCAAAAGAATTTGGAATCAAATAATGATATGATGTTTATTGTAATGATAGCATGAAGTTTTAGTTACTGAACTGAAACTCCACAAATCCGAGCACAAGGAAAGTGTATTTAGAGGGCAGACATTTGTCCCTAAAGTCTGTAAATAGTTATAAAGAATGATTATTAAACGCAACCCTGAGGAGAGAACAAGTGTATTTGATCAATACGTAATGTCTACCCTTTGAGAAATCGCCATCTCATTTCCCGAAGAGGCCTAACTGTCTGTATTCAAATCTCCGCCTCCCTTATAAATATCTATAGAAGTCCTATATATACGAATAATAGAATCTTTGAAGGCTGCTGTATCTTATGAATTTAGGTTTTGTTTGGTCCTCGCGATGGAATTGTGTCGCCGCCGGCTCAGAGGCTTATTGTCTGCGAGCTGCGTTATGATGAAATATTGCCCTGGAATCTGTGATTTAGGGAACTTTGCGAGTAAGCTCGCTTCGGTGAAATGTTGTTATACATTCACAAATCATTGAATCGTCTATTTGGAAACGAAATTGGAATTATCGATTCTTTAAAAGATCTAAAATGGAGAACTAAATTCTAAATTCGTCTAGAAAAATTGCAGTCTACAAGTATTTTGGCAAGTATTTCGTTTCGTAACAGTTAACATGAATGTAGGTACATTTTTTTAATATTTGAGATAGAAAACTACAGATAAAAACTCCCCATCAAAATTCCATTGGTAGTTTTTAGTTGCGAACTGCTCAAAGGATGCAGACTATTAGCTGAGATTTAGACTTTTATCTATTTATTAAAAGCAAGGGAGTAGCTAGTTTAGTGTCTTCTTCTTATCCGGTACGCTCTTGACAGAGCGGTCGTGATCGTTAAGTATCAGTATTGGAAGGGGCAGATGTAATGCGCTTCACGACATTTCGCCACCGCCGTTTAGTGTAGAGTGAGACAAATAATAAGTCCCTGAATTTTTTAGAGTCTAAGGTATCCAAACGCCTAACGATTTCATTCTGTCCACAAACAGTTGCTCATCCACTCCAAAGGCCGTGCCTATATAGAATTGATTGAATTTCCTAAACAAATATACCCTCCCAATACAATTTATTTACCGGCCCCAAAGTAATTTAACCGGTTCAACTCATATTTTAATCTGAATTAGATCTTACCTACATAGCCAGTGTTATTGCTAGGTCGACCTAGGGTACCTATGCGCCATTTTTATTATTAACTTAATTTTTATTAAATTTCTTTCACTGAAATATTTTGAAAGAAGCGACTCCGATTTGAATGAATAATAAAGTGGAAATGAGGCTCTGGAGGTTTCACAGGGTAACTTGAAAAGGTTTTTCCAGTTTTGCAACAAAAAAAATATGACGAGAGAATCCTCGAATACTTTCTTTTGCACTGAAATGGGTCAGTGAGTTAATAAAATTATATTCAAAAACTTACATAATTTTTATTTCACCTTAAAACTAGCTATAATCGTATTTCCCAGTGTTAGCATCGTACTTCTTTAAATGGATCATGAATTTTTAAAAATGTTGAGGAACTTATACGTTCAAATAAGAAAATGAATCTGCCTCTATCCTTTTTAAGTCTATTAATGGTAATATTACAAATCCTTAGAGCTTTTTCATTCCATTATATCGCGTAAGATCTCCTTGCGTTGAAAGTTAGTATCGCAACAAGATTATCGTAAATGCGTGGGATAGGTCGTAAGGACGTTTAGTGATCTCGTTAATACCAATTACGTGCAAGCCCTAGTCGCGGTCCATTTGCCTCCACATGATTCATTTTTATTACTATTCTCAACTATGTAATCGACTTGAGTTATACTTGCATAAACACCCTCTGTTCCATTTACCGGTTTAAATATAGTATTATGGAAATGAGAGATTTTTTCTCTCTTTGTTTTATAGATTGCTTGCTCGTTCTGCGTGACTTGAATGTGACCTATAAAATGTTCCTATTCAGTTCAGTAATAATGTTGCTTAGTTTTAATTGTGAAGTTCTTACTAACTAATAAATGGAGTCTGTTAGGAAACTGACTTTGGGTCTTAATAGGCCGAACATTTATAAATAATAGTTTTAGTAATCAGTAGTTGTAGCATTAGCGTTAAAACTAGACTTATGACACAAAATATGTTGATTTTAACTCTTTCTTTCGTATGAAATAATAGAGAAAGCAAGCAAGCAAATCCGTGATGAAGATCTAATCTTGACAGGCGTGCTAACTTAAAGGTGGAGCCCGACCCTCCATGCTTAACTTATTAGGATTTCACCATATTTATACTGATGTAAAAAGGACCAAACATGAAATCTTCAATTAGTAGGAATAGTAAGGAGAACGATTGCATCTAAAACAATATTGTTACATCAATTTCCTTAGCAAACAAATATTAAACTGTTAACTTTATCTTGTTTCAGGTAAGTAGCAAACGTATTGGCTTTTAATCAACCAAGGTAGGTGCTACCCAGGTTTCATCTCAAAGGCAGTTTAGTGCTCCTATACGAGCTTTTAGCTTCGACATCGCCGGCTTCAATTAGGGTTGTCGGTAACAGCTGGAGTGTCGTTCAAACAGGCGCCGTGCACGGCCTAATGGAGACACCGACGGGACGCGGTGGGACGTATTTGGATAGCACTCTGCTCGCAGTTGAAGTTTTATCATCACTGCTCCGAAACAGTGAGGAGTGATTACTTGTTCAAAAATATACCTTCGTACTAGGGAACACTGTTAATAAAACTCATATTTTTTCTAATTTAGTGCCAAGATCTTTCTCGTTGTCGAGTTCATCTATCTATATCTTCCTATTTTATAAAATAGTTAATGCATCAATTTTTTGCCGAAAGTATTTCGTTATGAAATTTCATATTTCAGTTAGACCTTACCATAATATATCTTACATGTCAATAAGTCAATTTGTTAAAAAAAAACATCAGATGCTCTTGTCATTTGAAGGTCTACGACAAGTAAAATTAATTTAGAACAATGTATGACCTCTACATGACGTTCCCATATTCCATATCTCTAAAAACATAAAGTAATATTTATAAAAACTACCTCAATGTAGAATGTAAAAGCAAAACGGGTATTAAAATTATTTACAACGAGATTTTTATGAGGCATACCTACATTAAACAATACATTTCAACCCAAATGCGTACATTACTCGGTAAACATAAAGTACGTTGTAACGTCTCTCACAAACGGGGAGCAAGTTAATAAAGATATCGGTCGAGCCCCAACAACTATGTGAGAGCGGTTTCGTTGAACAAATTGGTCCCGGTCCCAATTTGCAAATATTTCAGTAGTTACGCAACCCTCTGGTGATTGAACTTTAGGGGATGGCTCAGGGCTTGCTCCGTGAAGTTAGCTCCTAAGCCCGAATTTATATTGATCGATCCTACTGTCCATAGAATCGGGACGACATAGCCTCTTCCTACTTACGAGTATCTTTGTAATAAGAAAATTATCTGCGCCTGTGTTGCAAGAGCTTCTGAAAAGTATTTCAAGTTAACTTATTATCAACTTAATTCTTTCCTTCTCTTTTCACTAATGTTGAAAAATATTTCGTATTTTGTGAATCTTGATACTGGAACCTGTTCCCTTGAGACCCTGGTTTTGTTATATGCGTATGAATACATGACTAGCAATTATATCTATTAACTATCCCTTGATTGATTCAAAGCGACATTAACGTTGGTAAATGTCATGAAGATTTGATTCCGAAGCGTAGATTTACAAGTAATTCTATTAATATGTGTCATATCAATAATGCTAAAGTGGAAGCAATCAGTAAGATGAATAATTGATATGATAATTCAATTTCCCGCATAGTAAAAGCTTAACTATTGAAATTACGTAACCCTTAATAACTGTAACAGTTCATGGCTGCCTTTACTATCTTGTATCGTGGCCTCAATGTTGAGGATCTGAGCTATAGTGTTACTTAATGTAATAATAGCGCACTTCAGTTCCTCTCTCTCTTTCTGACGTCATTATCGACTTTTCTATTACGTTGGCTCCACTTGTCTAGACTAGAGATTTCCTTTAACAAGAATCTTGCCTCTCGCATCAGGTCTCATTAATATTCGGTTTATTGAACCTACATCAGTTCTGTCTTTATTACATCCCACATTTAAATAGTGGTCCTCATTTAGGCTCGATGGATCCTAAAATAACTACATTTAAATAGACAATTATGTGGATTACTCTGGTGAGGCCTAGCTATAGCAGAATATTTGAATAGCTAATTGAATTACTGTCAGACTTGGTGTGGTATCGTCCGTACATTTCGTTTTTAATGTTTCAATTGTATAAAGAGGGTAACGTTCGGACTAGACAGTTGTTGCCACTGAGTCTAGGGTTTCTAATGTCTTGTTTTCACAGAGAAAACTTGGCAAGCGACACTAGCCCACACAACTTGGATGATTAGTAATCGTTTTTGAATGTCAGAAAAGTTAGTTTTATTAAGCTAATTGAAATTTAATTAGCTGTCAGGATAGTTACAGTTGTTATCGTGATAGATTGTATTCTCGAATAACGTTAAGTTACATTTGAATATTAGTTATGCTATACTTTTTAACAAGTACTGTATAGGACTTTCTCAAGTAATCTTAGAATTATTTTATTCCTTTATGAAACATTACCTGAATAATGTAACATTTATAGTATACGATATGTTAGAACTGTATCCTAGTTCGGAACTAGAACAATCTCTTGCAACAGCTTTATTAAATTTAGACGCAGCGGGTACATTATAACGCTCTCAGCGCTCCCAACACTCCTCGTACAATTTACGGACTACCCGTGGTGCGGTTGAAGCTAATACTATTATATATTCTGTGCTAGAAACTATTTATTATATTATCTTGCCTCTATTTTTTTGTCGGTATCAGCCTGCTTTTTATAGGCCTTTCCTATTCCATTCATTACTTGTTTAGTCTATTCAGTAATGGGGGGCTAACTCTGTAGGTTACTGGTTTACCTCTACCAAGGTCCATCTAGCTTCTCTCTTGTTACCAAATTAATTCTCAGTCTTTCTCATCACCGTCCTGTCCGTGTCCACTTTGACATTTTTACACTGTCTGCATTTGTTGTGATTTTAAAGTTCTTTTACTCTTCAAGATTAATCTGATTAAAAATTTAATTGAAGTAAATTCCTGTTCAAATTCAACTCTCTACGCGAGGCAGCTAATCTGCTTAAAGTTCTGAACTTTCCTTTATAAAGCAAATGGATGCTGCCCCGGACTTTTTCCTGCCATTTCTAGAAGCGGATATTTCTAAATTAGATTCCAACTTGACTAAAGGTTAGAAATGAGCCAAATAGCAACGGATATTTATTTACTCTGTTACACTTAAATCATATTATCTGTTTTTAAAAAGTTGTTACGTTATATCACAATTTTTTTCTCTGATGTTTGCGAAACACAATAATAATTTATCGCCGTATCTTTTGGTTGTTATCTCATAATCATGGGGCGTGGTTCTAAAAATATCGTGCGTTTTATTATAACGCCACAGTTGAGGGGTAATTATTATGAATGATAATTATATCATCACCATAAAGTCACCCCTGCGTGCTTTAACCGCAATTTAGATGTTATATTCGCGCAGTTTATACTTTACGGTTCTGCTATTGTGACTTGTATTCAAACAGAGATAACGACTTGTTTCTTGTCTTGCTTTGTTGTTTCGAAAGACGTAAATAAAATTCTCGAGGTTTAGGGAAACGGAACTTTTTAATAAAATTATATTATTAGATTCAATTGTTTCAGTTTTGTACGAATGTTCTTTTTTTTATCTACGAAGTATCGAATGTTCTTTTTTTATCTACAGGAGTCTTAGCACTCTGCTTAAATATTCATGAGCCGTACATGGGCGTAAGGTTAAGAGGATTTTTCCGTAATACGCTCGGATTTGTCCATCAAAGTATCTGGTTTGAATCATTAATAGGATTGCTTTGCCACTCAGATGAACGAAAACCTTTTCATGTCATCGACGACGCAAGAAAAGTCTTTAGCGCGATCGCAAGACTTTTCCCACAACTAATCTTAAAATCAATCTTTAATTATATAGATACAGAGTACATTTTCAAAAAAAGATAAAAAGAAAAGACATACTTTATAAAAATTTAGAACCCTAAAAACTAAAAACGAGCAAAAAATCACGTTTGTTATATGGGAGCCTCCTTAAATATTTATTTTATTCAATTTTTTAGTATTTGTTGTTATAGCGGCCACAGAAATACATAATCTGTGAAAATTTCAACTCTCTAACTATCACGGTTCATGAAATACAGCCTGGTGACAGACGGACGGACGGACGGACAGCGAAGTCTTAGTAATAGGCTTCCCGTATTCCCTTTGGGTACGGAACCCTAAAAAGGCATATTAATCACTCGTGCCAGTGAGTGCAGGACGTAGGCTTCTTAACTTTGAACGTCGAAACGATGAAGACTAACCGCCATTGTTTCCTAATGATTCTTTTATATGCGAAGCTCTGGAATTATTATAATAAATATTAACGACTGAAGTTTGGTAGTATTTAGTAAAGTTGGGTAACGCTGTATAAATGGGAAGTTCGGGTTCAGGCCAATTTGTGAGCGTTTTGCATTGCGTCGTGTCATCTTTGCAAATTGGTTTCTTCCCTGGTTACGATTTAGTGCCTCAACTCGTGAATTTATAGTGGACATTTGCTAAATGTAATTGTCCAGGCGCTACTATTCTGTTTGTGGTTTTGGCGCTGGTATTACAATCTCCCATTTGTCTTTTATTTATTTATTTTTCAATCAATTAGAACGGCAATACAATTGCCACTTACACTAATGACACAGTAACACAATAGGTAAGACAATACAATAGGTAAGACAGATAGACCTTTCACTCCTTCATCTCACACATCTTCACACTTTCTGACACTATAACTGTCTTGTGTCTCATATGTATAAAACTCCTATCTTGTTATATTAAGCTATATATAGTAATGCAAAACTTAATTTAACGTAGGTTCCTGATAATATAACTGTGCCAATTTTTTTCTACATTTATTAGATGTTCTAAGCCACCATGTTCCATATCACAGTTTTTAACTGTTATCTGTATGCGGGAAATACAAAATATTCTTGATATCCTACGATTATTTTATCTTGTTTTGTCAAACATTACCGGTTCACAATACCTTGACATTACATTGTACATGATTATCTTCCGTTTTGTTGCCACCATCTTGTTTTTTTAACAGTTATTTTTCTCTACAGTGTTGTTCATCTCATTAGTCTCTGTTCCTTCCCTCGGCGTCGGACATTTTTCATTTCTGCTCGGGAACGTACGCTTCCTCGGAAAATAGACGCTTCTACTGTTAATATTCATAAGCCTATGTGTAACGGTAGCTGTTAATTAGAAGTCAGTTCATCTCTTGGGATTGTTTAAAGAAATTTTGTACTGTTGCTATCTTACAGAGACTGAGTTAATTATGTTTGACTAGCGGCCCGTGCCAGGGTGGACATTTTTTAGTAATAAATATAGCCTATGTTACTCAGTGATAATTTACTCGTAGCTCTCTAACGGCGAAATAATTTTTGAAATCGGTCCAGTAGTTTTTAAGTTAGTAGCTTTATAATATTAGTATAGATATATGATTCTTGGGTCAAAATCTTTAACATCTGCAATAAATAAACTGTTGTAAGAGAAATTCCGAACCCCTGATGAAGAGTAAACAACATTCCTTATCTGAATGTATGCTAATACAATTTTCAATTGCAACTAGTTCGCTGTAACGGTTTCATTGCTATGTAAGAATGGTCAGTGATGATTTTAATACATAAGAAAATAGGTCGTGTAGCGAGCGAGGAATAAACACGACATCCGATCCGAAGATATCCGCCGATCCACTTGATAAGAAAACACATTGACATACATACCATATTTTGCATTGACGATTAGCAACTCATAACCCACTTCTTTTTAGTGTTATGGCCATAACTTATTTCTTCATAGTTTCCTGTAGCTTCTGTAATCTCGTGTATCCTACTGACGTTATGTCACCCTTGTTCATTCGTAGTCTCAAGTCGTTACACGTGCGAGTCCTTTGATCACGTCATGGGCACAATGCGCCTCATCTAGTTTGCAAATACCGGCATTCCATACGGTTGAACCATGTATTCCAGCCTTTGAGTGGATTCTATTGATGTTTTGCTGTATTATCCATCAATTGTACTGGCGTTTGGGGTGGTAGGTTATATCTGAATTGAGTTCGTGTTTATGATTCTTTGTCTAACACGAAGGTATTTTGCCTCTGAATTCTGCTGTCAGTTATACTATTCGGATTCACGAAGACGCGTGCCCTCTCTGTCTCACGCAGACTCAGAAACGACATCGATTACTCGGTGTAAGAAAGGGACAGCGCGTGCCAGCATGGATTGAACTATAGCATACTAATGTGATTTATATAAGTTGAACTAAACAGTTTGTCCCGAATTTCAACCTACGCTTCAGTAGCGTAGGTTGAAATTGGTACCACCAAGGTACCACCATGATTAATCTCTTAGTAGAGCTAGAGCTCCTAGAGAGATCTAGAACATGTGATATGTCTAGCTTTCAGCGTCTACGTGCTACGTTTATTTGTATTTTTTTTTACGAGCGGCGCTCTGGGAAACATATTTTTACAGACGCGTATTTTACAACACGCTGTGAACTCATGGTAGAGTGATGGATTACTTTTCGTCTATGGTTAGACCATCGTTGGTCTTGTAAATATCATCCCATTTTATGGTAAGGCTGCCCATTCATCATGCAACTTCGTCGCGACTCATATCAAACCCATGTAGCGCTCTGTTATACGCGACGTGTTGTGTGTGGTGGGCGTTGTCATATGTCAATGTCGACCTGGTCCATTTCCTCTTTCTTTCTCAGCTAATTACGTATGTTGGATTAAGTTTTTGTTTATGTTCTCATATATGAACATTATTGCAGGTTTTAGAACCGTCTCTGGCTCACCTAATGCAAGGTTTTCTAACTTGACGAAGTGCATAGCTAGTCTGATCTTATTTCCTTGTTTCAATAGTGAAACTTGTCGTTTCAGGAAGTTTCAGGCGTCTTTGATACTCCATACATCATTTGGTGCGTCACATCTCGTTAGCGACACCATGTCGTCGTCTCTTCAGTTAATACACGTCATTACGTCACAATTCATCTTCCTTTTGGAACTGCTTGAAATATACTTATCTCCAATTCGCTTATTGGTTTTCTTGGAAGCCAGTTTGTTATGAATACCCAATCTAATTTCATGCTGAAGAGAACATTTCTTTTTCTTGGTGGTTTTATTCAGAAGTATTATATTGCAGCATATTCAATAATCTTTTCTATCTTAATATTATTTGCGGGTTTCTAAATGTCCCTAATGTACCTGGTCTATTCTAGATTCATCATTTTCCTAATCTAAGGTTTTATAAGTTCCTTACCACACAATTGGTATTTTGTATTTGATCGATCGGAAAACATTTATATCTAGGACGTGTTCTGTTTTCTGTAATACTGTTGTACTCATATTTCTTGGATTCACGTGAAGCATTACTTAGAATCTGGTTTATATTTCAGTCAAGTAGGTCATATTTTACTTTGATCGGTTCTATTTCTTCGTATTCTTGCTGTTTCAAGTATTTCCGATGCCAATTTTCTCAGAGGCTTTTTGTTCGTTTATTAGGTTGATTTCATATTTTTAACATAATTTTATGTACGATTTTAGAAATATCCACGTAGTTTCTAAGATTTTTAAAGCTATTGTTGCATACTTAAGCCTATGCCGTTTTCTTGGACTTATAGCACATAATATCATTAGTTATATTCTATACCTATTTCGTACAGCTTAACCTAGTTCTGTTGCTTTGGCATAAGTAAATGAGTGGTTTGAATTATATAAGCTTGTAATATCTCTTTTAGCATCCGCTCCGCTCGATATTGGGTTGAGTGAATTCTCGATGCTGAATCTAGGAGACCCAACACTGTTCAATCAATAACATCCCCAAACGCATCGTTACGCGGGCGGTGGAAACCGTAAAAGCAGCCAGATTACGACCAGATAAAGCAAGTTCCGCAAATAAAAGCAGCTCTTCGCGACCATTAAAGAGCACTTGGTCTCCGCTCCTCTTTATTATAATGGCACTTATGTGTGCTGCTGTAAAACTTGCCATCGGACCTGATTATGCACTTATCGTGAAGCATTGGTCTCTACAACTGCCGTAAAGCGGAGGTGATACGTTAATGGGTTTTGTGATTTTGAACTCTAATCAACTTAACTATAAGTATTATATTTGACAACGGCTTGGTGTAGTGATTCGAGAGTAGGCAGATCGGCTCACTGTACCGGGTGGTTACGGCTTCAATTCCCGGCAGCGACAAATTTCGGAAATGGTATTATCAGAATTTGTACTGGTCTGAGTGTAACTGGGATGGCCCCCAGTCCAATGAGTTGTACCTTTGGTCAAGCACTGCTTAGTTTGGGATCATACTGTGAGTATGTGTTATCAAGCGATACTTATATGCCTTTCGATTTCCAACTTGAAATATCTTTACCTTGTATCATATGCTTTTCGACTGCCGACATCCTTTTATGAATTTCCGCTACATTTCAAAGTCTAGTCTGTTTCTGACTTGGACATGAATGAATTTTACCTGAGATAATAATCAGTTCGTTTCGTTTATAAGATCGTTGATCAGATTCATTGCTCTTAAGAATATTGATAGATGTGATAATTATCTCGCACCCTGCATTGACGTTAATTACGCTATTATAGCTCTAGAGAATAATTAAACAATCTCAGTTGACGCCTCCCGTAATACTATAAAATTTACGCGCAGCTTTGTTAATGAGGGTTTTATTTGTACAGGGGAAATGTAAATAACGAGACTTGTAAATTTCACAAGTAAAGACTCGTTAAGTTGGGTAATTATTTGTTCAAATAATAATGTATTTTGTTACATGGTATCCCTGTGGTTGTTTAAGAAGCCAAGAATATGTAAAATGAAATGAAAACACCAATATTTGCGTCAGAAACTTAAATCATACCTAAAATTGAGCGAATCACATCATCAACGATCTCTCGCTGCCTTGCGGTGTGTTATTAGATTAAACCTGACACAATTTCATTTACATGAATATATTAGTCGGTACGCAATCAACTTGTTTACTTTGAAAGATCAGGGAGTTGTACATAATTCCAGAGCACTAAAGGACCTCACGGGTAAACTAACAGGAGATGACCACTCATTTTACGAATTGCCCCAGGTAGTAGTGATTTGTGGAATAGGAAATAGGAATAGGAAAGTTACGTAAAAGAGCCTCAAAGTTAACAATTTTTACTTTTGGTAAATATAAGTAGTACAGTCACATCATCAGTCGGTGTCAGTCCACTGCTGAGCCTCTCCCAAGATGCGCCACTGAGCCCGATCTTCGGCTCTTCTCCAACCACTGCCCACCGCTTTGCGTATGTCGTCGCTCCACCTGGTCACAGGACGTCCTATGCTACGTTTGCCGATTCGCGGTCTCCACTCTAGGACAAGCCTACCCCAACGGTTATCAGTCCTGCGGCAGATATGACCGGCCCACTGCCACTTCAGTTTGCTAATCCGTTGAGCTATGTCGATAACTTTAGTAGTGCAGTCAGTATTGTGTTTTTACAAATGTCTTGAAACCCCGACCCTGTAAGGACGTCAAAACGCGCACTTTAAAATATTTGCCAAAACTGAACTCTGTGGTAACTTACGTGAAGATTGAATTTCTGTTGTAAAAGCCACGGGACCAAGCTGCAAAATTCACTCTCGTGATTGATCCCCGTTTTGTTGAATAATGAGGTTTTTCGATTAACTAATAAACATGGTTTTTATAAAAAAATATTGACGCGCACGTTATGAGACCCTCGTGCGTCCGGGGCTTCATTACTTGTCGCTGTGTGTTTGCTTAGTTTAGCTCATCGGCATCTGTTTGATAAAGCATGAAACAATTTATTTACGACTGTACAAATAATTACCTTCAAGCGTTGATACAAAATAACTTAGATTTGAACAGTTTTATGATTCATATTTCTTGTCATGGTCTATCTCATAACATTACACCAAACACAGTGCAGGGCCCCGATTTTCGTGCGATCGAGATTCATCTCTATTCGAGATATCTCGAAACGAAACGTCATATCGTATGTATTATTTTCCTATTTGTTTCAAGATATCTCGAATAGAGACGAATCTATCTTATCTCTATTTTTAAATGTCACCAAAATGTCGATTTTTATCAAAAAAGCTATTTTCGATCACAATAGAGATTTTATTAAATGACGTTCCGTTTTTTCTTGATTAGACTTTAAAAGTATCGACTGGGCGTTAAGAATGTTTTAAAATATTGTTAAGGTGTATAAATAAGAATAGAGCCGTATTAGTAATAAATCTAATATATTTAGGCCAAGCAAAAAGCTCTATAACTACATTTCTTAAGGTCAATATCAAATATTTAGTAAAGGAATGGAACGTTTTAAATGTCTAAAACATTTATCGGCAATGGGCAATACATTTAAATATGTTTACGCGGTTAAGTTAATAAATATAAATGTAATAAATTATATTAGCACTTCACACGTCAAAATGATTTGACGTATCCGATCAAATCATAGAGTAACGTTCGACATTTCATTCGACATTGCATGTCATCACAAATTGCATGTCGAAGGATATATCTCTATCGGGACATTTTGAAAATACGAAAATTCGCTTTCATTCGACATATTTTGTCATGTTTCGAGATATCTCGAATCGAGATTTATCTCTATCAAACGAAAATAGGGCCCCAGGACCTTTAACAATATTTTCTCAAGAATATCAGCCCAACAAATGTTCGACGGATATTAAGTGTTATCTTCTTACGAACCCACCACGTGACGAGACGTTGAAGACGCAATATTGTTTAGATATCATAATTAATTGGATATATGATATTTAATTAAAACCAGGGAGGATTCTTAGAGGCTGGTAATATGAGATTTTCGATTCAAGATGTAGATACTGACTTTAAGATGCGAAGAAAAAACATACTGGTTTAATGGAGAACCTCCTTTTTATGATGTCTCTTAAAAAGAGCAATCCACTGCTAGATAAAGCGTATTTAGTTTGAGAAATTTGAGTAGCTCCTAACACCAGATCTAGATATAACACTAGAATTGTCAAACGCAACGCGCTGCATACAAAGCGTAAAAGCGAGCGTTGGATGCTTGTTCCACGAGATAAAACGAGTGAACAAAATGTCGGCTGCACAGACAATAGAACTGGCGGACAATGTGATGCCGATGTGTATACCTCTTATATGGATGTGTGATGCATGGGGCATACGATGTTAGAGCAAATATACTTTTTGTCTTTTTACACAGCTTTTAGTTAATTAGGGTTAGGTACCCTACCTTAGTTACACTCGATTTTAAATGTCTTTTCTTGATTTTTCATATTGAGTTCATAAAAGAAACCAAGTAGTTACAGTATCTATCTATGGAACTAGGTTTAACCGGTGTCTTGAGTATAATTACAGATTGAATCGAGTTGAATTGCCAAGTTGTATTGCGGGTTGGCAGATAAGAAAAAGTGATAGTCATCCTAGGATAGGAAAATAGGTAATTTAATAATTATTGTTTGTTGTGATATTATTTGTTGTGATAATAACTTGATATTACACTATGCTGTTTTAAGTAAAATGTATGGAAATGAATGTTATGTTATTGTGTGTGGTGTGTATGCGTATTTTAATGATTATCTGCTTATTAATTATTAAAGGCTACAGAACGTGACATGTTTTAGTATGCCACAGCTCGTAAACTTAAAAGAGAATTAGCGAGTAAAAGTAAGAATAATTATTACCCTTTTATGTAAACAAACTGCTCGAAAAATACTGCGGCTTCGCCACCCTACCTCCGATGGGGTGGGCGGCACGCGTCCCGAGCCCTGCATTGTACATGGACTCACTATCACAACTTTACGCGCCATTTTGTTACGATATTACGCTTCGTGAGGTTAACTTTTTTACGTGACCTCAAGAAGCGCAGCCTGTATCGACCCACTGCTCGTAGGCTGTTATGCCATGCTCTATGCTCCATGCCCGATGGTTTCGTGCTAGGCTAGACGGGTTCAGTATCGAGGTATAGTTCGACTAACATAGCAATTGTCATCTAGATACATTATGCTTTAACTAACTAACTACAGCCCTTTCAACGTCCCACTGCTGGGCACGGGCCTCCCCTCAATGCGAGGGGGATTCAGGCCATAGTCCACCACGCTGGCCCAGTGCGGGTTGGCAGACTTCACATATCTATCGAAAACTAGTCAAGTTCCCTCAGTCGTGCAGGTTTCGCACATAAACCCAGAGTTGCGAGCCGGGGTTTGAACTTGCATACTTTGATTGCAAGGCGTGCGTTCCACCATTCGGCTACCACTGCTATAAATGGTATATGCTTAAAATGGAAAAATATACAGGAAGAATTCAGAATCACCCCCTTTTTTGAAGTCTGTTAAAAACTGCACAGATGCTAGAGATAGATTAAAAGTGCCTCGAAGACAACGATGTACCTAGACTGAAATGCATGACGACTTTATCCTGCTGATTTTTCGTTACCTACATTATCTACTATATTTTTAATCGCTACGATTAACTAAGAAGTACCCTTATTTTTTTACGTAATTTTCTTAAATACACCTACTTTAGTATTACAAGCTCGCAGTCAAAATTATACCTATAGGGTTTACACATTTCCATACCAAAAGTAATTTCAAGTAGGTTTTCTCGCCACAGGTGATAACTTCAAAGGTGTTAACCCTCAGAATATAATATTTACAGATGAAAACCTCAAACTCGCTTCTGTGTCCGGGTATGAAACGGAGACGCCATCTTGTCCGATCCGTTGATTCCGCCCCCAAGAGCCCATCTGTCCAAATGCTCTATTTAATGTTATCCGTATTGAAAGAATTCCGTATCTCCAGGATTATTGAGTCTTTTTGGTATAAATGGTGAACGAATTTCTTTTACTCCGTATATAGATGAATGAAATCCGGTCAAGGGTTCGTTTTGATGTAGTTTGTGTTCAGTGTATTTTCGACTAGTGTACGCGGAGTGGTTTCTTTTTTTGGTGAATTGATTTACGTTGCCGGGGAGAGCGTATATACAAGGTTATTTTATTCCTTCAGGAAATTGTTGAAAGAGCAAAGGGGAAAACAAATTATTAAGAGTTAACATACATTTTAAATAGGGTTATGTATTATATGTAAGGTTCTGTAAAAATATATTGTATTATAGTCGACATTTTATTAGCAATTTCATTTTGCGTGTAACTATAAAATGTAACGAGGTTTTCTGTAGATACATTTTTGTTTATGTAAACTCATATTAGGTTCGTAATAACATGGTTATTTTAATACTGTAATTCCCATGAATGGTGTATCTACTTTTGGCAATTTCGGCTTTATTTGCGAATGCTGCTATGGAATCGGTTACTTCTAAGTTTCAGTGACTTACATGCTTCAGCAAATAAAGGAGTGTATGAAGTATTTTATTCCCCCTCTTTTAATCCATTACGAAGGTAACATTATTAATTGATCTATTATACGTGCTGAAAGCCATATTTCACTGGCTGTAATTGCATATATCTTTATAAAATAATATACAATCGTAAGTGAACCGTGAAATCCATATTCTATACATAGACCTCCTTCTACATCATTATCCCACGCGGATCCGGATAAATTACGCGGACCCGGACGTCCGGATCAATTGGCCGAATTATCGGCGACTTGGGGGCTATCGAGTACAGATCGATGTTCTGTCGCGACCGGATTTTCGTTCTTTCGAGAAAATGATATTAGTATATCGAGAGGTGAAAGGCTATTTGTCTTAAGCGACATTTTTTAGGGTTCCGTACCGAAAGGGTAAAACGGGAACCCTATTACTAAGACTTCGCTGTCCGTCCGTCCGTCCGTCTGTCACCAGGCTGTATCTCGTGAACCGTGATAGTTAGAGAGCTGAAATTTTCACAGAATGATGTATTTCTATTGCCGCTATAACAACAAATACTAAACAGAATAAAATAAATATATAAGGGGGCTCCCATACAGCAAACGGGTTTTTTTTTGCCGTTTTTATAGTTAATGGCACGGAACCCTTCGTGCGCGAGTCCGACTCGCACTTGGCCGGTTTTTTAACTTTACAGGAGAGCATACTCATTCGACGCAGAATAATTCGCTGATCCCAAATAGCTTAGCTTAGCCTTTCACCCTTCGCTGTGGCGTATTATTATATTGCTTACAAGGAACAGGTTAGTATCGCGGTGGCAAGCCTCAGGACCTTTGTTAAAATTATTAAGGATACTTGAGGGAAAGTTTAAGATACTTAATACCACAGTTCAGTCGCTAATTATAAACTAAATTTGGTTTCATAAACAACATATATCCAGAAAGATTCTAGAGACTATCTTAAAGCCTTCAATTTCATTTTAAACATCAATTAATTGGCAGTTAAATGCGTATAGGTACCACTGGTTTTATTACTACTTATAAGATATTCTTATCATTAGTAAAACCTTTTTAACGACAATGTGTAATACATAAAAGAAACTCGTCGCGTCTTGATTGTACTGAAATAAAATAAGAGTTAGCGAAAACGACTTAAAGGTGATACTGTGAGTACTTTTCAATGGTGAATTGGACATTGGAACAATAGTCAAGAATATCGATATAATAATCGCGCCCGAAGCGATCGTTTCATCCGAGTCTCGTATCAGCAATCGCAATTCGCAATACGATCGTATTGATCGAGAGGGACTGATGGCTCTCGCACGGATTCCACTTAGATAACCATTCGGTTGGAGATATAGTGCGGTCATTTATGAGACATTTTGACTTTGATGCGGTGATTAATTAGGTTTTAAAAACGAAGATACCGAAGTGTTTGTAAGACTCATAAAAGAGGATTAAAAAAAATATGTTTGCGAAGCCTACCTAGTACTCTTCAAGGTACTTAACAAAGGCGAACTTGACGTTGCCGAGTTTGTCCATGTAGAGAGGATGAGTGAAAGTAGACTTTTGATTCGATAGATATAAATATAGGCGAACGGGAGTGGAAGTGAAGGAAGAAGTCCCGAGAAGCACCTTTCACGACCAGATTAGCGGTCTCTTCCAGAAAGGTCAAGTCCGTAGTATCGTCAACCGACGGAAGTGCATTAAAAAATATATGAATGTGGATGAAGAAAGGTATGTCAGGATCGTAGCATGTAGCAAACAGTAGTCACTGCCTACTCCCTGTGGGATACAGGCGTGAGTATATGTATGTATGTATGGACAGAGTTCATTGAATAGCTGTGTGCTGTAAACTGTGCATTAATCCAACGCATTGGGGTATATATTGATTATTTGAGTGAGATAGATGCTACTTCATATATTTCTCTCTTTCGCTCACTTCAGTATATTCGGTTGATATATACCTCCGGAGCTTACGATGCATTTAGTTCAGTGAAAAATTTGATGTTTTGTCGTAATAGTATTTTTTTCAGAATCTTACTATGAATAGTCAATAAGCATATAATAATCGTTTTCTATGGAGAGGAATGGGCAAGAAACTTCATGGTCACTCTTTCTATTTCTTGTTATACTTGCCTTTTACTAATTTGTTCTTATCGAGAAGTTATAAACGGGACGTGCCTAGCATACATGCCAAGAACTTACGACACGGAGTATGTCGATTTTGTCTTTTGTTTTCCTATGAAATAAGCCAGTGAGTGAGAGTCTAGTCTTAGCATTCGTGCTAACTCTGCAGAATTAAATTAATGTTTTTACTTTAATATCATCTTGAGCTAATGTAACGACGTCGCAAAGGAAAATGGGGCCTGCTCTTGAGCCACTCCGGAGCGAGGGGTTATGAGAAATCCTGAAAGAAACTGTACTTTTTTTATGTCGCTATGAATAATTAAATAAAATGAGCCAATTGCTGTTGGATATGAAATAATGAGGAATGTAGACGGTATTTGCAGTAGTTTTGTGTCATTTTTAAAAAGGTATTTATCATAATGTTAGTAGATATCATTTTCATCTGAGATTACCTATCACTTGCTATGAAACGGTGAAGGAAAACATCGTGAGGAAACCTGCACGTCTGAGGGAACTTGACTAGTTCTCGATAGATGTGTGAAGTCTGCCAACCCGCACTGGGCCAGCGTGGTGAACTATGGCCTGAATCCCCCTCGCATTGAGGCGAGGCCCAGCAGTGGGACGTTAAAAGGGCTGTAGTAGTAGTAGATACCAGATGTTATATAATCGTTATATGGTCCAGTAGTTTCAGAGGCGGTAATTGGAACCTAGGAGTTGGAACTGTATTGACTCATAAAAAAAGATTATTCTTCAACAAAATAACATAGACAGCGCATTAATGGCACTGGTTGCCAGATCCGCGCAATGAATAGTAGGGTTTTGTTGTTTTTATCTTATTCATGTTTTATATGCTGTGTATTATCCTTGTCCATAGCCTTTTGCTATCTCATTGTTCCTTTATATTGTTATTTAAGACAGGTTTACGTTTGATATATTGTTTTTTTTACTTTTATTACAATAAAAATAAAGACTGGAAAAATAATTTTACACATTAATTATCAGGCTTAATTAAGAACTCTGACCCCCACATCAGAAGTTAGCACGCGGACAAAAAAAAAACAGTAAATGTAAGCAAATTTTGACGCGTGGTGGTGGCTCTTAGAATTGGTGGAATTGTGGAATGGTGGATTTTTAATCTTTATGTATATTGACACAGCGTTGCCAGACGTCCCGATTATGGCGGCACGTCCCGACTTTTAAATCAAAATTAAATGTCCCGCGCGGGACAGGCTCAGTCCCGCTTTTCGGAGATAACTCGACCATGGTGTTATAAATTAAACTGTTTTGATTTTGATTAATGTTTTTTTTATTCTGAAGACGAATAAGACTCAACTATTTAACGATAGGGTAAATCTGATTTAAAATATTTTATTTTTATTGAAATATATTTTCTAAAATAAAAATAAAAACTGGCAACGTTGATTGACACGGAGTTTGTTTTTGTATTGGCAAAAATGTTTACACACAACTCTTGATGCACCACCAGTGTGCGTGGGGCTTAGTTATTAAAATATTCACGTTAATCTACTCCACTCAGCCTGCCTGGAGATGCTTAGCAAAGTGTAAACCATACATTGCTAGGAGGTATACATAAAAATTCAAAGATTTAGTTGTATATTGAGAATGAAATCTTTTAAAGTCGAGGTTTTTACACTAATATCCAAATGCCCGACTAGAATACTAACAAAGCTTATCTTAGCCGGGAGACAAAAACTAGGTTCAAACCCCGGCTCGCACCTCTGGGTTTATGTGCAAATCTCATTTTCCTCCGAGATTACCACATGCTATGAAACGGTGAAGGAAAACATCGTGAGGAAACCTGCACGTTTATAGAAAGGCGTGTGAAGTTCACCAACCCGCACTGGGCCAGCGCACTTATCGATCTCCTAAATCATTCTTCGTATTGTCATCTCCCTCTGAGCATATCAAAATTAAATTATCAATCCCCACATTTTGAAACAAGACAAAGTGTGACAAGTGACAATTTGGTCTCTTTCTTTCGTTTGAATTGCGAAAGTGAGACATCGGCTCGGTGCAACATAATTTATGAGATAAGTCCAGTCTAGACTAGACGTGCGGTTGTAAAGGAGTCGTCTTCGCCTAGATCCACATACTCGTGGTCCTTGGGCTATTATAGAGTTTTTACAACAACAACTCTACTATAATCACTATTATTATAAATATGGTATCAAGACGAAATTATGTTTGCGGTCCCTTGATGCCCTAAAAAATCAAACTTAGATACGGCGGTTTATGTTGCATTTTCAGTACATTTGCACGGGAATAAAAAACCTATAGGGTAATTCCCGTTGACCTAGAACCATGAAATTTGGTATGAAGCAAGGTCTTATAGCACAAGTAAAGGAAAAAAATCCGAAAACTGTAAATTTATTGTTAGAAAATGTTTTTTCGCGATTACAAACTTATTTTGTAGTTACTTTGCATACAAAGTAACTACAAAATAAGTTTGTACTACCCATGGGTACACCTGTACACCAACTGCAAAGTTAAGTTTGTCTCTCGATCATCTCTTTTTGTTAGAGTAATGCTCAGTGCTTTCACAGTTTAGGCCCGGAAGCCTCGGTGCGCGAGTCCAGCTCGCACTTGGCCGTTTTTTTTAATATAAAATTAAGTATATCGTCTACCTATTACGCCATTTAATAGCTCAGCTTTCCCTAACAATCATGAATTCCATTCAAAGTTGACCCAGTTTTCGCCTAACAAACGGTGGCTCCCCCGTCCTCCACCCACTTGCGATCAAGGTGCTAATGTGGAATTTAATTTGTTTCATGGCTCTCGATGGATATACTCTGCGAGGTTAATAATTAATAGGATTTATGACGTATATTGCGTGTAAAGTATACATTAGACTGATGCCGATTGTGTTGTACACAAACTACTAGTTAACTATATTGCTGTCTTGCTTACACAGTATGATACAGAGAAGGACAGCAATAAATTAAGTTGAGTGAAGTTTAATTTGGTGCCAACATGGTTTGAACATTATTAATTATCTAAGTTGCCATTGACGAGACTTTAAAAAATCGATGTTATGCGATTTATGTATTTATTATAGTTGCTTAAAAAATACCTACGTATACATTATCATTCCCCATCACTAACTGCCTCTTAAAATTATTAATTTGCATAAATTATATTAATATCTAACCGGCTTAACATACTTAACATACTTTATTAACGCATAGCCTTGTAGGAATCATCTGACTCCATTAAAATTGCTAAATAAAGAAAGAAAGAAAGAAAGAAAACATTTATTCAGCACAGACACAAAGAACTCAGAAAATACAAAACTTAAAAATAGATACAAAAAAAAAAAAAAATGGAAAAGAGCTCAGTGTGAGCTGTGCCGAAAAGGTAGTGGCTCAGCACATGCTGGAGGGGCATATAGCTTCCCCCAGCGCTGATTTTCAGCCAAACCCTCTTAATTATAATAAATAAATACTAAAACTTAGTAACATATTAGAACTTTTTATTTACTTAAGTTTTTCGATGGCTCGGTCTTTGTACGTACGTCACTACGCTCACTGTCCGAGTTAGTTACAACTAGGCCAATGTATGAAAGCGTATCCGTCTCCTTACGGAAATGACCTTTTCGCAATTTGACCTGGTCTGAATGTAACTGGGATCGCCGCCAGTCCATTGCATGGTATCCGTGGTGCAAGCTTTGATTTGTTTGGGATAACACGATGAGTATGTGTTCTGGCGATACTTATTTACCTACACTACAACAAATACTGACTACATTTACAACGTCATCTAAATATAACATTCAATCCTCAATATGGTCTGATAACGATTTGCCCCTTGTTTCTGGAAGACATAAGCAAACTAATGCAGCTATCAGTGGTACGGCTGCAAACGCAGCTGGCGGGATCCATGGAGCCACAGTTCCTAATCCGGCAACGAACGGAGCCAGCATGGAGCCCACTCTGGAGACAGTTGATGAGGCACCCATAGCCATGTTCCTTGCAACTGTGGGGAACAGCTCCGTGGTATACATGTACCTGGGAAGCCATACATTATGTTATTGTTACATTATGTCAATAGTAGGCAGTGATATCGATTCAGTAGTTACCAAATTATATTTGTCAGCACTATACAAAGCGTGAAGGAAAACATCGTGAGGAAACCTACACATCTGAGGGAAATTTACTAGTTTTATGAGATAGGGAGACAAACGAGCAGACGTTTCACCTGATGGTAAGTGATCAACGCCGCCCATGGACACCTGCAACACCAGGGGCATCGCAAGTGCGTTGCCGGCCTTTAAGGAATGAGTATGCTCGTTTCTTGAAGATATCTTTGTATACTAGTTTTCGATAGATGTGTGAAGTCTGCCAACCCGCACTGGGCCAGCGTGGTGGACTATGGCGAGAATCCCACTCGCATTGAGGGGAGGCCCGTGACCCAGCAGTGGGACGTAAAAGGGCTGTAGTAGTAGTAGTAGTACTATAAATATTGCCGTCTTGCTCATACATTACGTCCGTAAGAAGGACGACAATACATAAGTATTTAGACCTTGGCCCCTGTGACAGTTGAAGTCGATTTCATATTTCATATTTTGTCTGTGAATCGATAAAGAGCACTGTAGCCAAAGGCAAAGTTATTCTCCAAGTAAGATATATAGGATGATTGTGGCTTTCGGTTACTCACATGCTTGAAAATGCTCCAGAAGCGGAACTGATAGCCACAGTACCGGCCACCATTTTCACGTACACCCAGTCCTCTGGCACGATGAGCAGCGCGTTGCTGATCGCGCAGACGATGAAGATAATGATAATTGTGATGCGTCTCCCGCAGTATTTACATAAAAAACTGCTGATCAATATTCCTGGCACCTGCAATTATGGATCTTTGATTATTGCGAATAAGGGGTCCTATCGCTCTATTTCTGTCAGTCTCTGACTCATAGTGAGTTGGTTGTAGATACCACATGGGACTTAATAGGACGCAGTCCTGACACGTGAATAATCTGTAATCAGACAAATTTACCCAAGGGCCTAGACTACTAATAAACAAATGGAAAAGATTGTGTTAGATACTGTTAACGCATAGGGTAATGCACCGTATTTAAATTGTACAATATAAGGTGAGGCTAAATTATATGGGTATGTATAACGAACGTTACGAAGTATCGCAAGGCTTACTATGTAATATAAATATATCATTACGCCTGAATTCCTCGAAGGTTTAGACAGAGGTGCACTGCAGTGCACCCACGCTTCGCCGATGTATTTTGGTCCCAATGTAATAGGGGGCCTAATAATAGCCTATTGCCACTATTCTCCCTCAATACGAGGGAGATATTTGAGCTATAGTCCACCACGCTGGCCCAGTGCGGGTTGGTGAACATCACACGCCTTTCTTAAGACGTGCAGGTTCCTCACGATTTTTTCCTCCACCGTTTCATAGCAAGTGGTAATCTCGGATGAAAATGAGATTCGCACATAAACCCAGAGCTGCGAGTTTTGAACCTACACACTTTGATTGCAAGGCGTGCGTTTGACCACTCGGCTACCACTACTACTACGTAATACTCCCCACATACTCGTAATATATTTAAAGCGTCCATAAAACTTCTACATAGTTACAAATATAGTCAGTCGTGAATTAGTCATGGTTTTGCGTGGCGAGTAACGGCTGTTCGTGATTAGTTATCTTAGTTAAGTGATAAAAACAACACGCCAAGTATTGTACTTTCCTTGCCTGACAAAGGCATTTATCGTCGGAATATATAAATACAGTCAAAAATCACTCACTTGCATTACTCCCGCTAATGCAATACTTATAAATACATTGGAACTGGTCTGTCCCACGTATTGATTAGTGCCGAAATAGCTGATACCCAGAATAAACCAGATGATACATGAGCATAGTATGTTAATCCTGAGCCTCCGTGTCTTGAGCAGGTCAAGATATGTGGCTTTAGTTTGATGGGTATTATTGCTACCCTTATCACTCGCTATGCTTTTAGCAACGTCTAACATGTCCGCTGTTGGGCGCTTGTTCCTGAAACAAATTAACAAACACTGTAGGTATAATATTAACAGAGATTTTACTACAATTAATATGTAATAGCAATGGATAGCGACAAGCAGTGAATGAAGATTAAAGTAAAAGTCTGCAAGGAGTTTATATACTAAGAAAGGAGCCACTAGAACTAATAGATTCAAGATAATGTTTATGAAGTTTCTCACCATTTAGCAGCTTTTTCCATGATCACCGTCGCCTCCTCCAATCTCCCCACCGATATCAACCATTTAGGCGATTCCGGTAACAGGAATATGTACGTCAAGAACACGACATTTGGTATTGCCACGCCTAAAGAGAATTTGTTCCAAGCACGCCAATAGTACGCGATGACAGGCATCAACATTTCACCAATAGGTAGCGGTATTGCGATACAACTGTTGATTAGTTCCCTGATTCGCGGTCCGGTCACTTCTATCATAAGGATGTAGGAGCATAGCAACGCGCCCGCTGCGGACGTGCCTACCAAGAACCTCATGCCGGTGAAGGACCAGTAATTTGGACAGAAGGGCTCGGCAATGCTCGTGACCAGTTGTAGCATGCAGGCTGATAGAAGGGCTGGACGTCGGCCGTATCTGCGAAACGATATATCAATTAGTAGAAAGCGTCTTTAAGCAACATCGGATCGTCAGTTGTCTAAAAGCTGTCTCTAAAAATGTAGAATAAAAGAAAACAATTTATTTTTTGTCGCCGCTCTTGAGTACATAAAAGGTGTGTTTGAACAGCTAGAGATCACACTTTCATTTATCTGTTTTGAGAGCCGGTTAATTTACATACTGAATGACCCATATTATAATCTCTATAATTTTCTCTTGAATAACCTTTGACATTTCGACCGAGTCTTCTCAATAGACGCAGCATTGTTAACCTATGATATAATCCAACCACTGTTGTGTTGGACTACGTATTTTAAAAAATAAATCGTTAAACGAGTCCTGCAGTTCGGCGAAGGGTATGGGGACGTTCGCTAAAAGCAGATTTGACTCTGCGCATAGGTACGCATTTGCTGGGGATGTATACCTACATACAAATGTACATAGATTGATAAATGGAACTACCTGAAATTGCTGTTGATTTACCACAAGTAATATTTACATTAGAATACCATCATCACCGTATGTTGAAATTAACAGCACTTGTGTAAACAGTTTGTCAAAGCGGAAGACGCTAGTTTGTAGTAGTGTACGATCATTATACAATTAGTTTATGATGAGGTCACAGCGTAGTAGGTAGATGGCACGTGCATCAATTTGGCCATCGTTGGAATACCCGTTTTCGCATTGTTCATGAATAGTTTGTTAATTTTTAGGGTTCCGTAGCCAAAGGGTAAAACGGAAACCCTATTACTGAGACTTCGCTGTCCGTCCGTCCGTCCGTCCGTCCGTCAATCTGTCACCAGACTGTATCTCATGAACCGTGATAGTAAGACGGTTGAAATTTTCACAGAGTATGTATTTATGTTGCTGCTATAACAACAAATACTAAGAAACAGAATAAAATAAATATATAACGGGGCTCCCATACGACAAACGTGATTTTTTGCCGTTTTTATAGACAATGGTACGGAACCCTTCGTGCGCGAGTCCGACTCGCACTTGGCCGGTTTTTTTTACCTTTGGCTTCAAGGATACATTCAACCTTGGATTCGCACGCTGGGGCCTCAATATGCGTTCATTTTTTTTTTGCCGATATAAAAACTGTTAACTCGTATAAATAGCTAATTAATTAAAGAAACTACATTGACAGCGCAAGCGAATTCAAACGTGTGATGGCGTGGCTTTTAACACAGAATGTTAATCTTTATGTATATTGACACAGAGTTGGTTTTGAAGCCCCAGTGTGCCCGGAGCTCAAATACGTTAGTCAAAATTCGCTCGCGCTGTCCAAGTCATTTCATTGAAGAATGAACTTTTTCTCTGTATCAATACAGTCCATTTTGGTATTGGCAAACGAGATTTGATTTGCCAATGCACGCGGGGCTGTATGCTACAATACTGGATACTGTTCACTTACCTATCAGCAACATATCCGAACAAAATACTGCCAACAAGCACACCGAACATGCATACTGTCTGTGTGAAGTTCGCCAGCCATGCCCGCTCGCATATCAACCCCCATTCCGATATTATCGTGTTCTCGAACTCGGTATAATACTCGTACTTCACACAATCCTCATAGCACGTGGAGTTCTCCATTTTCTGCGTGGAATTCCTCGTCTCCACACATATGAATGTCGTGTTCGGCGCTAAGAATATGATGCCGAGTTGCTGCCACGCCACTGTTATCTTGATCACTGATATCACCACTATCAATATCATCAGATGCCATCTTCCGAACTCTCCGATTGCTTTCGTCAACTTATCATCGTTCACTTCTGATTTTTCGGTTATGTTAATTTTTTTTTTCACCATTTTGAAAAATGTTTAATGCTTTGTTTTATGTCGTTAGCTATTCACGTCACTACTCGTCGGTCACTGTTCTGCAACAAGCTCCTATATATAATTAAATAATAATTTCTCATTTGTAAATACACGGAGAGTATTATAATTATTGTTTTTAATGAGTACTTTTATTGTTTGATATTCGTGATTTGATATTTGTGATCATTCACTTTTTTATCACTGTTTTTTTAGGTCACGATGAACTCGTTAAAGTGAGAATAATAATTATGACAGATCATTTATGCACGGAAAAGGAATTTTTAAAAGTTAAATTCGAGACGTTTTGCATTGGTATTGGCGATGGTTTAGACTAGGACGGTGAAGATACCGTAGCAAACGATGGAATAAGTCTTGAATCGTCCGTCATAGTGGTTTTATATCGCGACAACGAGACACTGTGCTACCGACTCGCGTACTATAGACAGTGGCGTATTTCTGTCTTGTGTTGTTAGAATAATGATAATGCTGCTGTTGGTTTAATAAATAGTTTTATTAGGTACTTCAGTACCTGCCCTTTTGAGTAATAAAGAATTGAATATGTATTTGTTCTGCTGGTACATGAATTTGTTTATAAATAAATTCACAATGACATTTCCTTGATAAAATAATAAAATATAAAGTAATAAAGTTATGCGACTGCATGGTGTAGTGGTAAGAGGGTAGGCCGCTCGGCTCACTGTACTGCGTGGGTGCGGGTTCGATTCCCCGCAGAAGCAAATTTCGGAATTTACCCTGGTCTGGGTGTAACTGGGATCGCCCTCAGTCCACTGTATGGTAACCTTAGTACAAGTATTGTTTAGTTCGGGATAATACGACGCATATGCATCTAGTCTGGCGTTATTTTTATAATATTATATAAATATTTTGTTTGAAACGAAATGTTATCTAGTAGTAAAACCTAGAGCAGTAGGACTAACGAAAAAGGCATCTCTGAAATTTGCCTTGAACGGTAATTGAACTCGGAGCGGCGAGCCGAGCTAATGAAAACACTTGAACAATGCGGTTATCTAGGTATGATGATGTATGTAGTATTGTATTTACCGTGCACTTAAGCAGTATTAGCCTTGTTCGTATAACGCCCGTCTTGAACGTAGGGGTGCAAGTTTAAATCCCGCTTTTAATCTAAGACTTTCATGAGCGAAAATTATTTTAAAAAAAGATTACCACTTGTTGAACGGTGAAGGAATACATAGCGAGGAAACCTGCGCGATTATAGAAAGGCGTGTGAAGTTCACTAACCCGCACTGGACCATCGCGGTGGACAATGGCCCAAATCTCCCTCGTGTTGGGCGGGAATGTGACTGTCAATAGACCCCATTACATTGAGACCACCGGCGTTGTGTGGGTTCACCGCAGTGCATCTCTGCCTATCCCTTCGAGGAATACCGGAGTGATAATATTTAATTTGTTTGCAGAGTATCCTGGGCGAGTTCAACCGTGAGCAGGACGCGTTTATCAAGGGTCAGGAGGGTCGCGGCAGTGCCGTGGCTGTGGTGCCCTGGATCGGAGCGCCCAATGAACCTGCTCTCAAGGAGGAGTGCCTGTCTCTCTCCACTGTGAGTATAACCCTTAAAACTTGTAGTGAAATATGGGTACACTAATTTTTAAAAATACAAGTGAAAACAGAATTATTTTATTATCGTTCTTAATAAGATTTTTGAGCCTAAGTAAGCTCATCATGGACAAGGATAGACGTGATACCCTACTAGGCTATTGCGTGGAGGTGGCGACCAGAGTCATTGATAAAAATAAGACCTAAGCAGAAAGAGGCCAGCTGTCAACTTATTTGGTAATAAGCGACCAACAGCCGCCTACACCACACTGCGCATCAATGGCTCTGGTTGCCGGATCCGCGCAATGGATAGTAGGGAAACTCTGTCATTTTAATTTTTAATCATGTTTTATATACTGTATATTATCCTTGTCCATAGTCTTTTGCTATTTTATTGTCTTTTTTTACATTGTTATTTTTTAGACGGGTTTACTTTTTTATTATGTTTTTACTTTGACCTTTACAAATTCTTAATAAAATTTATTTGACTTTTATTTTGATAAAACAATCCAGCCTGGGAAAAATATTTTACACACATTAAACTTAAGGCTAATTTTAAGTACTCTGACCCCCACATCAGAGGTGAGCACGCGGGCCGGGTCGATAGAGGCCCGGATAAAAAAAAAGATTTTTGACGTGTTTTCCTTAAAATTTGTCGCAATATACCTAACTCTAAAATCAGCTGTTACTAAGGATTAAGGAAAGGACAAGCGACCGTAGGTACTGATGAAGGCTAGGCTTCTCAGAGCGAATAAATTTATTATTTAATTTTGTGGGCGAGAAAGAGTCAAAGTCAAAGTAATTTATTTGCGAATAGAGGTTATTCTAATATGACATTTGTAACAATATTGGTAGCGTATGCCGTATTCTACCTTAAGGAATGCAAATATGGCACATGGGTATACAAAATAATAAAAATTAAGTTACAACTCATGATTAACATATTCCTATACACTATAATAAACCTTATCGTGTAAAAGTTTCGTAAGATTTTTTTTCAAGGAGTATAAGCTGTTGGTTTCTTTAGTATGTTGGTTTATTTTTAACTTTACAACAGAGCATACTCATTCGACGCAGAAAAAGTAGAAAAAGTCGCAGATTCCAAATATGTATATAAAGTCAATATCGCCTAAACCTGTCGTTTAAGTCAAATAGTATTTCATATATCGATATATTTTGGACGCCATACAGAGTACGCTTTTATTGAGCAGGGCCGGTTCTGTTGAATATATTACACAGCTCTACAAAAAATAAACTTTTTTTTTGTTGCCGTGGATATCATCGCACATTTTTACGTTTTCAAGTGCCCAGATTACGAATATATTCATGAAAGTTCTCATTGTGCTCATGATTTTTGCAGTGGTAGCCGATAGGTCGAACGCATGCCTTGCAATCAAAGTGTGCAGGTTCAAACCCCGGCTCGCACCTCTGGGATTTATGTGCGAATCTTATTTTCATCTAAGATTATCACTTGCTATGAAACGGTAAAGGGAAACATCGTGAGGAAACCTGCACGTCTGAGGGAACTTGACTAGTTCTCGATAGATGTGTGAAGTCTGCCAACTCGCACTGGGCCAGCGTGGTGGAGTATGGCCTGAATCCCCCTCGCATTGAGGGGAGGCCCGTGCCCAGCAGTGGGACGTTAAAAGGGCTGTAGTCGTCGTCGATTTTTGCATATCTTATATATTGAACAATTATCGGCTTGTTAAAAATAAAATTTCATTTTCCAGTCATGATTAGGCTTCTGCGTAACTTTTTCACGCATACCAACATCGCGCGATCCCCACTCTCAGACCCCTTGCTCCACAGGACAGCTGAGATCTCAGTTATTTGACAATATTGAAATATATTTGTTATTTTGTTTCTCGTTTTTAGATTTTCGTAATGTAAAATGAAAATAAAGACTATATACAGACTTTATATATAGTTTCATGAATTGTGTGCATAAAGAAACCGAAAATCATTTTCATATCTAGGGCAACAAAACCACTGTAGACCAGCACTTGTAGCATGAGCTCCAAGATTAGACGTATGTCACGAAATATCTTGATGTTGTCTCTTTCACTCGTATGAAATTAGACAGAGAGCGACCGAGCCAATCCGTGACAGACGTCTTGTCTTGACATGCGTGCTGACACCACAGTGTTATGTAACTGTTTTCTATGACGCGCACTATGGAAGTTATTGAACATATTTAGATTTTGTTGTACATATACAACGAATAAAGGAAGTTGACTTATCAATAGGTATGTTGTCTTCGTAACGACGGCTTGGCCTAGTGGTTTAGTCGTAGACAGCTCTGTTTAATGAACCAGGTGGCTGCGGGTTCGATACCCACCAGCGGCAAATTTTGGAAAAGGCCTTTTCGGAATTAGCCCTGGTCTGAGTGTAACTGGGCTGGGATCGCCCCCAGTCGGTACCCATAGTACAAGCTTTGCTTAGTTTGGGGTGATAGGATGAGTATGTGTAGTCTGGCTATATTTATAAATGGATTCGACATACCTACTGTACTGGGGCCGTCCATTAATCACGTGATGATTTTTTAGTATTTTTTAAGCCCCCACTCCCCGATGGTGATACGTGGTGAGGTTAAAACCTAAAAAAGACTTAAAAAAAAATCACGTTTTTTAGTACCTTGAAAGAATCTTAAATTCGTAAAATCTAATTTTATTCTGAAATTAAGGACGTTGCCTGGCAACAGAGGATCAAGGTCACACATCACGCCGCTTTGTGGTTTAGAAATCGCGCGTTTGACGTAAAATAAATACACGTGATATTTTAATACACCCCCCCCCTTTTGTGATATTTCGTGATGTTTGCCATAACCCCTCCCCCCTTTCGAGTCTCACGTAATGAATGGACGGCCCTGGGACTGGTCTTGAAGATGGATTTCAGGCTTGTTGTCCCCATACTGAATAACATTGTGTATGATTCCAGGACAGGCGGAACTTCGTGCGCGCGCCGCCGGCCGGCGTTGAGTTCGACTTTGACTACGACAAGATGTATCCGGTGGCGGTGGCCATCATGGCCGAGGACCCCAACCTCGAGCAGATGCGCTTCGATCTCGTGCCAAAAATGTGAGGCTTTATCTAACGTAATTTTTTTGCCAGTACCAAAATGAACTGTATGAGTCCTTTGTAAAAGCTCATTTTTCAACGAATTGAGGTGACGCGAGCGAACTGCAGCGCGTGGTCGCGTGACCTTTACCACAGAAATTCAATCTTTGTGTGTACAGAGTATATTTTCAACAAAGGTCACGTTGGTTAGTATGCCTCGATAAAAAAAATGCCGGCAATTAACTCAATGGTAACTCATTTATTTATCAATAAATTTATTAGCTAGTGTCACCACTTATCAGTTCACCTCTCTAATCGCCTGGTTGGCGAAGGTGACGATCTTTGCCAGTTATCTCAGCCGGTCATTATTATTCTCTAAGTAAGAACTATAAATCGCCTTGGAATGGAAATATTTAGGCCCGGCACGCACCTCTGGATTTCATGTGCGAATTTCATTTTCATCCGAGATTATCACTTGCTACGAAACGGTGAAGGAAAACATCGTGAGGAAACCTGCACGTCTGAGGGAACTTGACTAGTTCTCGATAGATGTGTGAAGTCTGCCAACCCGCGCTGGGCCAGCGTGGTGGACTATGGCCCGAATCCACCTCGCATTGAGGGGATATAGTAGTAATTTTGGTTATATATTTTTTCAATAATTTGAACCTGCATACGTGCCTTGTTAGTCGAACGTTATAACAATTAAGTTATCAATAAAGAATGTCATGTAGAGCACGCTTTAAATGTGTTTTATTCTCCAGTATCACGGAGGAGAATTTCTGGCGGAACTATTTCTACCGCCTGTCGCTGATCTGCCAGGCCAACGAGGCGGACGCTGCCGCGCGCCAGCAAAGCCAGGACGACTCCCAGGGTATGACGCCACACACACCATCCACATCATCATCAGAACCTCATTAACAGATGACCCTAAACCCACATAAACAGGGTCCTTAAGTCTTCAAACACTAAATCCTTTACTCACTATTACTATAGTCCAAACTCGCCTTAAACATGGATGGGAGGGAGAGGCCTTTGCTCAGCAGTGGAAAATTCAACAGGCTATTAAAGAAAGGGACTTTCCAGCCTAGATTAGTCCAATAAATTAGTTTCCAAAGGTTATAATCACTACACATGATCGATTTGATGTCAATTTAAGAGCAAAAATCTGTCATTTTTAAAACCCACTAATTTTTCTTCAAAATTTAGTTCAATGCATAATTTATGTAGATAAAGTTCCAGTGTGTGGCCTTTAGAGTTGACTATAATAATCATTAAAAATATACTTTATATAGACAACATGCCATACACTTTGACCTGACAGTACATGATTTTTAGCTTGGTGTTTGATCTGTACAGTCCCAAAGTGTTACCATATTATTATGTTGTTGTTGTAACCAAATTACCAGAAACTCTGAAATCTAAATTGAATAGATATCCCCGTTTAACATTATCATCGTTATATGTCAATCAACCTTACGTGAAATCGAATGCAAATCGTTAAACGTATTCGATTATTTTCAATCGTTTAGGTACCTTTATCGATAATTCATTATTTCCAAACTTGATTTAGTGGTTTGTTTTTTTTTTAACTTATTTTTCGTGCCATATTTTTTTGGTTATTCAGATCATAAATGGCAAAAGTATCTGAGTCGTAACATTATGTTACCTTTTTTTTTGGTATATTTTTAATTTGTGTTATGTTTTTTTTTTAACTAACGCTCAGGCGATAAAACAGCAAGCGCCGGTCTGATAGCCAATGAGAAATCGTCACAGGAGTCGATCGATGACGCCAAGAAGCGAATAAAGTCATTGAAAGTCGATAGAGAGAATGAGGATGGTAAGGCTTAAGTTTTGTTTTATTTTATTTTACTAACAGCTAATAATATGTATTAACAAATATAAAAAAAAAGTCAAAATAAAGATGATTATGCTCGTGAAAAAACGGTCATGTCAAAACATGAACGTGAAGAATGGGATCATTTTTGACATAGCCGGTTTATAGTTTAAAATGAATACCTTTTTAATATTGTTTTTTAATTCTTTTTTTCGTATCATTTGGTTTCATTTTTATTTCGTTCAACATAGGGTTGTTTTATATATAAAACCGCGCAGTTTCAATATAAACTCACATAATTATGATACCAACTTTGAGGAATATGTCGCCTTGCATGCTCTCTGTGTATGTAAATATATATTTTTTCGGCTGAAAACGAATTGTATTTTTTTTTAATTTTTACAAACACTAAACACTGTTCGCACTCACTGACATACACACAATTAAACAATACAACGGTTTTTACAAACATTTTAATAAATACTATCGGTTTTGGACGACACTATTCTAATTTCTTATCAAAAAACAATAATTGCTGAGGTCATTAAAAAGTAATCAAAGTTAGTATATCGAAAAATACTGTAAGTTGTTAATAATAGAGTTGATATTAGTTTAACGCATTTTTCCTTCCTCCACGGAATGCAGCTTAGACGGCACTCGGACATCAATGGGGCGGAGTCTACTATTTTAACACCAATTTATCAACTGATGTATATGTCACCCATTTTTATTTAATAATAATAATAAGCTATTTAATATATATTTTTTTTCATAAGCTCCCTAAAATTCAAACATCTAATTTTTTTTTCCTCGTAAAATGTTTACATTTCATTGTATATTACGTATAAAAGATTATTTGGTAGAAAATGGGCTTTGGGGATAGCAGGTCGAAACATAACTGATATCCACATGCTGGTTTAAAGTCGGCATATTTACACTTGTCTGTCAGATACTGAGTATGTGTTGTCTGGGGGTATTTATTTACTTATTGGTGGCAAGGAAATCAATGATAGATGATATAAAAATAATAAGGGTGGAATCTACCAATCATTATTACAGCGTAAGCATCTAGTAATAATGATAAAACGAGTGGATGTATTTTTATTTCTTCTAGAAAAAATCAGGAATATATTATGTATTTTATAGAAGTGGGTAACGTATATAAATTGTTGATGTAGTCAAACACTATGTATGCAGTGCTCCTTACATTGTAATACTAATTTCATTCTTGATATAATAATGCCGTCAGTCGACCTATTAGGGCGAACATGTTATCAATATAATCATAACAACGGGTATAATTGTTAAAAATACCAATTATGTAATATTTGATGCGGTAATATAAAAAAAAAAATGGTGGAAGTAGTATTTTTTTTTTTCATGTTTCTTTTTGAAGATGTTATTATTTGCACATTTTATTGCAACGCTTGACCGCGTTAAGTCTTAAGTCTTGTGGCATTATGGTGTTGAGACTCCAATCAGGTCACTGTTAAACCTCTTACACATAATATATATATGTATATATATATATAAACCTAACCCCTGTTTGCAATATTTATTTTAAAATATTATATCATTCTGTCATATCTTCATCCTTGTTATCTCGTGTGACTTATATAATATGTATAAGTATAATTATATGACAATATAGCCCCTCTGTCTTTGATTAAATACTCTCAAATTTATTAAAAAATCAGTCCATTTACAAATCACTAACAAAAAAATTTTTTTAATGCAAAAGCGTTTTGCAATTTCACTTTAAATTGATCATAAAGAAAGCTTTGAATTTACAGGAAACATACCTTGAAAATCATAGAAAGTAAATGTAAGTTGTGAGCAGATAAAATATCGTTGTAAATGATTTGTAAATGGTAAATTTGGTGGTATAACTGTGTATATATGTCTCTATTTACAATCTGTTGTATGTCATTGGTAGCATGTTGGTCTGTATTTCAGTAGCTTTAAACAAACGTCGCGTCTCCATCTTACCGATCTCTACATATTGTGCTATTGACGTAAAGACCACTACATTGATTGGAAATGTATACTCGTTTAAATTTTTCTCAATGAAACCTATTTTAATGTCTACTAAATGTTATATATGTCTAAGTATTATTATAATAAGGTTATATATAGCTGATAATATCACACAGTTCATTGTAATTCGGCTCAGTAGCGGTTAATGTAAGTATTTATTGTCCAGGTTTTGACATTGCTACGTCGCATTGCAAACTCTATCTATTCAGCTTTACGGTATATTATTGCTTGATTGTATCGTGCGTGTTCTATTTATGTATTTATTCTCGCTTTATATATTTCTCAAAGTTGGTGGTAATTGGTATGTCTTTGTTTGCGCGTGCGGGTAGCAATGTTGAAACCTACCCTATTTATTGTATATAGCATGACGTGTTGTCAGATCTTTCCCTGAGTCTTTTGTATCTCATTTTTAAAGTATTTTTATTGTACAAGACTACGAAATTGTAATATCTACAATAGTATTTTTGATGTCTGTTCTATCAATATATCAAATTTTCTTTGACAGCCGCAACATACAGCTAATTCTAGAAACCTTAAAATAAAGACACTCTCCATTTTGTTAACGGACCGTGACGGTTTTTTAAACTGTTAAAAGTAACGGTTGAAATGCGGTTTGTTACTCATTCCGATTCGTGTATTCCAGAATCAATCTATCTTTCCGTCAATTATCATTTCGCCAACTGCCACCATGTGGGTATTCGAATATTAATAAAAATAATTTATTTTGATACCCTCACTGACAACACGTAATCTTAAAATTTTCGTTGTTAACAATTAGTATTAGGGATCTATGTATTAATCAGGAAAATAATCCAATGTTATTGAAGTTGTGTAGATTTAGAAGGTGGAGTCGTATCCTCTAATAATGATAGCGTTTTGAGGTTGAATCGACATGTAATGACATAACAGGCCTAGTTACTGTCGTCCGAGAGTTTCAGTTCTATTGTATAATTAAAAATTTGCTTTTATACGTGGGCCTTAACGTTTAAATTGGAATGAAAGAAATCGTAAAAATTTGGATCACTTTTCAATAAGAAAATATTATGAAGTCTTTCTAACATGAGTGTCTTCGGAATGGTAGAAGGGGATGTGGCAGAGTCTGTAAGACAAGAATTAAAGCAAGACATGCCTAATAAAATGTAACATTTAAATGCGTTATTCGCCTCGTGGTTTGTGGTCACCCCGGCAACCAAGAGGTTCCGGGTTTGATATCCACGCGGGTCAGCCCTAACATTTGCTTTGTTTGATAGGCTAAATGGATTGCTTGTAGTAAGATAACCACACATTGCTAGTACCAATAAAAAAACAGTATTGGTGTAATGAAAATATAACTGACCTACTGTTAAAAAAAGAAAGAAAAGAGAGTTGTTAAAAAGTGTTTAAAATACTGAAGATGTGACCTATTTGATCGGTATTCAACGTTAAGCCTCACGCTGAACAAGCAATGACTTAGTCGTGATCGTCAATATTGTTACTAGATGTCCATTTAACCGTTTCTCCGTTAATAACCGTTATTTTAATAGTTAAATTATTAATTTTGCTATTGTGTCGTCGCTTCCGACCCGTTTGTTTCGAACCCTTTGTCTTATATGGTGTAATAAATACATCTATGGTTTTTGGCATGGTACTTAAATTCAACGTTTCCCTTCGTATTAGTGCTGCGAACAAGTATAACCATGTTACGAATAGCGACACGACGGTATATCTTCGTCGATACTCGAAATATTCGTTTAGTGTAATTACGACGTATAGTTGAAAATGAAAAATTGGCATTTATAGTTAGTTATTATGAATTGAAATAATTATATTATTCTAAAATAACATTGGTGTTGTTATTTATCTTTATTTGTATACTAGAGGTTGGTAAACTATTTTTTTCTAGTTCTTAGGTATTCATTTAATAAAATTAGGTGGGTAATTTTATTTTATATTTACTTTATATAGCTACACCAGTTCGCAAATATGACTCTTGGGGTGACACTGAATAAAGTCTTATTTGCAATGTCACTAGTTTGTCAATTATGACTTTATTCGTGGGATGCGTCGATTTATCATAATACCATTACAACTTAATAACATAATGTATTTAACTGATACCTGATAGGTTACATCAAATAAAAAGGACTACATTTTTATTATTTTTATTACAAGCTTTATATTAACTTGCAATGTATGTCCGGGTGGAATCTTGCAACTGAATTTTAAATCAGTTATCTTTAACCGATAGAGCTGAAATTTGGTATACACGATTATTTTGGATAACAATGCATGCTTAGCTATGTGACGTCATTCTAATTCCAATATGGTGGATCATCCAAGATGGTGGAATAGTTATTTTTTCTGCGTTACCACAGTATGGGTATCAAATGAAAGGGCTTGCTGAGGAGAACACGAAAACTAAGGGCAATTAAATAAAAGCTTGTTTTTAAAAGGTTTTTTACCATTATTTACTAATAAGGTACCTCTTAAATTTAAATAAATTCTTACTAATTTACAATAGTATTATGAAGAGTGTTTGCGTTGTATTTGTAGTGGTTTTATTTATTTGTATGTTTCCAGAGCAATGGGAGAAAGAGTTGGAAGCGGAACTGAAGGATTACGAGGTGGTGGTCGACAAGGCAGGAGATGACAAACAGTGGGAGAAGGAATGCGATGATTTACTAGGGGATGACGTAGACCTGAAGTGAACAGAACGGGAATAAAGAGATACATGGAAATATGAAGTCTAACCTCTTATGTTTTGAGTTGCAATTTGAATGTATTATGATTTACTGTTGAGAACGTTTATTTATGATTTGAATGCTATTGGATTTACAGTAAATATAACTTGATATGTTGAGTACCGCGTGAGACGTATACGTTCCATAAAAATGGAAAATATATTGTTTTAAATACGCGCGCCTTGGTTTAGAATTAAATATCGTTAACGGATATCCGGTATTCCGTAACGAATAACTGTTTCCCGTTATTGTTTAACGATATGGTGTGTTGGTTACATCCCCATTATTTTTGTGAACTCGTTTCGTGTTTATTTCTTCTTTTATATTTCGTATAAAATCTTGAAATAATTTAATTTTAAGTTCGATTTGCAATCGCCAGATCAAATTTCGAATAGGTACCAACTATCATTTCAGTACATTTTGCCAAGTTATTTGTTAAATAAAGGCCTGTATCTGATAATTTAAAAAAGTTGGTCCTTGGGCCATAGTCCACCACGCTGGCCTAGTGCGGTTTGGTGAACTTCACACGCCTCTCTATAGACGTACAGGTTTCCTCGCGATGTTTTCCATCACCGTTACTTAGCAAGTGATAAACTCGGATGAAAATGAGATTCGCAGATGAAAACCTAGAGGTGCAAGCCGGGGTTTGAAGCTGCGCACTTTGATTGCAAAGCGTGCGTTCGACCACTCGGCTACCACTGCGGAATCAATGTATTTTTTATTTTATTTAACAAAAGAGGTTAGTTTTCATATACCAATGTGGTGGGGTTCATTGGAGCTCAATTTAAATATTCTTATGATGATTGTTAAGACGTATTTAATATTAAGTTCATGAATACTGGAAGGTTTAGTATGTCAATAAAGGTGGCAAATAGCTTGCTTGCTTGCTACACTCCTAAGAAGCTTAAAAACATAAATTCCACGCAGTGCCGTAAATAGCCTTTCCTGCGCCCTCCTGTGCGAGCCTCTCTAACTGTGCCCTTGTTTTTTTTTTTGATATTAAATCTAAAAAAAATATTAGGGGCACAGCGGGAACTAAACCGAAAAAATAATAGTCCTGCCTGGTCTGGCCATTCTTGCGCCCCCCAGAGTCTACGCCCAGTGCCTGGCCATCGGTGGCACCGCCCTATTTACGGCCGGCACTGATTCCGCGAATGAATTGCGTATGAGTAAGACAGCTATATTTGTAGCGTTCTCAAGTAGTTTGTCAATATTTATTTTATAGTATAGCTAGCTGTGCCCGCGACTTCGCCCGCGTGGACTTTACGGAGATTACCCGGAAATATGGGTATTATGTTTTTCCCGCGGAACCCTAATGCTTTTTCTATAATTAAAGTTACGCCTTGGAACGTCAGCTATCTGTCAGTGAAAGTCCCATTGAAATCGGTTCAGCCGTTTAGAAGTTTACCTCAAACAAACAGACAGACAGACAAAAAAAATTAAAATTGCGTTTTCGTTATAGGTATCGTATATACTTTCATACGCATTTGGTAAAAAAGTGTTATTTTGATATTACAAACAGACACTCCAATTTTATTTATTTGTATTTATTTTATAGTATACAAATAATAATTAAACAATATTTGTCAGAATTAAATATATTGCCGTCTCACTCATACTGTACGGCCGGAAGTAGGACGGCAATAGCCTTAGTTTACTTTGATTCGACACCATTGTCGTATTTTAATAAATGTTATTATTGAGGATTGTAAAGATTATTATTGGAATTAGAAGAATGTATTGCATTTTGTTTGTTAGATACATTTTTAATGTTAATTCCAAAAAAAAAATAAAAAAAATGTGTAAAGAATTCCATTTTTAGCTATTATTCATATCTTATTCATAATAAGAATCGTTAGGAGACCCAAAAAATTAAGTAAAAATTTCAAAAAAAAGCTATCTGCACTGCTACATATTATTGTTAAAAATAGAAGTTAATTGTTATTTTTTAATATTTAGTTTATGTTTTGTAAATAATTGTAAATTAATATATGTATTAGTGTAGTGTTTATAACTCGAGTTTTATTTAGGGTTGAAAACAAGTGTACGAAACTTTATTTTAAGATCACTGAGATATTTTAGTTTTAATAATTTTAATAACTTTTAAATTTACGACTATTCAAATCATTTTTATCCCTCTATAAACGATTTATATGCTGATTCTACTGTAATAAACATACTACTACTACTACAGCCCTTTTAACGTCCCACTGCTGGGCACGGGCCTCCCCTCTGTGCGAGGGGGATTCAGGCCATAGTCCACCACGCTGGCCCAGTGCGGGTTGGCAGACTTCACACATCTATCGAGAACTAGGCAAGTTCCCTCAGACGTGCAGGTTTCCTCACGATGTTTTCCTTCACCGTTTCATAGCAAGTGATAATCTCGGATGAAAATGAGATTCGCACATAAATCCCAGAGGTGCGAGCCGGGGTTTGAACCTGCACACTTTGATTTGCAAGGCGTGCGTTCGACCACTCGGCTACCACTCGACCACTCGGCTACATAATAAACATACATAATATTTAAAAAAAATCTTGTTAGAGATACTTACATTCACTTTAAGAGGTACAGCATGAAAGGTGTATGTATTAAAGTTCAATAAACCCGACACGCAAACTGGGGCGACAAGACGCGCTCTGAAACATTTCTGCGAATACCAGAATCTGAATCAGATTTTTTTATTCATGTAAAAAAATAACCATAACGGAAAAAGTGAGAAGTAAGAGACTAGAATGGTTTGGGCATGTGATGCGAAGAGATGAGAAGCATGTGATTAAAAGAGTGATGAGTATGAATGTGGATGGATACAGAGCGAGAGGAAGACCAAAGAAAATATGGATGGATTATGTGATATGATTGAGATCGGAGTGGATGTCGGTATGACGGAAAAGCGAGATGAATGGAAGAAAAGGACATACTGCGCCGACCCCAAATAATAGGATAAGGTAAGGCAAATGATGATTTAAACCAATACAGGCACATGAATCGTCAGTAAAAAATAAATAATATTAATAGTATCTCTACCAAAACGAACTCTGTGTCTATATGTATAAAGTTTTAATTCCTGTGGTAGAAGTCACACGCTAGCAAGTTAGGGAAGCAGAAGGTGGTCAGGAATAGTGAGGTCAGTCAGCAAGTCAGGGACAAGCCAACAATTTTTGAAAATCTCGTTTCAATTTCTAAGACCATTTTTTTTTCAAATTTTCGCTCCATAATCTCGCATAAATAAATTATATTCGTGGTGTTATTTTCTTGTGCTATTATCATAATCTAGTTCGATATATGAATAAATTTTGCCAAAGACAAGTTGATAGTTTTTAGGGTTCCGTACCCAAAGGGTAAAACGGGAACCCTATTACTGAGACTTCGCTGTCCGCCCGTCCGTCCGTCCGTCCGTCTGTCACCAGGCTGTATCTCATGAACCGTTATAGTTAGAGAAATGAAATTTTCACAGATTATGTATTTTTGTGGCCGCTATAACAACAAATACTAAAAAACAGAATAAAATAAATATTTGAGGGGGCCCCCATACAAGAAACGTAATTTTTTGCTCGTTTTTAGTTTTTAGGGTTCAAAATTTTTATAAAGTGTTTTTATTTTTATCTTTTTCAAATTCTGAATTGACCATTGGTACAGTGCATAAATAATTTTCATAAATTGGGACTAAAATTTTGGTGTATCTACAAATTAGAAGCTTTTAACTCAAACTGAAAACACACTCGTAACTTGAAAAGCGACTTTGACACCTTGTTTTTTTTAAAGGTAAATGGTACGGAACCCTTCGTGCGCGAGTCCGACTCGCACTTGGCCGGTTTTACTTTTTTTTTTTGCTTAATAGAAAAGACATACTGAAAATTCGCTTGCGCTTTCAATGTCATTTCGTTGAAGAATAAGCTTTTTCTTAGAGTGAATACAGTTTTAGTATTGGCAAAATTTTTCTACGCGCGCGTCTTGACGCCCCAGTGTGCTCCGGGACTTTATATGTAACAGGTATTATGAAAGCATGTTTACCTTGAACGTAGGTACAGGTAGGGAAGTAGGTTGTTATCTCATAACTATTATGAAAGCACCTTCTCACTCCCGTTCGATAGTATCAACTACTAAATAACTTGTACTTAAAATTGAATCGTTTTGTTTTGAAAATAAAGTTCAAAATTATATGTTTGATTCGTTTTGAATGACACATTATTGCACTTTGATAGCTACACGCTGCACATTTGTGGCCGTCTATTAGAATATAAACCTTTTTCAATTGTATTAAAGTTCGTATTGTAATTATGAGTTTTATTTAAAAAAAAAACAATATGATAAGAAGCACTTAATTCAATATTATTTGTTTGTTTTAAAAAAAAAAGCCGTCAAAATATGAACTGAATAATGTATGTAAAATCGTTAAATACCACAGAGATGTGCTATTTATAACAGATATATAAAATCTAGTTTATTCCATGGGTCGGTCATCAATCCAGCTAAATTATCTGTTAAAATGACGTCTGTTTTTAAAAAGAACGAGTGTTTTTAGTATGCACAAATAAAAAAAAACGGGTCTGCATTCAGCCATCTCCTTTTTAGGGTTCCGTACCCAAAGGGTAAAACGGGAACCCTATTACTGAGACTTCGCTGTCCGTCCGTCCGTCTGTCACCAGGCTGTATCTCATGAACCGTGATAGCTAGAGAGTTGAAATTTTCACATATGATGTTTTTCTGCTGCCGCTATAACAACAAATACTAAAAAACAGAATACAATGAATATTTAAGGGGGCTCCCATACAACAGACGTGATTTTTGCCGTTTTTATAGATAATGGTACGGAACCCTCCGTGCGCGGGTCTGACTCGCACTTGGTCGGTTTTTTTAAAGTCGGTTTATAAATAATCAGTGACCTAATTACATCTACGTATCCTTTACTGCGATGGCTAAATACAAGCTGTTTAAAATAAAATACCTCATGTCGATATAAAATTTCGTTCAATTCAAAATAAAACTGCTTTATAATGCCAATGATTGTATTCTTCTTTAGATTTGAAGACGGAGTTACTTGTTCTTTATATTGTAAACATTCCTATTTAAATACATATTAAATGAGTGTACATCTCTGTGAGACTTTTTATTTTACTCTAAGATGATCCGGCGGACTTCGTATCAACTGCATCCCTGCATCCGTAACGTTCAAGGCGGGCTTTTTAACTACTAGGCTACAACTGCTTACGAACGAACCTGTTATACAAAATATTACGCAGACGAAGCGACTGTTGATCTTTAGCGAAGGTAGAGACTGATAGTAGAGCTTAAGTTTCCAGTTTATTGTGTGGCAGTCTCTACTGACGCGCCGGTGTACGAGTGCATATCGTAAAAGTAAGATTGTAACAGTGCGATTGAAATGGAGTGGATTTTTTATTTATTTATAATCTTCAGCGGTAAGTGTCATTTAATATTAATATTGGTTCTAAAAAATTGTCGATGTTTCGATTTAGTGGTTTAAGCGTAGACCGCTTTAATTACTGAACTAGGTGGTTAAACTACCACCAGCGGCAAATTTCGGAAATGGGCTTTTCGATATTTGCTGTTTGACTGTAACTGGGATCACCCCTAGTCCATTGTATGATACTCATAGTACAAGCTTTGCTTAGTTTGGGATCATACGATGAGTATGTATTGTCTGGCGATATTTACAGTGTGTGTCAGAAGGCCGAAATAATACTTTACATATACGGTAGCTCATATTTTATGTGAATGCTTAGTGACGACAGTTTATACCTGACTATCATAGTTTCTGAGTTATAGACCTTTGAATATTTGTCACAGGTATCGTGTTTTGGCTTTTGGGTACATCCATAACCCTTTTCAGCAGTGTAAACTACACTTATGAGGGGGACTTCCAATATTCACAAAACAGAAGACACAAATTTTAGATAGGACTCGAGATTTTATTACAACTTATAGAAATTGACGACGAAAAAAAGTTGAAAAACTTGATCGCATTTCAATTAAATTTTTATACCATTCAGTTGTATTCCTACCCGATACTGATACAAACGTCAAAAGTATTATTTCGAACTTCTGAAACACCCTGTATATTTGAAACTACGTTCTCTGGCATGTGTTCGCTTAAAGGTTAGGCAGCGGTGCTATGCAGTGCACCCACATTTCTATGTGTTTAGTCCCAACAGTTAGTATTAACCTACCTAATAAGGGACGGGCCTGTTGTCAGTATACCGGACGCGGTCCCTCTCGATGCTTTTACTTGCTTCACCTATGAAGTATGACCAGGTGATTGAAAGTGTCGAATTTAGCTGCTTTCTTCAATCAGATCATATCAGCCAAGCGGACTAAGTGAGATACTCCCATCGCGAAGGGGATTCGGGCCCATAGTCCACCATCATTATCTTCGTTTTATTTTACACATACTCTGGACTGACAGGGAGTTCGGTCTTGCTGGTTTCTTCTATTTTAGATATACCTACTTATTTGGTTTATGATTTGGGAAATCGTCAAATGAAAGGGTTAGTGCTCTCTCCAAAATAGTTTTTTTTAAATGAGCACCTACTGGGGAGGTAATTTCTAATATGGTACGTAAGATGTTCATTATGCTTTCATATCCGATAAAGCCTACTGGGAGCGGCTGGAACAAAAGAGTTATTTTTATTTAACTTGTCCCTACCTGACTACTTTAAATAGCGATATGGAATATCACTATATAATCTGCACTTTAAATAGCGATATGGAATATCACTATATAATCTGCGTAAAGCCGAATTAAGTAGGTAATTACGTGTGAAATAAATTACAATACAAGTTATATGATAATTATTTACGTAAAAATTTTTAAACTTAAAATAGATATGGTTTACCAGTCTTAAACAACTATTACTACCTGTTTATATAATGGTTTTTGTAACTACCGCTACTATAGTAAGCCTACTTACAATTTAATTTTTGAGTTGTTTAAGTCAGGTTGATTTTGAAATATTGTATTTTTTTTGGTGAAGGAAGAGGTCGTTCGAGATCTTTCACAACTAGTTCAACGGTCTCCTTCAGAAAGGTCCAGTCCGTAACATCTTCAACCAACAGAACTGCATGGAAATATGTATAGATGTGGATGATGCGAAAGACGTATGTCAGGATCGTAGCATGTGGCAAACGGTAGTCTGTGCATAGTTTTTTATTTTTTATTTTTTTTTATTCCGGGCCTCTATCGACCCGGCCCGCGTGCTCACCTCTGATGTGGGGGTCAGAGTACTTAAAATTAGTCTTAAGTTTAGTGTGTGTAAAATATTTTTTCCAGCCTGGTTTGTTTTATTAAAAATGAAAGTCAAATAAATTTTATTAAAAATGTGTAAACTAAGAAAATACATGATAATAAAAAAAAGCAAACCCGTCTAAAAATAACAATGTAAAAAAAGACAATAAAATAGCAAAAGGCTATGGACAAGGATAATATACAGCATATTAGTCTGTGCATACTCCCATGGGATGAGGAGAGTGAGGTCATCTATGAAATTTGCCGCTGATGGGAATTGAACCCGTAACCATCCAGTGCAGTGGGCCAAGCGGCTTACGCTCAAACCACTAGCCCGAGGTCCCAATTCTCGCATGATCGACATTGTCGAAATAAAATTCAAATTGGTCGTAAAGAAACAATGTCTGTCTCGCGAGAATTGCCCCTCAAACCTTCGTCTGATTATCTATTGTCATGAGACGTATACGTCTCGCTCGCGGCTCAACGAAAAATATTGTTATTTAAAAATAGTTTCAATGTTAAAAAACAATGAAGTAGGTACAGATTTGTTTCACTCTGCTGTTTTGTACATACCTATATACCCATGTGAATATTTTCAAGGGTACTAGCAGAATTTAACAAGTTTATTAACATAATCGTCACGCCTGTATTCCTCTTACGGGAAGGTGAAGGTGCAGTGCCGTGCACCCACATCTTGTACCTAAGTGTATTGCGCCTGTTGCCATTATATCGGGCTGACTCCCTACAATGCGAGGGCACTTATACCATCTTTGGAATATGTTGGGTTTGTTATATAAAGGCTCAGTGTTTGTAATATGAGTGCTGCGTTAGGCGAATATCACATTTCTTTCTATAGACATATTATTTCGTTAATATAAGTGTAATTTATACTCTGTGTTATTTTGATATTACTAACAGGCACTTCAATTTTATTTATTTGTATAGTTATTGTTATATTTTATAGTGATGACATGTTCCGAGTGTCAGCGGGTGCCGTCGAGTCCGCTCTCTGCCGACAGTTGGCAGCTAATTGCGAGAATGTTTACTAGTGAGTATGTTTCCTAACAGCGGAAGTCCTATACGCTGAACGTGAGCACCTTGCGAAGGTACTCCATGCTGTATTACAATAGACGTGTTAAGCCTCCTGCACACGGGAGCGTCGAATCTCGCTCGTCTTATTTTTTGGCGTACAAAAACAAAATATATTGACTGATTGAAAAAGTTCATTCACCAATTATATGCCACTGAATTTTGATGCGTAGGCGTGTGTCTTTTACTACAGCATTCAATCTTTATGCATTAGATAGATAGAAAGATAGAAAACTCTTTATTGTACACCAATAGTTACATGGATATTACACAAAATAAATTGACAAAACAAGAAACAAATAGTAGTGTACATGGGCGGTCATATCGCAAGCTGCGATCTCTTCCAGACAACCTTTGGATGGAGAGGATTTTGTCATAATGACATGATGGCAGACAGTTGTGTACCAATCTATTATATAAATATACTATACATATACATAAATATAAACAATAAATACGTAGTATAAAATAAAATAATATGCTCACATATACTGAAACATAAAATATAAAACATATTCAAAAAACTTAAAAGTAGGACATACATAACTAATAAAACTATAAATCTAAGTAGTGCGTCTTTAGCAGTGTTTTAAAGGCTAGTAAAGATTATTATGAATACTATTGTTTTGGTATTTGCAAAAACAAATGTTTCTTATAGAGCTTTAGATGTTCGAAGGTGTCCTTAAACCTTGAGGCAACAAAGCGTTGCTGATTCTCGACTTGCACCTTTCTTGTCATATTACTTTCAGTATTTGATTAACATTAAAACAATAATACTGACTATAACAGGTGGTGGTACGACTCAAAAAGGTTTCATTAATTTAGAGCCTCATTATATAACAATTGTTCTGAAAAGTCTGGTTGGAAATAGTTCGTAGATGGATTGTAGCTTTCACGGAGAGGTTGTGATAATTATACCTAATAGCTTTTGTTGTTCAGGTCCGGCCGGCAGGGTCCCAACTGTAGATGACATAATTGTACGACACTACACGTAAGATTGTTGCTCTAACATTTTATTTTTTACGAAATTAATGATAGTATGCAATTAAATGGAATAAGATGAGGAATGGCTGCACCTGTGACTAGCGCGTATTCTGCAAATGTCATGAAATTAATAGCAAGGACAAACACAATAAATGTACATTGTTAATAAACGCACTGGGCTAGCGTGGTGGACTATGGCCCAAAATCTCCCTCGTATTGAGGGAGAATCTTCCCGAAATAATGGCAATAGGCTCGCTCCCTATTACATTGGAACCAAAATACATCGCTGAAGTGTGGGCGAAGAAGCTCAATTTTCAACGAAATGACACCGCGAGCCAATTTAGACGTTTGATAGCGTGGCTTTCGCTACAGAGATTCAATCTTTTTAAATAATGATACGGAGTTGGTATTGGAAAAAAAAATACACGCGAATATTGACGCCCCCCGCGTCCCCGGGGGGGCTTGATGCATAATGTAGGTATGTTTTAATTTACAGAAGTAATTTTTCGAGTCCAAAATCGTACAAAATAAGTAGCATGAACAAGCTATTAGCTGATCCTGACTTGGATTTCAAAAAAACAACGTTAGTCTATGCACATGGGTAAGTGGTCTCACAATGGTGTCTATTTATTCCGTGACATAGGTCCAGATTCTACAAGATATACGCTTAGTTTGATGCCAACATCAAACTGTTGGAGCTGGACCAATGTTACATAATATTTCGATTTTGTCTCTTTCTCTCGTAAGCAATAAGACACGGAGTGAGCGGAACCAATAGGTACTTTGATTATTATCATCGACCCGATGACACGGCGAACTTCGCATCACCTACAACTTAATGTCATGATTTTTTTAACTTTCTAATTAATAAAATAAACTACCCCTATACTAAAAGCAAACAAAAAAGAATCAAATCGGTCAAGCTGTTCTTGAGTTTCAGCGAGGCTAATAATAATACATAAGCAGAAGGAAATAAGATTTTAAGTATTTAATATGGGCTGTACTGCCATAAGCACGTCATCCAAATATTTTAGAATTGTTATTCTTATTAAATGGTTGTGTTCCAGATTCATTGAATACTCGACTGACAGGAGTATGTCAGCTATAGTGAATGCGTACCTCGCGCGGGGCGGATACAACATCTTGCTGCTAGACTGGGCCAATCTAGCCTTCGGGAACTTCCTAGAAGCCGCCAGAAACGTTGCAGCGGTAAACTAAATCAAATATTAAAAGACAAGACAAAAAGGCCACAGATAGGTTTCAGGTTCGATCTCAACCCAAGCTATTAAATTCTTCTCGGGCGAGCGGATTTACTTCTTGCTTTATTGAAAATGTAAGATTTATTTTTTGTAGCAAAATCCACGCGAATAAATTCGCTCGCACTGCCAATGATGTTTCGTTGAAGAATGCGCTTGTTCTGTTATGAGTTCCCTTTGGTATTGGCAGAAAATTAAGCGTATCTTGACGTGCCTGTGAGTACAGGGCTTCATCACTCCTGTAGGCTGAGCATTCTCGACAAATCTGACAGTTGAAAGAGATAAAACCTATGTCTATGCCGTCATGTTTAAACATTTAGCTTAGGTGGGGGTCCAACCAAACTACTACTAATGGCATGGCATGAGTTCAAAGCTAGTTTTCGAAATAATAATAGAAAATACGTCATAGCAGTGGTAGCCAAGTGGTCGAACGCACGCCTTGCAATCAAAGTGTGCAGGTTCAAACCCCGGCTCGCACCTTCAGGATTAATGTGCGTATCTCATTTTCATCCGGGATTATCACTTGTTATAAAACGGTGAAGGAAAACATCGTGAGGAAACCTGCACGTCTGAGGGAACTTGACTAGTTTTCGATAGATGTGTGAATTCTACCAACCCGCTCCGGGCCAGCGTGGTGGACTATGTCCTGAATCCCCCTCGCATTGAGGGGAGGCCCCTACTCAGCAGCGGGACGTTAAAAAGTTTGTACTATAATTTGTTTGTTTAAAAAATGTCATCCAGGCGGGCAGAACTGCAGGCCAGGCAGTCCTAAAACTGGTGAGGGGGGGAGTGAACTTGGAGACTCTCCACTTCGTGGGGCATTCAATGGGCACCCACCTCTTGGGGGCGGCCGCCAGACATCTAAAAGCTAGAGGATATATAGTACCAAGGTAAGTTACTCCCTTTCAGAAACCCTTAAAATGACAGTGGACAGTGGACAGTGGGAAGAACCAGGACCCCAAGTCTACTAACACTATCGTCGTGGAGTTGCTATAACTCTATTTTTTAAGGCATGAAAATAACATCTTGTATTAATGGTAGCTAGAGTAGGTGTGACTAGTCAAATGGAATCAAGGTGATAATATCTAATGTCTACATTGAAATGAAACTATTTTACGGTTTTTTTCGCGTTTATTAACTATTTTATTTTCCCGACGTTTCGGCTGCTTTACAGCAACCATGGTCACGGGGGGACTGAGGCGTTAGACGTCCTGATGTCATAGTTAATAACTGGGTACTCTCATATTTAGTTGTTGTTTGCGGTCCGATCCACGCAGAAAGTGCTCACAGTGTCTTGAGGTCTTGCAATGGTACGCTTGGTTTTGGATTTAATTATATTAATTACTGGATCCCAAGTTGGTGGTAGCATCCAGCCATCTTCCCTATTGAAATTAGGATGTTTTTTAATTTCAATGACCAGATTGCAGACTTCGTGGAGCGTCGGTGTTTCACTGCTGCTGTAAAGCAGCCGAAACGTCGGGAAAATAAAATAGTAAATAAACGCGATAAAATCCGTAAAATAGTTTTATTTCAATGTATTCGCGTAAACATAAGAAAACAATAATGTCTACACTGCTCATATTCTATCTATCATTGATAAAAGATGTTGTTTCCATGCCTTCAGAAATGGAGTCATAGCAACTCCACGATGATAACGAGACTTGAGGCCCTGAGTACTGATGTAGAATATAGAAAAGAAATACCTAATGTGGATTTGAAACTATTGGATTACTTATAGCCTCCTATTTGTAACTTTTTTTAAATGTCAATAAAAAGCAGTTTACTATGAAAACAAAGCTCTTTGTAATAACTAAACCGTGAATGGATCATAAGTTTCTTTAAATCACAATCCCTTCGCGTCTGCCGGATAACCGTAGCTAGAAAGAAATTGATCTGTCTGGAGGTTAAAGTACTTAATCCTTACCTACATAGAGGCATACGAACTCCTGGCCCATTAGTTTAAGCGTAGGTTGCTAACAGCGTAACCTATATTCTGTCTTATCTATGGATTCGCCTTACTCAGGATAAAATGGCCCATCGTCTTTATTTTTGCGTCCAACATTCATGTGAGTTTGGTAAAACCAAGGACAGAGCTGACAGGGCATTCGTCCCAATTGGTTATCCATGGAAATTTCTAACTTGTACAATCCCGGTTCACTAAATATCTCAAAAAAATAAAGAAAGATAATTAATAATTCAAGATAATTTATTACGAAATACACACATAATACACAAGGAAAAACATTAAACCATAGTGACAGCAAGGAGTATAAGAAACAATAATACTAGACTCAAGTGCTTCCTTCGCAGCTACAACCCCAACAGGAACTTAAGTATAATTTCCTGTCCAGATTGACAGGTCTAGACCCAGCCTATCCTGGCTTCTACGAGTTCCTGGTGCCGGTGGTGGGCCAGCCCCTGGGCCCGTCCGACGCGCAGTTCGTGGACTGTATCCATACTGACGGCGGCTGGTTCGGGACGCCCGGCGTGGCCGGACACGCCGACTTCTGGCCCAACGGTGGTCACGCCGCCCAGCCCGGCTGTCTCACCTTCACCATACCACTGACCAACGAAAGTAAATCCATAAAACCTTTTCTTTTTAAGCACACTAGGGGGCAATTCGCGCATGAAAAAATACGACCAATAGCCAATACCAAAACAAACTTTGTGTCAACGGGCATAAAGATTGAATTTTTGTGGTATATACCACGTCCGTACGCGTCAAAATTCGCCCGCGCTGTCAATGTGATTAGGTTGAAGAATGAACTTTTTATATGTTGATACATACAGTTTGTTTTAATATGGCAAAAAAAAGTGAAGGTCGACGCCACAGCATGCGGGTCGCCTTTATGTAGGTAATTCAGTAGAATGCTTGCCTTCAACGCAAGGGGTGTAAGTTCAAATCCTGGACTTTCGGATTTTCGGATTTCTTGTGCGAAACAGCGTGAGGAAATACAATAAGGGTGATGATAATTTTGATTTACAAACCACCTACAATGACAATTACACCATGAATGATCTTTGCTAATGATAATATGAAATTATACAAAATATATACAACATCACGCTTGTATTCACCGAAGAGGTAGGCAGAGGCGCTCTACATTGCACCCACACTTTGCTGATGTCTTTTGGTACCAATGTAACTCCTGTAACTCCTATTACCCCTCTGTGCCCCCCTTTCCGTAGATCCGTACAAGGAGCCAACTCCCCTATACCAAGACTGTGTAAGTTGTTGAACAGCTGTAGTGATCTTATTGACCTGGGAACGGACTCACTCAGTAAGATTAAAAAAAGTTTTTTAAACGCACCTAGGTGCAAATAGTTTATGCTCAGAAGGTGGATAAATAGTACATTATTATTATTATTATATTTCTATTACTGTGTGTTCATAATTCTTGTTCCGTATTGCAAGTGGTGTTTACCTATAATTTGTTTGTCACACTTAATGATATTACTGTATTAGTCTTAAACCTAGCTGTAAGTATTAGTGTGTATAAGCGCTGGTAAACCAATAAAATAAATAAATAAATAAATAAATGTAATAGGGGGCGAACCTATTGCCATTATACCGGGCACATTCCCCTTCAATATGAGAGGGAGGGGTTTTGGTCATAGTACACCACGCTGGCCCAGTGGGGCGGGGGTTGGTGAACTTCACTCGCCCTCCTATAGACGTGCAGGTTTCCTTACGATGTTTTCCTTAACCCATCAGCAATTGGTAATCATGATTAAAAATGTCATTCACACATGAAAATCATCTCAGAAGTGCGAGCCCGGGATATGCTGATACAAGATTATGTGCTCAAAATATAACTACCAAAATGAGGTTACCATATAATAATAGTTCCATTGGATCTATCTATCACTTCACGTGGTGGTTATCGAACCTCTGTGTTACGTTGGCGATCCCACTAACCACTAAGCTTAAATATTAATTGAATTTTGTTGCAGATTTCTGCAGTCACTGGCGATCGTGGGCGTATTGGGCGGAGTCGGTGGGCGGGGGCGAGTTTCGGGCGCGGCTGTGTCGGGACCGCGACGCCTTTGAGCGCGGCCGCTGCGACCAAGAGCTTGTGTACATGGGTCTACGGGCCACACCCAAGTAAGTACACCTTAGAGGACGTAAGAACGGAGTAGATAACGTGATAAATCCTTAAAATTACGTTATCTGTCGTGTCGTGTTTTGACGGCATGTGCAGCACATCTAATGCTCGTTTTCCCTAACAACAAGTAAAGCGAGGCCTAAGCAAGAACTTCCGTTGCACCATTATTTTTTCTCTAGACGACTCTTATTGATAGTTTTTCATTATTCAGTTTTCAACTTGCGTTTTTAATGTTTCATTAACATGAATATTTTCACGTTGCTTGACAACGTGGAAGACTATCGAATCCGCCCGAATTTAGAGTTGCCTAAAGTTACGCGTTGCCGAATTAGTAGCGCAACTTTAGGCCGCTCTAAGATCCTTAGTCATTGACTTACGGACGGATAATACAACGTTTTTTTTGCGCTAGGCAACTGCTTAATATTTGGCATCACATTAAAATATCTGATAGTGTTAGGTAAAGCGGGACTGAACCTACCTATATCTCGTGTGAAACATAGTACATTAAATCACCACTAGAGGTGCTGCACAAGTTTTTCGAACATTTTTATCTGCAGTCTTGAAAATATCCTCATATTTTAATTACTTCAGTCATATCACCTTCACCCCAATTTCTCCATGATTCTTTAATTTTAAAAAGACCCCTTTTACCAAATTAACATCTGAAAAGTTTGTTCGCTGCAGACCGTATCTGCCTACCCCTTTCATAGAGGCGTGGCGATTATAAGAATTTTTTATATTGTTTCAGTTTACGAGGTAACTACTATCTTAGAACGGCGGCTAAATCACCGTATGCGTTAGGAGAGAGGGGAGGTAGTTAGACTTTATCCGGCAACTATTAAAGGTGGTTTTAGTTTGTCGGATCATAATACTACGAGGAATTATAGTGTATTAGGAACCGCCTAATTAAGCGTTAACTATCTGTAAGGTACCTAGAAAAGATCAGATGACTTTCTAACCTATGCAGGTACCACAAGTTGGGTTGGAAGGGGAAATATTATACAACAAATCATAATAACCATAATCTTATTTACAAGTAGACAAGAGCCAGGAAGAACATTCCTTCTGCTATGTGATTGAAATGGATTTAAAAACCCTTAATGGATAGTTTCTCTAAGCTTTTTTTATCTATAACAATATGTGAAATCAGAAATATTTTATTATTATTTCTCATAAGATTTTTGACGGTTTCCGAAGAATTAGTTGCAATGTGTCAGCTGTTAATTTTAAAGTCCCTTGTATTCATACAAATTAATAAAGGTTAATACTATATATAATAATACAGATTAACACAGCAGTAGGTACTAGCGACCTCACCAAGGATGCCTAGGTTTGGCAAAGCTTAGAAAGAAATTGATGTTATAATTTCGTGGGCGAAAAAATAATAAATAATGAGTTACAGGTATTTAATTTTGTTAAATTCACCTACTGTTGCTGACTTGTTATAGCCATTCTGAATTACGTTGTGTACTTATCGAGTTCTGTAATAATATGGACATCACCCATAGGTATTTATTGCAAAATACTATATGACGGAGTAGGAACGTCTTTAGTGTTTTTAAAGAGTGTGACGTCAGCGTCACTGATGTCACCATTGTTGGATTCCTGATGATGACTCATGTTTGGGTCTTTGAAAGGCAATATCACAAATATCTGAAATATCACAATAAGATTACAGTCGACAGGCAGCGTAACGACGTCTCAAGGAGGTCCGTACTGCACGACAGCTCGAGCACGAATGCCCTAGCGCTTTTTTTTTTAATGGACTACGCTGCTGGCCGTGAGTTGGCCTTTACAGCTTCACCGGAGGAGTTACAGCTTCACCGGAGGAGAATGCCCTAGCGCCGACAGTGCGGCCGTATTTATAAGGCTCGGCGCACGTGCACGTGTTCTTAAGTTTTTAGGTTGTGTTAGAATTACCATAAGTAAAATAATGGCATGCTGTTTAACGTTTATTTCACATCTTAACAAACTCAAATTAATCGATTGACGATTTTAGAATAATCAGATTATTAAACTTAATTATTCTTGTTTTTATAACAGGCCAATTGTTGTATTTACGCCGACATATACGTTTACAATACCATTACAAAACACTTTTGTTCTAACAGAAAATTTCAATATACTTAATCTTAGTTATATACACGTAGGTATGTATTTTGCAAATTATGTAAATAAATATAAAATATCTACAGTTAAAGAAAATATTATTTTACCAAATTACCTATGTATTTTTTTTTAATAAACCTAACTAGTTAAGAAATAAATTTAACAACTATTTAATTGACTAAGACACCAACTTGCAAGTATAATAATTATATCTACCATAAATATAAAACATACCTACACACAGATCTTGGAATTCCTGAAATAATTATACAATTATCTCCATATTATTTTAATATTATGTAGCTATCTACATACATAATATTTTATCATAATAGAATATAACTTTAATCAGCTCCCACGGTACCTGCCATAACAACACGACATTTTTTACAATAACTTAATTACTCCCAGAAACTTCACGGATACTGTCCGGTAGATTACTTCCTTTTGTTTCTGGAAGCAATAGGCATATCAGGCCAGCGCCCATGGGTGCCACGCCGAAAATAACCGCTGGCAACCATGGTACGACCAAAGAGGTGTTGGAAACAAACGGAGCTACCATAGATCCCGCCCTCATGAAGGTGGAACAGACAGCTAAACCCATATTTCTTATCACAGTCGGGTATAACTCCGAAGTATAGATGTACAATGTAGATGCGACGATGGATGAACAACTGACCCCTAAGGTCCCAAGAGCTAATGTCACGGAGATGGTATCGGGGACAAAGGTCAGGGTCACGATGAAAACACCTCCGAGAATAAAGAATATTGTCGTCGTTAACCGTCTACCGATTTTCTTCATAAGATATATTGATAGCAGCACTGATGGGATCTGAAAAATATATTAAATGTTAGCAGGAAACGGTCGTGAAATATATTTGTATAGTTACTAACAGTTTTTACTTACGTCTCGTCGATTATTTAACGATACGTTGTGGAAACAAGTTGTATTTTACATTATATCTAACATAAGCAAAATTAGGGAAAATATAATGTATATAGTAATTTTGTAGGCACCTGAGATTTTTTTCCTGCAGATACGTTACAATGCGAATTACACAAAATAAGCGACCTCCACAGATGGTAGAGCTACTTAAGTTGGAAGGTATCATTGATACTTAAAGTAGAGCCAAGTTACTTAGCTAAATATATTGACACAAAAATTATCTTTGTGTCAATATGCTCGCACCTACTTGAAGATTGAATTTCTGTAATAAAACCCACGCGATCACAATTCAAAATTCACGCTGGCGGTCAATAACATTTCGTTGAAGAATAATCTTTTTAGGGTTTCGTAACCAAAAGGTAAAAAAGGAACACTATTACTGAGACTTCGGTGTCTGTCCGTCCGTCCGTCCGTCTGTCACCAGGCTGTATCTCATGAACCGTGATAGTTAGAGAGTTGAAATTTTCACAGATGATGTATTTTTGTTGCCGCTATAACAACAAATACTAAAACACACAATACAATAAATATTTAAGGGGGCTCCCATACAACAAATTTGTTTTTTTGCCGTTTTTATAGATAATGGTACGGAACCCTTCGTGTGCGAATCCGACTCGCCCTTGCCCGTTTTTTTTATGGGTCAATACAGTTGGTTTTAGTTTTGGAAATAAAGACACGCGAGTTTTGACGCCGCAGTGTGTCCGGGACTATAATCTTGTCGCTGTTCTATACAGGAAAAGTATATTTTTATTTTAGGGACATGTATAAAAGCAGTGGTCGAACGCACGCTTTGAATTCAAAGTGAGCAGGTTCAAACCCCGACCCGCACCTCTGGGTTTCATGTGCGAATCTCATTTTCATCCGAGATTATCACTTGCTAAGAAACGGTGAAGGAAAACATCGTGAGGAAACCTACACGCCTATAGAAAGGCGTGTGAAGTTTACCAACCCGCACTGGGCTAGCGTGGTGGACTATGGCTAAATCTCCCTGGTATTGAGGGAGAATGTGCCTGGTATAATGGCAATAGGCTCGCCCCTATAACATTGGGACCAAAATACATCGGCGAAGTGTGGGCGCACTGCAATGCACCTCTTCGGGGAATACAGGCCGCAGGCGTGATGATGTAGTTTATGTATAAAAACTTACTTGCAGAGCAGCTGCTACAGCGGTACTCAAGAAAGGGTTGGGGCTGGTCTGGCTGATGTACTGGTTGAAGCCAAAGTACGACACTCCCGCCACCAGCCATATGATGCAGCAGCAGAGCGTTCTCAGCCTCAAGGGACCTCTAAATAGGTCGGAGTAGTTGTATTTGGCCCCGGAACTGTTTGATTTTATATCCTGGGACAGTTGTGTTAGGGTCTCTCTGATTGTCGATGTTGGCATCTTATTCCTGTGAAATAATCAAGATTGAGTGGCGATTGTGTTTGTTATATTAGTATCTTCGTAGGAAACGATTGTAGACCCTGTATTATAGCCACAGTAGTTGTCATGGGTGGTCAGTCGTTTTTGAACACCTTTATGGCACCTGAAAACGAGAAGCTAAAACGCCTGCACTAATTCCTAGAGGAGTCATATTATTGAGGTCATCTGTCCATTGTTATTTAGCATTTTGGAAAAGTGAATATCCAAAACTGCCTTAAGGGTCATCACCTCTACTTTAATTTGTTGACGGTTAATAACAGTACAAAAACCAGCCAAGTGCGAGTCGGACTCGCGCACGAAGGGTCTCGTACCATTATCTATAAAAACGGCAAAAATATCACGTTTGTTGTATGGGAGCCCCCTTAAATATTTATTTTATTCTGTTTTTTAGTATTTGTTGTTATAGCGGCAACAGAAATATATCATCTGTGAAAATTTCAACTCTAGCTATCACGGTTCATGAGATACAGCCAGGTGACAGACGGACGGACGGAAAGACGGACGGACGGACAGCGAAGTCTCAGTAATAGGGTTCCCATTTTACCCTTTGGGTACAGAACCCTAAAAAGGATAAAATAGGATGTAACATTTAAATAACAATGCTTAAACGATAGTGAATCGGCCTCTAAACTTAAAGTTCAACAGTTTCTAAACATTCGATCATCAAGACTTTTCATCTTACTATTGTGCGATGATGTTTCATTTAAGACCTCAACCTTGGTCTGGTTATTACGGCGTTAGATTACTCACATAATAGCAGCCCTCTCTACAATCTTGGCGGCTTCCTCCACTCTTCCTACGCTAACCAACCACCGTGGCGACTCAGTTAGAATGAAGAAGTAGCATAAGTAGGTAAGAGTGGGGACAGCCATCGCCAGGCAATATGTGTCCCAACTTCTGTAGTAATACGCCAAGACAGGTAAAGTGGCGTGACCTGCAACATACGCATGGCTGTAGGCTGCAGACACAATTCAGAATCTGAGAAAATCTGAGAAAAAAAATGGTGTCGTGGGACACCAGGTAGGAACGAAGTTCCTTCGAAGTAGACATATATGATAGGACATTTAAAATACCAGCTTCTACCCGCGATTTCGTCCACGCAGACTTCGTTCGTTCCATCCATCCATCCATCCGTCCGTCCGTCCGTCCGTCCATCCATCCATCCATCCATCCATCCATCCATCCATCCATCCATCCATCCATCCATCCATCCATCCATCCATCCATCCATCCATCCATCCATCCAGGACTCTTATTGCGTGAGCTAGGATTTTCATAGTACTTTGTATGGCGGTTCGATTTCTTGTACGCGTAGAATTGCTGTTAGCGTGGTGTGAAGTAAATACGCATCATAACACATTTGATAATGGGCCACTTAAAAATTCCGTTTTATAATCAGCATCTGAGAGTTTTATACTGACCAATTATGAAAGGAATACAGTAGAGGCACCCTACTGTTTCCCTGTACTTCGGTCCGACGGACTCCATGACGATGACGAAGGCGACCCCCATGGTGCCGGCGGTGGCCACGCCCAGCAGGAACCGCAACGCCGTGAACGTCGCGTAGTTGGAAGAGAACGGCACCGTCAACCCGAATGCGATCATCATCACGATTGCAGACAGAAATGTGTTCTTTCTGCCGTACCTTTATGTATTTGTATAAAAAATCAATTTAAAGTCACATTACTAACAGTTATGACAGATCACTAAAAAAACTAAATTAAGAATCGTAGCCGAGGTAGTCCCATTAGTTAGGCTTTAGACTAGATTTTAGGCTGGTCATCGAACCACCATAAAATAAAATAGGATGAAGTCTGAAACAAAGTTACAGCTAATATAACCTAATTTGAGCATAGTCCGCGCGGCTCACTGCACTGGGTGGGTTCGATTCCAGCCAGCGGCAAATTCGGACGTGTTTAAACCCCGGCTTGCACCTCTGGGATTTATGTGCGAATCTCATTTTCATCCGAGATTATCACTTGCTATGAAACGGTGAAGGAAAACATCGTGAGGAAACCTGCACGTCTGAGGGAACTTGACTAGTTCTCGATAGATGTGTGAAGTCTGCCAACCCGCACTGGGCCAACGTAGTGGACAATGGCCTGGATCCCCTCGCATTGAGGGGAGGCCCGTGCCCAGCAGTGGGACGTTAAAAGGGCTGTAGTAGTAGTAGTACTGGGATCGCCCCCAGTCCATTGTATCGTACCCACAGAACAAGCTTTGCTTAGTTTGGGATCATGTGTGTTGTCTGGCGATATTTATTTTAAGATCATGGACCTTAATCAGAGTTGCAACCTCTTTATTGTACTTTATTGAAAGTCTGGGTTTAGATACCTGTCAGAAAAGAATCCAGATATAACGCTGCCGACCAAGATGCCTAGCTGCAGCATCGTCTGCGTGAAGCTGGTTAGCCAGCCTCGCTCGCAGACCAGCCCCCACTCCGACACGATGGTGTTGTCGAAGGGGCTCGTGTCGTACTCGTATTCCTGGCACTCCGCGTAGCAGGTAGAGTTTGCTATCTCCTTCGTAGCGTTCGGAAGGCTCGCGCACCGGAACAACACACTCGGTGTCAGAAATAACATAGACATCTGCACCCATGCTGTCGTCAGTTTCACGATTGACACCGTCCCGAATACTAGGAGCTGCCATCTTCCGAAGTTTCCAAGGAGTTTCACGAAGCTATCAATGTTTTCCTGCGTCTGGATCACCATTGTTGGAAATAATAGATTTTTTGCGCTGATTTATTTTCATGAATGTGGTGCAGCTATTGTCTTGTGCAAGATAGTGTTCATTACTTAAATAACGTTTGCAAAGTGTGTAATAATAGGTACGGGTTTGTATAAGATTTGTTTTTTTTTTTAATAATTGTGAAGTTCGCACATTAAAACGGAGAACACATTATAGTTGAATTAAGATAGTTAATTCCATTTGTATATTTTATTCAAATCAAAACCTGTTGTGTTTTTACTTTTTTCATATAAACCATTGCAACAGGTAGGTAGGTAGATAAATTTTACTACCACAATAAATAGTCATAGTCAAATCATTTATTCTGTATAGGCCTATGGGGGGATTTACAAATTGTCAAGTTAACATTTTTTTTCTTATATTCTACTATTCTACCATCGGATCGAAACGCGACCTCAACTGAGAAGATCCGGCAAAAAACTCAGTGGGCTGATCATTTTTAAATCGCCAAAACTTATTACAAATACACAAGTACATATAGCTCCAGTGTGTTGCCTTAGAGCTGCTTTTAATAATAAAGATAAGATAAGATTCAGGAGGCGGTACTTCTGGAGACGGCGCGTATTGTGAGGAAGTTCCTCTCTCTGGAGCCCTAACCACTGGACACTAGGACCCTGTTCCAGATGCCGGTGGGGAACTGTTTTTTATATATTTTTTTACTTAATATATTTTTTCTTCAAGTTACAAACAGGTATTTAAGTCTCTATATAAAGTTTGTATAAAACAAATGACTATAGAGTATCTTGTTCTCTCTTCTAAATAGAGGACTCTACCTCCCGGTAGAGTCCTCCATTTTGTTTGTTTATTTGACGATACATAAGTACCTTGTAATGGTTTACATAAATGATTTTTGATTTCTAAAGTGTATTCCTTAAGACTGTACCGGTATAAGTTACAGCTTAAAAGCATTCAAACTTTACTTACCTATATAAATCACAAAACCTCTGAATGTGTTAACCAGGGATACTAATTTAAAAATAAACATAAAAAATTTTTTTCTTATATTTACGCGAATACTATACATTGAAATAAAACTATGGATTTAAAAAAAAAAAAATGTTCGCGTAAAAACGTTCAAGCGTATCATTGCAAGACCTCAAGACACTGTGAGCACTTTCTGCGTGGATCGGACCGCAAACAACAACTAAATATGAGGGTACCCAGTTATTAACTATGATATCAGGACGTCTAACACCTCAGTCCCCCCGTGACCATGGTTGCTGTAAAGCAGCCGAAACGTCGGGAAAATAAAATAGTAAATAAACGCGATAAAATCTGTAAATAGTTTTATTTCAACAACATATTTTACAATTCAAATTTTCATTCATAATTTTCTTTTTATCACAATGATGCTTATCATATAACTTAAATTATTAAATTTTGACACTATTCGCTGTAAAACACTTACAAATAAGTCATAGCAACAAGTAGTCAATAATACTTAGGACACTTATAAAAGTCTTAAATTAATGATCGCGTAAATCCTCAATACTGTCAGGTAGACTCCGTCCTTTCGTTTCTGGCAGCAAGAGGCACATCAGACCAGCCACTATGGGAGCCACACCAAATATAACAGTCGGTAACCATGGCAACGTGAGAGCAGTGTTGGAAATGAAAGGTGCAACCATGGAGCCAACCCTCATGGATGTAGAACAGGCACCCATACCCATATTCCTCACTACAGTTGGGTACAGCTCTGAGGTGAAGATATAGATGGTGGTGGCTACGATAGACCCACAGCTTACACCTAGAGTTCCAAGGGTGAGTGTTAAAGCGAAGACCTTGGGCACAAACGCAAGGATCACGACGAACACGCCTCCGAGGATAAAGAAGCATGATGTGGTTAGTCGTCGACCGAATTTTCTGATCAGCCATATTGATAAAAAGTTGGATGGTATCTGAAAAGAAATTAAATGATGGTTACCCATTATCACACTCCCATTTTCAGATATCAGCTAAGTCCTTGCTTTGATTTCTATTGAAATTGGATTATGTCGTATATCATTAAGGTCGCATTTTAGCGATGGGGTAAGCAACGATGCACTTCAGTTCACTTTTATTTAGCCAATAGTATGTTGCCTGCAAAGGTGTTTTGTAATGGATCGAAATATTTTATAAATTTGAGAAATACGCAGTTACTCAGATAGACGAATGTAATGTTGAATTACTGACTTGTATTTGAATTACTTTATGTAGATCTAATGCATCTGAAATAGAGAGTATATAGAGGCAGCCGGTCAGTGTCTTGTTCAATGGTATGTCTTTATTCCTTTTTGTCGGTAATCAGATTTGTGACGTTTTGCCAACAAAACTTGGCATCAACTTTGAATTTCTGTAAAGGTGTTTAATAACCTGTATCGCACCCGCAAGCGCCACGCTCAGGAACGGATCAGGGCTAGTCTGGCTGATGTACTGGTTGAAGCCGAAGAATGTCACCCCTGCCACCAGCCACATGATGCAGCAACACACTGTCTTCTTCAACAGCGACCCTCGGAACAGATCGGTGTAGTTGCGCTTAGGCTCCGAAGTTTGCGAGTTGAGTTCTTGGGACAGTTTTGTCAGTGTTTCCTCGATCTTTGAGGTGTTCATGTTGTTACTGAAACGCAAATGAATTTTGTTTACTCATAGCTTTGGTCTCAAGAAACATGTCTCTTAGTCATAACTATTTCATAAGTGAGAAGTATAGTAGCAGCATGATTACTCGAAGATTAAACAAGAACGTTATAAGATTGTGCTCAAAGAGCAGTTATTCGTCCCTTATCCGTATCCATGCGACGGTACATCTACGAAACGTGATTGTGCCTTATTGGGTGCTTACTATGAGTTATGTAATTAATTCTATAGAAGATAATACCCTTAAATCGTGCTTCGACAAAACATCAATCGATAAAACTAGATTTCTGCCAATTTTTTTTAAACGCATGTTCACTATGGGGTTGGAAACGGAGTCCTCCGTATGCTTACCTTCCCCAAGACTTGGTATCAAGACTAAGCATAAACAAACAGTTGGGACCTACATAAGTGCAGCTTTTTTCACAATCTTCGTGGCTTCCTCAACTCTCCCCACGCTGACCAGCCACCGCGGCGACTCGGTCAGGATGAAGAAGTACCCCAGGTACATGATGGCAGGTACTGCCAGCGCCAGGGAGTACGTGTTCCAACTCCTGTAGTAGTACGCGAAGAGAGGCACTGTCATGTGTCCTGGAATGTGATGAATATATTAGTGTAGGAAATTGAGAACATACAGCTTTCAAGGTTTATGAGAAATCACCTTTTAGTGTCGTTTTAAGCTAACACTACTTCATAATGACTATCTTAACAGATTTGTTTATGTTTATATATTTCTGTCTGTTCGTAAAAAATGTGCGACTCCACGAATCAAACATAGCGTACATTACTTTTCGTTTCTTCTTTGCCTTCACCACTGTTAATGTCAATTTTGAAGAAAATTAAGATCACGCACCAACATCAATGTGCCGTTATGAAAGTATTGAAAATATTGATTTGGATTAGGGAGAATCCCACTCAACTTTTTCTTAAAAGCCTAAGTTAAGAGGAACCTACCAATAATGAATGGTATCTGGAACAGGCACCCCGTGACCTCCCTGTACTTGGGTCCGACGGACTCCATGACGATGACGAAGGAGACCACCATGGTGCCGGCGGTGGCCACGCCCAGCAGGAATCGCAACGCCGTAAACGTCGCGTAGTTGGTCGAGAACGGCACCGCCAACCCGAAGGCGATCACCAATACGATTGCAGATAGAAATGTATTCTTCCTACCATATCTGAAAAAAGACCAGTGGATCGAGTCATAGACTTATTTATGAAAAAAGCTCTCTGCGATACAGGCCTGCCTAGTGCAGAGAGTTTTGTTAATATTTGGGCAATATGGTCCCTCCCAGGTAACGAATCGTAAACATTGTAATTTATCAGCTAAGCAAGGAATATATAAACTTTAAGTAAATAAATAAATATTATTATAATGTCTCCTTAATACGATATACTGAGTAGGTACCGTAAGTATATCTAGAATCTATTTACCTATTGCGGTCAATATAGATGGTAAGATTACGTCACATTAATTAGTAAAATGTTTAAAAATTAAGTAATCTTTGAACTCTACTGTTTCTAATAATATTGTAATTTTACTTAAGCTCTAAAGGTATTTTTAAATCAACATTATCCATCTGAAAACATAGTATTATGAAACTGAATAGTTGCTTTACAGAAGGAACCTAGGTACCACGTTACTAAAGTAGTGACGTAGTATGAAATACTTTCGTAGGTAATAACGTACTTGAGTTTGTAATAACGGGATTAGCATAAAATATATCTTTAGATGACACAAATAACAGTAGGGACCTTGGTTTAATCAAATGTAAAAAATTTAGACGTGAAGTGAAAGAGAAAAATATATCTATTTCAACTTGATAAGTTTTAGGAACACATTTAGAGAAGAGCATAAAAATAAGAGCATAAATTACATGTTCATAACGATATCGAAGATGACCAAAGCAAGATACCAAAGCAATTATTTCTATAACCATCTGTGGTTTAGAATAATCCCTTCATTGTAAATGGGAGTAGACGCACCTTACTGTACTAGCTTCCTAAGCGTAAAGACTATATTTGTATTTAATATTAGACTATTGTGGTGAGTATAATTCTTCTCTAGTATTGTGGCAAAGTTGCGGTCTGCTCTCATGGCATTGCTGCTCCTGAGAATGTATTACTCGCAATTATCATTTTGAAAAGAGTAACCATTGAGTTTCTTACCGGCTCTTCTCAGTGGAAGCAGCATTCCGAACCGGTGGTAGAATCTGACTATTTGTAAGTGCTTTTTGGCCTACACGAATAAAAAAAATAGATTTTGATTTTGTCCATGACAGGGGCATTTGCCATGCAGGGGCTAACACTATGAACCGTCCCCTTACCACCTCATGTCTTGCAACAATGTTTTTAATATTACTTTCAGTTTTTGACCGTTGCCTAAATAGGTCCTAAATCTGCCAAAAATTTACAGTTACTATTGAAAAAAAAAAATACTTTAAGAGGTGGTGGTAAAGCCCCGGACATTGAAAATATAGCCTTATTTCAAATCCAACAATGTTGATGGTTGCTATGGAGCAACTATAGATGCTTATGGCATTTGATGATGATCTGAAACAGCTCACCTATCAGAAAGGAATCCAAATAAAGCGCTGCCGATCAAGATGCCAAGCTGCAGCATCGTCTGCGTGAAGCTGGCGAGCCAGCGTCGCTCGCAGACCAGCCCCCACTCCGACACGATGGTGCTATCGAAGGGGCTCGTGTCGTACTCGTACTCCTGGCACCCCTCGTAGCACGTGGAGTTAAGTACCTCCTCCGTAGCGTTCGGAAGGCTCGCGCACCGGAATGATACGCTCGGCGTCAGAAACAAGATCGCCATCTGCACCCATCCCGAGGTCAATTTCACCAGAGACACTGTCCCGAAAACTAGGAACTGCCATCTCCCAAAGTCTCCAAGCAGTTTCGCAAAACTGTCCTCTTTCCCTCCGCTTGTAGGTTTGTTTATTTTGATCACCATTTTAGGCTAAATACTATTTAGTTACTTGACACTTTTCAAAGACTTGCTACTCTCACTTGAGACGTGTGTATCTATAGATGTCAACGCATAATCTGTTGATAAAATAAGAATGTTAAATGGGCTGCTTGAGTTAAGATTAGTCTTAGATTGTAGTACGCGAGGTTTTGTTTGCAAAAAGGTACGCTTAGTACCAATTTAAACAATAATCTTATCTGAAAAGTGACTTCAATGAAGACCTTTAGCAACGTATGTCGCTGTAGAACACCAATTCATGCTATTATCAGATGGTAGCTAACTATCACACAACCTGAGTGGCCACTCGTTTGCTAAAGACACACATGACATGATAAGCCTAAATAAGATAGTAAAGAGAAGAGGATAAGTTTAGTTCTGCTAACTGTTTCAAGAGACTACAGAAAAATGTCGGTATATAAATGGAAAGGTGTCCATTAAAGTCACAACATTTTATTATGTGTAAAACAGTAAGATACAGTAATTCAATTGTCACGCTGCTGTCATAAAGTGTCTTATCGTACATCCTTCTACTCCTGTTTGTGATAACAACAATATAGTAAATTTGTATTCATCATCAACACACTTTATTATGGTTTTTTTTTTTTTTTATTTTTTTTTTTTTTGTCCGGACCTCTATCGGCCCGGCCCGCGTGCTCACCTCTGATGTGGGGGTCAGAGTTCTTAAAATTAGCCTTAAGTTTAATGTGTGTAAAATAATTTCTCCAGCCTGGATTATTTTTTTTGAAAATAAATAAAAGGTCAACAAAATTTATTTAAAAAGACAGTTAAAATACATGATGACAAAAAAAAAAAAACAAGTAAACTCATCTTAAAATTAACAATATAAAAAGACAATAAAATAGCAAAAGGCTATGGACAAGGATAATAAACAGCATATAAAACATGATAAAAATAAAATAACGAAATAACAGAGTTTCCCTACTATCCATTGGGCGGATCCGGCAACCAGAGCCATTGATGCGCAGTGTAGTGTAGGCGGCTGTTGGTCGCTTATTGACAAATAAGTTGGCAGCTGGCTTCGGCTGGCTGGCTCTTTCTGCTTAGGTCTTATTTTTATCAATGACTCTGGTCGCCACCTCCACGCAATAGCCTAGTAGGGTATCACGTCTATCCTTGTCCATGACGAGCTTACTTAGGCTGGATAAAACTAAGGCTACGCCTAAGGTCATCTCAACATCATGCCTTCGGCGCGCAAACACAGGGCAATGAAGCAAGATGTGCTCCACTGTCTCGCTGACACCCGGTTCGCAGATGCACGATGGGTCCTCCCTGCGCTTGAAACGGTTCAAGTACCCAGAGAACCCACCGTGCCCCGTCAGAACCTGTGTGAGCACGGCAGTGGGCACGATCTCTCTAATCGTCCTGTACGCTACCAGAAGGTCAGGGAAAAACATTTTGGTCGTGGATGCAGTGGTGCCAGTCTGGTACCTACGATTCCATTCGTCAAGCGATTCCGAGCGGATTTGTTGCTTGACGAATGAAACCGGACATTTGTCGTACACAGGTTTGGACCTAACGTGCAGCGCTGCTTGTTTAGCCAGCTCGTCTGCTCTCTCATTACCCGCCAGCCCCGCGTGTGCTTTTATCCAAAACAAGGAAACGTCCTTGTTTTGGAGTCTACAGCGGGCGATGTTGTCCCGCGCCTCGGCGGCTAGCGGATGATGAGAGAGTGCGTTGACCACTGTCTCGAGTGCCGAACGCGAGTCGCTGATGATAGCAAAACTGGCGCTTCCACTCTCTAACGCGAATTTCGTGGCTCTGCATATGGCCAAAAGTTCAGCCTGGTAGACCATGCAGTAAGATGACAGCTTGAGTTTGAGCGACTTGGTCTCCACTTCACTATTCCATACGGATAGTGAGGCGCCGACCTTGCCTTCAATCTTGCTGCCATCTGTATAGATTCGTACTGCGCTGCATACGTTGATGGTCACGTCTCGCTGATCCATCAGGCTTATGAACTTGAGGTCCATATGTTTCGCGGGATGCGGAGTACTCGTGTACGCCAGTCTGCTTTCTACCTCGACGTCTCTCAGCTCTGGTCGAGGTACACTTTATTATGGTTGTAAGTACTGTTAGATGAGGGTTCCTTAGGATCACCAAAGATATCAAAGAGTAAAAGTTACCAAAAGGTAACAGGCAAACGTCTGATCAATAAATGATTAACCATTAACATGATTTCTCGTATTCAGTATTGAAGATGTATGCAGGCAGGTCATAAGGAAAATCACTGCAACCGTGACTTCGAAGAATGAGGTCGATATTTTCATATATGAAACGCGTGTTAAAATCGAATTACTTACTTTCAAATTTTATACTTGCTTTTTCTAAAGAAATTTTGTCAAATCCCTTATATTTTAGCTGCAAATTATGGTATGTTACTTAATATAATAAGGCAAAATATCTACTGACGTTGTAAGCTCACAAAATATCTATACTTGCATAACTTTGGACAGAATGTCCTTCTAATCATGACCACTGTATAAGACAAGATATTAATATACCTACAAGATGTTTAGAAAGTCTGTGGGGAAAGCTTGTGATTGAATTCCGCCAATCAAGTTGGTGCTTAACCTATAAGATTGTCACTGCAAAATTGCTGGGCATTTGCCATTTAATCTTTATACCTACTAGGCTTATTTAACTCTTAAACTTAGATATCAATTTTCGTTACAAACCAACCAACATTTTGTCAGCTTTTTTGACAGTAGGTGATTGAAACTTGTTTGCAATTTAATTAGGTAATCACCCTGCTGGTTACTAAGATGCTAATATTCGGTAGCCTTGTTCGTCAATTCTTGGATTAGTAAGTTTAACACCTAGGATTAGGAAATCTGAAATACAATAGGTACCTAGTTGATTGGAAACACAATTTCATAATGATTTACATATTACTGCATCAAATACATATCTGTTTGTAGAGTGCAGACAGTTCATACCTATGACTTTATTCTAATGCGAATTGATTTAGTAGTCTATGATTTCGACTCACAAGAATTGAAATTTGATAAATCCCCCTTTCCTACGTTCGCTACATGATGTTTCATATGCAAAGTGTCTTCGTCACACCTGTTCAAAAAATATGACCTGTATACAATACATGTTTAGATATATGCACCACTACCCTTGTATGCCCGTAAGGGGTATACAGATGTGTACATTTTGTTATGCCCACTTTTTACTGGTGGTGTAAGAGAACGAATTGTGGTATAGACACGGCCGGGGCCTGATCAATATACAGTAATGAAGTGACCTTAACTTAGACCTCATAAGGTGAAAGGTCAGACCTATATAAGGTTTTGATTTTGATAGATGCTCTGTGACGGTGACCTTCGGCCGTCAAATCTTAAACATGGCATTTGATGATATGAGAAATATTATCAGCTTCGATGGCAAAGATGTTACCTTGACATTTCTCCCTGCCCCTACCGGGGCGAGCGACATAACTTGACTTTTAATGATAATGTACTCTGTGTTATTATGGATAAAGATTGATCTTCTGAGGCAAAGGACAAGCGATCACGATCGAAAAGAGAGCTTATGTAGTTCGTTTTGGTATGATCAAAAATTGGGCACGCGTATTTTGACGTATCTGTGAATACGGGGCTTTTACTTGCCATATAATTATTGACATAGGTTACTGTTCAATAGCCCTTTGATGGCCTTTATAGACATATAGGTACTTTAATCAATTACAAAAGCAAAGTGTTTTTTTCCTATCAAAACCCACTATTTAGATTACTACTTTTTAGGGTTCTATACCCAAAGGGTAAAACGGGAACCCTATTACTGAGACTTCGCTGTCCGTCCGTCCGTCCGTCCGTCCGTCCGTCTGTCACCAAACTGTATCTCATAAACCGTGATAGCTAGAGAGGTGAAATTTTCACAGATGATGTATTTCTGTTGCCGCTATAACAACAAATACTAAAATACAGAATAAAATAAATATTTAAGGGGGCTCCCATACAACAAACGTGATTTTTTTGCCGTTTTTATAGATAGTACGGAACCCTTTGTGCGCGAGTCCGACTCGCACTTGGCCGGTTTTTGAATGAAGGTTTAAATTATGAAAGGTCTTATTTATTAGAAAAGTTACGGAAACCTCCAGAATATTTTTGTTTAATGAAAATATTTGTAGGTATGTGTCATTGATGTAATAAGAAAGTTTTATAAACCACTTTCGCAACCTTTAATTTGTAAAAAGAAATTAAAATATTATTAAAGTGTCCGGTTAGCCTCGATATTGGCGTAGTTTCAGTAGTTCTTGCTTCTTTATCGCTTCAGTGTTCAAGGCAATGATCACCGGAGATATTATCAGATAAATAGACTCCATTGAGAGATATATTAACTCTAACACACATAGCTTAGTGGAACCGTAGTACCTACCAACCCACTCAATTGTATTCAGTAATAAAAATCGTAGGAAATGTATTTCAATTCAAGTCCCAAATAGCTTGAATTTGTTTTATCCGCTCTAATAGGGGTGGTTTAAAAAAAAATGTCGAGGTCCTCAAGTCTACTCCATACTCCATTTATTATAACATAAGATATAAGAAGCTCGTTATAAGCAGGAGTGCATAAAATTTTAATTCAAAGTAAAGTCAAAACAATTTTAAGTAACATTGGTGGCAATAAAATTGTTTTAAAATAACTTTGATAAATGGATCTAACAAAATACTAAGCGAATTAAAAGTATTTTTTAAAAATTACGCTTTATTTATAATAACATCTTCATCACACATTACAAACCTACAAAGAATCAATTAATGAAACAAGTATTCACAAGTGAATGACAATCACAGAAAATTATATACGTCATGTATACGTTTGACAGCCAACTTAAATAGACAAAAACATACGGGTCGAATTGAGAACCTCCTCCTTTTTGAAGTCGGTTAATAAGAAAAATCCTGTTGTCACAACGTATGAAGGGTTTAAGTAACATTTTAGAATTGGTAGAATTTAAGTGGTAGGCCGTGGTAGCCGAGTGGTCGAACGCACGCCTTACAATCAAAGTGTGCAAGTTCAAACCCCGCCTCGCACCTCTGGGTTTATGTGCGAATCTCATTTTCATCCGAGATCATCAATTGCTATGAAACGGTGAAGGAAAAACATCACGAGGAAACCTGCACGTCTGAGGGAACTTGACTAAAAGTCTGCCAACCCGCACTGGGCCAGCGTGGTGGACAATGGCCTGAATCCCCCTCGCATTGAGGGGAGACCCGTGCCCAGCAGTGGGACGTTAAAGGGGCTGTAGTTAGTTAGAATTTAAGTAAAACGAAAAACGTTCCCGGTATTGTTGGATTTTTGCAGCAATTGGAATAAAATAAAACATATTAGCTAAATGAAAGCCACTTCATATTTAATAAGATAAAAAGTGGAAATTGATACACGCATGTCAAGACAAGACCTCTGTCACGGATTGGCTCGTTCGCTCTCTGTCTTATTTCATATGAGATAAAGAGATATAATCCACATATTCTGTGATATAAGTCTAGTCTTGGCGATCATGCTACAACTACTGGTATCAACTTAAATATCATCAACATCAACATCAACTTAAATTCGGGGCCAATCGTATCTGTAATATGTTAATTGTACTTTTGTTACAAAGTGTACATTAAAAAGCACCTTTTTAGGGGTTCCGTACCCAAAGGGTAAAACGGGAACCCTATAACTGAAGCTTCGCTGTCCGTCGTCCGTTCGTCCATCCATCCATCCGTCCGTCCGTCTGTCACCAGGCTGTATCTCTTGAACCGTGATAGTTAGAGAGTTGAAATTTACACAGATGATGTATTTCTGTTGCCGCTATAACAACAAATACAGAATAAAATAATTATTTAAGGGGACTCCCATACAACAAACGTGATTTTTTTGCCGTTTTCATAGATAATGGTACGGAACCCTTCGTGCACGAGTCCGACTCGCACTTGGCCGGTTTTCATAACTTATGTTTAATAGTATACCAAATGGAGTATAATTATTATACTATAAAATTATATGATTATTTATCATATCATATTGATTTCGAATTATTCAAAATCACCCTTCAGTCTGGCTGTTACTGGGATAGAGCCCCCATAACAACGCATAAGCACGGTGGTTGCTCAGTTTGTAACTGTACAGTTAATATATAAATATCTATACAAACTCTCATCACGAGTATTAAGACGCGCGTACCGCATAAAATATGTTTACGAATAAAACAATTGAGCCAAATCTTTATTAAAGATGATTACAACATGTTTGAGTTCAATTTCGTAACTGGTTTTCAACTTTCTGTCCTTAAAATCGGCTTGGGTCATCGAACGAGATAATACGTACAGTTGTTTTATTTATATAAATTAAAAACCGCGGCTTTAAATCAAGAAACGTATACATTTAAGACTTAGCAAACATGTGAATTATGATCTTTGGAAAACCTGTTAGATTTTCTAGGGCATGTAGATTTCCTTGCAATTGGTTTGCAATTATTTTATAATTTTACCTGTACGCAATAGATTATTTTATTCATAGCGAAGTCTTGGTAATTCCGGTGGCACTTGTGGTAGTGGCCTGATGTAACATTTACTTATAAACAAAGGGCCGAACACCTAACTACTTAACATAACAATTATATTCTCTACATACGTTCCTTCACTTGTTTCAATGTATTTCCAATGCAAAGTATAACTATTTGACAGCAGCAAAATATTGTCGTCTGGCTCATACACTACGGCTGTGAGAAGGACGGCAGTATGCTGAGTCAAGCGTAGTTTACTGCCAACAGATTCGACCCCAATGTAAACAAATAATCTATAATATAAGAAGTTGAGGACGACTTTACCGATTTTGTAGAAGGTTCTTACGAAATGAAAAGAAAATACATCATCACGTCTGTATTCCCCGAAGGGGTAGGCACTACCCTGTACTAGACTGTACACTAGACTGTAGTGCGCCCACACTTTGCCGATGTATTTTGGTCCCAATGTAATAGGGTAATGAAAAGAATTTGTCATGTTTTGAAAATGATATTTTAATTAATAAAAGAGTAAGGTAGTCATTGTAGGGCCGAGATCAGTGATCGATCAGTAGTGCATTTTCATTTGAATTACCTACTACGGTGTTTTATTAATAGGTATTTAAATTAAAATATAATTTAATAATAAAACTTAGTTGTTCGATAACTATCTACTTACCAATCTTTATTTTTTATGATTATATTTTTTACATTTTATTTGCAATAACACTATCTCAATAATAACTTTTGTTTTTTTAAAATAAGTTATTATTATTTCACTCGCGCACTTCAAGAGGCGGCTGACAGAACACTGAGAGGAAAAACGCCCGCATGCTACCGTCAAACGTCGAAACCGGCGTTAACATGAACTATCTCCCACAAATTTATAGAATTCTACGATCCGTTCATGTACGCATCACAAGACATGTTTTTACAAAAAAATGCAGCTTGAGGTTAATGGGTTGTAGAGTGATTGGAATTCCTATAATTTTAAGGCCTTATTTAGCTGTTATTATAAATTATATTATAGGATAAATATGATGAAGTTATTTGTGTATTGATTGAGAACTTGTTGTTAAACATTTCAGTGTTAAGAGTCACGATTTTGAGATTTAGGACTAAGTGCGGCGCAATTACGAAGGTACCCCTACTACAGCCCTTTTTAACGTCCCACCCCTGGGCACGGGCCTCCCCTCAATGCGAGGGGGATGCAAGCCATAGTCCACCACGCTGGCCCAGTGCGGGTTGGCGGACTTCACACATCTGTGGAGAACTAGTCAAGTTCCTTCAGACGTGCAGGTATCCTCAAGATGTTTTCCTCACCGTTTCATAGCAAGTGATAATCTCGTATGAAAATGAGATTCGCACATAAATCCCAGAGGTGCGAGCCGGGGTTTGAACCTGCACACTTTGATTGCAAGGCGTGCGTTCGACCACTCGGCTACCACAGCTACCCCTACCTACTGCTTATTTAACAGTATTATTTTAATCATACTTTGCTTTAATTACATTTGTTATCGAACAAAAATAATATAAAACAGCAGTATTACTGCAATTACAGATGATGGCAAGGCCCCTGTAATATATAAGATATAGTGTTATCCTTGCTTGTTCTTGTTTAGTACATTTATTGGTGCACTCATTTAATACATTCAGATAAGTAATTATAATTGAGTTCATGAGATTAGATAATATAAAAAAAGATTTGTAGATAAACACCGAGACAGTGTTATGATTTATTTGTATAAAACTACTTACATATTATACTGGGTAATATAAAAGTAAAAAAAAAAAACTATAAATCATTAAAAATATGGTTACGTTTTTATTTTAATGATTTTATAACGTTGTTAAACTGTCCAGCCACCTCTATATACATAGTGCGGATACCTACTCCATCCTTTCTTTTATTTTATTTCTTTACGTGTTCCTGTGCGATTTTTTAAATTCATATTTTGTCATCTAGTATTTTATTCCTTATAGATAATTAATTTATTCAATTTGAATAATTTGTCATTAGGTGTGAGTTTTACGTTAATAATTACTTATCTAATCGTTTGTTTCATAAGTTTATTTGAGCTTATGCAATAATTGTACTAAATTTATTTATCATTTAAATATAAAAGTAGATACGTAGTAGTCACGTCGTAGTGAGATAACGATTCATTCGCCATCTTTATCCTATAAATTACCCATTTTTTAAATATAATGTGTATTTATTGAATATGTTGGAATTGATTGGATTAATTACTCGACATTGGCACACGTTAAGCGCTGGTACAGCCGTCCTCATCTTATTCCAGTAAAAAAACATAATTTTATAAAAAAGAAAAGAAAAAGAAAATGGCAATACAAGTTACAATGTCATAAAAAATACTTAGCCAATTCGACTATTGACATAATTTATAATTTAACGGTAACATGGCAACTGTATCATTGAACGTATCGATACATTGATGCGCTTCCTATACCTACCATCCTCCAATGTTTTTCCTCAGAGAAAACAAGCAAGTATTCAATATTCAAATCACATCAACTGACAATGACGTCAATTCTCTTGTACACAGACTATATTGTGTGACAGGATTTTACATAGTGCCGTCTCTCCGTTAGAAGGACATCAATACGTTTAATTTTTTAGACTAAGATAATCAACACCTTAGTATCATGGAAACCCAGAAAGAGTAGTTTTTGTTAGTTACCAAAGTAGGTTCTTTTTAAGTTTAGAATATTTTGATAGTCTTATAGAAAAAAAATACGTTTAGGTACCTAATAAGCAATTTAACGAGTTACTAAGTAGTAAATAGATGATTTGGTGTCTCTATCAAAGCTGCTCTATGCCGCCTATGCGTAATATTTAAATATTCTTTGCTATTTTATTATTACAAGCTTTATATTAGCTTGCAACGTATGTATGTCCGGGTGGAATCTTGCAACTGAATTTTATATCAGTTATCTTTAACCGAAATTTGGTACACACGCTTACTTTGGATGACAATGCATGCTTAGCTATGTGACGTCATTCTAATTCCAATAGGGCGGATCATCCAAGATGGCGGAATAGTTATTTTTTCTGCACTACCGCAGTGTGGGTATCAAATGAAAGGGCTTGATGTGGAGAACACGCAAACTAAAAGCTTTTTTTTAAAAAGTTTTTTTTACATTATTTTTTTATTAGATATTAAGATATATTAATAAAAACGATGTAAAGCGCTGCGCTGACAGGCGCGTAAAAGCACACGCGAACATTTGTCCGGCGATACCAAAACTGTGTAGAATAATGGACGATCAACGAAATGTTATTGATGAGTGCCAATTTTGATGCGTGCTCATACGGCCTATTACCACAGAAATTCAATATTTATACCGAGGGGTGAAAGATTTGACTCAAGTGACACTTTTGGCGATATTGACTTATACATATTTGGAATCAGCATTTTTTTCTGCAGTGAATGAATATGCTCTCGTGTAAATTAAAATAATGTCGCTTAAGTCAAATAGCCTTCCCTCGGTATGTATTGATACAGAGTAGATTTTCAATAATATTCATCTAATTCGTTCGCCCCAGTGTGTGCAGGGCATAACCCCGCGCGGTGAGGATGAACAAAAGATGTTTTGTGCGAACATTTCGTTGCGGATAGACTCTACGATCGTAAAAACACTAAATTTTAATCTGTTTACCAGATTTTTTGTCTATTTCTATTAGTTTAGATAATACCAGACTCAATTATTGAATCGTTGCTGTGATAATATTCTTACCTTTTGTAACAGATTTGTAACAATATTTACAAACAAGATTACCGTTACGAAAAAGTTTTTTAAGCTGTTAATTAGCTATTAATTATGCCTGTCGATTACACTAAGATCTATTGTTTTTATTAAAAAACAATAAAGTGATACCTGCTTATTATTTCAATTGTATCATACTTTACGGAACGATACGACATACGATACAGAACCCGTATCACAAATGAAAAAAAAATAGGGGCCGAATTGAGAACCTCCTTCTTTTTTTGAGTTAAAATTGAACCCTAATTGGAAGACTCTTATCCGTCCGTTTTGTAATAATTACGCTACCTATAACTGCCTAATTAATTAAATCAATTACTAGTATTAAAAGTGAATCGTACGTATAGGTATAGACTCTACCTAAATGACAGGTTTTTGGTTCGTGAAGTTGCTATCCTATTCCAATAGGTTTCCATCAAAACGGCTCTCAAAATATGTAAATAAATCGCCATGTTTTTATTGGTTTGTAGCTAAAAATTAAAGCAATACTTGCAAGCTACCTACATTATAACTCGTCTGGTGTATTTTTTATTAGATAATAGGTACATTGAGTACCAAGCCTCAGAGGCCTTGAAGAAGCGTTCCAAACCGAAGCAAAAAATTGGTTAGTTTTCAGACATCCCACGTCTTGTACGTACTAGGGCGACCGAATTCACTTAACTTTGTTTGAATATAAACTCTTTGCTTATATACATAAAGATTTAATATCTGTGACAAAAGCTACGTTACCACGCGTCTCAATTCGCTTGTGTCATCGTCGAAATTTCATTGGAAAATGTATTCTATCATAGAGGTAATATAGTTAGTTTTGGTATTGCCGGATATATTGTCGTATTTTAACGCTCCTATTTAAGCAGGACTCAATTAGAATCTGCTTTGTTTTTTTTTTGTTATGTAACAGCGTGAGATCAAAGTTAACAATTTGGGAAACATGTCAGGATCTATTCACACGGTAACGCCGACTGATCCAAAAAGTTAAAGGATTCTACTAACGCGTGTAAACTACACGTACGACCATTTAGCAGCCATACATTTAACATTTAAAAACAAACAGACAGACCGATTACAGATAAACAAACGGACACTAAAGTGATCCTATAAGGGTTAGTGTTTTTTCTTTCGAGGTACGGAACCCTAAAAAACTAAGTAAAAATATATAATTATTAATTCGATTTACGATAAGTATTATTATAATTTTATTGTTATTGTGTTGACCGCTTAAATCTGATACTCAAAGATCATGAAGTCGTGACCAGATTTTGCACATAATTTCCTTCATCCTTTGATGTATCTAATATACGGATGTAGAGTCAGAACTGCGTATAACGTAATTAAACACACAAAAAAACTATCAGTGGTAGCCTAGTCGGTAGAATGCCCGCCTTGATCCTGAGAAGTGCAAGTTCAAATCCCCAGGCCGTACCTATGTCATTTTCAATAAAGATTACTACTTGCTGAAGGATAATATCGTGCGAATAACTGCTCGGCTATAGTAAGTCGTGTGAAGTTCACCAACCGGGGCACTGAGGCAGTATGGTGAACTACGGCCAAAATCTCCCTCATGTCGAGGGGGATGTGCCCAGTATAATGGTAATGGGCATTAAATTGGGACCAAAAAAACATCGGCGAAGTATTGATGCTCTACACTGCACCTCTGCCTACGCCTTCGGGGAATACAGGCGTGATGATGTATTTATTTATACATCATGTATAGGAATTAAGTTACCGTGTCAGCTTATAACACTCGGCGACTGCGCTAACAATCCCGTCAAAACAAAACACGATTATCCAATCAATCTTCAAACGTGTCACCGCACTAGCCGATAGTGGTGCGCTCACGTCCACGCGAGCTGTCACTCACTAGTGTTGGGCAACGGTTAATCGATTAAGTATCGATATAAACCGGTGCAGTTAGTCGGGTGACGAAACTAATCTCGTTTTGAAGGTCAATGTAATGTTTTGATCTGGTAAGTGTTGAATTGTGAAATGGTTCGACGATTTTTGCGAAGTAGATACGACTTTTTTCAGGCTATGTTTATAAAATTTAATCACTAGGGAACACATACTCATTGTATGATCAAAAACCGTCCAAGTGCGAGCCGGACTCACGCACGAAGGGTTCCGTACCATTATCTATAAAAACAGCAAAAAAATCACGTTTGTTGTATGGGAGCCCCCTTAAATATTCATGTTATTCTGTTTTTTAGTATTTGTTGTTATAGCAGCAACAAAAATACAGTTCTCACAATTAAACATCTCAGTTACATACAGCTCTAGGTAAATTCCGTAAAGGCCATTTCTGAAATTAGCCGCTTACGGGAATTGAACACACGACATCCCAGTGATCCGAGCAGTCTACGCTGGAATCAGTATACCAATCCGTCGTCTTCATGACTATCAAATTTAACTATAATATACAGAATGTATCAGAAGTCCGAAATAATACTTTGGGTACATATACGGTAGCTCGTGGGTAGATGCTTAGTGAAGACAGATTATACTTAACTATCACAGATTTTGAGTTAGACTTTTAAATATTTGTCACGGGTATCGTGTTCTGGCCCTTGGGTACACCCTGGTACCTGGTTGGTATAACCTGGTACCTGGTTGGTATAACCCTGTTCAGCATTGTAAACTATACTATGAGGGGAAACTACAAATATTCACAAAATCGACTCGAGACTTTTTTTTTTTTTTTTATGTGATAGGGAGGCAAACGAGCAGACGTTTCACCTGATGGTAAGTGATCAACGCCGCCCATGGACACGTGCAACACCAGGGGCATCGCAAGTGCGTTACCGGCCTTATATTATAGAGATATTATGAGTTATAGAAATTGACGACAAAAAAGTTGAAAAAAATCATGGTCGAATTTGTATGAAATTTTTATATCAATAACAAAAAACAAAAACTGACTTCAAAAACCTAGGTGTACTAAAAAGCTAGAAATAACCTTATAATTTGAAGATATTTGGAGTAGGTGCCAATCTACGTCAGACTAGGCAAATACACACATGAATTGGCACCGACTTCAAATGTCTTCAAATTATAAGGTTATTTCATACTTTTTATGGACCTAGGTTTTTGAAGTCGGTTTTTGTTTTTTGTTAATTTTTTTTTTTTTCACGCTTTTTAGTGTCAATAATCGTTGAAAATATGCAATTATTACTACCTCATAACAACCCTAAAAAAGTAATTTTTTTCAGCCAAAAAAAATCTCCCCTCTCACCCCCCCCCCCCCCCCCCACTTTTCCACCCCTTTGGGGGTGGGTTTCGATTTTTGTTAACAATACGTATCAAACAAAAAAGATTTTTCGAAATCGGTTCACTAACGCCGGAGATATGCTAGAGTCCGGATTGGACCCCCATTGACAGAGTGGAAAGGGGGGGTTCCCTTTCCACTCCTTTGGGGGTAAGTTTCGATGTTTGTAAACAATTCGTATTAAACAAAAACTAATAACCAACCTAAATGAAAACTCCTTAAAAAGCCGTATACAACTACATCATCCACGTAAATAATGATCATAATAAACATAAAAATGATCATAAAATGAAAACTGCTTGGCCGTACAATTTTAAATTTTTATGGGACCAAATGGCATCTATTCCGCATCAAACAAAAAAAGAATCACGTAAATCGGATCATAACTCGCAGTGTAAACGGTGTACATACATAAAAAAAAACATACCGGCCGAATTGAGAACCTCCTCCTTTTTGGAAGTCGGTTAAAAATAATACCGTTCTTAACTCTACCATTCACAATAGAATTTCTAATCAAAAAAACGGGCAAGGAACTGTATGGGCGGTCTTTTTTAGATGAAATATTACATATTTTTGTTATACGCAGGTACCTTATTTAATTGTCAGGTACCTTAATCAATTTTTTATTGATAGATACTTAACTATAATTTTGGGTTAAAGCAAAGTTCGCTCTACATATTATATCCCCGCTTCCGGGTAGGTAGTACTACAAGATTTTCTATACTGTAACATATTGCCTAATATCATTTCCATACAGAACCTTTTAAAGGAACAAGGATTCACCATATTTGTATGCACTATGTCATAAAGCCCCGTGCAGATAGGCGCGTCAAACCGCGCTCGACCATTTTTTTCCAAATACCTTTTTCTTTTTATACGAAATGAATGGAATAATGAAATTTTAATGGCGCCCGAGGAGGACCTTTCACGACCAGATTAATGGTCTCTTCCAGAAAGGTAAAGTCCGTAGCACTCTAAACCGACAGAAGTGCATGAAGATGTATGACGAACGGTAGAACGATAGTCTCTGCCTATCCTCATGGGATACAGGCGTGAGTATATGTAATTTTATGGGAAGGTGAGGAATGGCTCCACCTATGATTAGCGGGTATTCTGCTAATGTCAAGTATTTAATAGCAAGTCAAGTTTTATAAATATAAATGGGAGGTGGTGTCTTAAAGTACAGGGTGGCGCAATAGAACGTGCATATTTAAAATATTGATTAGAAAATAAATACAAAAGGTATAGTTAAAATAAAACTGAGGTATTATTAAGAAATAACTGAAGTTTATTTTTACTGAAGTTTAAGATCCAAGTTTAAAATTCGTTGCAAACTTCGTCGCGATAAGTGTAAGACAGACGATCTCTTGCGAGTAGACATTTGTGGATCTCCTCGTACAGACTGCATAACTCTCTCAATATTGTCGTCGGTCCTAGATGTTCTTGGACGACCTTTTGCTTGTGGTTTAAACGTTGAACCAGTCTCTTCAAAACGCTGTACCCATATTTTAATTAAATTAGCACTCGGAGCTTCACTAATTTGCCGTAGTCCATATTCAGAACAATATAAACGCCTAGTAACGATGTATGAACGAGAGTTCTCGTAAAATGCGCGCACGCAAAATGCGCAACGCTTCCCGTCGAAGTGACTCATAGTGACTAAAACTCCATGAGCCCGCCTACCCAACGATGCAGGCTCCCCCCGCCCGCGCACTTTCTACCCCGCGAAAAAAGATGATGCAATATGCACGTTCTATTGCGCCACCCTGTATTATTGTTTAAATTGTAACTGTAAATTTTTGACAGATTTTGTACTAAGTTAAGACCAGAAATTATTGTAAACATGGTTGCAAAACAGGTGGTGGTAAGTGGGCAAAGATGGCCAATAACTCATAAACGAAGCACATTTTCCAACAAAATGTCAACGATGACGCGAGAGCATTCAGCATGTGAACGCATGACTTTAAAAAAAATAAAAAGAATTATGTTGTTTTGAAAATGGAACAGTGTATTCGCTATTGTTTTCTTATATTTACGCGAATACTATACATTGAAATAAAACTATTTTACGAATTCTATCGCGTTTATTTACTTTTTTTAGTTCCCGACGTTTCGGCTGCTTTACAAACAACAACTAAATATGAGGGTACCCAGTTATTAACTATGACATCAGGACGTCTAACACCTCAGTCCCCCCGTGACCATGGTTGCTATAAAGCAGCCGAAACGTCGGGAACAAAAAAAAGTAAATAAACGCGATAGAAGCCGTAAAATAGTTTTATTTCAAAGTGTATTCGCTAGTTTCAGTGTGTTCAGGGCGTTATAGCGGATTTAGTGATGAGATATCACTTTCATTCGCCCACGGAAGGAGACTTTCATTGTTGTTGTCATCATTTGGTGCGCAGCTTCTGGAGAGATAGTGTGTTGTGTGGAGATGCTGACAGTGAGTATATCTTCGTTTATTTTATTATAAAAATGTCCCATCATACTTTACCAGCCGCTATAGGGATAACTTGGATTGGATATTTTGTAGATCGCTTAACGCAATGTCGGAGAGCGATTGTATGTACGATTCCGTTCAGGTCACGGTTACAGGGTACTTTCAGTGATTGTATGTACGATTCATTTCGGTACTTACAGGTTTTTATATTGTGATCTCTCCACTGTTTATATGTTTCTTAGTTTGAGTGTGTTGATTAGCGTTGTGTTGGTACCTGAGTACTTATATTAAGCGTGTTTGTTTGTATCTTATGTTGGTGATAAATAACAGTGTCTGACTAGTTTTCTCTCTGCTTCAGGGTTTGTAGTTGCGAGTATTCATAGAATTTAAGCGCCTGATTTTTATTTAACTGCAATGTCTTGTGTCAACATAAGCTGTCTTATTTTTTTGTCAGGCAAACTTCATTTTATTAATTTATTTATTTTTTATCACTTTTTAGGGTAAAATGTTTTGGCGAGCAAAACTTATTGTTTTGTTTATTATATGCGGTGTTTACGGGACAGAACTGAATAACGGCAGTTTTAAATTTGAGGAAAATGAACTGAGTAATGACTATACTAACAGGGAATTAGTGTCTCAAAATGAAAGAGATTTTGACACAGATTATAATTTAAATTACAATGATCCCACATTTGAAGAAAATCACCAGAGGGTCAAATTCAGTGACGATTATTCAGAAAATGTAAATTATCAAGATATCAACGATGAGACTAAAAACGAAAATAAACAAATCGTTTTTAAGGATGACCCAAATACCGAAGCAGTGAAGAATACTGTGAAATTCGAATCAACGGATAATAGAGAAACTACCAACAATTTTGGAGTATCAGGACGCATCACTTTTAATGAAAATGATACTGAACAACAGCCTGATAAGAAGAAGAGAAGAAAGCGAAGAAGGAAACCTAAATACCAATCTTATCCTGGTCCAATAAGTCCCAATTTAATTAACCCCTCTGGAGACCCAGCTTACGGAAACGGAGACTCTGTTAACACTGTAGGAAGTCCAGGTTATCCCAATATTGGATATCCTAGCAGTTCTAATCCATATCCTGCCTACCCGCAGTACCCGGGAAATGTATATCCGGGTCAAAATCCTGCTGTACTTAATCCCCAATCGGGTTCACAGTATCCAGGTTATCCGTTCCAACAGGGGTATCCGGATGGGAGTCTGGGATATGGACCGGGTTCTCAGAATCAAGGATATGGTCTTTATCCAGGATCACAGCAGCCAGGAGTTCAGGGATATCGTAAGTTTGAATGTTTTATTTTGTGTAAAGAGTGTGATAGAGATATAATATTGGTGCTAATTATATTTTTATCTATTGAATTCCTTCTCGTAGGTATTATTTATAAGCAAGCCAGCATGATGTATAGCTGTGACACTTTTTCTTTTAAGATTAATTAGTAATGTGAGATGATCGTAATATTAGTTATCCTGTTAGCCCCTCTGGCTGAGCTAAATGCTTGTACATAAATGTTCTGACGACTAATCAGTCCGTAAACTAATATTTATTTAATACACACTCCTCACTTGCATCTATGTTAAAAAAAATGTGCACTGATGCCTCATCACCACCCTGATATATAACAATTTAAAAAATATATTTTGCCGCCAGTTTCTACTGTCTTTTTTAAAATTTTCATAGACTACAATGTACAGCACTTACTTTAGTTATAGGAATGATCACTATATGTGTGGCATTAGTATTTATTCCCTTTTCAGGACCAAGAAGGCAGAAGTCCTTGGCATCCAAGGCTCTATCAGCATTATTGGAAGCTCTCACTTCAATAGCCACTAACGATGATCAGCAGTGCGTACCAAGATTACTCTGCGAAGCGGCCGGAGGCAGAGCGCCAGGGTCGACCAGTCTGCTGCAGTCAGTGGCTGGTCTTGATCCGTTGCTGTCGTAAGTTACAACACATTTTCAAAACTACTCACAATGTGAGGTTACTCTATACATCATTATAGGTTTTCAAGACCATTAACTGTGTAAAGGTTTACGTCTCCTTCTAACCTTTTTGGTCTTTCAGAATGCTTTCAGCATACAACGGCGTGAGTGGCTCTCCACTCTTTGTATTCGGCCGCGCCGTTATCCTCGGAATGACTTCAAAAGGCAATGCCGCCTCCTGCCGATATGCCTACCCCCAATGCCCCACCGAGCCGGACAAGCTGATTCACTACCTGAACAACCATAATGGAGGCTTCTTTAGATTCTTCAATTCACCAGTATCCCAGCAGAGTCAAAACGTTGAGCAGTTTTACAATCAACTCGCTGGCCAGTATGGGGTTTACCAACCAAATGAAAATCAACATAACTTGGGACATCAAAATCAATACGGATTTCTGAACCAAAATCTTTATAACGGTATACAAAATTATGGTAATAGTCATCACAAATATGGGTTAAAACAAAATAAAAAAGATAAAATAGAAGATAGAATTCAAAATAAACCCAATTTCAATACAGAGGATGATAAATTAGAAAATACATCTAGTATTTACGCATACGAAGATGATGTCGCGGAAAATAATAAAAAATGGTTATTCCCTGATCAGAATAATCTTGAGAACGATTTTAAATATCAAATCAGACCACCTGGTGACGGCAAAACAGTTAAATTTCCAGAAGAAAATAAGCAAGGCGCAGTTATATATAAAGATTATGTTAGAAAGGGTAAACAGGTGTTCTTTCCACAACACAATACGCGTATCGTTAGAAATTACGTGACAACAACTGCAATCAGTGTTGATGACTATGTGTTTGATTATAAACATAATTTTTATGTAAAAAAACCACATGTAGAGACACAAACGGTGAGGGATGACGGAGTTGCCACTGTTTATATTGTGAGGGGGAACGGTGACCCTAATCATCCGGAGATTGTTAAGATCCAACGAGGAAAGTATGCCTAAAGAAAGCTTTTGACATTTCATGTCATTGAAGGGGGAAGCATTGAGATAAAACATGATTCAGTAACGAACTTAGCGATCATTAACGATAATTTAAAAAAAAATACTTTTGTAGAAACTCATAAATTTACCGAAACCATCTACAAATCACCCACAGACGTATTTTTCTGTACTCAGGTGTTCTACAAAGCTTGTGTAAATGAACTATAACAGTGTATACACTTGGGGGTCAATGTTTAATTCTAATTAAAAGCTTAACAAGTATTGTGTATATTATTATTCAGGGATTAGTGGTAAGTTTGACAATAATGCCAATTGTGTTGGACGTAAACTATAGTTTAACTTATATGACAGCACTGAAATATTGCTTTTTCTTACGGCTAGCTAGTGACAACATAATCGGCACCATTTCACTTAATTTATGTTAGTTAAATGTAATCAATTATTGATTTTTAATATATATGTACTCAATAAGTAAATACTCAAAACAATATCAATAAGTAATTTTATTTCATAGTTTAATTATTTTAGATTGCTCAGGATTCCTAATTTAATATTTTTTCAGTACCAATATAGTGAAAAACCGGGATGAATGGAAAGAGCCTCCTCCCCTTTGCCCAGCCATGGGACACAAATGGTTAAAAAAATCAATTTTGATCATAGTATACAAAATAATGTTTTCAATGGACACCGCTGTCGATCCTGGCTTACAGGAGTAACAGTGGTGGAAATGTGTGGCGGGCTAAGCCCCATAAAAAAATTGTCGGTACAGACTAAAGAGTACAGGTGACATACCTCCACTATTTTTATAGCATTAACTGTCTGAAATATCTACGTTATATTTAAACATTAGGTACCATTTAAGACATGATGGTAAGAGAGCTGATGAACCCCATAGTATCCCTTTGTTCTTGGCATCATGGTAACAAGTACGAATCAATCGTAGACCCATAATTCGTTCAGCGGACCCTGATGAGACGAGAGCTACAATTACAGTAACACAGACGCTACAATTATGACAATAAAAGTCAATTTTCAGAAGCAGTTAATTAAAAGTCGTCCTTAACTTTATTTTTACACTTCGAGATCGTTCACCCTGTTGATGTCGTGAGGCTTTTTACAGCTTACGATGAGATCTAAGTGCCAATAAATGAAGCTACATTATATCTGTTTGTCAATTGCACATGTATGATTCTGGAGTATGAGATATAACGTGTTAGACGTTAGAATAAAAGAACGAATACTGCTTTATTTCGACGACGGTTTGGTCTAGTTCCATAGCCGGCTATATTCCTGCCTGAAACAAATTTTGAAAATGGCCTTTTCAGAATTTGTCCTAGTCTGGGTGTAACTGGGATCTTCCCCAGTCAATTAAATGGTGCCTATATTACGCTATATGTTTAGTTCAGGATCATACAATGAGTATGATATGATATATATTAATTTTTGATACAAATAACGTGTGCCTATTACAGCCCTTTTAACGTCCCACTGCTGGGCACGGGGCTCCCCTCATGCGAGGGGCATTCAGGCCATAGTCCACCACGCTGGCCCAGTGCGGGTTGGCAGACTTCACACATCTATCGAGAACTAGCCAAGTTCCCCCAGACGTGCAGGTTTCCTCACGATTTTTTCCTTCACCGTTTCATAGCAAGTGATAATCTCTGATGAAAATGAGATTCGCACATAAATCCCAGAAGTGCGAGCCGGGGTTTGAACCAGCGCACTTTGATTGCGAGGCGTGCGTTCGACCACTCGGTTAACGTGTGTCTAATTTGATCTAATTAGACGATAATAGGCATTAGACTAGTTTAATACCGTGACCTTGCTTATATCCGTTCGCAATTAATTACCAGCTTCCGCGTGCTGAGCCGACTCCTGGCTAATCGCGTAGGTGCAGACGAACACACAGCGGATATTCTGTCTAATCTGTAAATTGTCTGTCTTCTCAATTTTTGCGTCAGAACAGTCATGTCAGTTTACCTTCCACCAAGGATAGGGCTGACAGAGAAATCGTCTCTATATTATTTTGATGACAACTGACATTTTAGTAATCCATAGAAAATTCTTTCTTACACTACCAGGGGTGCAATTATCGATAGATCGAAATAATCTCTAAATCGACATATACGAAAAAATACGACCAATCTGACGTTTTGTTTCGACATAGTCGAATTAGAGATGGAGAATTGGGTCCCATTGCGCTAATGACGGCTAGATCTAGTAGTTTGAGCTTAGGCCACTCGGCTCACTGAACCGGATGGTTGCGGGTTCGATTCCCACCAGTGACAAATTTCAGAAATGGTCTTTTCGGAATTTGCCCTGTTCTGGGTGTAACTGGGATCGCCCCCAGTCCATTGTTTGACCCTCATAGTACAGGATTTGCTTAGTTTGGGATCAGATGATGAGTATGTGTTGTGTGGCCATATTTATATAACACAAGCGTTGCTTAGTCCAGCACCTTACGATCAGAGATCGCATATTGTAAACAGTAGTTTTGTCCATATTTCGTACATTTCTGTTCGTGACATTATACCGTTTTTGGGTAAAACAACAATTGGCAAGAAACATTCCTTGAACTTAATCATTTTTGCGTTGGTGCCTACGTGATATTTTTGAAACTCCTTCCGCGTAAAATATCTTTCAAGGAGGAAAATTACCAAAAATGCATCAATTGTAAACTAAAATACGTATAAACCATGATTATTGTCTTAAAACAATAATAGAGGGAAGAGGAAGACCAAGGACAATTTATTTTGACCAAATAAAATAATAATTGAATGACAGCAGAGAGCAGAGATGATTGGGAAAAACTCCACTGACAAGAGTCTAGCTCTTAAGATTAAAAAAACAGTAAAGTTCTCTATGAATCGTTACACTTATCATAAAATTTCCAGTTTTTTCCTATTTAAAGACGACTTGGTCTAGCTGTCCGATTTCAAGTGGTCGTAGGCTGTTCGATTCTCTTTAGGTATGTTTCGGGTTCAATTCCCGTGATCCCCGAATGCCCCAGACTATTGCATGGTACCCGTAGTACAAGCGTTGCTTATCTTGTGATGATACAATGATGATACAATTTCTGGCGATATTCATTATGCATATGCAGTTCCTATGGAGTAGAATGGGTTAAACTCCATGGTTAGAACATGAACGATTAGCAAGGAAAAATTGCAAGCACTAGAGCAAGTCAAGGACTAGTTAATAAGGTGCTATGTGCATTAAATCATATCACTGTCTGATGAGTGCTACTCCACATGAAATGTCAGTACAATATTATTTCAACACGATGGATCCGACATTGAATGTAAATATCACAGAGCCCTGACCACGTTTGGGCGTCAAGACGCGCGATATTTTTTTTCCAACACCAAACCGATCTGTATTGACTGTATAGAGAAAGATCATTCATCAAGTTATTGATAGAGCGAGAGAATTTTGACGCGAGCTGTGAGACCCACACACGTGAGTTAAATTTTTAACCGACTTCCAAAAAGGAGGAGGTTCTCAATTCGGCCGGTATGTTTTTTTTTGTGCCAATACCAAATCGATCTGTAATAACTTAGAAAGAGCTTATTCTTTAACGAAATTACATTGACAGCGAGAGCGAATTAATTAATTATTTTTTTCCCCTATCACTATAGTTGTTTATTCGCTATGAATGCAATTTAAGGCAAGAAAACAACATTTTTACTAACAGTATCGAAAATATGACCAGGCCCTGCGTAGCCATAAGTTTTATCTCTTTCAACTGTCAGATTCGTCGAGAAAATTACGTCACAGCGAGCCATGTTCTGTACAAAAAGCTCGAAGATCATTTTCTCGACAAATCTGACAGTTAAAAGAGACAAAACTTATGTCTACACGATCATGCTGAGGGTGCAGTGTAGACATTACCCATTGTCACCATAAACTCGTATTCTAGTTACCATTGATAGAAAATATTGTTTTCATGACTTAAAATTAATGTTAAAACAAACTTTATATAAACACGATTTTATTGAATTGCCCTTAGTTTTCGTGTTCTTCTCGGCAAGCCCTTTCATTTGATACCCATACTGTGGTTAGTGCAGAAAAAATAGCTATTCCGCCATCTTGGATGATCCGCCATATTGCAATTAGAATGACGTCACATAGCTAAGCATGCATTGTCATCCAAAGTAAGCGTGTTTACCAAATTTCAGCTCAATCAGCTCAAAGATAACTGATTTAAAATTCAGTTGCAAGATTCCACCCGGACATACATACGTTGCAAGCTAATATAAAGCTTGTAAAAAATAAAGTCATAGTAACTCCACAAGGAGAGTGTTACTTGGGGCACTGGTAGCGTGCCTCGTATCACAGATATTCAAGCTTTATGTATATTGCAACAGAGTTTGATTTGGTATTGGCAAACAATTTGACGCGCGCGTTTTGACGCCCCAGTGTGTGCAGGGCTTAGTAATGAAAGGATCGACTTCATCGTTACAATAATGATATGATTTATTTGATTGCATTTTAAATGATAAATAGTCATTAGTGGTCACCTTTTCGTTTGCATCTAAAAGTGTTTTGTAAGTCATCAATTACATACATACAAGGACTATCACCTGGTACACGGTGAAGGATGATTTTGTGAGGAAACCTGCATGTTTAGAACTACACGTTAAATTCGGTGCCCGATACATACAAGTTTAGGATTGAACTGCACGTCTATAAAAAGGTGTGTGAAGTTTACCAATCTGCAATGGGCCAGTTTAGTATGTCCCAGATCTTACTCGCATTGAGGGGGAATGTGCCTGGTATAAAGGCAATAGGTTCTCCCTATTACATTATTGCGATCACAAGTTTTGGTGCATTTCAGTGCACTTCTACATACCTTTTGGGGAATAGAGGCGTGATAATGATGATGGTACCTAGTGGCGTTGTTTTAGTTAGTGGTACATGTTTGTTTTTAAAGTGATTTAAGTAGCGTTTGAAAAACCGTGTCTTAAGATAAAGCTCGCTATTTCAGCTAAGCAAATTAGCTCTGTAGTATCGTCGCCAAGGCTGAATTTAAATGCACTTCGCACGTGCATTTAAATAAACTGTAAATACAGCTGTCTATTTTAAGACAATATTTTTTTTCTAACCTAGCATAAAAATGTATGTAGAGATAATAAGATTTTGTTTGAACTTAAATATGCAAAGGTGAGATCTTTTCTCCAAATTTTTGTAGCGTTCAGACTATTAATCTGTGTAAATATACCATCAATAAAAAAAAAATAGGTCAAGAATCACAGTTTTTTTAAATTGTACGTTCAGTTTTTAAAAAAAGACGTTTTCAGAAGTCGGTTTAATTCAATAGAAAAAGCACTCAGTGGAAAAACAACCCTAATGAAAGCCTGGTTAAGTTTACACATTAGTTTATATTAAAATTGCTAACTCAAAGACTGAGAATAAAAAAAACTATGTTATCAATCTTGACTAGAGTAAAACTCAAAACAATTGCGAGCAAATCTAAGATTATGAGGGTACCGCGCCCTAAACAAAAGGACTAAGTTCTATAACCTGACCAATTTAAATACTCTAGGCTCTAGAACAATGCAGTTAATAATAAACTACGTTTTATGTTTGTAGGGTTATAGTATTATCATTTTGCAGTGAAAGTCCAACGTCGAAGGACGCATACGCGGGCGCCAGTGCGTTGCCGACGCTCCCAGCGAGAGCACGTGTCGCGTCAAACAAAATACGAACTTATTACGCGCGTGTGTTGTGTTAAAATTGCATTTTTGAATGGAATACGAGAAAACTCGACTGATTTAAGTATGACACCTTTATTCTTTTATTTTTGTTTTGCGTAACGCGTTTTTACGGATAGCGGAAGCGTGCGTGCTATGTTTTGAACTCAACGGTTAGCGAATTAGTTTTGCTAGCGATAATGTGGCTTCAAGGCGTGCATACATTAGGCTTTCGGCAAGTTTATGTTTACCTTGACGACCTACTTTTGGCTAAATGTGATAAGGAACTGAACTATAAGAGGAATTGTTATAAATAAAGGAATGAAATATCCTTGCGTATATAGCTAAAAGATCAAACAGGTACATTTTTCATGCAAAATTCAAAGTTTTCCGTAGATAACTGTTGATAACTTACCTATCTAAGTTCTGTTTTTATATAAAACCCCAAATTAATAATTTTCTTGTTAATCTTATAATCTACGTTCACACGATTTTGATTTCGATAACTATTCCGATTATTTGTGGTACTTCCCACACGCGATTAAAAACTCCATGATGAGGTTATATTATAGGATTTACTTGTTTATGAATATTTAATCCTTTTTTTACGAAAGTTGCTAGCAAGTTGGGGTTATTAGGTTACTAGTAATGTAGCTAAGTTAACTAAATTAAAGGTTTATGCTAAGAGTGAGGTCACGTGAATACTTTAATGACCACGGCAGAGATCGAACCCGCATCCTCTCGGTTACTAGGGCCCCTGTAACTACTATCCTATCCTATTGCCGTTTTCCGAATGTTTCGCTGCGTTTTGTTAGCTAGAATTAAAAAAAAATATTAAAAAACTAATAAGTTTCCTATTTAAAATCAAATTAATTAAATAATTATTTTGTTAGAATAATGTACAAAAATATAGTTCCGTAGGTTTTACACCAGTTATGAATTATTAAAATATACCTGTTCTCTTTTTAAATTATATTTTAATGCATCAACACAGTAATTAAAGCTAATTAATTCATTTAAACGTGATAACTGCGCACATTCGTAGGTAGTACCTACGTATCGTAATAATTTACGATTTATTTTTGGAAGTAGGTAGATAATTAATAAAAGTTATGAATTCTGATCTTTGGACCTACCTGATTTTATGCCTCTATTACCTCAGTTATAATGTGGCAGGTTCGATTCCCGTCTGTGGCAAATTTGGAATCTACCTTGGTCTGGTCGTAACTGGGACCGCCCCCAACACAATGTATGGTACCTATAGTCCAAGCTTTGCTTAGTTTGGGATCATACGATGTGTAGGTATGTGTTGTCGGGCGATATGTTATTTATGACCTCTTTTAGGATCAAGCGTAAACAATATGATTTTAAGATAGGTACTACGTTTAATCGAAGGGACATAAACATTTTAATGACCTTGCTTTTACTGATTCACACGACTGATTATATTGATCTGCAAATCAGTTTTAGGCGCGTGACACAACGTATAGTGCTTAAAAAGCGTTATGTAGGCAGATACTTGTTACATAGCATACCTACCTACTTGTAATTTGTTTCATAATACAGTAGTGGTCTAGTTGGTAAAACGTCCATCTTGAACTCAAGGGTGCCGGTTCAAACCCCGTGTTCGCACCTCTGAGATAGTTTCCATGCGCGCATGTAATTTTCAATAGCGACTATCACTTGCTAACGGTGAAGGCAAGCATCGTGAGGAAATTGACACGTCCATAAAAAAGCGTGCGAAATTCACCAAACCAACTCGCACTAGGCCAGCGAGGTGGACTATGGTCCAAGTTTTCCTCGTATTGAGGTGGAATGTGCCCAGTATAATGGCATGATGCTATATATACAATACCGCTATTATATAGGCACCAAAATACATCGGCAAATTGAGAATGCACTTCAATGTACCTCTGCTTACCTTTTTGAGGATTACTGTGATATTCATGATAGTGATATTCGTATTCACTATATTGAACGTAATGTATACAAAAAATGCTACCTAATCTAGTAAGTATCTGAGCGTTTTTATTATGATTGTATTGAGATAGTTATCATATATTTACGATAATCTATTCCACGGTTATAAAGAAAAATTATAGATAAAGAAACTAATGGTGACTGCCTTCTATAATTTGGAAATAAAATTTAAGGATACGTACTTATCGGAGTACGTTTGGCGATGGACTAGTGATTCGGGTGTAGGCCGTTCGGCTCACAGCAGTGTTGGTGGCGGGTTCAACTCTCGTCACAAGCAAATTTTGGAAATTGCTTTTTCGGAGTTTGCCCTGGTCTTAGTACAAGCTTTGCTTAGTTTGGGATCGTACGGTGAGGCGAGTATGTGTTGTAATTCGTTATCTATGTAGCTACTTAATTTTTTGCAATTTTTAAATATACGAGAGTAAGATCACCAAGAAAAGCTGTGAATCGTAAATGGAGGATTTAGTTCAATACAAATAAAAATACATCATCACGCCTGTATTCCCCGAAGGGGTAGGCAGAGGTGCACTGTAGTGCGCCCACACTTCGCCGATGTATTTTGGTCCCAATGTAATAGGGGGCGGGTCTATTGCCATTATACCGGGCACATTCCCCCTCAATACGAGGGAGATTTGGGCCATAGTCCACCACGCTGGCCCAGTGCGGGTTGGTGAACTTCACACGCCTAGACGTGCAGGTTTCCTCACGATGTTTTCCTTCACCGTTCAGCAAGTGGTAATCATTGTTGAAAATGACATTCGCACATGAAAATTATCTCAGAGGTCCGGGATTTGAACTTGCACCCCTTACCCCAAATAGGCTTTAAAATTAATCCAATAACAGGCTCCTACCTACAAATGGTCACGACAAGACGTACGCGTTTTTTTTGCCAATACCTAGGAACTTATAGCAAAGGCACGTTTCTCAACGAATATGTTATCGATACGGCGCGCAAATGTAGTGCCGCCATTTTGTTAGGACTTCATTAGTTTAAGTTTTATTGATTGCAATAATTAAACGTAGTATTATTAAACAAGTGGTAGCTGAGTGGTCGAACGCACGCCTTGCAAATCAAAGTGTGCAGGTTCAAACCCCGGCTCGCACCTCTGGGTTTATGTGCGAATCTCATTTTCATATGAGATTATCACTTGCTATGAAACGGTGAAGGAAAACATCGTGAGGAAACCTGCACGTCTGAGGGAACGTGTCTAGTTCTCGATAGATGTGTGAAGTCTGCCAACCCGCACTGGGCCAGCGTGGTGGACTATGGCCTGAATCCCCTCGCATTGAGGGGAGGCCCGTGCCCAGCAGTAAGACCTTAAAAGGGCTGTAATAGTAGTAGTATTAGGTACCACGAACATTTTATTACTTACCACTGTAACCAGTTTTTAATATACTTGGTATAGGTATAGCTAACTATTAAATTAGATTTAGGGGGAATATCAAAAATAAACCTACAGCAAAAACATAAAGCATCATTAACATATCATTATAAAACCATTACAAAGTGTTAGCAAAAAAGGCCGGCCCTTTAATTAAAAGTCAAGCGACTCCGAATATCTCCTTCTTCTTTTACAAAATAAATGAAAGGATGAAGTTAATTGAAATAAGATGAGGAATGACTCCACCTGCAATTATAATAGTGGGTATTTCATCCAGCGTCAATTAAGAGCAAATGTGATGAAGATGGCGCATCAACTTTAGATGTCTTAATTCGTGGACAGACTTGATGACAATATACCGTACTTTTGACAGGCCTGTTAACCCTAAAACTATAAGCGATTGACAGAAAAAATAGAACATCTCATGAATAATTCATTCATAGCCCTTTGAGGTCCAATAACCCGTTCAATTTACAATAATCGATGTCACCAAATGGATTTTGAATAAGTCATGGCTTTGGTACATGGTCGGGTATCATGGACGGGTTCTGTGACCGTGTTCTGAGGTGTCAGAGCGAAGGCTTACCTCGTCATTGGTTGTTTGTATTTGAAATTAAGATAGTGTACGTTTGTAGAGATTCCACAAGGTGGTACTCTACCAAAACTAAAACACGTAAATCGTAGTGGTGTAATTTCAAATCGTTGAGTCTTGAAGAGAGTACAAGAACGAAGAACATTAATAGAGACGATAAGAAACAGAAGAGGAAAGATAGACCATCTCATGCAACATGACTCCTTTATAAAGAAAATCTTAAAAGGAAAGATAGATGGAAAGCCTGGGGGAGGGAGACAGCAAATATGCTACATGAGCCAGATAAAAGATAAGGTCGGTGTCATTGCGCATGTGGAGGTGAAGGAGGCTGCACCGGATCGAATCAGATGGCAAAAGCTTCATCAGATGCACCGATGAAGATCGAACCCTTAAGTTAAAAGTATAACAGTCTCTAGTGAACGGTCTTTAATTAAACTGTGTATGCTGAGTGCTACGGTGACGATAAGTGACGTATCTATTTTTTAATTCTATTAAAGTATTCCGTTGATGTCATAATTAAATATATTGTTTTGAACCACGATTTCGGGTATTACCGTATTCTACCGCTACAGTATGACTCATCCTTTTCAGGACTGGAATGCAATACCATAGAGTGCCTAATGGGGTAGCTAGACAACATAATTTGGGATATTTGCTACATAGGCTTCACTTTTGACATAAGCCCATGTAACCAAAATCTTTTTTTTTATTCGTGTAGGCCAAAAAGCACTTCAGATTCTACCACCGGTTCGAAATGCTGCTTCCACTGCGAAGAGCCGGTAAGAAACTCGATGGTTACTCTTTTTAAAATGATAAATATTAAGGATTGTGAGTAATACATTCTCAGGAGCAGCAATAGAAACTTGCGAGCAATAGGACTCCATATATTTGAAGGGTTCTATCTATCAAACCGTTTTAGTTTTCCAAGTTGTGTTGAAGCATGTAGAATAATAGATACACATCATAATAAGAATGTCGACCATACTTTGTTTTATTTGCTGTAATAATAATTATTATTATCCGTTACATAATAACTGTGTGTCCATTATAATAATGTTTATCATAAGATGCAAATTACGCGCGCGTATCGCTGTGTTTTATCAACTTTTTCTACATAATGATACACGTCGAGTAATCCTTTGAGTGTATTGACTGATAGCTGTAGAAAGAGAACCGTTACTTATGGAATACATTCAGAAGGTTTTCTTATTATGAAACAATATTATGTTGGTGATAATCTGAGAATAATAAATGAGATTCGCACATAAATCCCAGAGGTGCGAGTCGGGGTTTGAACCTGCACACTTTGATTTGCAAGGCGTGCGTTCGACCACTCGGCTGCCACTGCTATTATATTGTACATCGTAACGGTGAAGGAAAACATAGTGAGGAAACCTGCACGTCTGAGGGAACTTGTCTAGTTCTCGATAGATGTGTGAAGTCTGCCAACCCGCCTGGGCCAGCGTGCTGGACTATGGCCTGAATCCCTCTCGCATTGAGGGGAGGCCCGTGCCCAGCAGTGGGACGTTAAAAGGGCTGTAGTAGTATTATGTTGGTAACTTTGCACGAAACTCAGCTTCAAAAGACGGAGAAAAGTCGATGATTTCAACGATATATATAACTTAATATCACCCAACATCGCGCTTGATATATTTTTGCAATGTATTTTATATAACTACTTGATTTAGGAAAAAGTATTTATAAAATTGGAGATTCATCTTAAAATATTGTTGTTCCATGATAGGCCACATTACCACCTCAACACAAGCAATATTGTTTTAACGTTACTTTGATTTGTCGACAGCTAATATATTACATGAATAATGTACACATAAGGAAGTACCACCTGCTTTGTAAAGTGCAGTGCTTACATTTACTTGTAACTGTAATTATTACGTATGGCATAATGTTTATCAAAGTTTGAAAAACAAAATGATGATTTTGGTAAATTATTTTCAGCACAGTGATAGTTAAATTATACAAAAGCTTTGCGTAAAGCCTACAAAACGGGTACAAGCGAGTTGCTTTGTTGTGCAGCTTTTGGCGCAACGCGTCGCTAGTTAAAATTCCACAACGGATTTAGAATGCACGGAAAGCCGGAAAACTTCACGAAGGGTGACCGAAAATAAAAAAGAAATGATCACAAATATTTAGCCGCCGTTAAGAGTGGCAGAGCCGCTTCCTATTGGGTGATAGATCAAAGCGGCGCGGGCGCACCAACAGATTAATTTTCACCCATAATCATGCTTAATAACTGCGCAATAACTTTGTGAATTTCGTAACGTTTTGGCGTTTCGTTTATGGATTCTTTTATACGGTTTTGTTACGTTTTTAGTGGTTTCACTTTGATGTTTGATGGGTTGATATTTGTGTGAGCTTGGCTACTGCTTGGCGCCGCCCGCCCGGACTCTCGCGGCTCCAGCACTGAACGAATGAAAGCCAATAAATTAACGACGACACGGTTTGGTCTAGTGGTATATGTAGGCTATGTAGGCCCCTCGGCTCACCGAACCAGGTGGTGCGCGTTTGACTCCCGCCTGTGGCTAATTTAGTAATTTGCCCTGGTCTGGGTGTAGCTTGGATCTTCCCCAGTCCATTATACGCTACCCTTAGTACAAACTTTGCTTAGTTTGGGATCATACGATGAATATGCGTTTGTCTGGCGATATTTATTATAGAAAGACAAAGACTTTAGTGTTTTTAAGTCTGCCTAGAGGCCTACATTGTCAAATAGGACATAATATTCATGATATATTCTATTTATGTAAAATTATGCTCTTTTTTTAAAATAAATGTCATGTATACGATGTTATGATAAGCTTCTATTGCGCCTTTAGAATGCTTGTTACTAAATCTAATGACGCTAAAATTAACCGTAAATTTTTCATAAAAAAACTTGATTGATCGATCGACTCTATAGCGAACTTTAAGAAAAAATAACATTATCGAATTTATTGTTTTTGTGTAGATATTGAACTTTGGATTGCGGATAGTATAATTCTTAGAGCACTGTAGACAGTGATGTTTTTAATAAAACTTAAACTTATCCCTTTACTTAGGGTTGTATTCATTTTGAAAAAAAAGTTTCTTCTTTTGCGAATTGAGTAAAATGATTATATTTTGATGGAATAAGATGAGGAATGTCTGCGATATGCGGTATTTATGGCAATGTCAAGTAATTATAGCAAGGACAAATTCAATAAATACACATTATAAATAAAAATGGATGATGACAGTGATAAAGATGGCGGATGAATAAAAAAAAAGTTCTATTAAGGCATATTAAGTCTTAGTCGTAACAATAATTAGGTCTTCGCAATAAGTAAAGTCATTTAATTGTCAAATAGTAAAAACAAGTTTTCGAATGTTACAACATTGTCTTTGCTCCATTACAAAGTTATCAATATGCCTACTTTGTAATATTTAACATAGGTTAAATATCTTAAAGGCTAATAATAAAGTAGTATTACATTCACACATTATAATTTGTATTGAATAGCATTAATTAATCCAACTAATTCTAAAATCGTCACGGGTTCACCCAATTTCGCGGCGTAACTGTTTCTATTTTGACAACATGGCGGCGTGTCGTTTCCTGGAGCCAATATGGCGGGCGGCCGCTGTCACGTACAATCCACACACGATTTTAATCCTTAGCCCGTTATGTCACGGCATTATATCGAATACAGAATAGATTTAGAATACAATTTTAATAAATACAGCGTAGAAATAAGGAGGTGGAATTTAAAAAATTGATTTAGACTAGCCGCTAAACAAAAATGGTGCTTTATTGGTAAGTTATTTAAGATTTTTAAGGCTTCAGTAGGTACTTATTATTTTGCTTATAAACATAATAATGTAAGCAAATGATCCGTTTAAATATTTCCTTATAGATTTACCCTAGGAATAGTACGTCCTATTTTTAACCGACTTCAAAAAGAAGGAGGTTCTCAATTCGACCCGTATGTTTTTTTTATGTATCAGTCGGTGCCAATTCATGTGAGTATGTGCCTAGTCTGACGTAGATTGGCACCTAGGTATTCCAAATAAGGTTACTTATAGCTTTTTAGTGCACCTAGGTTTTTGAAGTCGGTTTTTGTTATAAATATATTTTTGTCATAATTACTTAATAAAGCATACCTACATAACGTGTGCAAAAAGGAAACAAATGAGTATTTACTTTCATACTCAAAAACAAAATCGCAAACTAACAACAGCGGCGCATTGCGAAAATGTCGAACACAGACTGAATTCTACAAATATAGGTCTTACCACTATGTTTTAAGGTCCAAAACGCGTTGGTCTCGCGATGTTATTGTTGGTATGCCGAGTTGACACCTGTCTGGAATATGTAATGTTGTTTTTGACTGATGTTTCAATGTACTGATGTAATAACCGAGCTATTGTTCGGTATAGTTCAGGAGTTGGGAGCATAATCCTGTAAATAGTTTTGAAATTGATTTGTATTTAATGAAGTAGAAGTACGTAGAACTTATTTTTTGTAAACACTTAAGTCTATAAGGTACTGCCAATTTTATGTGGCCAAAGCCACTTGTCTAGAACCGCTTGCGATACTATTTGGTTGTAAAATGTGCTGCTTCTGTTAGATATTACAGTTCATTTTGCTATTGACTGCTTTAGCATTTCTGCATTTGGTGTTCTCTCAGGGGTTCAAACTTATTAATGGATCTTCATGTTTTATTGAAGGCAGACTTTGCGTGTCTCTTTTTCTGGGGTGAGCCAAGTTCCAACTAGTGCCAGGAGGCGCCTCGTACCGGTTGGCACTACTTACCCAGTCTACTTTTAAATGGTTAGAAAAGCTAGTTAGGGTTATAGCCAATACAATGCTTTGCAAAGTGGAATTTAAACTATTTGACTTGAAACTTACTCAAGTTAGGAAACCTAGTAAAGTAGATAGGTATCTTGCATATATAATAAACATCGAAATTCATCACTCCTAAACTAAAACCCGTTTTTTTTTATCCGGACCTCTATCGGCCCGGCCCGCGTGCTCACCTCTGATGTGGGGGTCAGAGTTCTTAAAATTGGCCTTAAGTTTAGTGTGTGTAAAATATTTTTTCCAGACTGACTAATGCCCGTTTTCATGAACTTTACGAGACGCCTGAATGTTAAAACACTGCAAGTGACAACTGCTTTATATGAAGGCATCATGCTAAGGCGTCTCCTAGTATTGATGAAAACATCGCTTGTATTTTGGGAGCGATCCCAGCAGTACCCAGATCTGGGTGAAAGGTCACACAGACTACGGAGATACATCAATATCTAAACGGTCTTCTAAATGTTGAAAAAGATGTAAAAAAATGTTAGAAAGATACATTTATTTTTAACGATACTTAGGTCATTGTTAATGTTCACCAGTCGTTAAATACTAAAAGCTATCCTAACAAATTCTTAGAAAGTTATAAACCGTTTACATTGGCATTATAGTACACTTTTTAAATGATAAATACCTTGTAAATGGTTTGTTGAGACTGAGTTTACATAAATTTGATGGTTACGCCTTATCTTAGCCGTGTTAATTTGATAATTGTAGATGTTATTTGTGAACTATTTGCCTTTAAAAACTATTTATATTAATTTAATACTGAGTAATGAAAAAACTTATTAGCTTCGAAACCGGTGTATTCCAGAGAGTAAAATAAATACATACCATAGACAAGATACTTATAGATATAAAAAACAAAGAGATTAGAATTCTATAGATTAAAAAATGCAAACTAATCCTAACAATAATATTTTTAAATTTTTGATCGCTTTTTTATTGCTACATTAAATATCAAAAATACAAAGTAATATTAAGGCAGTATTAATTAATATGTGATGGTAATTTAACGTCATGTCCGCCGCCTCCTGGCCTACTCACGAGTAAGTACGACCTCATCGTACTCAGACAATGTTGACGTGATTTGATTGATACTTGTAACCGACAACATTGTTAACGACTTAATAATATCATCCCAAATTGAATTTTAAATGTACCACTGTTAGGTGTTATTTTGATTCGCATACCATAATCTAGTTGCTATAAATTCTGATTTTGAATATAACCCCACGCACACTCGGGCGAAAATTTGCCAATACCAAAACAAAATGTGTGTCAATATACTACTACTGCTACAGCCCTTTTAACGGCCCACTGCTGGGCACGGGCCTCCCCTTAATGCGAGAGGCACGCTGGCCCAGTGCGGGTTGGCAGACTTCACCATCTATCGAAAACTAATTCCCTCAGACGTGCAGGTTTCCTCACGATGTTTTCCTTCACGGTTTCATAGCAAGTGATAATCCCCGATGAAAATGATATTCGCACATACATCCCAGAGGTGCAAGCCAGGGTTTGAACCTGCACACTTCGATTGCAAGGCGTGCGTTCGACCACTCGGCTACCACTGCTACATACGTCTATATACATAAAGATTGAATTTCTGTGGTAAAACGCACGCGACTACTCTACAAAATTAGTTCGTGCTGTCAATAACATTACGTTGAAAAATTAGGTTTACCGATGAGTCAATACAGTTCATTCTTATTATTGTCTTGCTGTCCCAGTGTGCCATACTGTTGAAATAGTTCTGCTAAACTTCGCTCAGTCTTTCAGCTATGTTTTTAATATCACTTTCAGTTTTTGTCAGATAACTTACTTCAAAATCTGTCAAAAAAATACAGATATTATGAAAATAGGTGTTACTCTACTTTAAAAGGTGGTATTGCTTCAGTCTACTGTGAGTCGACTTATTTTCGACAGCGAAACGACCTGTGCCTGCCTATCCTCTTGAACTTACACGCGTAATGGTTTCCATAGTTGGCAACAAACCAAGGCAATAATTAATTTAGGTTAGCGGGCCATCCACTTACGTTATATCCGGCTAATGTGTAATCGTGATTAGACCCTAGTGGGCTTGCACTGGTGAGACAGACTGGTTACACTGTGTATTGTTTTTTCTTTAAGATTTCTAGGATTGTAAGGTTAATTACTAGTCCCATTAGTTCCACCAACTAAGCTGAGCTAAGCTACGCTTCTGCAAGGAGTGAGCTTACGGCAATAGTTTAAAAACCGCGATGGGTATGGAATCTGGTACTTCACGGTTGCGAAGGCGGTCCTGGGCTATTGCTGCTTAATTTTTTGTTTTATTTTATTAAATTGCAGGAACGTGGCAAAACATTATGTACGAAAGCGTTCACACGAGCTATTAACCTCGTAATTATCACATAGCCGGCTTTACCGTGTGCTTACAGCCTCGGAGACGAGCTTGATAGTAAAAGTAATGGTTAACTCATATCGACTTTTTTCATCTCACTACCAAAAAAAGTTGTGAGTGAAAGTGAAGTGATGTGAGTTACTGTCGTCACCTGAATTCAATTCAAACTCATTGTGCGCTCACAATGGAAGGAAATGAGTAACTTAATGAGGTAGGTGTAGTTCTTAGGACGGATGATCACGGTGCGGAAATTAAAAGTAGGTAGGTGTAACTATCTATAGATCTTTATAAAATTAATATTATAATTTTTTACACACGATTTTACAACAGGGCAATAGAATACATCAACACGCATGTATCCCCCAAAAGGGGTAGACAGAGATGCACCGTATTTCATCCATATTTTTCCAATGGATTTTGGTCCGGTTGGATTTTGATAAGGGATATTTCCGTTCATATACTTTGCTTTTCATTTAAAGTAATGTAGGGAGCCCAATCGTTGTGATCGGAATAGAGTAGGTCATAGATTTAACTCACAAAAATGTATTTTTAGCTTAAATACATGTAGGTGCCCTTAACCTTCGCGACATAGTATAGCTGGCAACATTCTACATTTAAAATTTAAACAGCTAAATATATACAATTAAAATTATCTCCGCCTCGAGTATTCAGTAAATTTCCCATTAATTAAGGACCCTTATAAAATATCTGTACATAACAACTTTGCAATACTGTCTAGCCACACGATAACCGCCTTTATTGGTAGATGATAAGGCTCAGGTTGGCAGGCAGTGTGTTTGAATACTTATAAGGAGTCTGGCCGTGAGTCCGCCTGTGACTAATCGGCCGAGGCTCTGTCGACCTTACTCGATCAGATGGCGCTACCAATGTCGACTTTTGAGTTAAATAAAACACAAACAAGATTATATACTTACAGCGTTCCTGACAACTTATTATCAATTTTAAAATTACTCTGATTGAGTTGAGATTTGATATTCAGAAATATAGAGCATATATAAGCTTTGTTTGGCGGAGAACTCTACTACTATGTATATATTGAACTGGCAGATATAATTTGCAAATTTTAATTCCAAATGCCATTGTATCTGCCGATGTTTATCTATACAGGGTGTTTCAGAAGTCCGAAATAATACTTTCAAGTTTGCATCAGTTTTTCCAATTCGTCGTCAATTTCTATAACTCGTACCTAATATCTCGAGTCCTATGTAAAATTTGCATGTTCTGTTTTGTGAATATTGGTAGTCGCCCTTCATAAGTGAAGTTTACACTGCTGAATAGGGTTATGGATGTATCCAAAGGCCAGAACTCAATACCTGTCACAAATATTCAAAGGTCTATAACTCAGAAACTATGATAGTTTGGTATAAACTGTCTTCACTAAGCATCCACATATCAGTTACCGAATATGTACCCAAAGTACTATGCGATTCAAATGAGAATAGGATCGACTCTGCGCCATATTGTGACGAACGAAAACGAATTATGACTTTAAATAATTAAATATTATATTTAGACAACTACCTACAAATTTAACCTTTTTATTTAAATTTGATGTACGACTATTATTATTGATAAGCAAACAAGTTTTTTGCAAAGCATACTTTTCGAATGACATTTGACAGAAAGGGGTTATTGACATTCCTATTCTAAATTGGATCCTATAGTACTATGTCGGACTTTAGATGCACCCTGTGTAGATAAACAACGAAATAACTTTATAATGTAAAGACTTATCCGCTGCCATTGATAAAAGATGTTCTTTTCGTGCCTTAAAAATTAAGTCACAGCCAGGACCGCCTTAAACTAGGCTGAGGCCCTTGGGCACACAAGAATTTGGGGCCCTTTTGGAAAGTAAAAAAAGCTAATTATAATAAAAAAATTACTACCTTCCGATTTCTACCTTCTGATAAGATTACTGATTTGTGAAAAAAGTGTAATGTGCCCGACAAAAATGTTTTGAGAATAAGTGTGTGAGAGAAATTGTCGGTCTATCGGGGCCCCCTGAGAATGGGGGCCCTGGGCACGGGGCCCGTGTGCCCTTATGGTGAAGACGGTATTGGTCACAGCAACTTCATAACGACAGGGGACTTGGGACCATGACCAGTGAAGGACCACTTGAAGGCCATACACTGACACAATAACATAGCTATGTTAGGCATTCGGTTATGACGTTTGAAGCCTTAAAATTAGCAAACAATAGTGCATAAAACTTTGACGGCTAATCATGAATTTAGACGCGATATGAACGATGTAACAATGGTTCTTCCTGAATCAATTTTCGTGCTAAGTTGATGTTAAGTAACTATAGTTACCTACTAACTAATGCGGGTGTTAAGTCCGTGGCACACAGGGGCGTCAAAAAGAGCGCGTATCTTTTTTTGCCTGCATCAAAATTAGCTCTGTATCAATATACATAAAGATTGAATTTCTACGTTAAAAGTCACGTGACGCGTAAAATTCGCGGCGACATTTTGCAGGGTGAGCTTTTTATTATTATTATTACAAGCTTTATATTAACTTGCAATGTATGGCCGGGTGTAATCTTGCAACTGAATTTTAAATCAGTTATCTCTAACCGATTGAGCTGAAATTTAGTATACACGCTTATTTTGGATGACAATGCATTAGCCATGACACGTCATTCTAGTTATAATATGGCGGATCATCCAAGATGGCGGAATAGTTATTTTTTCGGCACTACCACAGTATTGGTATCAAATGAAAGGGCTTGCTGAGGAGAATACGAAAACTAAGTGCAATTAAATAAAAGCTTGTTTTTAAAAAGTTTTTTACCATTATTCTATGTGTCAATACAGTTAATTTTAATTTTGGCAAAACTTTTACGCGCGCCTCTTGACGCTCCACTGTGTGTGAGGCCAACGCAACGCTCGCGTAAATTTTTTGCCAATAGCAAAACGATCTGTATTGACACATAAAAAAAGTTGATTCTACATTGAAATGACACTGACAGCGCGGGCGATATTTAACGCGTGTGGGCGTGTCTTGTACTACCGAAAATCAAGCTTTATGCATATTGATACAGAGTTGGTTTTGGTATTAGCAAAAAAAATCCATCGAATTGAGAACTTTTGGGAGTCGGTTGTAAATTATGGCGCGCGTTCTTCGACGTCCCTGTATGTGGGGGGGAATTGAAGCTTTGTAATGTCGCCCGTATCATGTCAATGTCCTTAAAGCCTGCTTACTGCTGTAATGTGTGAGCAAGACGACTATAGTTTTGGTGGTGTTAAAATTAAATATATTTTTTTGCAGTTTGAATGCAATAAAATCAACATCATTATGAACTGACGTTGGCTTGGTCCAGTGGTTTGAGCGTAGTCAAAGTCAAAGTCAAAGTCAAAGTCAAATCATTTATTCTGTATAGGCCTATGGGGGCACTTACAAATTGTCAAGTTTACATTTTTTTTCTTATATTCTACTATGCTACCACCGGATCGAAACGCGACCTCAACTGAGAAGATCCGGCAAGAAACTCAGTGGGCTGATCATTTTTTAAATCGCCAAAACTTATTACAAATACATAGGTACATATAGCTCCAGTGTTTTGCCTTAGAGCTGTTTTTAATAATGAAGATAAGATAATAATACGTTAGTAAGGCAACACACGCTACACTTTGACATGACGGGCAATATTTTTATTTTTGATTTGAACCTGAGCTGTACAATCCCAAGCTGATTTATCTTCCAAGTAATCCAAGATTTTGTAATAGCCCTTTTGATACAATTTCCATTTTATTGCAGTTTTAAATTTATTAATGTGCAAATCTCTGATTTCTTTTGGAAGTTTATTGAAAAAGCGTATACTTTGCCCTTTGCGTCTTTGCGTATACTTAGGGCGCTCGGCTTCGATTCCTGCCTGTGGCAACTTTCGGAAATTAGCTTTTCGGAATTTGTCCTGATCTGGGTATTACCAGTAATGTCCCAGGATCGCCCCCAGCCCATTATACTGTACCCATAGTACATTGCAGTTCATAATAAAGAAAAACAAAAAAATGTAAATCCTTATTGGAAAAAAGCAACCCTGGAGTTTCTTGCCCATTCTTTTCCATAGGAAATGCATTCCAGATGGTTGGTAAATAGTAATTTCTATTATTTATTGACAATTCATAAGTGCCTGTATTGGTTTATATGAATAAAATATATTCTGATTCTGATATGTGTTGTCTGTTGATATTTTTAATTCAGGAAATATTCCGGGTGAATTTATGAAGACTTCCAGAATGCATTTGTAACTATTCACATGGTAAAGCCGGCTGCCGTGTTTAATAGAGACGGATATGCAGTGGTACAAAATTATGTATTAAACGAGATAATAGAGGTCGCCACAATCTGTCAACTTGGTATTTGGAATTACTTGAGTTAATTCACTTAAAACGGTTTCTAAACACCGAGTGATCCGTAATTGGCTGGGATCGATAAGTTAACAACTTAATTGTAATGTTGCGTGCTTGTGTATACTGTTTGTAAGTGTGTGGCAGTGTTGTTGGCAATTATATGGCTTCTGTTGCAATATAGGTAGTACAAGTAACTGGGGAGTATGTGCCTTCTCGTCATCAAGTATGATTTATTTATTCTTTCGTAAATAAATAAAATTTAAGTGACAATATGTTATGTCAGAATAACAGTTCAGCTTTTGCATACCGTACTCAATTTTTTTTTAAATGTTTGTCTGCCCGTGTTTGCCTGGATCGGATGAACCGATTCCGATGGGACTTTCATTCGCAGATAGCTAATTTTATAAGGAGTAACCGCTGCTTTTTGTTTCTAAATATCATACCAACGAGGTTACAGGTTACATCTAGTTATCATTTAAAAAACACTGTTTCGAATAAATATTATTACGCTATCTTCTTCTGAAGTAGTAGGTAGAAATGTATATGACGGCTTGATTTGAAGTGTAATTAACCTATGAAATATCAGTCTCATTACGTAGTTACTTGCCTTGGCTGTACCTACACTGTTCCTCACCTCATGTTAACATCATTTATGAGTATCATTTAAAAAAACCATCAATTTCTCAAATTAAAATTTAAGATTGTTAGTTAAGCGTTAACTATAAATTACGTTCGTTAAATACAACATAATTAACATATAGATTAACTAATAACCGGTCTTAAGGTTTCACTTTGAATTAAAAATAAAGCATTATTGTGAAAGTGTGAAAATATGCCTTTCATCTAACCAAGTAGGAATTGTTTTTGTTTAATAACTGCGTTACTTCAGTTGGCTTAACACTTTTACTTAATATGAGGTCCAATCTTACCAGTTAAGTAAGGAGTAAGTTTTCTGCTTAGCAGTTCCGATTTTAGAGCCTGGTAAGGTATTTACACAATAAAAGTGTTACATACATATATATTTCAACTGAGACCCAATTATGGGCAAAAGAAATAGTAAAACCTTTTGTGTCATTGCTATGTGTATAAAGTCATAATACAACCCATTGATCATCTGATTTATAGAAATGATTACATGTTAGTCTTGTAGAGCGCACTTAAAAACTGCTAATTTAACATTTAAGACTAAAACCGCATTGAAATGCGATCTCGAGTTTGGTATTCCGGCTATTTCGATTCATCAAAGTAGGTATATTACATTTAAGGTGATAATTAATGTACTTATTCGATCCTAGAGTTACATGATATTGATGCCGAATGTATTGTAAACAAACTATGTTTGACGGCACTAAGAATATTGCTATCTTGTTCGTACACTCGTTTAGTGTAAGCCCAACAACGGTGACAAGTGTTATATTGAAAGTTCGTTTGTCCCGCCAGATCTCGGAAACTACTGTCGCCGGTAGCCCAAGGTTGGGCGTGGGAAGAGCCGCCCAACCTGCTGTGCTTTTCCGGTTGATTTTAAAGACAGCATGTTGATATAAAATTTTAGTTAATACATCAAAGAATTCGGTTGTTACCGTAGAAGCAGCGTACACTTTTCAAGACGTCATTGTTGGTTGAAAGGTGATGTCCACAGAGTATCTAATGGGGCAGGCAATATAATTTGGTTCCATCCAAACGTACATTTGACAGAAGAATACATCAATTGGAAGGCTTTGTTTATCTAAGTGATGAATGCTTTTAATTCATATTTCGAAGGTCTGAAAAGCGGCAATGCGGAGATTCTTGATTTTATATTGATTAGTCTAATTTAGGATAAAATCGCATCTTTAGAATTGAGTTACACAATTTACTAATATGAAGTACCTGGGTATGTTACTTAAGTTCCCTAAGATTTAAAAAGTCTGAACGGAGCATTTTGTCATTAAAAGGCATCCTTACCGAAATATTATGTACCTTCTTATACTTTCATGTAAATATTATTTAACTTACGTAGTGTCTCATTTATTACATACTTTGAAATAAGAGTTGTATCGACATAATTTAATACAGTCAGTTGTTTTAACGGACATAATCTCGGAAACCTGCAAGTCGATGGAGCTCAAGGTTACGCGTGGGCGGCAGCTGCGCAGGCGCCGCGACTGGTGAACCCGTATTCAGTATTTTACTTACTGCTATTTGATATTATTTTAACAGAATCTTATAAGTGTTGTAGTTCTATAAAGAGTTTTGCGTGTTATATAGCTCTCGATAGTCGTTATCGTAAAGTATCCTGATATGATTAGCGCCATCTAGTGTTGATGGTACGCAGAGGCGATGACCGGTGAGTCAGTTTGGCTGCGACCGCCGAGCTGTGCGGACGCGTTGAGTAACTGCAATCGACTTTATGTTCGTTTGTTGACCAATTCCTGCGCTCCACTCACTTTATACGGAAGTTTAAATAATTTTATGGATTACACAGGACTACCATAACCCATCGTGTGAACTCTTTGATACATCATTATTCTTTCACTGCACATCTGCTCCTGTAAAATAATTATATAGCAGTCACCTTTACTATGGAAATACAGCATCAGGAGTAGCCTTTACCGTTTCCATCCTGACATACACTACCTCCCCCTAACGGCTAACGGCCATCGAATAATTTACTTTACAATAAAGTGTACGTTTAAATGTGTAAACTCATGGTAGAGTTGCCGCGGTCTGGGCCGAAGTTTGGGTATTGTTAAAATTGTTAAATAAATAAACTTTTTGTGATTAGAAAAAAATAGACAAGGTTTTTAATCAAAAATAAAGTAATGTAGGTAGGTTGAGGTTGAGGAAGTAAATGGTAGATTTAACACTATCAGTTTGATTCAAAAGTACCTAATTATTTGATCATTGAATATTGACAGAAGTTTATTATACACAGAATTGTAGCGAGCAAATATACTTATAGATTTTTTTTGTATGTTTTATTTTAACACCATAGATTGGGAACGTGTCCCTTCTCGCAGTGGCGCATCTTGGGAGAGGCCTACGTCCAGCAGTGGACTGACACCGGCTGATGATGTATTTATAATGTGTACCTTGACATTGCTGAAATACCCACTAATCATAGGTGAAGCCGTTTCTCATCACATTCAATTTCATCATTTCATTCATTTTGTTAAAACGATGCCAATAAATCTCAACTATATAATAAATAAGGTATAACGAATAATGTTATCTTCAAAGTGCATTACAGATAGATAATATATTAACTTTAACTTGCCGGCGGCCTTTGTATAAGCTTGGAAGCGGCGCTATTTATAGCTTAGAATTTGATAAGAATCGACTTAGTCATTCCTATGTGGAACGGTTGGGGCGGGTCTGACTGCGCATTGACATATTACACACATCACACTCGCTCCACGAACCAATATTACGAACACCAAATGCTTTTTATGAAAAATAGCGGAAATCCTTCGGTATTGGTAAAACAATGGGAAATGGATTATCCAACGTGTTATTACATCAAAGAGGGAACTTTTCCTAACATTTAACAGTATCAAACGTCAAATTTTGTCGTTCACTTTCGTCAGATTGTCTATGCTAAGATGTTGAGATCGTGGCATCAATGATACCGATTTCGGTCACATTTTTTTGACGCCTTTTCGAACCATTTAGATGTCTATGATTTCTAATATCGTTAGGATTGTCTAAATAAAGTTCTGCGCAAATAGTGACTCAAGGAATTGGATTGTAAGGATGTGGTATATAATATTTAGCCAACACTAAAACGAACTTTATTTTCTCATAGTAAAAGCATTGCCTGAATCCCCCTCGCATAGAAGGGAGGCCCGTGTCCAGCAGTGGGACGTTAAAAGGGGTGTACTTAGTTAAATAAAAGAACACTTATCAACGAAAAAAAAAATACGCGTCGAATTGAGAACCTCCTCCTTTTTTTTTTTTCGTCGGTTACAAAGTCATCTAAGACGTGAATGCATTTTGCCACGTGGTTGCGTGGATTTTGCCACGGTCATTCAATCTTTATTAATATTGTCATAGAGTACATTTTCCCCACAGTAGCTATGTACATGGCGTAATGTTCGTTCGTTTTTTTTGTTCCAGGTTTCCAGTAACTTATGCCCAGTGACTGACAGTAGCAAGTGATCCTTGCGGCGAACTGACTCCGATAACGATACGAGCTGTGTGTTTAGTGACAGTGATTAGTGATAGTGGCTCATGACAGTTGGATTTATATCACTGGTAAGTTTCAGATTTGTTTATATTAACATTGAAAATTGAGACTGGCTTCCAATACATCTTTAAATTATTTGCAGTTACACTATTCAGAGCAATCGTGTTCTACAAAGCGACCGTAAACGGATTATAGTTTCTATAAATTTGCAGGTTAGAATTAAACTTGAATTCGTAGGAATCCGTTTTATCGATCCATTTCTCGATCTATCTATTGATATAAGTACATATCTATCCCTCTATGATTTCCACACATAAGTGGCCTTAGCTACATAAATCTTACTAAGTTATTTCAATATGTAGAAGCTAAACTATTAAATAATGTTTACCGTTGGTTTAATACCTATTCTAAGTGCCTACAATGCGTTATCCGTGAAGTTATTTTTATTTTACTCGGAATAGATGGAAACATTTAGCGCAGCTGTCAAATAAAACCTAGGTTTAACAGAGATCGGGATATAGGCCACCGCGTTACTTTGAAATGCCAAGCTCATCAAATGCTATAAAGTCCATCAAATCGCCCACGTTATACGATGTGCGAGGAATAAGCAGCTAATGTTCTGTTTTCTATTGACATACATAGCAACAGACTATATCTAAGCTAGTTTGGTTGAGACACTTGCCCTACCTTAATACATTATGTACCGTCTCATCCCCCATTCATAGTGACGTTACAAAGTACTTGTTTTGAAATACATACGCTCTTGTCTACTCAGTATCAGTTCGGCTAAGGTTAAAAAAATTCCCACACTATAGTCTTACTCCAAAATAAAACCTATTTACATGTACCTCATGTATAAAAGAAATGATTTTATAACGCCGTAGCAATAGGACTGAAATATCTCTAAATTCAGGATTTCGATACATTAACAACTCTACACTATTCGTTATTCGTTATCTAAGCAAATATAAATGTTCACTATTTATCGCGTCTAATTAATTACAAATAATTTAATGTCCATTCCTAAACTTGACATTTCTAAAGCGCTACATACACAAATCAATCTGCATAATTTTAATATGAAAGAGACAAAACGTCGGTGGTTATGCGCGGGCGCATAATTGGCGCGCTGTCACACGTCTTTTCAATCAATTACACACATCGCGGGGATTGATAGAAATTGCACAATTGACCGCCGGTTAATGTATGATAGAGCGCGGGGTATGAGTGGAGAGCGGACTCAACCAAGGCAGGTAGAGCCTCATATTCCTCAGACAAACACTACTCTATATACCCGTAAGTCTCACGGAAGTAGAAGCGGACGTGATCTAATGCTTCAAGCGAAGGAGTTCTATACCCGTCTGGGTATTTTGATCTGTGTTTTATGTCATTACGAACACCCTTGCCCATACATTAACTTTGTAAACCGCTTGATGTTAGATTAAAATTTCTAATAGAATTGTATTGACATTAATTATGTGAAATCATATATGACTCTTATACGCTCATACCTTGGACTACAAACACGAGCAGTTCTAAACAAATTGCTAAGTAGTGGAGAAATAGCCGACATATTAAACTGATTGAGTTATAGCTTACAGTCCGGCAGTATCGACTCTGACATTGGCAGACATCCCTGTCATCCGATTGGGGCTTATTAAAAAGTATTATGTTGACTAGAAAAGCGATTGTTAAACGGACAATAAGATTTTGATCTATCTAAATAGGTTCATAGGTCATAGAAAAAGTTAATTTACAACTAAATGGCATGGAAACCTCGAGCGAATTTTTTCGCCACGCTCACGCTTTTCAGCCACAGAAATTCAATCTTTGTATATATTGAAATAGAGATAATTTTTGAATGGGTAAGTAAATTTGACGCCGCAGTGTGCGTGTGTTTTAAGCGCCATGTGACGTCAGCCCAGTGCCCGTTTTCCTTACTCTGTCGTATTTACAGTCATGCGCGTAGTAGGTATCAATTATTCGCCGTCTTTGGGTCAAGGTCGCAGTTTATTTACACTACATGTGTTTTTGTTCGTATACTGGTTAAACAACTGCCTTTTGTGTGTATTACTAAGTTGCTGTGACGATTTTAATTTAATTTTCGCAGGTTTGAATTTAGGCAGATATTTAAAAGTATATATAGGTCAATGACGGATCAAATTTTTTATAAAAGGGGCCTTAGTACATGTCTTACAGTATTATTATTTTCGCATTGTCAAAAACCGGCCAAGTGCGAGTCCGACTCGCGTACGAAGCGTTCCGTACCATTATCTATAAAAACGGCAAAAAAATCATGTTTGATGTATGGGAGCCCCCTTAAATATTTATGTTATTCTGTTTTTTAGTATTTGTTGTTATAGCGGCAACAGAAATACATCATCTGTGAAAATTTCAACTCTCTAACTATCACGGTTCATGAGATACAGCCTGGTGACAGACGGACGGACAGCGAAGTCTTGGTAATAGGGTTCCCGTTTTACCCTTTGGGTACGGAATCCTAAAAACTGAAAGTAATATTAAAACATTACTAGGTTATTAGGTAGTGGCAAAGGGCAGGAGTACGTCCTAATATAGACGTGTATGTTTTTTAATAATAGTTAAGTTAAAATGTGATTAGATAGTTATGTCCATATGTCGCCATAGAACTAAAGTAAGCCTATTGCCATCCTTCTCACCGCCGTGATGTGTGAGCAAGATGGCAATTCTTTTACTGCTGTCAAATATAGTTGTTTATCCACATCATGATGAGGAAATTTAAAGCTATAGTAAACAGTCGCCATTTTCTCTTAAATATGAAAAAGAGCTCTATGTCTATAATGAACTAAGACGGTGGTGGAACAGCCTCTTCCAACGTCTGCTCTCTAAGCTTACATTAGTATTGCTATAGCATAATAATAGCCGATTATGAGAGGGAAATTAGTTGCAGGGTAAGCTCCAGAACTATTCAAAGTATTTTGTTTGCACACTGTACTACCAACAACTGCGATTATTGAACTTTTGGATACTTTCTTATACCAACTATCTCATCCAAAAAAATATAAGAAATGACACTTAAATCCCTAAAAAAGATTACTTTTTATCGACTCATTACATTGACATCGGTTTGGTATAGTCGTTTGATCGTGGGCCGCTTGCTCCACTGCACCGTGTGGATGCTGCTTCGATTCTCGTCATGAACAAATTTCGAAAATTACCTGGACTGGCGATATTTATTTATTCATCTGTACATTTAATTGTCCAAGTACTACACGAACATCTTAAATCTATACTTTATAGGTCATACATTACATCCCTGATCCCCGCCCAACAAATACTATGATAATAATCAAATCAAAGTAAACACGCGAGGTCTGCGTGCGCGCAGCTTTAAGGTCGCGTCTCAATAGCAATGACCCGTTTCGCCATATAAAGCCGGCGTGGCGAAACACCACCTTAACATTCCCGTCAACAGATGTTACTAGCAGCCACGAAGGTTACCTACCTTCGGAAGTGGCAAGGTAGGTGATAAAACACTACCTACCTACCTTTAATAACATACGTACCTTCTACTTCAAAAGCCACTGCAGTTACGGACTCGCTAGGCCAATTATAAAATTAAACAGTACCTTATGTACCTATCAGGGTATACAGGGAGTATCAGAAGCCCGAAATAATATTTTGGGTACATATACGGTAGCTCATATGTGGATGCTTAGTGAAGACAGATCTATCGTAGTATTTTTGTTTAACTATCTTAGTTTCAGTTTCTTATTCAGAGTTTCAGGTACCTTTGAATATTTGTCACAAGTATCGTGTTCTGGCCTTTGGGTTCATCCAGGACCCTATTAAGCAGTGTAAACTACATTTACGAAGGGCGGCTACCAATATTCACAAAACAGAACATGTAAATTTTATATTGAACTCGAGATATTACAAGTTATAGAAATCGGCGACGAAAATAAAGTTGAAATTTCAATAAAAATGATGTAACATTTGGTTCTATACTTAAGCAAACATTAAAGTATTTCGGACTTCTGAAACACTCTGGATATAACCATTCCTATATGTACTTACAACACGTTTTAAACAAGAGCTTTGTTTTTTAGCCAATGCCAAGGATTCTGTTTTATAAAAGTTGTCAGGACTCTGGTATTCATAAAATAACTGGAAAATTTATAAAAACCTTATGATCCACTTAAAGTGAATTTGTTAAACAATTTTGTACTGTAATGTTGATACATTTTTCAATTATTGCAGTTCAAAATTGTCCAGCGTATATTTCTACGAATCAAATTCTGTTTAACCTTATTTTATTTACTTAAACTCCCCTACGTATGTATTTTTCAAAATAATGTGAACAATTCCATCTAAATCTATAATATGTACTCAGTACTTAAAAGAACAATCGTCAGGTCACGTATTAAGCGTTGAAATTCTTAAAACAACGACACAGTGGGTACTAAGGATCACTCATTCAAAACATCGGACCAGCGAATATTTCTACGAATCAAGATTTATTTAGACGGCCTGCGAAGCGTGGGCGAGTGGACTGACTCACTACAGTTAATTCTATAGCATGTTCATTGACCATATGCTCCTACTGTATTTTTGACCAAGTTTAGTGTATCTTTAGTAGATTTTAGCATGCCAAGTTGTACGAGAGATATCCTTACAAAAGGTGATTTAGATTAGCGAACAGGTAGTATACGTTAAGAAATTCCTATGAACAAACAAAGTGTTAGTTGTTATCAAAATGAAATTGGAACGATTGCTATAGAGAGAGATATCTATCAGCGCTATCCTTGGTTAAAGGTAAACAAGAGTATGGGGATGCAAAAATAGAGAAGAGCAGTAATTTTAGCCTTAGGCAAATCCACAGATTATACATAATATAGGTGTTCGCTGTTAGGAGGAACCTAAGGCAAGTACAGATCACGCTGTGGTACCTCGACTAACTAACGGTGATTGTAGTAATCGTGAGAAACTATGCGCGTCCATCGAAAGACGTGTGAACTTCACCAAACTGCACTAAGTCAGCGTGGCGGACTATGAGCCTATACCCCCGGCATTGAGTGGGAATATTATATTGTAAACCAAAATATGTTGATGAAATGCCATTATCTTTGACTACTCTTTCGATGATTATAAGCGTGATGATGTATTAAAACCTCACAGATCAAACCCACACCTGAAGATCCTGCATCTCAACACATATAAATAGCTCCGAATGTAATCCTGACCTGCCTCACGCCATAATTCTCCTTTAAAGGGGATTAAGGAAATTTTTCAGATTATTTTTACTTAACACCGTGAGAGAAAGATGGCGTTATACAAAATAGCAGGTTAGAAAGAGACTTGAATAGTGTAGAGTTTGTTTTCTCTGTTAGGAAGCATTAATTTGGTAATAACTCATTGGTTTACGTTGTTTTGAAGTTGTGTCATTACTTTTAATGATGTTAGGAATGAAGATCTTTTGGGATTTTCTTAATGTTACCAGAATTATTAACATTATTTATACAGTTTTCCTTACGATGTTTACTGTTATCAATGTAACCTGCACCCCATGTTTTTAAAGCGAGTGTTCTACCAACTAGGCTGCCATTGCTTTCTGAAACGATTTGACAAACGTAAATCAGGTGAAACGTCTGCTCGTTTGTCTCCCTATCTCATAAAAAAAAAACATACAAACTGGATTTGACAAAACTATTCAATACGTCGAAGGCAGTTTTTACCGCAAAAAAAAAACTTATTTTATCGCACAATTTGACTTGATTTCGGTTCAACAAACTTCAATCTTTTTTAAATTATAATGTGTTACATATAATTAAGATAACGTCCAATGATAACAGCATCATATTACTAATCTGGGAATCAGGTTATGCTAATCTGTAACCTGATACATACCTATTCCGTAAAACATTTGTTTTGGGATGATGATCTCGTTGCGGACCTTGTATTCTTCTTCTTGTTTTACGTAATCAACGTAATGATGAATCGCTCTACCTGCGATTTGCGGGTAGGTAGTTCAACCAGTGTCAAATAATTAATTGCAGATTTGTTTTATTATTATTTGCTTTGATTTTAACAGTTTGAGTACAGATTGTAGTTTGTGTAGCTAATTAATTTTGTGCTTTGAGAATATATAGTCTTAACTTTATATTGTGTATTGTCAATTAAGAAAAACACACAAAAATGTAAATCCTTATTGGAAAAATGCAACCATGGAGTTTCTTGCCCATTCTTCTCCATAGGAAATGCATTCCGAATGGGTGGTAGAGATACTATTATTATTATTTATTTTTTACTGACGATTCATAAGTGCCTGTATTGGTTTACATGAATAAAAAATATCTGATTCTGATTCTGAGTAGTACAAAATTTGTAAAAAAAATAAATTTAAAAGGTATTGTTGGTAAGCCAGTTGGTATGTATCAAACACATTTGAAATCAGAATTGTAAACACGTTGGAATCAGTTCTTCAGTTTTTGACATATGTAAATGACAGATAATCAAATAAATCAGGGACAAAATTGTAGATGAATGAAAAAAAAAATGAGTTGAGTTCTTAACTCAGGGATACTAGAAACTGCATGCAGAGATTTTAACAGCTTTGTAGTGAACCATAAACAAAGCAAGAATCGTTTTATCTTATCATTTCAATTAGTAAAACCATTATAATAATAACATCTGTTGTTATATCTTTAAATGACTAATAAAATGTTGGAAAATACCTACATGACCACAACAATAGTTCATGTCTGTACTTAAAATCAAATCAAAGTTTATTAAGACGTATCTCGGGATGCACGTTTAAGCTACAGGCACACTGAGGCGTCAAACGCTTGCATCTATACCTACTGCCAATACCAAAACTAACTCTGTGTTAATATAAATAAAGTCTGGATTTCTGTGGTAAAGACGAAGCGACCACACGTAAATATTCGCTCGCGCTGTCAGCGTCACTATGTTGGAGACTGAGCTTTTCCATAGAGTATCTAGAGTAACCATAACGACTCCACTCTTCGTATAGTTCTGTGGCGATTTTCCCGCCATTTTGGTTATCTCATGTACCTGTAGTATAGGCCACTAATGGGAAAACAAAGATGGAGGAATCAGATAAACCAGAAAAAATTACCGCAGCGCGGACTTGAAATGGCATCTCCGTTATAATATCTCCATGGTTTCTTGTATGAGTCAATACGATTCGTTTTTGTACTGGCAATAATGTTTACGCAAGCGTATTGACGCTCCAGTGTGTATGTGTTTATTTGAACGCGCATAATAAATTCATTAGAACGTTACTAACTAGTGCAGCAGATAGAACATAGACAGCAAGGCCTGCACGGCATTCTGCAATTGGGATTTTTCTAAATCTTTGACCTGTTTACAATAAACCATTGCTTACGGTAACTTTACTTTTTGTTTTAAACACTGTCTGGGCCAGCGTGGTGGACTATGGCCTGAATCCCCCTCGCATTGAGGGGAGGCCCGTGCCCGGCAGTGGGACGCTAAAAGGGCTGTAGTAGTAGTAGTATTTCTAAAAAGGATGCAATGGTATCTTAAAGACATTATTTGTTAGGGATAGGCAAATTAGTACATAATATTATTTTTACTTTTTTAAATTATCTAGTTTTTATAAGAAGTAACTACTTATATGCATATAATAGAAGTTTTTGTTGTATGTTGTGTGAATCACAGTCGGGTGAAGGTAATCAGGTTCTCATCGTCCGACGATCTGCGCGTGCGCAAGAAGTAAGCATACATTGCGAACATTGAATCTAATTATCTAATTTAAATTGTTTTAAGCATATAACTTATTTTGTTCTCAACTCAGTGTGACTTTTAGCAAAGGCCTCCAAACAGACACCGATCTAGCCGGCAAGGTCGAGGAACCCCCTCTTCCGCTCGTAGGTGCATCTTTGCACCTTGGAGCACAGTCACTACCTCTCCCCTCACGGTAACTGCCCAAGCCGAGGTCGTGCCCTCTGTGGCGCCCTTGAGCTATTCGCCACCCTTTTCCGCCCTTAAGGCCTTGGTTGGAGTGCACTCTGCGCTCGCTACTCCTCCGGTAAAGCTGTAAAGGCCACCTCACGGCCAACAGCGTAGTCCATTAATAAAAAAGCAAAGGGCCTCCTCAAGTAGTTTTCATTGCTTCCTGTCTTGAGCAACTTTCCTCCATTTGGATCCCGCAGTAAGGTTAGGCTCGTCTTCTCAGCGCATTTGTTGTCGTCCTCGACATCTCTTGCCATCTCTTGGATAGATACCAGTTCGTTGTTATTTGGCTCCATTTTTCTGGTGTGTTTCATTTATTGATATATCATACTGATCTAGGCCCATCATAGTTATAACACATAATTTAACGTCCTACCATCCGTAGTCCACCACACTGACTCTGTGCTGGTTGAAAAACATCTATCAAGAATTTAAACTGCTATTTGTTTTAACGCTGTAAGGATCTTTCAATTTAGGTCAACCACCTAGTAGTTAAACAGGTTGCCCTGGCAACCGAGAGATTCAAGCTTCGGTCTTCATTCCTGGTCTCGTCCTAGCACAAGAAATTAACTCAGTTATAAAGGCCAAGGAGACTACAAGTAATGTATCAATCTTCAGTTCATAATATCGTTAATAAAACGCTCGCTGATATAGTTAAGTAATTAATATCTGCCACATACGTCTGTCGCGTTGTCCTTGGTTCAATTCCTGGTACGCATGTAACACTCAGTTTGTTTTTGTTATCTGTTTTGAATGGATATAAAATTTTCTTGTGTTTTGCTTGTTTTGTGTGAGGAAATCTAGTTATCCGTTCCGGTTACGTTAAGATTTTTACTGACTACTAAATGTCAAAAAATAATTGATAAGATGATCTTACTGAACCACAGATGGCAGAAGAGATTTTTTTTTTGGAAAACTAACGCAGACTCACTTTACTCACGAACGATTCATAGCAGCATAGAAAAAAAAATCTTAGCCTTTAGTTTTAGGTTAGCTAGTCATGAATATTAATTGACCGTATAGCCAAATCAGGATTAATGAGAAGCTGACTAATAACTGTAGAGATATCGTTAACTATAAGTAAAAACTGTTGAACTATAGTAGAGTCAGGAATCTTTTCAGTGAGAGAATTGCCAATTAATACACTCTACTTATAGCGTATAATCTAGACTAATATTATAAAGGGAAAGATTTGTATTTTTGTATGTAACGAATTAACTTAAAATCTACTGGACCGATTTCAAAAATTCTTTTGACGTTAGAAAGCTATATTATCACTGAGTAAGATAGGCTATATTAGAAACCCGTGCGAAGCCGGGACGGGCCACTAGTCTCTAATATTGAATGATGATAATGAATCGTCGGTTTTAACAGACATAACTACAGACTCTATGGTTACTAAGATATGAGGGATTTTATAGATTTGCGAACGGTCGATGACATTGCGGTGGTATGCAACGGTAAAAACCACTGTCTGGCCATTAACGTGTGTGACCTTACGCCTGGCGTTAACACGTAACTTGCCTGATGTCATTTGGCAACCCTTACGCACTACTGGAGCGAGTGACTTAACTTTACTTAATTTGAAAATGTACTCTGTGACATTAAACATACAAATTAAATTGCTGTCGGGAAATTCGAGCGATCACGCGTCGCTCGCTCTTTCATTGAAAAATGTGCTTCTTCTATAAGTTAATACAGTCGCTTTTGGTATTGGCGTTTTGAAGTGCCTAAGGGCGCCGGCTTCGTCATCTATGTCCCTCTACTCACATGTATTTTTCATTTCTTTCATCTATTTTCACTTATCGATATCTAATGGTCCTGTATTGTTATATCGTTGGTCCAGGTTTTGTGAGGCAGTTCACAGGTTTTGAATTCGTTAAATGTCTTCTAGAGTCATGGTAAGCTTTGGTATATGATCTGTTAACTACATATATTAGCAAAACATGAGCAGATATTCATCTGTTTTCATGTATGATCTGTAAAACTTGAATTATAAATTTATAACAGTATTTCATTTTGAATTTAATTCTATCTAACGACACTTTCCATAGGTTATTCTGCAAAGTTATTACCTTATTTCACCTGGAGTTAGCGTAGTACCTATGTATTTTTCTTCTATCTTTTTGCTTCAGTCTATTCTCCTTTACTATCAATACATTAATCTTTTCTGGAATATTCCATTTGCTCGTTATTTACTGTAAGTACCACTTTATTGACTGAATTACTTATGAAATCTTCAAAAAGTTTAAAGGCTTCAAATAGCTTCTGGATGTCAAGTTTTCATTGAGATCGTGTAATTAAATAGCATCCTTTTACACGTGTGACGTCATTGCGTATTCCTTGGTACAGTTGAGTCATGAATTGTTTTAGAGTTGGTGATACAAATGTTTGGTCTCCGATGTCTCGTTTCATTGCAAACGTCTGACCCATTTCGCTGTTATTATTTCGCGCATTACCACGAAGTTTGAACAGCTGTATAATATGCATGTTGACATATACAGACACACTTATACTATTTATTATTGTCGTTTTTGGTATTTCCTTTCTACCTATGCAACACCAGTAATAACTGTAATATCCAATTTTCGGTTAAAATAATATAGCTGATTCATTCAGGAAAATAAATTATGTAGACCTAACCTAATTATGTTACCGTCGATTTAAGCAATATTGGTTTTATAAAAACTTCAAAACATCAAAGATATACTGATATATGGGTAGTGGGCCTCCCCTATGTTCAATACATCACAGTTCACCCCACTGAGCATTCCAAGAGAGTCAATTTGCCAACATTAGTGGGAGAATTGGAAAAAGTATAAAAAAGTCGCGCCGCGCAAGTGTCGTGATCTCTGAATGGGAGGCGCGGTATATCGGGAAGGTAAAAAAACGATGCAACGAACTGACGGCGACAGCAGGGTTGTCAGCCGGATGGAGAAAAGTTTAAATCTCCAATTGAGTAATAACAGGAAGCATGTTGGAAAAGTCTAGTTTTTAAATAGTGTAAATACTTAGACAAAAAAAATGCCAGTGCACTTACAATACTCCACATTTTGTTTGGACGACGTGGATCTTAAAATCAAATGTTTAGTTATTGTATTAGCATCGATATAGGCATTTACCAATATTCGGAAACCGTTGATATAACAATGACTGTGTGTCAACCCTAACAACGCAGAATTCGAGCGCCGCCGTCTCCGTCGCGCGCACGTCCGCGCGCACGTCCGCGCGCACCTGTCACATTCCAGGATGCGATGACAATTTGGCATTTTTTTACACTGCGTAATTTCATAAAGTGTCTGACTGCTTGGGCGGTGGTCTTAAAGACCTGTGTTTCGGTAGCCGGAATATTCTGGACGCAAGCTCTTGCTTTTTACTGAAAATATGCAGTATTCTGTATAAAGGAAATTGGAATTTCTTTAAATTATATTAGTTTATTGACCTTAATTACCATTACAATTATGGGACCTTAATGAATGTTGATTGATTGTTGCACAACTTTGCTGACTTCGGGCCGATTTTTCAATCATCAGATAAGTGTTATTGGACGAATAACTCCATTATCTAAGAAATGTATGTATTAATTGACAAATAGATTAAGATCCAGACAGTTGTATTCGTCAGGTAGTTGATATATTGTCTGGGTATAATAAAAAATCAAGATAAATAACCCAAATAAGCACGTGATTATATCATAACATTTCATCTCGCAGAATTGCAGTCAATTCCCCGTTACATTTTATTACTACTATTTATTCTATTGTGTTTCTGATGGGCCATGAGAAAGGGCGTCTCCCGGAGCCCTACATTAAGATTTATGTGACAAGTGCTCTCCAAACTCCATAAAATCAATTGGATAACAACACTGTTAAACTATACGACACCGATCTATGATTGATTGTTATTACATGTTGCCATTTTTGTTCACTTTTTGCGTTAATTAAACTGGCGTCCTTTCCTTCTGTACTTATATGACTTATCTTGTTATCTTTGAGACAGTTACGATCATAGTGTTAACATGCCATTATTAGGTAGGTGCCATTACTTGGTTAGTGCTATTTCTAGGCGTGTGTCGGTGAGCATTTTTAGATGGGTGCTATTTCTAGTTAAGTGCCGTCTTTAATTGGGTGCCATTTCTAGTTGGGTTCAATTTCTAGGCGGATACTAATTTCAATGCAATTTTTCTAGTTCAATTGATTGACATATTTACGAGTAGGTACGTCAGAATAATGTTGATTAAATGTGAATTTCTATCCTTTTTTGTCAAATACCTCTGTCCTTCATCAGATCAGATACTGTTTCTTCATGAAGAGTCGAGAGTTACGAACCTTTAAACATAAATCATCTGGAAATCGGGGATTATGTCAATCCACATCATTAGAAAGTGGCCAAGTAGTGGTTAAGTAAAATGCTAATAATTAACTGAATGGCCAATTAAAACAGATGTTTCCATCACAGATAAGGCGGAGATAATCTAACCGGAACTGGAGTCATATGGTCCCTGGCCATATATGGCGGTTGTTTATCGTGGATTAGTAGGTACATGTGTGAGAATTAAGTAAGGCACACAATGAGCTGTTTAGAATTTTATTTCGGTGATCCTTTTTTGTTTTGTTTAATATTCGTGTACGTTAAAGCTCAACTTTTTAACCGACGAATAAACGGAGGAAGTTTCTCAATTCGACCGTATTTAATTATGAGAACAGTCCTGGGCATTGAGTTGTCAAGACGAATGCCTCCACTTTCTCTACACTCTCAATAGAACTCCAGCCAAACCTCTGCCAGTTAAGTACGCCTACCAAATAAAAGTTAGAAAATAAAATGATTTAATTTTATTTTATTTCAGTGTCATAATTGAGACTTCAAAACTTGAAGAGGAATTTTTTTATGTTATAGGAATTCTGTATAGCGCGTGTCATTTCAAAATCATGTCGAAGTAGTGATATTCACACTGAAGGATAATTATGTTTCGTTCAATATTTGCCGATGAATTGATCATTTTGGATGACTTCTATTTCATTTTTTTTAAGTACTCTTGTCAGTTACAGCCCCGTTACGTTGCGGAAAGTGGTTTAACGTTTTTAACACAGTTCTGTTATGGCGAAAACATTATGTTAGCAAATTAGGCACAGATTATATCTAACCGGAACATGTTTGATGTCCTCGCCGGCCTCTTATGGTGTTTAATGGTGGATTAGGTTCACTTAATTGAGGTTACCTACACAATGAAAATTATGTCGGCGTGCGAAATAATACGACCATTCTCCTTTTTAGTTCAACAAGGACTGCCAAAAAATATCTGATATTTGAAGCGCAAATTTTGTTAAATATAGTAACTACAGCCCTTTTATTCAGGCCATAGTCCACCACGCTGGCCCATTGCGGGATGGCAGACTTCACACATCTATAGAGAACTAGTCAAGTTCCCTCAGACGTGCAGGTTTCCTCACGATGTTTTCCTTCACTGTTTCATAGCAAGTGATAATCTTGGATGAAAATGAGATTCGCACATAAACCCAGAGGTGCGAGCCGGGGTTTGAACTTGCACACTTTGATTGCAAGGCGTGCGTTCGGCCACTCGGCTACCACTGGCTAGTTGTAGCTGGCTTTCTATATCTCCGTAAATAATATACAGTAATGGTTTTCTATTTAAAAAGAACAATTGTTTTGCGCTTTGACATCCATGAAATGTTATTTTTTACAAGCTTTATATTAACTTGCAATGTATGTCCGGGTGGAATCTTGCAACTGAATTTTAAATCAGTTATCTTTAACCGATTGAGCTGAAATTTGGTATATAAGCTTATTTTGGATGACAATGCATGCTTAGCTAGGTGACGTCATTCTAATTCCAATATGGCGGATCATCCAAGATGGCGGAATAGTTATTTTTTCTGCACTACCACAGTATGGGTATCAAATGAAAGAGCTTGCTGAGGAGAACACGAAAACTAAGAGCAATTAAATAAAAGCTTGTTTTTAAAAAAGTTTTTCTTTACCATAACTTTTACCAATGCTTTTTATGCAAATTAGACCAATCTTATATTAACCTCAATACATAGGTAATCTTTATATTGCTTTGAGATAGCGAAAAAATCATGTACCTACAATTTATAGGTAATGAGTTTTAATCTAGGCAATAATAAACGCGCATTGAACATTATTGTATGAAATATTGCGGATAACTGTTGAAAGTTGGTATCAATACAGTAGAAAAGAGAAATTCCTAATATAAATATAGCAAACAGGTATCGCCGTTTGTACTAACGTAATAAGACGCCTTATCGTGTTGCCTATATATTTTATTTAAAAAGAAATGGGATAAATAAATATAGCCTATGTTATTCAGTGATAATGGAGCTTTCTAACGGCAATTTTTTTTTAAATTGTTCCAGTTTATTCGTTACATAAAAGAAAAATCCTCTTTATAATATTATAGTAGAGATTAAGATATCTTTGCACTAGCATTAAAAGCCATTGTAATTGGTTTGTAGATGATTTAACAATTATATTATCAGTTTTGGGGTCTAGGCAACTGGGTCTTACTTGTATCGTGTACACTACTATACTCTACAAAAATTATATTAATATTTTAGTACAGATCATATCTGCTGAATGTATATTTAATAAAATGTTGCGCATTACAGCGCTTTTGAGCTCCTTACACCCCATCTCGTAGTAGTGTCATATTAATATTACTTCGTAGTATTTTGTACTAAGTTTACCACCAAATAATGTCAATAAAATGCAGCTCTAATTGATACCCTCCTCCTATTTTGAAGTCGGTTTATATTTATTGTTATTGTGATAATGTTTTTAGGGTTCCGTACCCAAAGGGTAAAACGGGAACCCTATTACTAAGACTTTGCTGTCCGTCCGTCCGTCTGTCACCAGGCTGTATCTCATGAACCGTGATAGCTAGAGAGTTAAAATTTTCACAGATGATGTATTTCTGTTGCTGCTATAATACTAAAAAACAGAATAAAATAAATAGTTAAGGGGGCTCCCATACAACAAACTTGTTTTTTTCCGTTATTATAGACAATGGTACGGAACCATTCGTGCGCGAGTCCGACTCGCACTTGGCTGGTTTTAGACACCTACAATCCTTGCAGATACTTGCCATCACGCAACTGCTCAATTCACACTCAATCGCAATATACACGTTAGGGTCAGCGCACACCTCACACTTATGGACGACGCTAAAATATTTTTTGTCATGTAATTTTACGATTAGATAAAAAAATGATTAGTTTGTTGTTTGTACCAAGCAGACTTGTCATTCCACAAAATTGCATAATAGCGAGTTTTATTTTATTTACTTTAAAAAAAAAATAAAAAAAAATCAATGACGTTGTTTGGAATGCTATAACTTTAGTTAACAGTATTACTGTCTCTTTATTAATAGATATCTCTAAGTATCGTTGGTACAATCAATTTAAAAACAATATCTAGAATAACTTAAATAAAATACATTTTTAATAACGGCGACCAAATGCGACTTTTTTAGACATGAACTTTTAAAAACATGTTCAAAAAAGCGTCAAGTTGCCAACTTGTTATGTGTGTGGCAAATGTTAAACAAACATTTGTACTGAGACTGCCTATTTATTTGGCATTGACATTTATGTCCTCTCTATGCAGTTGCAAGAACTATGTAAACAATGTTGTAAGTAACATAACCCAATTTTTGTTGTGGGCCCATATAATAACTCTACGTTAGTCTGTACGCAAGTGCGTTCGAAATAGATGTGATTTTTATCGTCCGTTCGCATTTTTGTGTGTTTATTTTTGGTTTTGTAAACTTATATGTGTGTAACGGATATTACTTTTGATTTGGTGAGATGTACTTTAGCTGCGCTTGAAATATTGTTTCAGTTCTGTGTTCAGAGTTTTGTTTATTATTTAACGTGAGTTCACTACTAATCAGTTGTTATTAGAACTTTATTTTATTTACGTGTATTTTTGGTAAGTAGGTAAATAGTAATATTCAAATTTGGTATTTAAGTAAATTAACTAACTAGCTGTGTTTCTATGTAAATAAGTATTTTTTAATAGTTATGTTGATACATTTGACAGAAAAATGTTCAATTCCAAAATTGACTTTGTGAAGACGCCATCATTTTATGAAGAGGACACAAAAAATATGATGTATTTATATTTGTTTGTATGCATTGTTAAACATTATATTATAAGAAAAAATATATATTGTATGTTTATACATTTGGGGGTTAAATAAATATTTAACAAGTTTTAACTTATACATTTTTTAGGGTTCCGTACCCAAAGGGTAAAACGGGAACCCTATTACTGAGACTTCGCTGTCCGTCCCTCCGTCCGTCCGTCTGTCACCAGGCTGTATCTCATGAACCGTGATAGTTAGAGAGTTGAAATTTTCGCAGATGATGTATTTATGTTGCCGCTATAACAACAAATACTAAAAAACAGAATAAAATAATTATTTAAGGGGGCTCCGATACTACAAACGTGATTTTTTCGCCATTTTTATAGAGAATGGTACGGAACCCTTCGTGCGCGAGTCCAACTCGCACTTGGCCGGTTTAATAGAAATATCACTTTTAATCAATTTCTCAGTGTAACCCCTACTTTATTTCTCGCAAATCGTGACCTACTTCTGCAATGTACGGCAGGGTGAATGACACCCACCGGTCACCGCGAGCCGCTGCTCACCGCACCAAGTGGCCTCATCCTGTTTGCCACTGAAAAAAATATAGGTGAAATCCGAATAGACCGCCTGCTGTCGGCTGTATCAGGCGATCGATTTATTTATTCTAATAATCATTAACAGCTTTATGTACCATATTATATACAAAAATCACATGCGAAAAATTAAAACAACGAAAACATATACGACATTTCTCACATAACCTTAAACATGCTGATAAAAGCTTCTTCTTGCCATCCGCTAACACATCAACATTCGGATCAGAATCCAGGAGACCTTTAAGTGAAGGGCCTCAAGTACACACTAACGTTGTGTAGGTGCTATGACAATATGTTTTAAGGCACGAAAAAAACATTTTGTATAAATGTTAGCTAGAATATGACTAGTTCAATAGCTTCAAGGATATAATGTCTAAGGTCTACATTCGTCGTATTTTGGGGCCCTGATAGTGTGCGAGGTATAAGACACATAGGGCGGGCCACATGGATTTTTGGCACAGCGAATAGATTGTGCTTGCGGCTGCGAAGATAGTTGTTGGGGGTAAAGATAAGATATGATGGTACAAATTAATAACTAAAGCCCTGCGCAATCTGGGACGTCAAAGGCCGCTTGGTCTAGGGCCTAGAGTTTAGGATCTAGAGTCTAGAAGTATAGGCCGTAAAGCCCCTAGAGTCTTTAGGGGAGTCTCTAGCCTCTAGTGGTTTGAACGTAGGCCACTCGATTCACTGAACCAGATGGTTTCGGGTTCGATTTCCGCCAGTAGGAAATTTCTGAAATAGCCTCCTCGTAATTTGCTCTGGTCTGGGTGATTATGCAATCGCCCCTAGACCATATGGACGGTAGATACCCATAGAACAAGTTTTGGTTAGTTTGGGATCATACGATGAGTAAGGGTTCATACTTCAACGAAATGACTTTGACTACGCGAGCTGGGTTTGACGCGCACAGGCGTATTTTATACCTTATAAATGCAATCTTTATGTATATTAACACAGAGTTCGTTTTGGTTTTTGCGAAAAAAATTAAGACTATCTTAGTTATAACAGCAATGGGAGAACGGTCGGTCGTGTCAAGACAAAATGTGAGATACAAGAATTTTGTCTCTACTTATGTCCCATATATATTACGGCAGTCTGGGAGCGACTCAATACGATACAATCCGTGACTTAAGTCTTGTCTTGGCGCACGTGCTAGCCGGGCAGATGCGTAACTTTCTCTAATTATAACAGAATTATAAAACCTTTTCTGATAAAAGTCCCGTTCTTATCTGTGGGCGGCCGCCATGTATAGTGGCAGATTACGCCATTACAACTGTTTTGTATGAGTATCACTGCTTCACATTTTATTTGTAACTTATTTTTATGGCGTGGAGAAAGGAAATTAGGTCTATGAATAAATAGCAGATAAGACATCTCCACATTTTAAACTAAGTGACAATTTGCGATTGCAACAGATTGGGGCATGAAAAAAAGTTGATAGTTATTTATCTATGACTGAGGAAGATTTAACAGGTGCCTGTTAGGTGCCAGTTAGCTCATAGATCAAGGCAAAATGCTAACAAGCTGTAACAGACATTTTTTCAAACGAGAATCGAACCCCCGATGTAGATATCCCCAGTATGCCAAAGGAGTAATCAGGAAAAAATTGCCTCGATATTAAAAAAAACCCTCATTTCTCTTTTCTAGACTAAGACTACACCATTACTTGCACATTCACACAACACTGTTACTCCTGTAAGCCAGGTTCTACAGTGGTATCCAATGAAGACACCGAGGTTTAACCCTCGGCGAGTCCCAGGGTAAAGCTAGAAGCCTACGACCCCGCCTCAATTTAATCGAAAATAAAAATAATGCCTTGTCAGCCTGTGACGTATGGATGGATCCGACGTGACGAAACATAAGATATCAATGCACTTGTTATCTGATATGCAATTCATTAATAATACTAATTATTACGTTTAAGATTTCTATCACATTCTAATCGGTCATGAGAACATGCAATAAAGCATGTAGGTTTGGTGGTCAGAATTAATCCGACCATTCTAGAGGAAACTATATGCGAGCAGACTTACAGCGAAAATTCACATTCTGTCTTATTTGTGGATTAATCTATTAAGATAATCTAATTTATGCATAACTGAGAATAAATTTGTATTTTTTTTTCTATTGTTGAGTTTCAAAACTCATGTGAGTTTGTCTTGTACCAAGAATAGGGCTGTCAGAGCAGTCTTCCCAATGTTATTTTGATGACAACTGATATTTTATTTATGGAAACTTTTAACTTATACTACTAGTTCGTAACTATCGCTTATCTTTGTCAAACAATTATTGGTTTCGCCCATTAGGGTTCACGCAAATAATCAATTTAATATAATAGCAATTTTTTGAATCTCTAGGACGACTCTAAAAACCAAAGAGGCATAAAATATTTTTACACTACACAAAGTAGGTTGCTACTGTGAACTCTAAAATGAGTTGCTTTAGATTCCATATCAATGCTAGAATTACATTTGATTACACTGTATTATTGCATAACATTATCCAAACAGATACTGAAGTTATTCCAAATTGAAATTGTAGTTTTATGCTAGTAAGGTTCATATTTGTATGTTTTGGTAGTTGATTCAGGAACGTTTAATAAAATAAAGATTATGTATATTCAAGATAAGACATTCTATGAACCTTATTATTTCAGTTGACTCTACGCAAGAAAATTTTAATAAGTTGTATGAAACTTTTTAGAGGTACAATGGATTGAAAAGATTTAAAGCACCAATCGCTAGTCCAGTAAGTCTTTAGACAAAAATGCAAGAAATATCCGGCAAGCAAAAAGTAGTCTTATCAGTATAGTTACTGATCTTTTTATGTTTATGAATTATTAGTTTTTGTCGAAGATAAAATATAGTCTAAGCTACCTAGCTAAGACTACCTAGTCTAATATGAAAAAATAAAGTTAACTGGGGGCCTTACCTAGTGGTAAGGCAGAGTTGGTCCTTTTGTTATTTCAATAGTAACTGTTAACTTTCGACAGATTGTGTTCCGATTTAACTATCAAAGACTGAAAGTTTTATTTTAAAAAATGCTGCAAGACAGGTGATGGTACCAAATGAACTCAAAACCTTTTAAAAAGTCGGAAATTAAAATTGACTGTAGGCAGGAAACTATTTCAATGTCGTTTCTGTTTTCAAACGGTTATAATCTAAGTCTAAATTTAGTTCGAGTCAATAATGTACGGCTTGTGTGTGTAATTCCGTTCTGTATGCATGACGAATTGTATTCGAACTGGTAATCCAATAGGGGTTTAAGTGGGGCTATTTCCGATGTTACCGAGCCCAGATTATGTCTGGACAAGTCATTAACTAGGTGGTTTTTTTGGTGAGAAGCTGGTATTTAAAGGGGATATACTTTCAAAAGGCTTTTTCAATCACTACTGTCTTTAACTTAAGTTATCGATAGTTAATACTATCGATAATTTAAATAGATAGTGGAAATCCTCCCTTATGTTAATACATAAGGGAGGATTTCCACTATCAGATGGGAGGAGGTCTACCATAGAGCTTGAGCATGTTTTAACTCCAGCGCAAGCAAGACACCATGAGTTTTGCTCACGACATACTCGTAGAACACTTTGGTAGTGAAAAGTTTGGTTCTAGGAAAATACATAAAGGGTAAACTAGGTCAAGGACCAAAACAAAAGTTGATAAATACGATCACAGATCAGCTACAGCTCGGGTCGATGACCTAGCAGCGCGGGATGACCGACAAACTATATTCGGACGCATTTCTACCATTACAATTATGGGACTCAGTCGCGGCTGAGTGCCGCTTTAGTTTTGAGGGGTGACTAGAGATATAGATTCATCTCTAGAATGAACACATACAATATGTTTCACAATTAGTTTAGAATTAGCAACTCTTCGTCAGGTGCACACACATCATTTTATGAAGACAGTATATGGATAATTCAATTGTTTTTTGACAAAATTGAGACAGCAGTTTATTTCTCTATGCTTTGACAAGCCATGGAATGATCGGTAGGTTTGGATGTGCCTGCTGTTGTATTAATCTTAAGTTCACGTGGAATTTAAAAGTGACAAGTGATTTTAAACTTTCATTGCGGTGTAATGTAAGAAAAACTTAACATGTCAAAAATCTTATTATAATCTATAATCAATAAACGATAATCATCAAAGACCAATCAACAAAACTATAACAAGATCCTACAGATTATAATTGCGGTATAATGACGTAACAGCAGAAAAAAAATACAAAAATTCGAAAACATTCTGAAGAAAAGTAATTAGTCATTATATTGTACTGTGTTATTCTTTATCGCAACCGATAACTGAATCACGTTTTTATCAGCAGCCGTAGCTCACGTACGCCAAGACTGGCAGGCGCCTACATGTAGCTATGTCACCCAAGGGACTTTAAAGACACTCCTGCTGCCCTAAAGACTCCCCATCGTCCTAGCCTATGTTGAGCTAAAGATATTGGCATTGAAAACAAACATTGTTCATAGCCCTATTACCCGAAGTTATGATTTTAGCAGTCTATGTACGTATATTCCTCCGTAGTGCCTAAACTATTCATCCAATTTTGATAAATGAATCGATTGACACCTTAGTTCAATCGATTCATTATTATGGCCCGGCTACATTTTAACCGATGTCATTCTTTTTTTTTTCGTAATCAGGTTACAACTTTTTTCTTGACAATAAAAGTACTACTATCTCCATCTACTACTATCTATAAATATCTTAGAGCTTAGATCTAGTCGACTATAGTCGTTGCTCATATATTTTCTCAAACCTCTACATAACTCTCTATCTATTATTACAATCCCTATTTATTTATTTATTTAGTTATTTTATTTTAATTCCCCATTTCCGTTTTCTATTAATTTACACTTATCTGCCTCATTATCCTAATGATTACATGTATAAGATACTTTCAAAACAAAATTAAACACCTAATCCCAATCCGAAATGTAATACCTGAAAATCACCTAAAAATACAATAATTATCATCCGCTTATCGAGGTGGAATGCTTCGGAAGGTCGTTCCTTATCAGTGTTATCACGACACGCACCTAGTACGTCACAAGGCGAAAGTAATTAGATGATTGACTGACTCCAAAACAATCAAGGATACGTCGGTCACGTTACTACAATTTTAAACACTAAATCTCAGCCATGTTTTCTACTATGATAATTTATTTTTAGGGTTCCGTGCCTAAAAAAGAAAAAAAAGGAACCCTTATAGGATCACTTTGTTGTCTGTTTGTCTGTCTGTCTAGACTCTTTTTCCCGTTGACCTAGAATCATGAAATTTGGCAAGAAGCAAGGTCTTTATATAGCACAAGTAAAGGAAAAATCCGAAAACTGTAAATTTATTGTTAGAAAATGTTTTTTTGGGATTACAAAGTTATTTTGTACTTAGTTTGTATGGGGACACCTGTATACCAACGGAATGTTAAGTTTGTCTCTCTATCCAGTTTATCTTTTCGTTAGAGTAATGATCGGTGCTTTCACAGTTTAGGTACGGAAGCCTCGGTGCGAGAGTCCAGCTTGCACTTGTTCGGTTTTTTTCTTCCTAACTGTATTGGACTTGAGTGTAAGCAGATGTAAGCTTACTCACTTGGGCTTTTGGCAATAATCCGTTTGAAATATGCCCTTGCATAAGGGTTATTGGCATTCCCTTCCATATGATACTTATTAATTCTCTTTAATTCAATGCCTGCTTTATGAATATGATGCTAGTTCACTTATCCTTCTAAAAATATCTTTGATAGCCGTAACACATTAGTAGCTTTGTAAAAATCTGATAGCTAAAACAGTTTTTTTATAGCCTTTTTATGTCCCACTCCTAGGCAAAAGCCTCCCCTCATTTATAACAAAATAAATGAAGGTTTTGGGCAATAAAACCTAAAATAAATTCAAAGCAGAAGCAGTGGTAGCCTCGCGGGCAAGAACGCTCGCCTTGAACGTAAGGGGTGCAAGTTCAAATCCCAGGCCCGCACCTCTGAGATAATTTTCATGTGCGAATGTCATTTTCAACAATGATTACCACTTGCTGAACGGTGAAGGTAATCATCGTGAGGAAACCTGCACGTCTATAGCTTTCTATAGCGTGTGAAGTTCGCACCAACCCGCACTGGGCCAGCGTGGTGGACTATGGCCCAAATCTCCCTCGTATTGAGGGGGAATGTGCCCGGTATAATGCCAATAGACTCGCCCCCTATTACATTGGGACTAAAATACATCGGCGAAGTGTGGGCGCACTACAGTGCACCTCTGCCTACCCCTTCGGGGAATACAGGCGTGATGATGATGTATAAATTCAAAATGTTCAACCCAAACTCATTCTTACGTTCGTCACTGTTTATCAAGTGCAAAATTCTTGGAATGACGGAAACATGTCAGTCTTTCATTTCCGTACTTGACTAGCATCGAATTGGGTAATTATCTAGTTGCAATAAATAATATGACTAACCTATCCATTCGTTCTTTGGATAAGCCAAACTGTCACCGCGTTTGTTACATCTTCGTGGCCTCACAAGTCTTAGAAGTTAGAACTCATTAGAACCGTATTAAAGCATTGGAAATCCATTCCCTTCCACTAAATAAATGTAAAAGAAAATGTACTTCTTGGCTTTTAACTTTATCCTATGATGACACAGAAAACCTTTTAAAATTATTGGAATAACCTGGACATTGATTATGCATACATACTTTCACACATAACACACACACATACACACGCACACATTCACTTATAGAGATAAATTTAATGTTAATTTTATTTTTTTGTTCGTTAAAAATTTGTTCATGTAAGCTACATAAATATGTAACTTACATGCATTTTAGGGATTTTTTTTTGTCAACGTTTTTATATTTTTGGCTTGTCTGTTATTTTGTTCCAAACAAATTTTATTTTATTTTATCTTCGTCGTATCGTCCTTTAACTAAATGACTTCATGGAGGTATCCCAAAAAAGTATATTATATGAGTTATCGTTTATCCTTTCAAGTCCCTTTACTATACGTTTAACCCTGACAAGTCGCCAAGATCTCCGTTATTGAAATACCTAAATGTATCGATCATAATGACTCTCGGCTTATCAGACACACATATTGAAAATTTACTATACTACTAATTCTTGTAGCAATTTCTTCTAGCAAACGTCTGTACTTAAAATAGAGTTATTGCCCATACACTCCAATAACACGCGTTTAAAATAAGTTTACAGTCGCATTGTAAGTTCTTTTTGATGAATTAGAATTTATTTTAATGTAGCGTATAATAACTACAGCCCTTTTTAATGTCCCACTGCTGGGCACGGGCCTCACCTCAATGCGAGGGGGATTCAGGCCATAGTCCACCACGTTGGCCCGGTGCGGGTTGGCAGACTTCACACATCTATCGAGAACTAGTCAAGTTCCCTCAGACGTGCAGGTTTCCTCACGATGTTTTCCTTCACCGTTTCTTAGCAAGTGGTATTCTCGGATGTAAATGAGATTCGCACATGAAACCCAGAGGTGCGAGCCGGGGTTTGAACCTGCACACTTTAATTTCCAAGGCGTGCGTTCGACCACTCGAAGTAGCGTATGTCTTTTACGAAATGTCTGTAGATTGTCCTATTCTGCAAATATTGCCACGCACATTTATACACAGCGTGTAGGCAGAGGAACCTCATACTCTACCCTTATTACTTATGAAACATTATGTCCGTACACAAAGGTTTTGTACTAAGTGAAATCTTCAACGCCAACTGCTCATTATTCCCTTAAACAATATTAATATACAAACAAGTGTGTGAAGACGGGAAGGCAACTCACGACCGGTGAGGATCGTGACTGGCATACTAAACCCCATGAAACCACCATTACATAATAGAAACAGCACTAATATATCTTGATCCTTCAATGTAAAGGAAACCGTTCGATGTCAGAATATATTCATAGGTATACTAATACTGGTTAAGGTAACCAATTTAAGTAGAGCTGTCGGCTCTGGTCATTTTGTTTGAATGCCGATGATAAAGCCTCCTTTCTTGCCAATACCAAAAAAAACTCTGTGTCAATGTGCATATAGACTGAATTTATCTGGTAAAAACCACGCCTAACGCTTCGAAATTCGCTCGCGCTGTCAGTGTCGTTTTGTTCAAGAATGAACTTAATTCATGAGTCAATACAGTTGGTTTTGATATGGCAAACAAAATGACGCGCAAACTTCGACGCCCCAATATGCTGAAGCTTAAGATATCTGCGACCATTGGTTGATAACGAGCGTCTTTTAATTTATGTGCATACTTAATAGTAATAAGGTCTGGTGTAGAAGTTAGTAGGTATCTCATAAATGTGGCTGTTACTACAGAACTTTGATCTTTATGTACCTATATTGTAACAAAGTAAATTTGAAAATTATTCGAGTGAATTCACTTGTGCTTGTGTATCGTTACTCTTACAAGTGTTAAGGGTGACGCGCGAACGAGCAAGGACTGCTGAATAAAACAACTGATTTGTATTTAGTTGACTGTACTTTACCAATTGATTCCTAATTGTAGTTTAAAAAAAAAAAACATAATAATCTGCTACTGCACATCCATTAATCTAGCAGCCAACTTAACCGTTTTAATAGTGCCTATATTTTTTACTAGATTACATAATACACAAATAATTGATTAATGAACTTATTTATTTTTAAAAATAGCATAAAAATACGAAGCCCGATTGGAAAACAAAAGCCCTGCGCGGGCGCATCCAATTATTGAGCTTTTTTTTTAACAAATCGACAGACAGGTACAGTCGGCGACATGTTTACATAACAATTGCGTAATGTGCGACATATTTGGGCATTCACAAGTAGCGTGGGAGATGATGACTAGTTATTACTGAATTATTGATTGTTCAAACCATTTGAATTGGAAAAGAAAGTATTACGTATTTCGTATCGACAGCGTCAATAAGATGTCAAAATATCTGCTTACATAATATAAACCATACTTTTTTTGCAAATACTATAACAAACTGTAGTCTGTATTCCCTTATAGAAAAAGCTGATTCTTAAACGAAATGTCATTGACAGCGCGAGCGAATTTTGATGTTCAAATTCAACCTTTATGTTTAATGACACAGAGCCCAAATTAGTATTGGCAAAATAAATGTCACGCGCGTCTTAACGCTCCAGTGTGCCGAAACTTAAGGCCGTAATCTATTGAAATCTTAAAGCATCTACCAATAATTTATAAGGTCATTTTTTGGTAAAAATATTTCTACAATGTTGTCAATTCAATGTCCAAAGTTGAATCATACTTCATACATACATCATCACGCCTGTATTCCCCGAAGGGGTAGGCAGAGGTGCACTGTAATGCGCCCACACTTCGCCGATGTATTTTTGGGCCCAATGTAATAGGGGCGAGCCTATTGGCATTATACCGGGCACATTCGCCCTCAATACGAAAGTGATTTGGGCCATAGTCCACCACGCTGACTCAGTGCGGGTTGGTGAACTTCACACGCCTTTCTACAGATGTGCAGGTTTCCTCACGATGTTTTCCTTCACCGTTCGGCAAGTGGTAATCATTATTGAAAATGACACATGAAAATTATCTCAGAGGTGCGAGCCTGGGATTTGAACTTGCACCCCTTACGTTCAAGGCGGGCGTTCCTGACCGCGAGGCTGCCACTGCTTAAATAAATAAGTTAAATATAATTAATAAAAGTTAATCTTTCATGATCTTATAATATAAGGCGCCTTTTACTGACTTCAAATCACCGCTATTACCGTCCTAAAGCATATTGGGGCGACGACACTCAAGCGTAAATTTTTTTGCCATACCAAAAAAAACTGTATTGACTCATTATAAAGGTTAATTCTTGAACTAAATGACACTATCAGCGTGAGCGATTTTTTACACGTGGTTGCTTGGCTTGTACCACAGAAATACAATCTTTATGCCTATTAAAACAGAGTTGGTTTTGGTACTGACGAATTTTTTGACACACGATTGTGTGCGGGACGCTTAATACGTGATATATTTACTAATAACCAAACGTTTCACATAGAGTCATAGACAGTACACGCTATTATATGTGGGCGTTGTCAAGTTTTCCTCATTATTTATTTACGGAAACACTTCTGGTGCTCGAATGTACCTAATGTCAGATCACAAGTATTCTGTCAATTGCACTTTTGTCAGTGAAAGTATGTCGCGTCTCGTGTAGATGGCATTCGTTACAGTAGCCATGTTATTATGTCGGTTCAAGATAATGTCAAGAGCTATCGAAATTATGTAAATTTGGTGTAAAATAATTTGTTATTAAAAGTTTTGTTCTTGACTGTACTTTATACTCGATCATAATTTTTAAAATACTTTCCAAAATAATGAATTTCGATAATTTACCATGAGATATTTATATTTCAAGTAGCTGTAACCATGGAGTTTCTTCCCCATTCTTCTCCATAAGAAATGCATTCTGAATGGTTGATAGAGCTCTTTATTATATTTATTTGTTTATTAACGATTTATTGGTTTACATGAAATTAAAACATTTCTGATTGGTCACTGGCCCATCTAATAACTGGACAATTAATTTTCATTTATTAATGTAAGCCAAATACCACTTACAAATAGTCAGATTCTACCACCGGTTCGGAATGCAACTTCCACTGAGAAGAACTTTTTAAAAAGATAAATAGTAAGGATTGTGGGTAATACGTTCTCAGGAGAAGCAACGCCATGAGAGCAGGCAGCACCTTTGCCACAATACTAGAGAAGAATGATACTCACGCAGTCTAATATTAGATACAGATTTTGGAGTAACCCTTAGGAAGCCAGTATAAGGTGCTCCTACTCCCATTTACAGTATAAGGATTATTCTAAACCACAAGTGGCTATAGAAATAATTGCTTTGGTGTGACAACTGCAGTGTTTTCAGAATGGGTTTATCGAGCCTACCATCCTACGTTATGTGACGTAGGTATATGAAATTCTTTTATGGAGACGATTTGAAGACAGAATATCAATAACACAATATCTTCCCCAAAATTAAAACACTAATTCATTTCTATGCTTTATCAAGGCATATAGTTAGGTCCCTTGTTCCCTCCGCTATGTTACTGTTTAGATCAAAGTGAGTATTATTGATGTGAAACATCTATAGGCGAGGGGTAAACCTGATTTATGGCGTGGCGAGATTTGCCGACGCTCCGCCACAACGAAATGAAATCAACCTTATTACTTAATGCAAAAGTATAGTTTTAAATGCGGCCACGCTTCGTACTCCTCGGCTCCTCGGCTCCTAGGTTCTTTCCGCCGCTAAGACTCCGCTCACTCGCCACTACGACGTTTATGTTTTATGTTTCACATCTGCCAGGCGTCCCGCAGCGGCTCAGGTTTTTTTTTGATTGAATGATAACTTAACACGATACTAAACTATTTCTCAACTCACACAAGTTAAGAATAAGCTGGAGAACCTATTTTAAGGGTTTGTATTATTTTAAGTCACATTGTATCGCTTATCTACGTCAACACATTGTCTAGCCTCCATGTTAACTATTCCATTACTTAAAGGCTACGAATATATGCGATTTGTCTTGTAACTACGCCACAACACCAACGGCCTTCTCACAGATTGCCGTGTTTGTTTTCGTATTGCAGGTGCGATTACAAAACGGTTACTAGTCACGAGACTTCTGTTTGTAAAGGACATACAAACAAAGTTAAATTATGTCTACATAACATGAACTTTGTATAGGGACCCCGATTTTACTGTACTCTAGCTTCGGCTGAACTAATTTTGAAAGAAATAAATATTCTTGTAGCTTCGTTCATACATTATGAACTTAAGATAGATGTTAATACACGCAATTTAGTTTGGTGGCAAAATGATATCTTACGTAACTAGTAAACAGAATTTTAACTTTTTGTTTTAAATTTTAATGAAAACTTTTATATTACTTACTCTTAGTAAGTAAAATTGTGCGAAATTCCTCGTGTTAAATATGTTCCACCAAAATTATTTATTAATTATTTAGTTAAGGTCTAACGGCCGATGTTAGAATTGTGAGACCCTCAGGCGTATAATTGAGAAATATGTTGACTGAAATGTATATACAGCCAATTGCAGGTGCAGCCGTTTATCATCTTATCTCTGAATATTTCATTTCGTTAAAGAAGTAGTATTAAATTGACATTTGACAGTAGACGATATTTTGTCTGGTAATCGAAAATTGGCTCGAAAAACAGTCAATTTGTGTAATAACCCGAATCTTTTCAAAGCCACAGTGAACAGACATCTGCCCAAGCAAAGTCAAAGTCAAATCATTTATTCTGTATAGGCCTATGGTGGCACTTACAAATTGACTTATATTCTACTATACTACCACCGGATCGAAACGCGACCTCAACTGAGAAGATCCGGCAAGAAACTCAGTGGGCTGATCATTTTTTAAATCGTCAAAACTTATTACAAATACATAGGTCCATATAGCTCCAGTGTGTTGCCTTAAAGCTGCTTTTAATAATAAAGATAAGATAATAATACGTTAGTAAGGCAACACACGCTACACTTTGACATGACGGGCAATATTTTTATTTTTGATTTGAACCTGAGCTGTACAATCCCAAGTTGATTTATCTTCCAAATAATCCGAGATTTTGTAATAGCCCTTTAGATACAATTTACATTTTATTGCAGTTATAAATTTAATATTGGTCAAATCTCTGCCCGCTCCATCATCGGCCTCACGTTTAACTCACTGCTAGATTGTAGCGAAGAGCGAGCACATTTACTCGTATATGTATTATCTATAAATATAAAACACATAAATTGTTTTTACCTATATCCGTTAAAGACTTTGAAACCATCTGATGTGCCCCGAACCGATTTGGTTAGAAAGGCAATAATGCAAAGATGGTTTTAGACCACTAAAACAATGTATTAGGCACATTCTGTCCATTCACCGTAGTGGCACACGCCAGGTTATAAAAAAAATACTCACGAAATCGAAATGTTTCCTTCTATTTTTAAATATTAATACTTACATGCGGTAATAAGTCTACTACGTAGCTGAACATAACTAAAACTGTTTTGTAACATTTTACGCGTCTCCGACAGAATATAAACATAACACGTTACAAGCATAACGACTGTTTCATGCTATAAGCTAAGCTATCAGCTTTTGCATACAGCAATAGCTATATAGCTATTGCTGTATGCAAAAGGAAGGCAGTGGCAGCTGCCAGCTTTTTCATATCGCTTTGTCTTCCTTCAAGCCTTCAACAAAAATGTTTAGTAAAGCCACTCTCTAGAATTGTATTTCTTTGGTTCTCATAATATAATGTATTTACATTACTGCACTATTAAATAATACCTTTTGTACACTTAGACAACTGCAGATATTCACTTATTTTATTTAAACATCAATTTGCATAGATATCTTATTTTTAGACTAAAATACAAGTAGGTTAGGTACACTTAATAAATGGTGAAGCTTCCACCTCAAAGCCTCGTTCTCGAATGCCGATCCGACTGACTGTCTGGCGCTACTTCGGCACTTTCCCCCTCCTATGACACGACGTGTCACGATAGTGTTGCCAATTTTAAATAGAATAATAGACGATACCAACGAGTATTTAACGAAATACCGATACATTTGAAATCGTTTTGAAGTTTATTAAAAATCATGACATACCTACCTAATAATATGGTACCCATTGGATAATATTTCGTGAAAATTTGAGAAATAGCAACACTCCATCTGTGCTAGAGTCTTTACTCAAGTTATGTCTACATTGTCACAACGCTTGTCCGATTGTCGCGCCTGTCAAAACCTGCGTCTCGAAAGATCTGCAAACTTGTCACAGCTGCGGCCATCTTTGACGTATACTGAATACAACAAAAACTACCTATTTACCATTATAATAGCCATTATTAATACAAGAATTATTAGTAAGTGGAATAATTAAATCTGTAATGAGTGTTTTCATGTTGTATACAATACGTTACAGTTTTAAAACGACGGTTTCAGGAAAAAAACCGTAATAGGTAAATAGGTGACGGCTATAACTACAATGGATTCGGGGTAATCTCATTATGAATGGCAAGTTATATTAAATATGATTTCTGGAAATTATTTCTTACTCACTACGTGCACGATGCCAATAGTTCTCTATTTGAAACACTATAAATAGATCTATCTTACTGTAATCTATAAAACCTTCCCTAATTAGATTTATCTCCATGAGTCTTTATTACAGTCGTTTATTTTCCATTTATCTTAAGAATTGCATTTTTAAATATCTATAGAAGCAAATACATTTAAAAATATAAAACTTTGTTAATGTTTTAAAAATCGAACCAAGACCTCAAAATTAAATCAAGACTCATTTCAAGAGTCTTGCTTACGACCGAGACTTGGCATCGCTACTCCCTTGGAAATAGGTCGCCGATGTATCGCCTTTGTTGCCTATATCTGGAGGTTTCACCACAGCCATGCGGACAGCAAATAGAAGTGGAGGTCGTCGGCCACGAGGTCGAACAAACAGACAGACAAGACTATTAACTTTCTCGCGTGTGAGATATGACGTAGCGGCCGTAGTGGAAGAAAAAGGTTCATGTTTTATAAGGTCTTCTTCTTTCAAGAAATGAATTAAATGATGAAATTCAATGGAATGAGATGAGGAATTACCTGCGATTATCAGGTCTGCCATTGGAAAGCATTTAATAGCAACAAAAAATTCAATAAATACACATTATCAGTATAAATTGTTGATGAAAGTAATAAACATGGCGGCTGTCAATTAAGAAATATTAAAATGTGACCCTACGAAAGCATATTATTTCAGTCAAAGAGTTCGGATATTAAGTACCAAAGAGTTAGCGTTACGTAGTAATGGGGGAGGGCAATAAAATTTGGTACTATCGAAGGCCTACAAAAGCTACACTTTTGACAGAGTACCGTGTACGCTTTACGAGCACTAGGATTCCATCTATTTACAAGCTTGTTTCTAAACTATCCGATCGTTGTAATATCCATTTGGTCTGGCGCTGTAAAAGTAGAAAACATTTCCAACCTCTGGGGTTTTAAATCCTTGCGATGAATTTAAACTATGCCAAGTGCGAATATATTTTCAACGAATATTATCACTTAGATAAAAATAAATGTGACGAAATCACCATCCAACCAAGAGAAGATACATGTGTGTACTTCGCTATACTTTTGCGTAAATTCTTGGTGACTCGTACCCAGAAAAATTACTAATTATTGTTATAAAAAAATACATCACCAGGCCTGTATTCCCCGAAGGGGTAGGCAGAGGTGCACTGCAGTGCGTCCACACTTCGCCAATGTATTTTGGTCCCAATTTAATAGGGGGCGAGCCTATTGCCATCATACCGGGCACATTCTCACTCCATACGAGGGAGATTTTTTGGGATATAGTCCACCACGCTGACCCAGTGCGGGTTGGTGAACTTCACACGCCTTTCTATAGACGTGCAGGTTTCCTCACGATGTTTTCCTTCACCGTTTCATAGCAAGTGGCAATCTCGGATGAAAATGAGATTCGCACATGATACGGGTACGGATACATGAGCCGGGGTTTGAACCTGCACACTTTGATTGCAAGGCGTGTGTTCGACCACTCGGCTATCACTGCTTTATTGTTATATTAATTATAGTAATCCGTCATATATTTAAATAAAACCGATACTGTTTAATATTTTACTATTAAAACCGCAAGGTTAAGCCGTGACCCAGTTGACTTCTTGCTAAGCACTGCGCCCTCAAGTGCGTCAAAGAGCGTGCGATATTTTTTTTTTGCAATACCTACTCATTACCTTATAGAAAAAGTTCATTTTCCAACGAAATATCATCGATGACGCGGTGGAATGTAGAGTATTAAACGCGTGGGATTTACCATAGAAATTCAATTCTTCTGAACATTAGCAGAGAGCACATTTTCAGAAAAATTAAATAAGCTAGTTCACTCGCCTAAATGGATGGTAACTCTACTGTGACGTGTTTTTTTCCTATGGCAGAGGAAAAACCTGAAGCGTGGCGTATATCTACCTACCTATTTCAGTGACTATTACGTAGGTAGGTACGTTTTTTTAATATACACAGACCATTCTTATAATTGTGATACTTAATTAATTATAGTTAGTCATTCTATATTTTAATTCTGAAATTCCAATTCGATTCCATGGTGAGTAATCCTGGAGTCATATTACTATGAGTCGACGGCCGTCTGCGGCAAATTTCTGGTATGGCCCTTTCGGTCTGTGTCTGAACTGAGATCACCTCCAATCCATTGTACTGGTGATATTTATTTATATATCAAGGGGTGACGCTTTTGGGCGATATTGACTTCCATGTTTGGAATCAGCTAATATTTCTGCGTCGAATTAGGGATTAGCTGACGCCCCAATATATTTCAGCTTGAAGTAGAAGCACTCGATGAGATGCAGCAGCTGATATCTGCCCGAGGAGGCACTTGTAAAAAACGGTATTAGGGATCCTACCTGTACAAATGTCCTTGTAAATTCGACCCTATTTCCACTACACCGACGATTCAACAGCGAACAATAGCATAGCCTTCTACCATTACCTGTGTGACGTCAAATGGTCATAAATGGGCTATCTTTGACCGCAATCGGCCATCGGAGGAAGTCAACAGCCGTATTGAATTACACTGTGCCATTATCGGCTCGAAGGAAATGAGCTGTCAGTGAGCGTCACGCCTTATATCTAGGGCTGGCCCTTTCGCCTTGGAACTAAACATCGGATTTATAAAGTGGCAAATAAGCAAACTCACACATTTATCATTTACTAGATTCTACTTGTGACTTCCCAGCTTCCTTCGATTATTCAATATCTTTAAAGTTATAAGTTATTCTTATGTTTAAACAATAATACTGTGAAGTTTTATGAAAATCTGTTCGGAGGTTTTTTGCGTGAACATTAAGTGCTCTTACAGACAAGCGGCATGTTACCAACGGCATAGGCAACTGCAGCCACCGACACGCGTAGACGGCTGCAGTTGTAGCGTGCCCGCCATTTTGTCACTCGACTGCAAATAGTTTAAGAGTGCGCATGCGTTGCAAATTTGTAAAATAAGTTCCAGTGACGAAATTGATATTGAATTGCTAATTGTGGCAGTAAAGAAAAATACGTGTATTAGGAATTATAAATTGAAAGAGTACAGTAATAAAATGTAATACAGTAATAAAACGCGGAGGATGGGTGAAATGTATTGAATGAGTAATTCCAGTCACTAAAGTTACAAAACTTTTACCAACCCTACGGTTGCATAAGGTCATGTACACACGGTTTAAAAACGCATTACATGTGACGCGTAATGCATTCAACGGTGTCACCACACCCTTGCATTGTGTAGTTTTCTATGGCATTAGTCATTAGCTACCATAAGGGGTAAGCAGTAAAGTAAAGCCAAAACATTTTTTTTATATCCTGTCCAAAAAAAAAAGATTAAATTTATAAATGTGAATCGAAGGTCGTAGTCAAGTTAGTAGGACTTCAGCCGACGTTGAGACACATCTGCCTCGTTGCGACCTTAGATGGATGATCGAATTACAACATTTCATCTCCTGGAAACTTTCTTGGGATGCCAGTTGTCATTCTGGTATTTGGTGTCGGGGTCATCTTGTCTCGGGGTGATCGTGTCTCTAGTTCATTTTAACTCAAGTGAGCTAGAAGGAGGAAATGAAATATATGTATTAATCACAATTACTACAACACAATTGTTACTGCATTAACAGCCTCTTGTTTTTATACAAAATGAATAAAAAATAATGCTCAACCAGCGCTTAGCGGGTATTTCAGCCAGAGTCAAGTAATTAATAACATTGGCAAATTCAATCAATGCACATTACAAATAAAAATGGTTGACGAACTTGGTGAAGATGGCGCATGATTCTACTACATCAACAGCTTTCTTTTATGACCACGAGTCTTGTTGATGACAAAACTCATTGTTGACTCAATGACAATAACACTACAATTAGGGGGCCGTTATAGAGGCTTATCAGTGATCAAGGAAGCGCAGGACAACGCTCCCATTCGATGGATTCCATAGGCGGCGCGTGCGCACCTCGCGCCAAATCCATTAACCAATTAATTGTTGGCTGTGGGACCGTTCTTGACGCTATAGAATGAGTGTTGTGTCTGTGTGAGTATTGTGACCATGGTATTGCCAGCGTTGCTTCTCCTGGAAAAGTATACAGGGTGAATCAGAAGTCGGGCTCTGGGCTCCCTACACCAGATGGTTGGGGGTTCAATTTCGGAAATGGCCTTTTCTGAATTTGCTCTAGTCTGAGTGTAACTGGGACCACCCCCAGTGCATTGTATGGTACCCACAGTACAAGCATTGCTTAGTTTGAGATCTAACGATGAGTATGTGCTGTATGGCGATATTATTTTGTTATTTATTTATAGAGATATACCCATTAGAAGATGAAAATAAAAGTGTTCAGCATCTCCACCAGCGCTGATTTTCAGACTATTCCCGCACAGAGACCTAGTTAATTAGAAAATTTTAAATATTGATTAGTTTTTTCTGGTTTTATTTTATTTCTTTACAATACAAAGACCTAATAAGTATATTATCACGGTTGACACACAGACAAACAGCGCATCACACCGCTTCCTGTTAGCATACCGTGAGGCGCACGCGCAACACAAACATTGTTTACCGTGTGAACTGCGTTTATAACATAACTTAGTTGTGAGATAGACATTCAAAGAGCTTTTAAAACACTCGTCGATTTTATAGGTAGTAGATCTTTTAGTACCTACAACTAAACTACTAGGATTTGGTTGGTATCAACCAATTTAGTTTCGTTTGAAAAACGACTCTAATAGGAATGGCGGAAGACAGAATAAGTATTAGTATTCCGAAACTCGATTTCGAATTTAAAACAGTCCAACGTAAACTCTATGTAAATTTGTCGTACAATGACAAATGCGCCTACGCATGTGAAATCGCGCGACCTTAGGGTGTAGTCGCACGGTACTCGCTGATAAAGATGAGTTAGAAGACAGTATAACTTAAAACTTTTAATTGTATCTCTTGCATAGACCTAACCTAACCTTTAATTTTTTAAAGGTACTTTATATCTACTAGTTTTTCAAGGCACTCGAGTGCAAAATGACGATGTAAACGGTTTGTTGATAGGTTATTTTCATACATTTGGGGTATATAAGCTAAATTAAAATGTAAATAATTTATAAATTCTTCCTCAATACGAGGGAGATTTTTGGCTATAGCCCAACACGCTGGCCCAGGGTTGATTATTACTATTGTAGAAAAAAAATACGTATGTATACAGTTAAGACGTTGAACAATTCGCTGGTGACTAACTGGGGCGTCAAAACGCGTGCGTCGACTTTTTTGCCAATACCAAAACGCACTGTATTGACTCAAAGAAAAGGGTAATTTTTACAAGCTTTATATTAACGTGCAATGTATGTCCGGGTGGAATCTTGAATCTGAATTTTAAATCAGTTGTCTTTAACCGATTGAGCTGAAATTTGGTATACACGCTTATTTTGGATGACAATGCATGCTTAGATATGTGACGTCATTCTAATTTCAATATGGCGGATAATCCAAGATGGCGCAATAGTTATTTTTTCTGCACTACCACAGTATGGGTATCAAATGAAAGGGCTTGCTGAGGAGAACACAAAAACTAAGGGCAATTAACAAAAAGCTTGTTTTTAAAAAGTTTTTTTTAACATTAATTTTTCAACGAACATTGACAGTGCGAGCGAATATAAACGCGTGGGGGGGCGCGTGGCTTTAATAACAGAAATTCAATCTTTACATATACTGACCCAGAGTTTGTTCTGATACTGGCAAAATCTTCGACGGCGGGTGACGCCGCAGTGACTTTAATCTCATGGTACATCGACTCAGTGAAAATATAAACTTGTGAATAAAAGTTGTCTTAATGTGACCTATTAGTACACTATAGTTATTCCAGTTTTGGCTCGTCTCAAAAAAGGGCCTATATGAACCTAATAACCTAATTATTATTTATTTAATATGAAATCAGTAAAGTACTTAACTAGTTTTTGACCTACTACCTACTTGAGTTGTAATTATTTTGAAATAACTAGATAATTCAAATAAAACTGTATGAACCGAGGATTGAACTCAAAACTTTAGACAGACCACTATAAAACCAAAAATTCTGTAATCCTTATCAACGCTACATCCTGATAAAGCCTGTGAAAGTTCATTCAACCGTTTCTAACGCAATGCGGAAGCATCTCCGTCCCCAAATTATGGGTCACATACATATGTAGGTACTTACCTGGGGATCTAAAAATGGCCGCTTTTAGCAATATCTCTAAATGAATTAATTTTATGAATTGTTATATGCCCCCTTACCACTACTTGTCTCGCAGCAATGATGTTAATATTACTTTAAGTTTTTACAGTCAACTTAGTACAAAATCTGTCAAAAAATGACAATTAATATTGAATTAATAATACTTTAAGAGGTTGCGGCAAGGTCTCTAGTCTGTAGCAGTTCTGAAAATGTTTACAAAATGGTGATCTGCTAAAAAATCAGAAAACGGATCTATTTAAATGCTCAAAGTAACCTTACCTAATTATTGAGGAACAACCAAAATGCGGGTCAACTACGATGCACCTCAAGATACTTGTGGCGCACCCTATATCTTGCCACGTAACAGAACATCCGCCAGTCGCTACTAGATGGCGCGACTGTAGACACATCGCAATTCTACGCGTACATGAAATTGACTGCCATACAAAGTACTATGAAAATCCTAGCTCGCAGTACTGGAGTTCTGGACGATCTAAACTATATATACAAATTCCCCGACAATATCAGCGTAGCGGACCCCGCCAGGCATACCACCCGCCAGACAGGAAGATTCCCTTTTCCGCCAAATACTTATACCAGCAATACAAGTGTTAACATTATTTATGTATTTATTTGATGAGGAAGATAAACTTCAATCAAAAATTGTAAACCCATTTGCAACCTAACATTACAAGTTAAATGTATACAATTGGCGACATTGGACGGTCACGATATGAAGAACTGTGGCAACCTTCACGGCGGCGCGCCGCGGAGGTCGGCAGAGCACTAATATCATCAAGGGAATCACTCGGTTCCGCCATCGCCACGAATTGTGATGAATTTAAACTTATTTCCTCAAAGATACTACATAAACGATGAATAACGCCCTATCCATACTGCGGCGAGGGAGTTTACTAGACTGTATTTGGAAATGTACTCTGCTCATCATCACTAGACCAATGCACGAGGAAGGCGGCGTGTTGTGAAGCTTGCCACCAACACCTGAAGTGATGACGCCTCAAACAGACACCGAACTCGCCAGCGAGGTCGAGGAACCCCCTCTTCCGCTCGTAGGTGTATCTTTGCACCTAAGAGCGTAGTCACTACCTCTCCCCTCACGGTAACTGCCCAAGCCGAGGTCGTGCCCTCTGTGGCGCCCTTGAGCTAGTTGCCACCCCTTTCCGCCCTTAAGGCCTTGGTTGGAGTGCACTCTGCGCTCGCCACTCCTCCGGTAAAGCTGCAAAGGCCACCTCAAGGCCAACAGTGTAAGTCATTCAAAAAAAAAATGAAGTGATGACCACGACCACTCTGACAAGAGTAATACCGACAAAGAAAAAGTCAGATTAAACTTCAGTGGTAAAATCCACGCGATCACGCGACTGTATTCTCTAATGTCATCAATGACATTTCGTTGATAAATTGATTCTTGTATGATTTACAGGATTCATCCGCCATCTTTGCCATCCATTTTTATTTGTCACGACTATTTATTGAAATTATATTATTGTTAGACATGTGCAGAAAACTGGCTATTCGCAGATGAAGTCATTCTTCATCCTATGCCATTTGATCATTTAGTAAAAGAAGAAGAAGAGTTAATTCTGTTTGTTTTGCAAAAAATATCATGTTTAGACATACAGGTTCCTTCAAAATGTGTGTCGGCCATTTTATTAGGTTACGATAAGATCTAATAGGAGAAAGGGCTTGCCAGAAATGACCCGCATAAGTAGTATAGAGGTAAAGTTGTTTTTTACCTGGTCTGCACGAGAAACTACAGTACCGATTATAAAAAATCTTGCACTGAAATTTATATATTTATCTGCCTTGTTTCAGATTTCCTCATGTTGTTCTGCATAAGATAATTGTAAGTACTTCCCATGTCATGTAAATACATAAAATGCACCTCCGTAACGTCCCAAAACAGCCAATCCAAAGGCATCTCAAAATGTACTATGATAATTTCAGAAAATCTTTGGGAGTGGTTAATCACGTGGTAATCACGTGATTAATCTCCAAATCGTCAGTCTAATAAATTACAAATATTTTAGAGAATCAATGGATCGTCATTTTTGGCTGAGGGGTTAGTCAACTTGATTTTAGGAGTAACAATTCAAAGCTTAGTATTATTCTATTAATATGGGAACTGGTTTAAACCCTTGTAGGAAGAAATCCGTCATAGCACATACTTCGATCCAAATACGGTACATAAACACTTTGTTTGTGTTGAACCTTGGTGGTAAATGTGCAAGGCACGCAGTTCTACCTTATACGCGTTTAAATAGTTTCATTTTATCTAGCCGTGTGTCATGTTGCGTAATGATATCTAGTTCCTGTTAGAACAAAGAGCTTGGAACTTTTTTCTTATGATTACCATCAGTTTATCAACGTGTTGACTTCTTATGCTTTTTCTTACGGATACGCCTTAAGGTCTTGCCTAAACATTGACACTTCTGCAACTTGCAACTGCTTCATAGCAGGCACCACGATAAGGTGTCTCTTATTGAAAACGACCAAGAGTCTCGTAGTTTAAGTGTAAGCCCCTTGTTTCTCTACATTCGGAGGTTGCGGGTTCGATTCCCGTCCAAGTAATTTTTGGAAATTGCGTGTTTGTAGCTGGCTTCAGTCTGCAGAAGCAGTAGGTACTTAGCATTTCTTAGTATGAACGAAAGAATATTTGGCAAATGGCAACAGATAAGTGTTCAGCTCATCTTATGCTAAACAGCTAGTGTCTGATGCTGTTTTTAAGGGAACCTACAAAGCCTCGGGAATTCTGACAAAACGATAATATTTTGTTAGCTTGTTAGATGTTATTATGGGAACACGCCCCCAAAAGAAATTCAGGTTCTGATATTTTTACCTTTCTATGTCTTTCTTTAGTCCATCCTTCAGTAGGTACCCCGTGCACGCAATCAAAGCATTCATAGCAATGCAGTAGCGTAGGTCGTTAATATATCCGGTCAGTCTACAGCGCTGTGTCTTACACTTCAAGTAGGGACTTCCGCTGATGCCAGGGATGGCTGATTGAGGACATCAGTATATAATAACTATTTTCTAACCGTTATGTAGTAGCTCGTAGCTGGGCTCCATTTAATATAAGAACTCAGGAGGTCGAGGTACTAGGGCATCAAACCGCATGCATCCAAATTTGTTGTCAAATACCAAAACAAACTATATTGTCTCATACAAAAAGTTCATTCTTCAACGAAATGTCATTGACAGCGCAAACGAATTTCAACGCAAAATTGTGTGGCTTTTACCACAGAAATTCAATCTTTATGTATATTGACACAGAGTTCGTTGTTAATAGATTCATCACCTCGTCACATTCCGTTGAGAAAGTATCAACCCTACATTACCCGTGATTGCTGTGACACAGTGCAGACTATAAACCGTTGTATGTATGTGCGGATTCATCGAGCACTCTGTAATAAAGCTGTGTTCACACTTGGGCGGGATCCACGTCGCAAGCGGTAGCATCGCAGTGATAGATGGATTTCTAATACTACCGGAGCCTAAACACAGCCTTATCTGTCGCGGACATCCAACACTTCTAATAAATCTTGGTCGATGAGTCATATTCTGTAGCTATTTAGTAAAATAAAGTCACAGCTGAACAAGAAATGAGGAGGGTTAATGACGGAGCTATAAATCTGTAATATTATGTAGAGGTAGCAAATAAACTAAACAGTTGAAAGCTTTCTTTTAAAAGCCTATATAATTCTCCCTAAGTAAAATTATCAACAGGGTGTTTCAGAAGTCCGAAATAATACTTGACCGAAATAAGATGAGGAATTACCTGCGATTAGCGGGTATTTATGCTAATTTCGAGTAACTAATGGCAAGGATAAATTCAAATACACATTATAAATAATGGGCGATGAACGTTATAAAGATCACGGTTGTACCGATGTCCGCGGATGTTGAGGTAAACTACCAAACGGCTGAACTGATTCCGACGGGACTTTCACTGGCAGATAGCCCATGTTCCAAGGAGTAACTTAGGCTAGTTGTAATAAAAAAAAAATAAGGGATTTTTCCGGGTAATCTCCCTAAATTCTATGCGGGCGAAGTCGCGGGCATATCTAGTAATTAATATAAGTACAGTGCTGGGTGGCTTCAAATGCTTCTCAAAATTATTGATATTTAAGTTGTCAGTGATCTGGCATACGTCAGTATTAATTGTAACTTTGCCCGCGGCGGCTGTCGGCTGTTGCATAACGGACCGGTCCGCTCAAGGTCTGTGTCGATGCGCGTGCGCCGGTGTGTGCTTGATCAGCTACGTTATTGAGATGAGAGCTTGCTTGTTGAATGGAACGATTAGTTCCATAATCTTTTGTTTTTGTGAATGGCTTGATTGGATAACTTGTTTTTTTATGAATGACCGAAAGCTGATCTTAATAGATAGTAAACTGGCTGATTTTTTATCAATAGAAAAAATACAGCTTAGGTATTTAGTATAAAAAGTGGCATTAAGAACTTTTTTTAAATAAATCCTCCCGCAAACTGGGGCGTTATACCTAAGTCGCGCGTCTAAATATTTGCCAACGCTAAAACGCAAAACAATATGTATAAAGATTAAATTACAGTTGCAAAAGTCACGTGGGGGACGCGTCAAAATTCGTTCACACTGACGATGTTATATCGTTGAAAAATGAACTTTTTTACGAGTCAATACAGTTTATTTTGTGTATTGGAATAAAATTCAAGGCGTGCGTTTTGTCGCCCCAGTCAGTGGCTCCTTACATCTATGAGACGTGTCAAATGACGTCGACGCAACGAGTATTGAGATATCATTTCCTCGACAATTCTGACAGTTGGAAGATACTAATTTGTTTCTATGCGGTGGTGCTAAGCCCGCAGTGCAACAACCCCGACACCCGATCTCGTCTGCCGGATAACCGTAGGTAGACAGGATCCGTCTGGAGGTCCATACACATACATCGACGCATACGAACGCCTGCCCCAGTACTTCAAGCGTAGGTTGTAAACTTTTGTTGCAAATTTACAAAAATAAATATTGTCAGACAACACATTGTATGATTCCCAACTAAACCAATCGTGTAGCTTGCATACCTATGCACCTCCCCTTCCTACGCAAGTCTGGACCGGCCTGTCCAGACCGGCAACCTATACAGGTCTGGACACCTGTCCAGAGCTGCACCCTATACAGGTCTGGACACCTGTCCACACCAGGGAAAATTATGAAATCGCCATTTCAGAAATTCGCCACTGATGGGAATCGAACCCACAAACACCCAGTGTAGTGAGCCGAGCGGCTCACACCGACCACTAAGTCGTCGTCAATATTTAGGTATTTAAAAGCACAGACTTTTGACTTTGGTAAAAAATTTGACGCGTGCGATTGACTTCCCTATGAGCCCATGGTTTTATGGCAACAGGCTCGCTCCTCTATTAGGTATACGGGGTCGAAATAATAATGGATGAAGTGTGGGTACCTCTTCTTATAGGCAAGATGGTGCATAACCAGCTCTATTGCGTATTATAGAACTTACCTTCTACCTACCTCTAGTTAGACCTCATAAAAATAACGAGGTTGGTGGTTCGTGCGCTGGAGTGGAGCCCTTTAGCGGGTCACGACGACCACTTTCTCTGCGCATGCGCCCCGAGCCATGCGGTGAAATTGATCCTAGGAAACAATGGGTTTGCTGACTGCATATTGAACACTCCCAAACGGTTCGCATCACGTAATATGTCTTTACATAACACGGGGTTGGTTAGACACGTTCCAAATAGCTAGACAGTCATAAATTACTAGGCAAATAAAATCAAGGATTGAATATTTGATTAGCGCATATTATGAAACCAAAAATATTTCTTGAATAAAGAAATCTAACATTGATCATCATTCGCCTTAATTTTTCCCATTATCTGTGGTCGGTGCAGTATGTCTTTTTCTTCAATTCACTCCAATCTCATTCTTAACAACCTTTACACATTGAAATTAAACTATTTTACGGACTATTTTACTTTCTGCGTGGATCGGACCGCAAACAACAACTAAATATGAGGGTACCCAGTTATTAACTATGACATCAGTACGTCTAACACCTCAGTCCCCCCGTGACCATGGTTGCTGTAAAGCAGCCGAAACGTCGGGAAAATAAAATAGTAAATAAACGCGATAAAATCCGTAAAATAGTTTAATTTCAATGTATAGTATTCGCGTAAATACAAGAAAACAATATGTGAACCTTTACACACTCCATCCTTCTTTTCTTGGGTCTATTTCTCACTCTATAACCATCCATGTATTATACTCATCACTCTTTTAGTCACATGATAATCTAATAATAATAACATTTTTAAACAAACCTTTTTCCCTTCTATTAAAGATCTACCTGACCCAATATATAGAATATCCCAACAACAGATGAGTTATAGAATAAACAATAAATAAATAAGTACATGTTTGAAATAAAACGCGTGCAAAAGACAAAAAAGAAGGCGGATGAATCCGACTAAAACAAAGATAAATCTGTTTATGACATCTGGCACTGCGATTAAGATTCTCAGAAGCTCAATCTCTATGAATTCATCTCGCGAATCGCTTGCTGAATAACAATTGTCGCCGGCGGAGATCTGAAATCTTCGATAGGGTTGTCAATATCAAACACAAATTAATGTTATAAAAATATGATACTTTGAACATGATTTTTTAATTTATTTTTTCTACGCCAATTTTTAAAACCTTGCTGTACCTATCTTGATTTGTGAACATAAATAATTGCCCTTCGTAGATATAGTTTACGCTGCTAAATACTGTTTTTTTTTTTTTTTTTTTTTTATGAGATATGGAGACAAATTGTTATGGATGTGTCCTAAGGCCACAGCGCGGTACTTGCATCAAATAGGTACTCATAGGTCTGCCTGTACTTCCGAATCTATCATAGTTAAGTATAGTCTACCTTTACTAAGAGTTTACATATTAGCTACTTTATAATGCATCCAAAATATTATTTCGGACATCTGATACACTGTATATGTATCTCTTGAAGGTGAAGCCGTGAAGGATACACCCGGCAGCCCTATATATGATTAACGATGCGGATGCAAGCTTGTTTTTATGTCAGCGCTCCATACATGGAGGTATTATCATTTTTGACTATGCATGTTTCCTTTTACATAGGAATATTTAATTTACAATTATGTAACGGACTATCGTATTGCGTTTAGTTAATTATATCAGTTTAGTATTTTCCCTTGTGTTCTATTGAGTTAACTCGTAAAGTCCCGCGTGTCCCGCGTGTGCCTTTTCCCCTTAACTATACAGATTCCATACTCGTACGCGATTCTAAATATCTTTAACAATTGAAAATGTAAGCATAAACACTCTCTAAAGATTATTAAGTAATTATAGAGTTTTAACATATGTTTAAATAGACGTTGTAAAGAGCTTTTGTGGTGAGATTTTTGATGCCATTGTTAATGTGTCTCTAAGCGGTGGGCATAAGGTTGCCCACGGAGAGTTAATAATCAGATAGCATAGGTGCAAAGGAAGGACAGATGCTTAAAATAGTGTTGTTGGGAGGGCGTGGGCTGGCATCCAGCGTACCTTCGTCGCGAGGACTTACGGTATAGTCTAAGTTTAAAGCGTAGCAATAACGAAATGAGAGCTTTAAATGTTACCTAATATCTATGGTTAAAAGGTGAATTAACTCAAGTGCATTCGGTAACTTTGCACCCAGCCTAAAAAACGAAACAAAATTCACTGATTTCGAAAATATATATAACTCCATATCGCCCAAATTGGCACCTGAGTCACTTCGCATTTTACTCGTCGATATAGGTATATTTTTATCGTAAGGAAATTTACACGTCTATAAAACAAAGAGCGTGTGAGGCTCAACAACGCACAATGGCCCAGCATGGTGGACTATGGCCCAGATCTCTCTCACAATGAAAGAGTAATAAAGGCAATAGGTGCACCATGTATTACAGTGGGTGCACTATAAGTGCACCTCTGTCAAATCCTTTGTGAATACAGGTGTGGAGATGTACTGTAATGTATATTTTATTTTCAATGTGTTATACGCTCAGTGTCCTCGTACATAACATTAAGTATAAGTGATCAATAAATTAGGTAAGATCTATATTCTTACCAATTAAGTATCCCTTAAGTTATGCGATTTATAGCTAGTAATTCTGTCTGTTAGCTTAATAATCTTATGACTTGCACCATCAACTCAACATACCAGCGCATAATCAAAGCGTTGAGTTAAGGCCGACTGATAAACTTTTCAAATCGACAACTGGTTTTACTACTATATCTATCTATTGTTTAAAAGTACTTCGATCAACTATACAAGAGTCTTACAATACTCATGGCACAAGATTCCTCACGTAACTGTACAACTGGTAGGAATTATACTGACGTTAGTGGTTTGAACCTATCGCCTGCTCAGATGTCTGCACGGGTTGGGGATTTGATTCTCGTAATATGCAATAGGCATTTGTTATTTAAAAGTTTAATATGTAAACTTGAAGACGAGAATGTCCTTAAGTATTTTAAACCTACGTTGAAGAGTATTTTGTCATGTAATATCTTAGCTACCCTCTGACAAATCATCGTGCGTGGCCAGGCATCTCGTCCGCGGATCATCGCGTGAATGGAGACGCAGACTCCATGGTCCATAGTCCACCTTGGCATAGAAACAATGCAACCAGTTCCCGCCCCCATGTCGGATGGAATCCATCAATTATATTTTGTAATCCGTTTAGTGACCTATCAATAGTCGTTTGATAAATACGCGTCGACCCATTGGAATCAAACGGGTTCAATGCACATCAAACGCGTGCAAATTCAATTCAATTGTTAAAGTAATACAAACCAATTAAACACTGTTGTAAACTAGGTATAAGAATTATAGCTAAATTTTGTATATTACGAAACTAGGTAGATAAGTAACCAATTAAATTGTTAATTAATAACAAAACGCGCGAGTTTCGGAGGACAAGAACCTCGTAAAAAAACTTACACATTATCAAACTGGTTTTATTTAATTAGCTTAATTAATGGATATAATATTGTAAATAAAGAATCACCTACACGCCTTACTCAAAGCACAGATACATACTTAAAATGTATATATATATAATGTATATATACCTAATCAAACCTGTATATCCCGAAGGGGTACACAAAGCTGCACTACAGTGAACTTACTCTTCGCCGATGTATTTTAGTGCCAATTGAATAGGGGGCGAGCCTATTGCCATTATACCGAGCACTTTCCCCATCAATACGAGGGAAATTTGAGCCACAGTCCATCACGCTGGTCCGGGTTGGTGAACGTAACACGCCTTTTTAAAGACGTGCACGTTTCCTCACAATGTTTGCCTTCACTAATCCAGCAAGTGGTTATCATGATTGAAAATTACATCCGCACAAGAAATCCGAAAATCTCAGAGGTGCGGGCGTGGGATTTGAACATGCACTCCTTGCGTTCAAGGCGGGCGTTTTACCAACTAGGCTACAGTGGTAGCTTCCAGTATCAAGTACTCCAATACAAGATTGATACTCCATGTACGACACCTGTCTATATCCCATACGTTATTTGTCAAATTGTATATCGGAGCCATTGATCTTGATAACCAGTTAGTGGTCCGCGAGCGGTTTGACTATAAATAATCATTATAATGTTGTGTAAGTCTGTCTGGCTGTATCGACTGTGTGTTGTTAGGGGTCGCGACAGTCGTTGATAAATTATTTGATTGTTGCGTTAAAGCAGTGGTAGCCTTGTGGGAAAAAAACGCACACCTTAAACATAAGGGGTGCAAGTTCAAATCTCGGGCCCGCACCTCTGAGATAATTTTGAATAATGAAGAATGTAATTTACAATAATGATTACCACTTGCTGATCGGTGAAGGAAAACATCGTGAGGAAACCTGCACGTCTATAGAAAGGCGTGTGAAGTTCACCAACCCGCACTGGGCCAGCGTGGTGGACTATGGTCCAAAATCTCCCTCGTATTGAGGGGGAATGTGCCCGGTATAGTGGCAATAGGCTCGCCCCCTATTACATTGGGACCAAAATACATCGGCGAAGTGTGGGCGCACTGCAGTGCACCCCTGCCTACCCCTTCGGGGAATACAGGCGTGATGATGATGATGATGATGTATTTTCCTCTTGGCCTATATTAAGTTTCTTCTTAATACCTCTGTCCACTACACTGTTCTACTATGAACGTATCAGACATGTTGTTAAAATACAAAACTACTACCTAAGTACCATTATGGTGTTAGTATTAATATATTAATATTAATATACTGCACCCGCGACTTCGTACGCGCGGAATTAAACAACCCTAATTATTTTTTCGACATAAAAGTAGTCCAGGTTACTTCTTGTAACATCAGCTAGCATAGGTTCAGCCGTTTAGGATATTACCCGGAATAATAGTATTTATGTCCTTCCCACAGAAGCCTAATGCATTTTTTCAAATAAAAGTACTCTGAGTTACAGCTATCTGCTAGTGTTAGTCTCGTCAAAATAGGCAGACCTATCAACTATGTTAAAAATAAATTTGTTAAATAATTTGGGAAACCCATATTGCTTAGTGTGTAACATCTTACGCTCAATGAAGGAGACCTAAAGATAATATAATAAAGAATTCACGCTCTTTAACATCAGAAACAAGTTAAACCAACCGTCGGTATTATTTAAATAGTATTATAATAATACATAATATAATTTTATAGAGGTCGCAAGGATAGCCATAAAATGTCTCTGATGGTACGATGAAATTGATTACATATGTTAATTTATATAAAATATTTTAAGTTGAATACAAAACGTGTGACATTGGTAGGCCAAAAACTAGGCAATGCAGGGTCATCCGGATAGTCATTATCATTAATCATAGAGTAGATAGGCAGAATTTTAATATAGATAATCTTGGAGCCGATCCTGATTCAAAGAAATGGTATAAAGTTAGGAAGAAGGTAAGTAGTAGAACAAATTGTTCTGAAACTAATAAGAGGTACTGTAACTTATAATACGAGTGTAATTTTAGTCAAATTATAAATACATAACTATAAATATAGCCAGACAACACATACTCATCGTATGATCCCAAACTAAGCAAAGCTTGTACTATGTACAATATGGCGGATCATCCAAGATGGCGGAATAGTATTTTTTCTGCATTGCCACAGTATGGGTATCAAATGAAAGAGCTTGCTGAGGAGAACACGAAAACTAAGGGCAATTATTTTTTTTAACTTTTCGTTTTGTTTCGACATATGTCGAATCAGACATGATGTCGATCATGCGAGAATCGCTCCCCTGTAAATAATAACGAATGTCTACTTCAGAGATCTAATTATTATGTAGGTAACGTAGGTGCGATAAATATTCCTAACTCAAGCGCAGCGGCTGGCTAGAATCGGTCGATTTGCATAAACTTCTCAGTAATATTGCAACAAATACAGTTTATCTCAGAAGCTAATATTCTTTGAATTTGTTTGCATAATTGAATAGCAATAATATTTTAACCAAATCATATCACACCATCGATTTTGGACTTTATATGTACATCCTGAAAGTGCAATAAAGGTTGGGTTGAAACTATACCTTACAAGCTATTTTATTTTAATCATCTACCTACCGGTGTTTCCCTTCAGAAGATTGATTGACTGGTTTTGTTAGTAGATGTTGTAAGTTATGTTAAAGTGATTGGAAGTGGGCTTACGATGAATTCTGTTAATCTATGTATGCAATTACTTACTTATTATACGTACCTATTGGAATCCTAGTTATCATTCTACGTATTAGTTTATAGCTTGACGATAAAATGTAGGTAATTATGAAAGGTCAAACAACAAAAAATTGTATCACCACCCATTCGGAATGCATTTCTTACAAAGAAGAATGGATAAGAAACTCCATGGTTACTCTTTTCCAACACATAATGAAGAATCGGACCAAGTATCGTGCCTTGAGGGACACCAATAATATTTTTTTATTTGTTCACAGTGAGGCGATGGAGAGCCGTGTCGGGCTGGACTATATAGTTGAACATGCCGAATACACTGGCAAACTCGCCGCGGCGCTCACCTCACCAGCGCCACCAGTCAAGAAACAGGTTAGCAACGCGATCTAGCGCTTTTGTTAAATCAATTTATTATCCCGAACTTGCAAATTATTTTAACTTCCAAATTCTAATAAAACTAACTATGTTAAGTATAAATGAATAATATAATATGGACGTAGTTAAACAAATAGGATCCAATCAACATCCTGTCAGTTTTGAGATATGGTGGCTTGGAGTTTGTTAATGTATTACCTACATGCGAAACATGTGGGATAGTAACCTAGGTGGTAATAATGCTATTTGATTTTATTTTTCGATGGGATCTTTTTTGTTGGTTGAGAAGGCCTCCTTTAGGAACTGTTTGGTATACTTATAATAACTCATTTTCTCATTTCAAATTTGATTTGATTTCTTTTTGTCAATTTTGTGGATTGTTCCTTTTTGTCTACGTCCATTTATGCGAATCAGAATAAGAACGAAAGTTTTTTTAGTACATGGGAATTATTACATTGTGTCTAATGATAGAAATAAAAAAAAATAAAAAAAAAATAAAATTTATTTGGAACAAAATAACAGCGAATTCAATAATAACAATAAAAACGTTGACAATTGCGAAAGTTAAAAACTGTGTTGCAATGTCAGCGCCCATATCCCTAAAATGCGTATATTGCTCCATACATGACAAAATTATAATAATAAAAATTTAAAATTAACATAAAAATAAAAATTCGCTCTTTGTGTGTGTGTGTGTGTGTGTATGTGTGTGTGTGTGTATGTGTGTGTGTGTGAATGTGTTATGAGTGAAAGTATGTATGTGTAATCAATGTCCAGGTTATAATCAAAATTTTAAAAGATTTTCGGTGTCATCATACGACAAAGTTATAAGCCAAGAAGTACATTTTCTTTTACATTTATTGTGAGGAAGTGAATGGATTTCTAATGCTTTATTAACCTTGTTGTACATTGAACCACTTAGGTAGTAAAAATGACGACTAGCTGCTGCAGTTCTGCGTGGTTCAATTTGGCACACCCGATTTGCGCGACGAGTAGCAAGATTAGGTTCGAACGGGAGCTGAGAGTGTTTTCTTAAGATTATAGCTAGAATAAAGAGCTGTCTAGCAGTTAGGACCTCACATAGAGTATACAGGGAAGATGTTGGGAAGCGAATAGGTTTAAATGTTATAACCTTTAAGACGGCTCTTTGTGCTCTTTCAACTCTCAGCATCTGTGTTTGAACTGAACCTCCCCATGAGGTGATGCAATATGACAGGATCGACTGGGCGAGTGCGTAGTACACCATTTTAAGGCACGCAAGATCTGTGCAATTTCTTAAGTTTTTAAACGTGAAAATTAACTTTCTGAGTCTGACTACAGTACAGTCAATATGAGGCTTCCATGACAGAGAACTATCTAACCAGACACCAAGATATTTGATATTGGGAGTGCGTTCCAGTTGTGGGCATTGGCAGAGGTCTGTAAGGTTGTGACATGTGTGAGCGCAAAGAGTGGAAGAAGAGGAGGGAGTATCAATACAGCGATTGGAAAAGGCGATATATTTGGTTTTGGTTAGATTTAAGGTAAGTAAGTTGTTTGAGAGCCATTTTAGAACCATAGTTAGAGCAGCCGTCGCTGAAGTATAAGCCTCATCCCAAGTGTTTCCTGTAATGAGTAGTACAGTATCGTCAGCGTACATTATGGTTTTACACATTGGAATAAATAGCTTGCACAGCTCATTAATATAGATGAGAAATAGGGTAGGTCCGAGGACACTTCCTTGTGGAACTCCATAGCTTATATCTGCTTCTATGCTAACATGATCGTTTATTTTTACCACCTGTCGACGTCCAGATAGGTAATCTTTGAAAATCCGAAGGGCAACACCTCTAACTCCTATGTGGGTAAGTTTATCAAGTAAGATGGGAACAGAGACGGTATCAAATGCTTTAGTAAGGTCAAGAAAAATACCGATGGTTTTTTGTTTTTGATCAAGGTTTTTAACAATTGAGGTAGTAAGTTCAAGTACAGCATCTTCAGTCGATCTACGGCTTCTAAAACCATATTGGTTATCGGATAGTATACCATGTTTATTTAAAAAGTTTATCAATCTAACATTGAGGAGCTTTTCAAAGATTTTGGATAGAACATTAAGAACAGATATAGGTCTATAATTATTAATATTGTCTTTATCTCCACTTTTATGAATTGGATGTACAAGGGCTTTTTTAAATACATTAGGAAATGTACCAGAAGTGATGCATAAATTAAAAAGGTATTTTAATATAGGTACGAGGGTGCGTCTAGCTGCTTTGATTATTGATGTTGGAATACCATCCCAGCCTACGGCACATTTATCTTTAAGATTTGAGATTATATGTTCAATTTCATCATCGTCAGTAAGAAATAATGCCATTGTTGGGGATGAACTTGTGTTAGGAGAAACACAGGACTGAGGGGCAGTTGATGGATTGGTAAATTTATTCGTGTTTATAATTTTGGATGCCAATTCTTTTCCCACATTAGCGAAGAGACTGTTAACCATATTAACCGATGTGGAAGGACTGTGAGACAGTTTCAGTAACTCATCAGATGAATTGTTCGGGTTAGATTTTAGGTTAGTAATATTCTTTATAAGATTCCAGGTGGCCGAAGGATCACCTTTAGCCTTCTGGAATTCTTGTCGTTCATATTCACGTTTAACTTTTTTTAATAAGCTGTTACAAAAATTGCGGTATCTACTAAATGTAAGTTTTATGATTTCATTGTTTACATCTCTTTTAAAAGTCTTATAAAGTTTATCTCTATGACGTATGCATCTTAGAAGACCAGGGGTTATCCAAGGTTTAATAATACGTAGACGTAAATGTAGTACAAGCTAGGATCAAACGATTATTTACCTAGAATCTGCAGTTTCAGAACGATTAATCAGTTAGAAAGATCTTAAACTCAGGCTATGCAGACTATGGTCAGTTAAAATCAGAATAGCTATTTTTTTTTAATCTACCTTGTAAATGTGGTCATATTAGGGAAAATATTACAGTAGTATCTGTGCATAATACTTTCATGAATGAAAGTAGAAATCTTCTGAAATCTATTGAAGGCAAGATAATAATAGTTGTTGAGCGTTAACACGTCATGATATTCAATGTTCCCAGGTGTTCGAGTTACTATCGGCGCTATGTGTCTACAACGCCGATGGCTACGCGAGGGCTGTCGACACACTAGAACGATATAAGGTAAGCCCGGCACTTGACAAAGACACTGAACTTACTCCTTCAGCGAGCGTGACATAATTTATCAACTACTTAATACCAATAGAGATTATGTTTGTGACAATAAGTTTACTCCTATCAAGTATATTTCGGAGATAGATCTATTCTCCTAATTTATGTAAAATTATCACAAATCACATTAGACTACTAACTAACAATTAGCTTATATAAAGAGTAGGCTTATAATGGCTAGGGTGAAGATTAAATCCGGAAACCTTCAGTCACGCAAGCGGCCCCTCTAACTTATAGCCTCTTGATACTAGAACTAACATATATATTTTTAAAGGTCTCCTATTACAAGTCTCTGCAAAGACGATATGAGCAGTGATACAATAACTTCATTTTGTAGACGCTGAAATGCGAAAGGTACCGCCTCAGCGTAGTAGTGGAAGAGCTGAAGAATGCCACCACTACGGACTACAAGACTGCGCTGGTGGCCTTCATCAACTGCCTCATCATCTCAGCGCCGAGGCTACCCGATAGGATACGAGTCCGGAACGAGTTTATTGGTAAGAAACAATTTTGTAATACATAAATAATACATAATTAATACATAAAGCTTCTTTTTCAACTAGGGACTCTAACGTGGTTAGATAATGTTGTTATTTGACCTATAAATTTCGTTATTAAAGATAGACTAGCCTCAAAAATTTATAAGTACCTATCTAATACTTAAAATATTGAAGTCACAGTGATATTAAACATATTTCTAAAGTGTAAAACCAAAACGAGCTGAAAATCATAGAAGAAAAATCTACGAAAACTATCGACGAAATTACAGTCAATCAATATTTATAATATTTAATTTAAACACTGAGTACTTATTTTCTTTTCTGCCTACTTAATTGACACAATACTATTTGTTTCAGGTCTCGGTCTACTGCCTACGTTAAATAATTTAAGGTAAGAAAACAAACAGATAAGCAATGTTTAATTTCAGTATTGACAGAAAAAACTACGATTCCCACGGGAATATCAAAAGTGATAGTCACTGTATTGTTTTAATAAAAGCTTCATAATATCCGTTAGGTATTATTGAATATAAAACCGTACATGAGGAACAGTTATGTACGTTTAATACGATAAATCAACGCATATATGGGCCTATATCCATTTACAGATTATACTTACATAAAAAAAACAAAAGGATATACGTAAAGAAATAAAAAACGGGGCGGTGTGCAAAACATGACAAATGACTGGACAAAAACTAATGGACTCGATTTCGATGTCATCAAGATATAAATTATTGTATTAGATTCATAGATCAAATTAGTTACTCAGTTTTATCTAGGCTAACTATTGTGCTGTATTATTTTGGCTGCATAACTTCTTATAACAACTGCTTAAAAATAAACTTGTGCCCTCTTCCAATTTCACACAAGTTATTTAGCTTCGTTTCCTTAGCTCGCCCACCAAGACAGGCAATACTAGAGTCACGGATTATGTCAAATCAATACAACCCCTGTCATAATTCATAAGAGAGACAGACAAAATTAGAATGTAGCATTTCGTCTTGTCACAACTGACTGTGCTAAACTTGCAATTAATTTACCAAAAGGACTGCAAATATAATATCAAATAATATTTTGTACAGAATTAAAATAGAAATATCGACTTATATAATAATTTATTATGTTTTGTGCCAGTCTTTTTTGTTCAGCTATTTGGTCGTCTCAGTCCACTGGTTTTATGGTGGTAACACAATAAGGATGGTGTGTAATTGGTACAAAAAACGAATTAGAAACAACATTGAACAAAAAATATGATTGATTTTGTTTTCGATGTGTAACTAATATGTTTGTCGCAAAAAAGAAAAAAAAAACTATTGAAACCAGACAACAAATTGAACCTTCCTGTTATATTAAATAACCGTATTTCCTTTTATAACACCGTTGTAATTCAACTGCAGTTATTAAATGCATGGAAAATAATAAATCAAATTCTAAAAGTACATTTTCATGTAGACAAGAGACCGAATTATAAAAATAAAAAAAATCTGTCGTTAAGCACAATAAACTCCAGGAATTATTATCATTGATCATCACAAAAAGAACTAGAATATAAACATGCAAATCCAACCTGTTTCTTGTGACTCTATGTAGAGACACGTAGAGCACTGTGTTTCATCTTAAAGTATATTTTCTTATTGGAAACCTCTACATTATTGACAAATTCTCACCGTCTAAGCGATATAAGAATACCATTCTACATTATTGAAAATTTTGTCATTGAGGGTCATGGAGTCTTACGGCTACAGCTAAAAGCAATATTCAATGAATATTACTTAATACTTTCTGACAGATTTGTTCTTAGTGAACCCGTCAAAAAATGAAAGTATTATTAAAACGATAAGTACTGTAAAATGTTAATGGCAAGAGGTCTGATTATGATGAGTCAAGCATGATAATTTTGATAAGCGTTCATTGCTTACCTTAGCTCCTCCACGCGAACAAATCTCAATAAAGATTGTTCATTGTGCAAATACAGTGTTAAGTCGTGTCACCAATAGGAAAACACACAAAAAGGCTCCAATGCGTAGGCGCATCCGTTCGACCGCAGTCCAAATATGGCCGTCTAACCGCTGCGGTGCCGAGAATAATCTTATACTGCAGTAGTATAGCTGCGTGGAAAATATAGTGACTAATTGGACTTTGAACTTTAGGGTCCACTCTTGCTTCAATAAAAAGCAGCAATGGGTAATGCAGATACTGAATCAAAATATGACTGCTCGATAAATACGTGTTTACCGGGAACCGATATATCCACTGACGGAACATTATGTATAGAAGCATTTAAAAAAAAAATCAGCCCACTGAGCCCTGCCGGATCTTCTCAGTTGAGGTCGTGTTTCGATCCGGTAGTAGTATAGTAGTATATAAGAAAAAGAAATATAAACTTGACAATTTGTAAGTACCCCATAGGCATATACAGAATATTTTTTTAGTTTGACTTATTCTATCGAGCTGGGCCCCAAGTCCCGTAACTATCGTTGTCGCAAAAATTTTAAGCCATGAAAACAACCTTTTCCATAATGGTAGCTCGAATATGTCTAGTCTAATAGCTTCAAGGTCACATCGTGTAATATCTATACTGGTCATAATCTAGGTGCCATTGATAGAAGATGTTGTTTTCATGCCTTAAAAAATGAAGTCAAAGCAACTCCCCAACAATAGTGTTAGGATCCAGGGGCCCTGTTATGGCACCTATAATCTGGCAGCTTATGTAAACGTTCTCGAGCAGTCGGCTTCACCGTGTGAACACGAGGCTGTATTTTAACGATTAGTCGCTAAAAGATCAAGTTGCAAAAGTTCTACGAACGTAGTAACTTAAAATTCTCTATGATTCATAGTATCAAGGTCTCAATCATCAAATATACGCACATTTTACCCATTAGACACGCTACCTCCGTTCCTAATTAATAATAGTGTAAGGGCACACTAATAGCTGGTAGAGTCTTATTCAAAATGCTCTACCACCCAAAACGACCACAGTAATTTCAGTAACCGATGTTAATGTACCGTAATTGCAGTCTTTGGTCTTTAAATGGCCTTACATTAGACCAATCATGGACTACTCAGCCTTGATTACAGTACTGAGCCCTTTAGATATTCTGCATCAAGGATAAATTCGTTTTTGAAAGTTATCTAATATAAGGTACAAGACGGTTATGATATGTCTACCAAAAATTTTGTCATACATTTCTTGACGTATCTCATATTGACTCGTAGTCTTTTGTCTATATGAGGACTGTCGGGAAATATAATGTAGATATCCTTCATAATTTTTGGAAATTTGAAAACCGTATTAGATATTACTCAACAATTATTGGAATTTAAAAAAATATCTCTAATCTGAAATTCCTTAACAGACATGAAGCATCTAGTCACCCTGATCTGGGAGTCCAGCTTGACGTATTCGAGGAGCAGCGGGAGAGCGACGAGGCCCAGGGCCCTGGAGGCATCAACCTTAACTCACATCTAGATGTCTTCTATGCAATACTGAAACAGGTACATATGGACAATGCTGAAGTGAGAGTTATCTTGCGAAATTACCACCATCTTGTGTGTAATTAGAAGAAGGTCGGATGAGAGAAGGCTAAATTATAACTTAAATTAACTTGCCAGGTAGCAGAAACCCCTCAAGAGATTCCATTCTTGAGCATTCTGCAGCATCTCCTCAAGATAGATCCCAAGGAGCCGGTCAGCGATATAGTGTGGGATACGGCAGAAACGTTGGTGCATAGAGCAACGTTGCTAGAGTCTAGGGAAGATGCTGCGAAACTCCTGAGAGCTCCTAGTGTGCAGGTATGTATATTTGAAGATCTGGAATAAAACACCGATTCGCGATTACGATAATGATAACTTTATTTGTCTATTTCTAGGCGAAGATGGGTTGCACGTGTCAACACAGGGACCTATCAAGCAACGGGAGAAAGCAGAGTCTGCAGCGAGCCTTATCACCACCTCCACCACCTCCGCCTGCGCCGGCGCCTGTTGGAGGTATACCCCAGAGACGATCTAATAGGCACACTATGCACGTATAGTGTATGCCGTGAAAACATAACAACACCTCTTTGTTTTGTACCAGGTCCTCCCCCACCGCCCGCGCCGATGGCGCCCCCTCCCCCCGCAGCGTGGGGCCCACCTCCACCCCCCGTGCCACCGCCTCCTTCCGCCGCCGCGCCCGTTCCACCCGCACCGGTGGCTACAGTCAAGCTGCCGCAGCAAGAAACTCCTATACCCAAAACAAAGATGAAAACTATCAATTGGAATAAGATACCTAATAATAAAGTAAGTTGAGCCCATTTTTATAAATGTTTAGTTTCATTATGTATCCTGAAAAGCAGTTTTTTTTATAATCTAAGCAGAATAGAATCAAAAGATATACATATTAGCAAAAAAAATTAAAATCGTTCATACCGATATTTTTCCATTTCAGGTAATAGGCCAAAACAATATCTGGTCGCTAGTAGCGTCAAGTCACAAGCATTCGCCAAAAACAGACCTGGACTGGAGCGAGATTGAAGGACTCTTCTGTCAGCAGGTAGTTAATTAACCCTTACATTTCTATACCACATAACATCATGGAATTTTAGCCACATTGACTTAAGTCCTTGGAGAATACCTGCTGTTTGGTGGATAAATTCCAGAAACCTTTCATTTCTAGATCCAGCCAACTGGCTCAGCAGGGTCATCACCTAGGCTTGGCCGCAGCCCAATCTGCGACAGCTCGGGTGAAAGGAAACCTAGGAAAGAATCTTCAGAGATCACACTACTGGATGGAAAGAGGAGTCTCAATGTCAATATATTCTTAAAGCAGTTTAGAAGGTATGTTCTTAATTCGACTAGAGGCTAGCCTGATTATACGACCTACGATAAACCTTTCTGGCTAACTACACCACGGACCGCAGTCATATCTTTAAGCCAAGATTCCAATCATTTCTGAGTTGTTACTTGATATAAAGAATCTTGTTGTGTTCCCAATGAGAATCATAAAAGTCCTTTTTCTGGAGTCCTAACGAGTCTCGATGAGTTTTATGAGAATATGAAACTAATTGGACTTAAAAATTACAACAAATTCAATGAAATGCCGCAACTAAGTTATACGATGTATCTTTGTTATTTTCAGTTCCAATGATGATATCATCCAGCTTATCCGAGAAGGTTCTCACGATGACATTGGTACTGAGAAGCTGCGTGGACTGCTGAAGATATTACCGGAGATAGATGAGTGCGAGATGCTGAAGGCATTCTCCGGTGACGTAACCAAGCTGGGCAACGCTGAGAAGTTCTTGATACAACTTATTCAGCTTCCCAAGTAAGTTATTACCTATAATAAAATTTCTACCTAGTGTTAGTTATCATAGCGTTTATATTAGAACCTATGTAATTAGGAACATCTTCCAGTTGACCTTGATTTAGCGAATTAGCAATTCTTACACGGATTAACTTTAGTCTTCTTTTCTGTACCTAAGTACCTTCAGACTGCCGTAATGACTGTTACAGAAATGGTAGATTTGCTTTATTATCTTATAAGTTGTAAGTTATTCTCTTAAATGTCTTAACTCTACTATAATGGTTTCGTTTTTGTGTCAGTTATAAACTACGCATAGAGTGCATGCTCCTGAAAGAAGAATGGGGTTCTACGTCTGGATACTTGGAGAGTGCTATCAACGCGATATTGGTGGCTGGTGACGATCTAATGTCGTCAAGAGCTTTACAGGTGATTTATCGAAGATATTTATATTTCAAATCCGACGCAACTCAAGCTGCAATTTTGATAAAAGGACGAAATGTTAGAAACGTTATGATAACTGAATGAAACTTATTTTTATTTCAGGAAGTGTTATACATAGCGTTGATATCGGGAAATTTCCTGAACGCGGGAGGTTACGCGGGCGGCGCTGCGGGGGTGAAGTTGTCTTCCCTTCAGAAGCTGCCAGACATCAGAGCCAACAAGCCTGGCATGACACTCATGCACTATCTCGCTATGGTAAGTATTACGAATTACCTTATCGCAGTAGCTAGATATTATCTGCAGATCTGCTGCCACCATAAGGTGTTGAGTCTGCCAACTCAAATTAATCGCGACAGACTTGTAATTGACAGGAAATTAACTGTAGCGATACACTTAGCATTCATTCTGTAAAGAAGTTGCAAAAAAACTAAATTCTTACAAAACATTTCTGCCTCATTTATCTAAGAAGATATATTTTCTGTCTGTTACCATTATATTGCTTGCATTTATTATTTCCAAAGACTGTAGTGTAACTTTAATAACTGCGACCATATAGTTTTTCATAAAATACCCATATTCATTATCATCTTAGCCCTGCTAATAGATAGAAGGGTTCAACAAAAGAAGCACTGTGGTTTACACTGACGTAAGGTAAAGAAACTATTTAGCATAACATAACTCCCTTTATAGCAAGCAGAACGCAAGAATAAAGAGCTGATTCACTTTGCGGATGACACACGGGTGCTGGAAGAAGCGGCTAAAGCGAGCGTAGAGCAACTTTATAACGAGATCAAGACCCTAGAGCTCAGGATCGGGCAGCTGAAGAAGGAGATACAACTGCCAATCACGCAGCAGGACATAAAAGAACAGATGGGAGATTTCTTGCAGGTACTATTTAAAGCGTTACCTTAAGGGCTTTCGTGTTACCTGCAATGAAAGGGAGGGGGGGCTAACCATCAATTGCCATGACTAAGTCTGCAATGATATTCATGTCTATGTTAGGTGGCAGATCAGGAAGTGACAGCACTGAACAAAGACATGGAGGAGGTGGAGAGCATCAGGAAGCAGCTCGCAGAGTTCTTCTGCGAGGACCCTGTCACCTTCAAAATTGAGGAATGCTTTAAGGTCAGCTTAAAACCTTTTCGTACTCGTACATGAATTATTTTTGTCCCTGAAGTTGTAGACACCTCAATCCATTTCATCTCATCCAAAGATTCTACATGATGTATAATCCAATATCGAAAAGACAAAGAGAACAGATTTGATACTTCTATCTCCTGCTATTGTACCTGACCATCTAGGTCAGGTACCCAGATGGGTAAGAACTTAAAGTTCAAATATGAATGGCTTTCTTTCAGATCTTCGTAGCATTCTGCAGTAAGTTCCGTTCGGCAGTGAGTGACAACGAGAGGCGGCGCGCTAACGAAGAGCAGGCGGCCGCGCGACGCAAGGCCAGGGATGTCGCCGCAGCCAGGATCAAGACTGGTAACCACACTTTTTTTTTATCTTACTTGTTGTCTTATATTGAGACATCTATTATATGTTATTATAGATTAATATATGAATTTCCTCATAACGTAATACTTAATACAATATAAACTTATGTTTCCTATTGTTTAGGTGGCAGTGTATGCAGTACACCAGTGTCGGAGTGCGAGTCTCTCATGGAGTCACTACTGCTGGACATCAGGAATGGACTGGGGAGGAGGTCGTTGAGGAAACCGCATGACCCCTCGCCTTCGCCCGGTGAGTATTCTCCCTACTATAGACTCGATAAGAATGAAGAAAGCATGTGAGTACACATACAGACAAGTTTGACCAGCAACGAAGTTCAAAACAAGGAACTTAAGAAATTTCTGAACTTTGAGTAGTTTACCAAAATATCTCGTGATCTAGAACTCTTAAAAACATGACACGGATTAAAAGTCTTCATAAAATGCCCGTGATTAAAAAGATTTTATAACATCCCTCTTTATTGACAGATGTGACCCCGACTGGCAGTCTACGTAGACGCAGTAGAGCAAGTCCTGGTGATGATGAGGAAGGTCTGCTGGAGTTCCTGCGACATTCTTCACCCGCAGCCAATGACCTTCGGGAAAGAAGCGCTTGGGGCAGTCTAGGTAATTTTACAGAAAATACAACAATATACTACATTAGTAACGTTTCCTTGATTTCTGTCTTCTTTTGGATACCTATCTACTTCAAAGGTATCCTTAAGTCCATAGCGTCGTATATAGGACTTTTAATGATGGCACAACCTTCGTTCTAGATCGATCGTGGTCCCGCCGCGGGCCGGCGCGTGCTAAGCTGGAGATTCCAGACCAAGAGAGGGAGCGACCAGCTTCACCGCGCGCGCCGCCTTCACCAAACCCGCAACCAGAACTACCCACACCCAAACCCAAGTACGTAACCTCATTGAACTATCTGATGAATGGATAGTGTCCATTTTAAGAAGATTTTTAGATCTAAACATATTTTCAGATCAGAAGTTTTGGGCGATAACAAGTATTAATGAACCCCATCTAAAAGTATCATAGAGCCTACACTACCATACAGAAAAGTACACTATCACAAGGTACAATGTTAACCGGTTGTTTTGTTGCAGAGAATGGCGCCAGAAGATCGAGTCGTGGCTGCGTGCGAACAGCCAGGAGGAGAAGCGCGACGCGGAGCTGCGCGAGCGCGCCAAGCGGCTGCAGGCCAACCGGCGGTCCTTGGAAAACGACTCCGGTATATACGCACTTCAAATTTATTTAAACCTAAAGTAAATTCAGTATTCTGACCCTCTTGTCTCTTTTAATTCCTATGGATAGTTTAGAAGCCTCCATGTAGGCGAACTAGTTATGTTATTTTGACAGTCTAAGCAAGAATGCGGCAGAGTGGCAGGAGTAGGCATTGTTAAACAAACCAGTGTTCTGGAGTTATTCAAGATAAAGATAACCTACGCCCCCGAACGTATAGTATTCTGATGAAGACTTCTCAGCCCTAGCTGAAATTTCATGATAGGATTATCAAGATCTAGGTGTCTACAAAATACACTATAACTGGGGATGCTTCATATATAGGCGTCACGCTGTGGCATCTCGTAAGATCCCTAGGGAACCGAGTCACTCTGGTGCCGCTTATATATTGCACTCGCACCAGAGTTTCAATCTAAGGACGGGCCTGCAACCTCACAGCCGTTTCGAGTTCATTACTCGTAGACCAAACTGGCATATGACAAGGTATGGTGGTTGCAGAGAGCGAGCGCGGCGGCAGCGCGGCGCTGGCCCCGCTGGCCGAGGCGCGCGCGGAGTGGCGCCCCGCCGTGCTGCCGGACACCGACGTCGTGCGCGCGCTGGAGGCCATCGAAGGTAACCCTCGCACACCTTATTTGACTTTCATTTTTAATAAAACAAACCAGGCTGGAAAAATTATTTTACACACACTAAACTTAAGGCTAATTTTAAGTACTCTGACCCCCACATCAGAGGTGAGCACGCGGACCGGGTCGATAGAGGCCCGGATAAAATAAAAAAAAAAAAAAAAACCCTCGCACACCGCACTCTATCTCCCTTGTAAATTCCTTACATCATCTAGCATTAAAACACCATCACTAAGTAAAAAGATTATGGAACGGCGTTATGAAAAAGGTACATAATTATTTTCCAGATGTCCAGCCCCGAAAGAAGGACACCAAGGTGCCTTGGAGGAAGACGGAGGAGAACGAAGAGATGAGAAGACTCAGGAGGCAGCGGTCCCGGCAGCACATGGAGCCGCCGCAACCGCTGGTGGCCATCACGGAGGAGCGAAAGCTGCCCGATATCCAGGTCACCGCCGACGACGCGAAGGTGGAAAGCCTAGATAAGGATAGGATAGAAATAGACTCCGATAACGTAGAAACCCCACCGGCTCAGAGGAAACTCTTCAATCCACCGCCCGAGCGGGAACCGTGCAGGAAGTTCCAGCCGCAAATACCTACCATCACCAGAGTGAACCTGAGTGAAAAGGCTTCGGCGGAGATGAAGGACCTATGTCAAGAGATCTTAGGAGACGGCCAGTTTGACAGATTCTCGGCTGCGAGAAGAACGAGAAGGTATAAGAGAAGTACCGAGGTGAGTTCTCCTGAGGAGGAAAAGAAACCGGAAATAACGAAGGAGCTCGTCGCGGAGACCCAAGTCATGAGGCCCTCGAAATTAGACGTCCAGGCTTCTTACGCAGTGGAAGCGGCTCAAGAAGTCAAGCCCGTTGCGATTATCAAAGATGAGAAGGAGAATAGACTAAAACGCTGGCAGGATAGACTTAAGAACCAAAGCACAGAGAAGAGCACCAAAGAACCGAAGCCGTACCTCCGCATGAGGCGACAGACTTCCATAAACCAGGAGGATGTGCAAAAAGCGATAAGGGAACTCAAATCTCCGACTGAAACACCCACTGGGGTGTGGTCCAGGGATGCTTATAGGAGATCCTTGAACACGAAGACAGAAAGAGTTCCAGAGAAAGTGCCTGAAAGGACCATGTCTCCGAGGATACCGAAGGTTAAGAGTGAGCACGAATTAAACGATGAAGGTTTCGAAGAAACTCAGAGTTTGAACTCCGAAAGCGCATCCCAAGGCGCTTCCTCGGGTTGCAACGTGGAGTGTGACTCCCCAGTGCCCAAGATCGCCAAATCGCCAGTGGTTCCAAAGAAGTTTTCTACCAAAGAGACAAGGACGCCTCCGCGGACGCCCGTCGACCCTAAACGCGCGATTCCGAAACGAACAAGCTCCTTGAGAGTGGAGAGGTCGGCTTCCAGAGCGTCCTTGCGTAGTTCCAGAAGTTCTTTGAACAGTTCCGCGTCAGTCGCTACGGTGAAGAAGGCGCCACCTGCACCGGTGAAGGCAGCTCCAAAACCGATACCAAAACCGGTACCGAGGATGCCCGCATCCAGGTCTTCGTCGAGTGGTAGCTCCGTGGGAACTTCACGGCCACCTCTGAAGACAGTAGGTAATAGGACTTCAGGCTTTATGAGGCCTACTCAAGCATCAAAAGGTAAAGTGGGTGCTACTAACCCTCAGCAAGTTTTAAGGGCAAGTGTCAAGTAAGTGTGCTACGAACACTGTCAATAATTTTGACAGATGTGCAAAAAATGGGTGCTAAAATGTATAATGAACTGTTTGAGTTAGTCAAGACCAAAATTTTACCATGGGAAATCGTCGTGAACCAGTGATAAAAAAAGGAAAATCCATACTTGTAGATTAAATTATTTTGTGAGATAATGGTACTTTTTCCCGTGGTAAATTTATTAGTATTAAATAAGTGAGATTTCTGTGCCTTTTCACACATCAGACTTGTTTAGTATAAATATAAAAAAAATAAAAAATATTAATCAATAAATAAACAGATGATTATTGGAAACTTCAGATAAGTATATATAGACGCTAGAATCTCAACAGAAAATCTGAAGTCTTCAATGACTGATTATTTTAATTAAGTTTATAAAGTATTTAGATCTGTTTACAAAGGAAATTACATACGTAATGAGCCCGTACGTAATTTGTTTATTAGAATATTTATATTTAATTTAATAAAAAAATAAATTCAATTAATGTGCCACGAGTCAGTACGGGTATTTTATTTAAATTACCGTTGTTTAATTAAATAAATAATAAGGGCACAACCGTGTATGCTTGTCGGAAATTGACATTTTATTTTTCAATAAAGTAACTCGAATACAAAAGCGAATTATTTAAAGTATTAGCTATCCTTATCCTACTTACTCAGTCGTAGTAAGTGTAAAAGAGATAGCACAGTGTTCGGCAGTGCAGCTTTTGTTCGAGGCGATTTAATTTCACATTTTAGCAAAAAGAAAAAATGTAAATTTTCGACAAGTGTGGCACAAAATAGTAGTCCCAGTAACGGAAGTCATTATTTTTTTTATTGAATTATTACCTAATATAAATTAATTATGTAATTAGCTAAGTAAGTTTACACATTTTTTTATTGAGGGACGTACCTACATAAATGATCTGATTTTTATACCATAAATATCCAATAGATCTTGATCAAAGATATACGTTGTCACAAATTATTATACTGTTTACGTAATTATAATGAAAATTAAACTAAATTGTAAGACTTTAACACAATACTTTATTGTACGTGTTTATTAACTGAACGAAAATACAATAAAATTTTACATACCTACAACAAATAATAGTATTATTGATTTTTTACAATACAAGTATCTTTAATATTATATTAAATTGAAGAGTACAGGCAAATAACATGTCCTAAATGAATTTTGAGAAAAACAATTTGAAAGTTCAACAGTTCTACTCTAACAATTCTATAGTTTGGCCATAAACAAAACTGCATTTTTGACGCCATCTGTTAACTTTTTAAAAATTCTAATGATTAGTATTCAAAATACCTTACACAAAATATGAAGAAAAAGAATGTGACATTTCCTGTTATTTGCCTGTACCATTTTTATTACTAGGTACATATTATAATTCAGACTGTAATAATTATTAGTTCACTTATAATATTACGATATTGTCTCATAATATGCCCTGGTCTACCAGTTCCATGACCAGCTCGGCCATCTTCCTCCGGCAAGCCGCGTTGGATGTCCTCACTGGCTGTGACCCTGATGACTCTGACGACTCGTTTTCCTAGAATACATTAAATAAATTAACCATATCCTGTAAAAATAAATCAACTAGGTAAGAGTCTTATGAAATTATCACGAAGAATTTAAATTTCACAAGGTTTATCTGAGATTCTAGACAAATATAATCTAATATAACACGCATTTAATTTTTCAGTAAATATCTTTAATGGGTACCGAAATTTTCGCGCTGGCAACAAATTTAAGTTCTCATAGTCTATGGACCTCAAATTATTAAAATATGACGGTAGGTAGTTGTTTTATCTTTAAACCAGTAACTTTTTTGTTTTTTTTTTATCTAAATTTAGCTCTTGAAAATACGATCAATCGAAGTTGCCCCGTAATAATTATTATTTGTGATTTAAATGTGTGTGAAAAGAGACGTCGAATATTTAAGATTTGAGCATCAAACGTTCATGAGAAACTTACGAACTTAATGTAAAGTGGCATTTGAATATTAAGAAATTACGTTAGTGAGAGACTTTACCTGCACATCCAGAGGTATCATGCAGTCAAATGTATACTCCGACAACGAATCAACCTTCTAAGTAAGTACCTAGCTGTCTATGTACCCACCTCGTGTTGATACAAGTTAGGAGCCTCATTACTGTCACAGGTCATGATCGGATACATGTCCAGGGCTATGCCGAGGCCGAAGGGACCGCTGAGTTTGAATTCCTCTTGCAATCTGATAGATAACACGATACAATAAGAAAGGCACAACGCATTGAAATCAATGATTAAATTCGCTCGTAAAGCCATTTTGTTTATGAACTTTAGCTATGAGTCATTATCATTACAGATTGTTTTGATTTTGGCAAAAAAATCGACGTTACGCGCTTAGGGCATATGTGATCTTATTTTCTATATATAGATTTTTTCTTCACTCCATATGGGCGTTTATAAATAGGTAGGTAAGTACGGTATATCGAATTTTAAACACGATCTGTCAAATTATGTTCTGTGACTTGGCTTCTAACTACAGCTATGGCATCAAGTACTTACAGCTCATACAACGCGTCTCTATTCAAAGTGGAATGAAACACGGAGTCTTCATCGCTTAATTCTACACATCTATTATAAAGCTCATCGGTATAGTACTCCAAGAGTGAGGACAGGTGTTGCGCCCTCTGCTGGCCGTCCAGGCATAGATACATTATGTACACCAGGTCTAAAGCTGGCGACGCGTACCTAGCCAGCTGGAAATCCACTATGTACATCTGGAATTAAAGTTAGTATCTAGTTCCCTTTTGTTATTAAACTTGTGGTTAGTATGGACTATGCCGTTGTAACAGTTGCTTCCTCCGGCTTCATAAGCGAAACATGAAGGAAAAGGATGCACGATTAACCAGCTTCGTCTCTTTTAATTGGGTACCACATGCGCTGCTGCAGATATGAGTTTGAGTATGGAATAGCATTATACTTTTTGGAGTCTTGGAATAAAATCGGATGCCAGTAAAGGCTATAAGGATTCATTGTCCGTTAATACTTCTCCAAATGAGAGCTACTTGCTTCATTATCATGTTAAGGCGTTTCCTAGTGTTAGTAAATACGGGCATAAGATCTCTGATAAATAGCTTTCGCTTACTTCATAGAGTATACTTTAACAAACACTTCCTGGTTCATGCTTTTAATAGCTTGCTTTTAGCAGTGGCAGCCTCGTGGGCAAGAAAACCCGCCTTGAACGTAAGGGGTGCAAGTTCAAACCCCAGGCCCGCACCTCTGAGATAATTCTCATGTGCGAATGTAATTTTCATCAATGATTACTACTTGTTGAACGGTGAAGGAAAACATCGTGAGGAAACCTGCATGTCTATAGAAAGGCGTGTGAAGTTCACCAACCCGCACTGGGCCAGCGTGGTGGACTATGGTCCTAATCTCCCTCGTATTGAGGGGGAATGTGCCCGGTATAATGGCAATAGGCTCGCCCCCTATTACATTGGGACCTTAATACATCTGCGAAGTGTGGGCGCACTACAGGGCACCTCTGCTGTATTTCCCGAAGGGGTCTTCGGGAAACACAGGCGTGATGATGATGATGTATTATTAATACAGTAGATTTAATAGCAAGCGGCAACTAAGTAACTGGGATGTCTTTGGTCATCATTTAAACAATCTAAGCACCTTAACTAAAGAAGAATACAGTCGTCTTTGCTGTAGTAAGCCTAGTCTCAATAGAATCTGACCTCAGCAATATCTCCATCGGAATATCTAAATAGAAAGTTGTTAGTCCAACAGTCTCCGTGGCATATGACAGCCAGGGGCTCTTTAGGCGCGACCAGCTGTACCATGGTGCTAAAAAAGGTGTCCTCAGAGCAGAACTGCCGGAACTTAGTCAGGTACATCTCTTTGTCTGATGAGTCAGCCAGTTCTTGTTCTACCATGGTTATCGCGTTCCTTGTCGCCTCGCGGTAATAGTTCTTGTAGTAGTCATCGTTTTCTGTTACGAAGAATACTGTAAGTACAAGGGGTTACAGCATAATACGCCCATCTATCAGCTATACAAAACCTACTGCTCCTGGAAATAGTAACATGACTAAAGTCTCACCTTCAGTAATCCCATCCTTCACATTTAACAGCTCATAAAACTCTTCAGGATTCTGACACTTCATCGCCAGCGTTACAGCATGAAACTGCGACAAATGCTTTAGCACATAGTAGCATTGCTCCAAACTTAGACCCTGCCGTCTATCTGGCATCACAAAACCTTGTTGCTTCAAGTCTTTTAGGACCACGCAATCGTTTTGAGCCAAATAACACTTTGGTATAGACTTAAACGGATTGTTAGTTTTCCATTGCTCTTGGAAGCTAGTCAAACAAGGCCAGATCTTCGTATAAAACGCGACTTCGTTGCAGAACAGCTCGTCGCTTTTGAAAGCCTCGCGTCGCATGACACTTTCGGGCAGGCATTTATAGATAATTGAGCTTTGCCAGGGTTCCTCAGTTTCTTGGGAGTTTTCAGAGTTGGTGCAACGTTTTGTGCCTGTTAGAGTTATTCTGTAGACCATTGAAGTGTAGTTGTCACCCTGCTTAGAGCCTGGGGCACCCTGCAATAGGTATTTCTAGAGTAAACCTGCTAAGTATTGAGTAAATCCATTAGTTTTTACCCTTTTCTTACCTCAAAATGCTGTATGCTGACATCAGGATGGTCATCTTTGAGCAGGTTCTGCAGAAAGTCCAGGGTAATCTCTGACATGATACCGGTAGGTACAGTGATACACGGAGAGGACCGGTCTACTAAATCTGACTGTATTCAACTGCAGCCATTATCCTATTCAAGACCTTAGGGTGTACATTGCTTTGGTAGAGTTGAGACATTTTTAGTAGGTTTATGTGTAGGCATTCTTTTCGCTGCTCTTAAATACGGACTAGGTAGGTCATTCGACCAATGTATTCACTTAGGTAGAGTTCTACCATAGAGCTACTTACACGACGATAAGTTATTCTCTGAGAATAGAGACGTTGGGTAGGAATACATCTGTTTACCACTGAAGATGTGAATATACACGCGTAACATGCTACAAGAACACCCACACAAGCTATTATGGTCATTGACCGTAATGGTTTTAGCAAAGGAATATGCCTATGAAGCGAGTTCCAGATTTTTTTAAAAGTTATTATGAGGAACTCTATAATGCTTGCATGACTCAGATATCTTTTTTGTATTAAAACCGTGGTCACATACTTGTGTGGGGTGCATTATTGAATTGCTACCGAGCTGGGGTCCTCGTGATTGGATAATGCGACCGGTTGTGTCATGCACAGGGCAATCAGCTGATCGGTATGTCCTTCCGATACAAAAGATTGTTCCCGAACCAAATAATTTTATTTCCATGATGGAAAAAGTGATGAAATATTACGTAGTCTGTTATTTTACTTGGTAATAGTAGGTATCTAAAGATATACCACTATCGTTGTTTTATTTCTTCCACACTATTATCTTAGTTACTCAACTCCACATGACAAAGGGCATGAGGTCAAGGGCATACCTTTAGATTATTCAGTAAATTGTTGTTTATAAGTATTTTCACTCAGCACGTATTACATATTTTTTAAAGTTACGTAGAACAAAACTTATTCAAACCCCAGTTGCCGCCAAATACCTCTTTTTAAAAATGCGTTTATAGGCCTGTGTTAATATAAGCTTGCGCTCTCCGTTTCCATGAATCGTAACTGCCCGAGTAATTGGAATACCAATAATAATTGTTATGTACTATTTGACAAATTTTATTTTATTTAGTGTACCTACTATGCTTAGAAAATACGAAAAACAAATGAAACCCAATTAAAACATTTACTCCATACTGTTAACTCGATGCTGCATACTTTACGTTTTTCATGTTTTCGAATGTTATCTGTCAATGTCAAATGAAAGCAGTCGTATTACGTCAAACAATTTGATTTTTCTTGCGTTACGAATCGTAGAATTTCGCAGAAAAATACTTGAAAAGTGCTATTATTGCATTGTTTCTTTACCAAAGAAACGTTTTATTTATTGTTGGTGCTAGTGTTTTAAGCAATACAAGTGGAAAAATGCCCGTCGATCAAATCCAGTATTCTGAGAGATATACTGACGATGTTTACGAATATCGGTAAGTGTTCACCTATTTTTACTTATATTACTTAATAAATACAACATGTGACATCAAGTTTATCTAATACTATTATTAATGGGTCCGATTGTGTAGAAATTACCGAGTTAAGTGTTTCTTTAACCGTACAATATGTTAGCAACGTGTGCCAAAGATAACGTATCAAATAGGTTTCTATAGATCTCCTGAAGTTATCAGACGCTTGGAAATTATTTACTTTTGCAAATAATATATCTAATTTTAATATCTGAATCGTCACGGTTATGCTGACGTGTTCAATATGTTTCTATGATTGCATAATTTCCTCTAACCAAAGATCACCTCAAAAACATATACTTACTGCATCCCCCAATGAGTTCCACACACGAACTACCTTTTCTAGCATCTTGCGCGTCCCTTCAACGAATATTAACACATCAGTCCATTTAGACACTGCTCTATACTGTAGCTGTGAACTCAGGACAATATTGTCAAATATACTACAATATTTTTTTACATTCTACTGCTAAGAATCCCCTTTTAAAGTGATGGGGATTCAGGCATGTCTATCACACTGGCCTGGCTTTTCAAGATTCAAACATATTGACAACAGCTTAGATACTATTTGACACATAAATTTTCATTGTACTATTAATATTTTATAGAATCCAAACCCACAACACAGTTACTTAATTATTTCTTGTCAGTTACTTAATAATTATCTTGTCAGCTGGATAAAATTCTACCACGTATAATTTTCATTACAGACATGTCATCTTACCACCTGATATTGCTCGTCTTGTCCCAAAATCCCACCTTATGACGGAGACGGAATGGCGCAACCTTGGTGTCCAGCAGTCCCCCGGCTGGCTGCACTTCATGGTGCACAACCCGGAGCCCCATGTCCTGTTATTTCGAAGGCCTCGGAGTGATATACAGCCTGTAGTGAATGGCCTCGATAGTAATACTAATTCCGCAGTTAAAGTATGAGAAAGTTGATATTATAGTTTATAATGCTGTTACGGATAGATTACTATTAAGAATGCCTTGCAATAATTGTTCTTGTGCTCATAAATGAAGACTGTAATAATAAATAGATGTTATCTCTATTCACCTTATTGCTTATGATTTAAGCAAGATACATGTGACTATAGCTCCCAAGTTTTTTGATCCCCTTTTAGACATTATGACATGTTAATAATGGAAAACAATATCATTAGATATTGCAATGTAATATCAAAACATTAATGTTTAATAATGATTTTTAAATCTTCTTTGTGTAATTAAATTATGACTTACATCTAATTTTTAAAGGAATTCAAAATAGGACAAGGTTCTCAGTTCAATCTGTACATATTTTTTAATGATATTACAAACCTTCCCCCTTGATTGCCAACCTGTCTAGCAGTAATGTTTTAATATTACTTTATTTTTTTTACAGTTGACTTAGTTCTCAATCTGTCAAATTACAATTTTCATTAATACAATACATCTGTTTACGCCAAATGACGCGATTTTTTTTATGATGAAGGTAATCAATTATTTAACAAATGTAGTATCAAAATAATATTCTATCAGTAACAACAAACATTATACTAACATGAATTTATTTATTAATGATTGTGGTTAGCTTGTACGCATTAGGTAATCTTCATTCGTTATTCTGATTTGATGTATTCCCTTGTTATGACTTTTACCAAAACTTTACCTCAATTTAGGGTAAATGGTATTCCAACCAATGACTAACTGCACTCGCTAAATTAAGGCCTTAAAATACACTCAAATTTGGCTCTTTGCTAAAGAAAATTGTGGGAATTTAAACATGATACCATAATGATTATAAGGATGTTCCTAAGTGTTGCGTAAATTATATAAAATATTATTATAATGCCTTATATAGTTAGAAGTTATATATTTAAAAAATGCTTTAATCTTACTATTTGGTTGAGAGTAAATTATGAAATGTTTTATCATTTTAATATAATATGTACATCGCCATATTAAACCAGGCACTTACTTCTACTAATATTTATATATTTCTAACTATTTACTGCGGGAACCAAACCCAAGTTTGCCCCTAATTAATATAATATTTACAAAGGTGCATACTATTAGATATATAACTACACAGTCCCACTGCTGGGCACGGGCCTCCCCTCAATGCGAGGGGGATTCAGGCCATAGTCCACCACGCTGGCCCAGCGCGGGTTGGCAGACTTCACGCATCTATCGAAAACTAGTCAAGTTCCATCAGACGTGCAGGTTTCCTCACGATGTTTTCCTTCACCGTTTCATAGCAAGTGATAATCTCGGATAAAAATGAGATAGATATATATATACATAATATTATGTAATTTTATGTATTGAATGTGTATTCTGAACTTCAGTGTTACCCTTAAAATGAGGCCTTTTTCTACTAAATAGTAATTATAATTAACTAATATAGCGAATATTTAGTAGTTTGTTTTGAAAGGTGCAAATTTGAGTAGAAGCTTAGTTTTAAGTTTTCATTAAAAACCTACAGTTATATTGTTAACTTAATAAAGATTTTTTATCAAATTTTTTTCGTGATTTTGTTAATACTCATTAAGATTTATGATTTTTGTATTGCTAATGACTAGTGGGCGATTTATATAATGAATATTTTTAAAGAAAACACTCTGTACTATGTTGAATGTTTATTTGTATTTAACTTCCAAACATAAACACAGTAAAATATACAAATAAATGCGGAAGTATTATATTTAAAGTTGCCAATATTAAAATTAATAAATTTCGTAAACAGAATACCTTACACTATAAACAAAGAAAAGGAATAAAATTATTAACAAATATATTAGTGTAGACATTAAAATTTTCTCGTTAAACATAATCATAATAAATTGTGCTTTTTTTTCTTAGATACTATAATATTAGCAAAATTAAAATTAAAGAATTTTACTGCGTAACGGTCGAGCGGTGTACCAAACTTTTTAAATGTTGCCAGATTTAATGCTACCGGAAGCTTCAAAAATGGGCACACCACAGCGACAGAAACAAAAAATATAAACCTTGATATGGTTAAATCGGAAGTTCTTAATAATAGTTAGCTTTAACAGGTTACTTAACGATCGTATAAAAGTCTCCAATATTATATCCTTATCTAATAAAAAGGTAGGCAGCATCTTAGTTACACACGTTACATATACGTCGATATGCGATTTAAAAATCGTCGCATCCAGCCTAATAGAAAAAAACGTCATGCCTTTTGTAATAGTGAAAAAGTTTTGGATAAATGATATTTTAGTTACTAATAAGAATCCCTAGTTTCACAGTATAGTCTCGCGCGCGATACAATATTCCGAATGTAAGTCGCAAAATGGTTCTGACTCTGCTAAGATCAAACAACGACTAAACTTTACTTGACAACACTAAAAAGCTGTCTCGGTCATACATTAGTCCAATTTAGTGGCGACAGAATTACTACCTTTCTTTTGTTTTACATTCAAAAATTTTGGACGTTCTTGTTGTACGCGAACAAATGATCGCGCGCGCCTCAATCTAACGTCGAAGGAAAGGAAACAGTCACTACTTTGTATAGAAGCACTTCGATTATTAATTATCATCGTCAATCTAACAATACACTTGATAACTCGATAAATGTTTAACATACAGAAACATGCATATACAACATGTCCGATTATTTTTGGCTACGTCTAAAAAACTACTCGTAAAACGGTTAACGAATTCACTTTAACTACAGCCGCCGTAGACGTGGCATACATTATTTCTATTCTTTTCGAAAAATCGGAAACTTCTATCTATATAACAATACATTTCCACTAAAACTTAGGCCATTTTTCAGTGGTATTCCAACGCGGTTAAAAAATCGAGGTTTTGTGTCGGTATCATTTTGCGTTTTATCAAAATATGTCACAGTTGAGGATTTAAAGCTAAATTGTGATCCTATTAAAGCTTATAGCTGTTAACGGTTGGCGTGACCATAGTCTGAAAATATCTACTATCATGGTAGTTTATTGTATAAAGTCAAACTTTGTGTCTGTATAACTACGTAGTTAGTATAAAAAAAAGACAACGCCTACGACGCGTTTTGATATGGGAGATTTAGTAGACATTCATCAAACTTGGTCACACCGACCGCTGTCTTATAACAATATCGATCATTGATGATCAATGCCTCAGTTTCGTTTTACGTGATATAATACATATGCCTGTTTTTACATAGCAAAAATGATATGGAATTATACAAGAGTGATATGATAGTTCGATAGTATTGGAGATTGTACTAACAAGATATGTACTTAAACGATTAAAATATATAAGTATCGACAAATTTGGTACGATTTTTTAAATATATATAATATAAATGCTCGTTACAGTGTCTTTTTCGTTGGATTTTCGTTCTGGCAACACTGTCGGGATCGATGAGGGGGAAAAACAAAAAGTAGAAAATCTGTCAGGGTTGCCCGAGAGAGAAAAATAAAACAAAGTGGTAGAAAGAGCGACTCAATCACGATACGTACTGCAACAATGGCATGCCCTTATTAATACAATAAGCGTTGCATACGACTATCGTATAAAACTGCTATATAGAACTAACACGGGTCACGTTATTAATTCTATATAGCGAAGATCCTCACAGGCTTCTACTCTTGGTATCTTTCCCCACGAAGCCCACTCGGTTAGAAGTAACGGAATGTTAGAGCTTATGTATAATAAGGTAGAACAACAGTGTGCAGGCATTGTTAGTGATGAGTCGAAAATTAGTACTGTACATTAATCAATTCGATGTTCGAAGATTTAAAGCGCAATCTTTGGTTTAACTCGACAATGTTACCAGATCGGATAAATCAATTATAAAACGGTTAGTGTTGGCAACACTGATCCGTTTCGCAGCACCATGCGCGCGTTGTATCATTTGTTGACGGGTCTGCCGCGTGTCTAGTCCTTGTTGGCCGGCTTTCCGTTGGTGTACTGCGGAGGCGAGTTCGATGTTTGGTTCGGTTGGTCCTCCGTCATTACTGATACTAGCTCTTCGACAGCGCGTCCCAGGTCATCTGGAACGAGATATAAGGCTTATGAGATTGGTTCGAAAAATTCCGGCAAAATAACGACTATTGTAAAAACACAGTTACTGTAATGATGGTGATTTGCAACTCCTACATAATTGAAATAATGATATTACCTCAAGGTATACGTCCTGTTAGGTTTGCCGGAAACAGACAAAATGTTATAGTTATTGAAACCAACAACGTAGACACTAACGACATGCAAACAATTCGTGCAAAAACAACTGAAAAGTAAAAACACCAAATATTTACAGACATGAAAAAAATAATCTAAAGCAATGTGGTCCTACAAAACTCCAATACAGCTCGCAGAAGAGCCCGCATCTATTTACGGCTATTTTAAACTAGCGTTATTTTCTTATAAGCAAACTGTCAACAACATTTACAAAACTGGCTGTGATTATTAATCCTGCAATTGAGCAAACAACTAAAAACAAACTGTAACGGTGAGAGAACAACGAATATAAACACGTGTTGACAACCATGGAGAGTGGTAGTCTCCTGCTGACCTGCGCAGTGCATGAGCGAGTGGACGGCGTGCGGCGGCGGCGGCGGCCGCTCCTCGCGCTCGCCGCCCGCCCAGCGCCCGCCCCCGTCTTACCACACAAGTTACCGTTCATTAACTTGCACCAAATATACAGGGTGTATCAGAAGCCCGAAATAATATACTTTGGGTACATATACGGTAGCTCATATGTGGATGCTTAGTCAAGACAGTTTATACCTAACTATCATAGTTTCTGAGTTATAGACCTTTGAATATTTGTCACAAGTATCGTGTTCTGGCCTTTGGGTACATCCATAACCCTTATCAGCAGTGTAAACTGATTTTATGAAAACAAACGTCAAAGTATTATTTTGGACTTCTGAAACACCGTGTATAAGACCCAAGGTTTCCTTGTGGAACACCTCTTTTCCAACTCATAATTATTGCGAACGTAATGTTGCTATTTTGAGGTTATATGGAGACTTTACAGTCACTTTACAGTGAGAGAAATCAATACAGTTCAATTATTAAAACGCTGTTATAAAATATTTTTACTGTATAATGATTCTGATAGATGCCGTCGAAAGGTTTTGATAGATCGTCACTTACTAGTTTGCGACTCGTGGTAGAGTCCGTTGTGCATTTTAGCTGGCGAATCGGTGGCTAGCTGCGAAGCGGTGACCGACCGGGTTTGTAGTGTGCCCGTGCGGGCGGGCGGCGACCCTTGGGCGGGCTGAAAAAGAAAAAAAACAAATCTTGATACTTCTCGTTTCAGTACAAGTAGACAACGCTGTTTGCAGTGTCATGTCTTGAGTTATTTGTAGTCTTGTTTGCTATGTTACCTCATCAAGCAGTCTTCGAAGCCTTTGGAGCTGCGCTTCAAGCTGCCTGTTGTGCTCCTCCAGGATCTGCATGCGCGCCTCTAGCCGCCCCTTGTGCTGCCTCAGCAGGCGGGCTTCAGCCATCATGTCCTTAAAGTTAATATCCAGAGTTATTTTTGATGTCCAATTCGTGTCTGCTTCATAGTGAATGTTATTTAGAATTTTTCATATAATAATTCATAATTATATACCTGGTCAACTGGAGCGTTTCTGTTGTCATTGACGCCATGCTGCTCTTCCGGTGTAGAGCCCGGAGTCTGCTTGGCTTTCAGACGCTCGTATTCCGCTTGGAGACTGGCATTCTCTTCCTCGAGCTCCCTGTGATTTTAATAAGAACCTAAAGACACTCTATAAGCAATGCAGTCATCAGAACAAAGTGGTAGGTAATTTACAACACATGGCAAATGGTTTGTCATGTCGTTTTTTCCGACCTGATCATGGCCTCGAGCTCGTGGCGCTGCTCGCGGTGGATGATGGAGACGACCTGCACGGGCGAGCGCGGCGCGTCGTCCGCCTCGCCGCCGCCGTTCAGCGACGCACAGTACTGAGCGATCAGCTGGTGCTCCTCGTCGCTGAGATAACACAGAGATTCGATCAATATTTCCAATCGATCGACAAGTAGCGATAGGAAGGAGGATTTTTTGTTTTTTTTTGTTAAATTGCGTGTGACAAAGAATCGGGGATCATTCGTAGAGATGTCACCTGTCGGGCGTGTCCCCGGGGCGCGCGCCGAGCTCGACCTGCGCCAGGCGCGAGGCGTACAGCTCCAGCCGCGAGTGCATGTCGGCGCCCGCCAGCGCCGCGCCCGCGCCGCCCGCGCCGCCCGCGCCCGGCCCCACCCCGCCGTGCTGCGGCGACGGCGCCGGAGACTCCAGCGCATCCCCTGGGATCAATTAAAGATTCAAACTGAACATGCATCGAATTTCACACATGGACGATTTTTTTCTTCTAATTTTCCAACCATGTTAATTATGTCTTTACACAAATTCCCTGACGAGCCTTATAGACCTGTAGTTGTAGAATGTGCGCCAAGACTATGTCACGGAACATCTTGATGTTGTCTCTTTCTCCCGTTTGAAATTAGACAGAGAGCGAGCGAGCAAATCCGTGACGAAGGTCGAGTCTTGACATACGTGCTAACCCCTCAGCTTTAGATAAACGATCGCAAGAAGAATAAATGTAAGTAGGTACCTACCATGTTTTGTAATAGAAACTAAAATTACCTTAAGTCAAATCATTTATAAGTTTTCAGGGTGCATTTAGATATTGTAAATTTAACTTTTTTTTTTATATATTAATAAACTCTGTGGGCTTGTCTTTCGTTTATATTCGTTATTTATTTAAATCGTTAAAATTTTGCTATTTCTGATTTGCCTCGTTAATGTAGGTATTCATGAAAGTCCTATTACCTACCATCTGTAGTAGAATTTATAAAAAACTGGATGGTATACCTTCGAGCACCGTCTGCACGGGCAGGTAGCCGACGCGAGGATGTTTCTTGAAGTATCTGGCCGACTTGAACTTGTTGCGAAGCGCGCGAGTGAAGTCACGCACATCCTCCCCAGAAGTCGTCTGTAAACATCATCATCACGTCAATTGTGCCCTTATTCATATCAGATTAAAGATCAATTTAGCAACACTCACAGCAGTGCAGTACTCTTGCATGGGATGCGTCAGTTTGTGGTTCTTCGCTTTGCGTCCGCTGAAGAAACATTTCTGACACATGTCGAAGTTGAAGCACTTAAGGCAACGGTACCTGGAAACAAGATTCTTAATTAATGTCCTTAATTAAGTAAATTAAATAATAGCAAAAATCAATAATAAGTAGATAAGATATTTGGTTCATTTTTAGCATTGACCTAACTACTTAATTAATAGGTTGATTTCTAGCGAATCATTATTGACTTGGATATTAGTTAAATAATTTATCAATGGTAGAAAGTGGTAAGCCCGGAAATAGTTTTGTGCATTCTGCGGGTATTGAGATACCCATCTATCTATCATTAATATCAGACCACAAAGACCACAAAGACTTGGAAGAATAGTAAGAGATGGGGTTGTACATCTTCATATGATAGTGGTATAGTTACCGGAAGCCGACGATGGGGTACTCCTTGCAGATGTTGCACTTGGCCTGGTGGCGCGCGGTCTCGGCGGCGGCTAGACGGTGCAGCACGGGCAGCCACACCATGGACTGCGGCTCCTTCTGCAGCCACTGCAGGAAGTGGAACGCCTCGATGTACTGCAGCTGACCCTCCGCGTCGCGCTCCAGCGTCTTCTCCTTGCTGTCTTCTTTCTCTTTCTCCTTTTCACCTGCTGATATACATATACGAGTTATACGACTTTATTCATGGCGCATTTAGGTTTGGTTACCCCGTGAGATCTAGCACCTCCAACATATCTACAAATTTTAATTGTAGGTACTCATATGCAGTTGTTCTTCACCTGGTGACGCCACAATCATAGCTATACTGAACTTTATAAGTTTTATTCATAAATAAGGATATTTCTAGAGCAACTTCTTTACTTATTGATTTTTTGTATGTTTTGACGTTAGTTGAAAAACCAACTTACCAGCTTTCCTATCAAGAGTGCCTCCTTTGTTACCATCCTTGGCAGCAGCAGACGCCTGCTCGAAGCAGCTTCTCACTGAAGGCTCGATATTGGACCCTCCGAATGCTGCCACTTCCCCAAGTTGTCTGGGTACCTGGAAGATTACAGTATTTTTGATATGCTCATCGTAAATACGAATATCTGTGATTGCAAATTTACATTTCCTTAGCAAGTGCAACAATATTTATCGAAATGTGGGTAGTTATAACAACACTACCTTCATAAGTCAACTTTTAGAACTAAAGTAAAATTATTTCTGTCTTGCTTATAACCGTCATATTAGAGCAAGACGGCAACACTGTAAGTACCATAAGTAGGGATTAATATTTACCTGTATACAATCGTGAAGTAGCAAGCCAAGTTTTCTTTGGTCGGCCCGACATGCCGGGTCCGCGATTAGTCGGAATAAATACCTGTAAACATTCAACCATTGTTTGATCTGTTGCATAACTACGGGTCGAGATGTGATCAAATCGATCTATTGTCAATACTTGACTTGTTGCACTTAATTCTTACCTATACTTCTCTTCCAGATGTCCTTTGCAGAGTAGTACCAGGCCAACCTTGAAGCTCAACACCCTGATCTGGCCGGTTCTCTGGCTGTCGTACACGTTGAGCAACCAGTTGATCGACAGATCCAGACAGAGCGGCACATTGACTAAGCTAGGGTTCTCTGCTGCTATCACCTGGAAAACATATTATTTTGTTAAAAATGAGGTCTTCGAAAAAGTTTAATTTTGTAAATATGTGGGATTTCTGTCAAAGATTAAACTGAGTGAAAATTCCCGTCGTAGCAAGTGTCAATAAGGATTCTAGTTAATGTGGATGATAGTAAGTTTGCTATTACCTCGTATAGTGAAGTGAGAACGGTAATCATGTCGGGTATGTCGATGAGGCGGTCATTCTGCGCGCGCAGGCCGTGCGTGTCGAACGCCTCCAGCGCAGCGGGCAGCTGCAGCATATGCACTGTAATACGGTAAAAAGGTTAAATGTGACATTAGTATATATTTTTAATTTATAAGTTATCATAAATCGCATCACATTCTTTATACATGATGCGATTCATACATAAAGGTACGGGCACACTGGGTCCTCAATTTTTGTTGCCAATATCAAAATGAACCGTGTTAATATTGGATATGAAACGGATAGTGGTTTGGCCGGATACCGTATACCGGATATTCGGCACGCTACCAGGTCGGAGCGCCGGTTATCCGGCCCTTTATCGCGCTTCTGAAAGACTGGTATCCGGCCTGTTACTGAATTACTACCCGGTATCCAGCTGAATATTAAATTTCTATCCGGTATCCGGCCAGATAGTGAATTACTATCCGGTATCCGGCCGGATACTGAATTATTATCTGGTATCCAGCCGGATACTGAATTACTATCCGGTATCCGGCCGGATTCTGAATTACAATCCGGTATTCGGCTGGATAGTGAAAACAAGGCCGGATACCGGATTGTAATTCAATATCCGGCCGGATACTGTATTACTATCCGGTATTCGGCCGGATACTGAATTACTACCCCACGTCTAAATTAAATCGCGCCGTCAATGAAACTTCGATGAAGAATGAACTTTGTCCCTGAGTTAATATAGTTCGTTTTGGTGCTGTGGCAAACATGAGTTTTGACGCCCCAGTTGACGTTCATCACTCATCAAACATGACACTCATCAGACATTACACTTAATCATGCAATTATTTTATTGATTCTTAAGTATAAATATTCAAAGCTGTCCGTATGTATATAAGCTGTTGGGTGAACTACTTACTGCATAACGCTTTCTGTACTGTTCTCAATTTGAGGGCGGTTCGGTACGCGGAGAAGCGCACCTCGTTCAGGTCGGCAAGTGAGTTCATGAGATCGATCATCTTGGGGTGATCCCAGTGAGTCGTCTCCAGATCATGGCTGGAACAAGAGTTTTTAAAATAATGTTGCAAACATAAAAACTAGCCGTCGCGGGACGGCTGGCAGATGTGAAATATAAAACATAAATGTCGTAGCGACGAGTGAGCGGAGTCAGCCGATTGGTGGAGTCTAAGCGGCGGAAAGAACCGAGGAGCCACGGAGCTGCTCGAAGTTTTGGGATCGCGGCATCAACAGTGGCTGTCACTCGCCCAGCGCGCCATTAGATGTTTCACATCAAAAAATAGGTAGTTTCTCAAAAATAATATACCTAGAGTTCGGTTGCCAGTATTTGGTAAACATGATTATAGGCCCTTTTTAGATGTCGTAGAAAAGATATAGTAATTATTTTGGAAAGTAAAGGTACCCAAATGTGACAAAAAGACTAACAATTTAAAATTGGACCGAAATCAGTCTCATTGATGTCAAGGCCATCTAGCCCTAAAAGTCTTGACTTAGACAATCTGACGTACGTGGATATATAGTGTCGTATAGTCACATACGAAATTGGACGAGTGAAACTGTCAAAGGTTAGGAAAAGCTCCCTCTTTGATGTAATAACTCACCATTTCTCTTAACAATATGTAGGTATTTATTGAATTTGTTCCAACTACCTATTGATTACTTGACATTAGCAGAATACCTGCTAATCGCAGGTGCAACCATTCCTCGTATGGTTTCATTAAACATCACTATATTGATTTCGTAAGAAAAAAAAGATAGAAGTAATTCGTCGGATCATAGATATGAAGAGGACACTTATCAGCGAAAGCATGATAGGTACTCCATTGTTTTTCGTTCTTTGTTTAATGGCCTCCTTCATGATACTCACTTGATATAGTAGGGCACATTGGCCGGGGTGACGGCGCGCTCCCAGGGCGCGTCCACGGAGCCGGCGAGGAAACCCTGCGCCGCACCCGCGCCCCCGTCCCGCGCCACGCCCGCCAGCTGCCGCACGCGCTCCTCACCGCCGGACACCAGCCCCGACACCCTGGAGAGGATCCCACCACCATGTTACACCAGCGGCCTACCATGACCCGGTAGACAAGTTTTATCCACTCCAACTGTCAGATTTATCGAGCAATTGACGTCACATCGAGCTTTACCTACCTAACGGCCTTAGTGACTAAGGGTTTCGATAAAGTTGGTAGACAAGACAGGCTTTAAGTCGTCGATAGACATATTATCATTTACATATAGATTTCTGACCTTGATCATTAGGTAATAAGTAGGTTTTGAATATCTTCACGTACCTATATATATGTAGGTACTATAAGTACTTACCTAATCACTTTTCTGGCCGAATTTCAAACTAATGACTTTACGAGAAACCTTCGAATACACTAGCCAAACATTCATGTTCTTAGCCCAAAAGTACATTATAATACTATTAAATAATGGTACATAAATGATTAACTAACCTTGTATTCAAATCATCAAGTCTTGCCAGCAAATGATCAGGCAGCTGTATCTTATCCCTTGCTAAAGCCTGAGCCTGACTGTGCAGCTCGTCCGCCAGGCGGCGCAGGGGCGGCAGCTGAGCGCGCGCGCGGGACACTGCGTCGAGCTGCGCGCGCGCATCGCGTGCATCGCCCGGCCCGCGCCACGACGACCGAGCCGCTTCCGCCGCTTGCACGCGACCGGCAAGCTCGTCCAGTGATGTCGTGAACGTACGCACGCGCTGAAAGAAAAGGAGGACGAAGTTTTAGATTTTTCATTCACATAACCCTACACTTTATGACCCCAATTGCTTAGATTGCGGGGAACAAGCCGGAGATGAAACGGGTTAGTTAGGCAAGTATAAGTTCAGTTAAGTAACTTAAGTTAAGTAACGTCCTTATATTTATTGAAAGTTACAATCCCCTGACCGTGGATGTAACGGATACAAAGGATTATTATTATAGAAGGATTATTATTGTAGAATGCTTCATAAATCACTTCTTCCTTCTTTGAAATGACTGAAATTTTAATGCAATAAGATGAGGAATTCTTCGTCTGTTTGACACATTACGGTATCTATAGTTTTTAATACTAATGCTGATTACTCACGTGAGCGAAGTACCATAAGTTGGTTTCACTCAGTAATTTATTAGCAGCTACGTTTCGTACCCGAATCACGTGGTTCTATTAAGTCATTGAAGACGTGACGCCGGCGACTCCTGACTATTCTCACGATATCGCAAATCGAACGTTCACGCGGACGAGATACTCACTGCGTTATAAAATATTAATTCAGTCTCAATTAAAACCTTATGAAGTTCATTTAAGTACTAATTCGCACCCCGGTGCATTGCGTAATTGTAAATTTCGATGTCTACATTATGTCTAATGGCCCTGCTAAAACATGAGTAACGAACACACTGGGGCGTTGACCCTCGCGCATCAAAATTGTTGCCAATACTAAAATGAACTTAGTGTCAACATGTATAAAGATCGAATTTCTGTGGTAGACGCCACGCCCCACACCCGTAAAAATCCGTGTGTCAATACGGTTTGTTTTGGTATGGAAAAAAATTAACACCCAATGTGCAAGACGACGAATCTACAAAATTTTATCGGATTCCATGCATCAAATGGAAAATAGAAACCCTTATATCACTTCTTTATTCGTCTGTCAGTCTGTCAAGACCTTGTTTCTCAGAAACGCGTGGAAGTGTCAAGTTAAAATTAATATCAAATACTCAGGTTATGCTTTTCTAATGATTATGCCGAATTTTTGACACTCACAAGGGAATCAAAACCTGCCCCATTACCACCACTTGTCTTGCAGCAATATTTAAATATTACTTCCAGTTTTCGACAGTTGACTAATTACAGAATCTGTCAAAAAATTACAATAACTACCTACTGAAACAACAATAGTTTAGGTCATCCGCCATCTTTATCACTGTCATTATCCATTTTTATTTATAATGTGTATTTATTGAATTTGTCCTTGCTATTAATTACTTGACATTGGCGAAATACTCGCGCTAGTCGCAGGTGATGCCATTCCACATCTTATTCCATTAAATATCATCATTTCGCTCATTTCGTTAAAAAAAAAAAAAAAACAATAGTTTAAGAGATCACCGCCACCTTTATCACTGTCATCATCCATTTTTATTTATAATGTGTATTTATTGAATTTGTCCTTGTTATTAATTACTTGACTCTGGCTGAAATACCCGCTAAATGCAGGTGGAGCCATTCCTCATTTTATTCCATTAAATAACATATTTTATTTCGTAAAAAAAGAAAAGAAGAAAGAAGTGGTGTTAAGGCCCCTGTAGGGTACTTCCCGTTGAACTAGAAATTCAATCTTTATTACTGAGTTCGTTTTGGTATTGTCTAACATTCTGTAGTTAGTGTCTTGACGCCCAAGTGTGCAGGGGTCTTTAATCTAACCAAACGATCCGGTCCTCCCGACAGTGACCTTGCAAGGGCGGTCGGACGCGCCAACCTTGCTCCGGCGACTTAGGTTACCGACGAAACCGCACCTTCTAACATTATTCACTATGGGAACGGAATACGGAATCTTGGCGAGGGCAAAAACTAACCACAAGGTTACATGGGGGTAAAAAACATTATTCCTTTATGGAGAACGTGAGTAAATTCTTCTGATAGCTGGGTTGGCCTAGTTGGTAGAAGGCTCGTCTTGAACTCTAGGTGCAAGTTCTAACCCCTGGCTTGTACCTCTTGGAGGCGTATGTATGTTTTTTAAGATAAAGTCCAAAACACATCGGTGAAGTGTGGGTGCACTGCAATGCATCCCTGATTATAGACATGATGAAGTATATTCAGTAAATTTTTTTTATTGGACAAGTGTAAAAATCGTCTGATTTGGTATTGCAATGTGTACACTCACTTACTGATGTTATAAAAGCATCTCTAACCGCATGGTAATGCCGGCTTTGTAAAGTGTTATCTATAATACCGGTCTGTTTACGCGAGTCCTAGACCCCTAGCCGGCTTTACAGTGTGATTACAACCTTACGTAATACTATATCATTACTAGATACATACTTAGGAGATGGTAAACAAACGTCGTCGTTATTTTAACAATTCAAGTAAGAAATTCAGGAAAATGTTCCATACTGGCGATTTCTTAAGGTTTAAAATAGATACTATCCGCTATCGTACGCAAATCCTAACGATACGCACATCGAAACGCGGAATAAGCGTATTGCCAGTACGCCGCGTAACCGTGATCCATTGGGGATTAACTCAATTTTCGTTGAATATTTTTTTCCTTACGCTATAAATGGGGAAGCCTTTTTTGTGTATCTAGTGTAAAAAAATGAATTGCTATCAGAATGTTTGTGTTTATGTTAACCATTATAACCGTAGTAAGGAGTCGTCAAAGACATCAGTAAAATATTATTAGGCCCAAGAACCTAATCAGAATCCTTAGAGAAAATTGCTTACTCTTTATTTTGTATGTAGATAAACTTATCTGGGTAAGTATTTTATAAACCATTCATAGTTATTAGATATAGTTTCAGTTAAAGCTTCGAAGTATCTTCACAGGTATCGTGTTCTGGCCTTTGGGTACATCCATAACTAGCAAAATTCCCAAAACAGAACACGAAAATTTATACATAGGACTCGAGATATTACGAGTTATAGAAATTGACGACGAAAAAAAAGTTGGAAAAACATGGTCGGATTTCGATCAAATTTTTATACTATTCAGTTGTATACCCGATACTGATGCAGAGGTCAAAGCATTATTTCGGACTTTTGAAACACCTGTACACTACTAAGTATCTTAAGGTAGATTTTTCAAACCCCAAAACCTCAAATATTGTCAGAACAATACATTTCTGTTGTTGCCTATCTAACTATTAAATCCGCCCTAAGTTTAACAAATATTTGGATGGTAATAAAAAGGTAGTTGAATATTTTTGTATGTGATATTCTTGAAATACCCTTAATCCGGCGATAATTCCCCACGTCCCAATGCACAGCGCGCCTAGCTAATATGGCGCCGGAATAGGACGGTTTGCGATGCGTAAAAAGATTACCGTCTTGTGTGCTGGCAATACCAAACATACCTACTTATATATTTTAAGTTTTTTATTAAAATAAAGAGAGTTTTCTATGCGAGCCGAATCTCCAACTTAAAGTACATATGTAAATATGTACCTAATAGATACTATTCTTCATAATACCGTACGTACCTACTCGCACAAATGTAAAAAAAAAAAAAAATATTGAGAAAAAAATAATGAAAAAAATATTTGGCACAGAGCATGTAAAATAATTTAGTTAGGTATTACAAAAAGTATTTAACCACCTAGTAGCTCCAATCCCGATTAATCGGAATTCATTACATTTAGTAAGACTGGGTTCACATTATGTAGGTCAATAGATAGAGGTAGGTAGACTACCCTTTACTTTGTTGATGCTACCATAAAGTTAATTTAAAATCAAGTTTTAGATTAGAATTATGATCTGTCATGGCCCCAATCCTTAAAGTATTATTGTTATAATTTCGTTTTAAACTATCAGTCATATATATCTACTGTAAGTTATATTAAAAACATGTTTGCAAGAGAGGTTGGTAATGCGGGAGTTAAATCATTATAATTTTTTTTAGTTTTCTATGTTTATAAAATCATTTTTAAATCAGTAAATAGCCAACATTGTCTCATGGTCCAACTTTGCTATAGTAAAAACAAGCTATTAAACGTTAGTAAAGAAAGCCAATAGAAAGTAATTACGATATTACTTCGAGGCAATTGAGCTAATAGAATAATAGTTTCACATCTTGTTTAAACAAAGGGTATTATTATTGTAAGGTACAAGGGCTCCCTGATGTAATTAATTGGCTCGCTTAACTTAATTATAAAGCATCATTCTGGAAGATGTCCATGTCTTCATGTATTTGATCAAATATACCACATTGGATCAAAAATACCATCTTGGGCCATTAATACGGTTTCAGGACGCTTATAATAGGCGTCGCGACCCTTAATACAAGCATCGGGTATTTTTGGCCCAAGTTGGCATTTTTGGCCCAAGATGGTATTTTTGATCCAATGTGGTATTTTTGGCCTAGATGGTATTTTTGCCCTAGGTTGTATTTTCGACCAAGATGGTATTTTTGCCCTAGGTTGTATTTTCGACCAAGATGGTATTTTTGCCCTAGGTTGTATTTCCGACCAAGATGGTATTTTTGCCCTAGGTTGTATTTTCGATTTTTTGATCTAAATGGTATTTTTGGCTCAAGGTGGTATTTTTACCCCCAAGATGGTATTTTTGACCAATGATTTATTTGTACCAATGCGGTATTTTTGGCCCAAGACGGTATTTTTTATTTTTGGCCCATAATGGTAGTTTTGGCCAGTCTTTAACAGGCGTCGGGACGCTTATAACAGGCGTCGGGGCGCTTATAAGAGGCGTCGGGACGCTATTAACAGGCGTCGGGGCGCTTATAACAGGCGTCGGGACGCTTATAACAGGCGTCGGGGCGCTTATAACAGGCGTCGGGACGCTTATAACAGGCGTCGAGGCGCTTATAACAGGCGTCGGGACGCTTATAACAGGCGTCGAGGCGCTTATAACAGTCGTCGGGACGCTATTAACAGGCGTCGGGGCGCTTATAACAGGCGTCGGGACGCTTATAACAGGCGTCGGGGCGCTTATAACAGGCGTCGGGACGCTTATAACAGGCGTCGAGGCGCTTATAACAGGCGTCGGGACGCTTATAACAGGCGTCGACGCGCTTATAACAGTCGTCGGGACACTTATAACAGGCGTCGGGACGCTTATAACAGGCGTCGGGGCGCTTATAACAGGCGTCGGGACGCTTAAGGCGTCGGGGCGCTTATAATAGGCGTTACGACGGTTGTCGTGCTTAGAACACGCGTCGCGACGATTACAAAATTATTATCTACCTGTATGTAAGGCTATGGTTTGTTTTATTTTCGGAGTAAGTAGTTAGAGTTCTTTTCATATTTTTAAACAGAAGGGGTAAAAGATTCGCCATGGGGCCGGGCTGTCATTCAGTTGTTATCGTCCGTCCCATCGGAGCGGTGGGATCCTGGGACGCGTGTTGTAAAGTTACGCTGTACGCATCGTGGGGCTAGTTTTTACTTATCGCCGCTTTCATCTTATTACTGAAAGATTCTTTGTATCTGATAAATATTTTCGGCTTTACATTTAAATACGAGGGTTAGCAGAGGAACCTAAGTTCATACCTACCTATAATTTTGGAATTATCCTCCTTGCAATCTGTATTTTATTTGTCTACAAGGTTGTATTAAAAGTCGGAATTAATACTTTGACATTTTCGCAAGTATCGCATATACAATTTTTTTAGAAATTCGAATAGGTTTTTTGATCATTTTCATAGTCAAGCGACGTCAAAAAAAACTTGTAATATCTCAAAAACCTTTGAAAAATGTTCATGTTCTATTTTATTAATACATATTAGTAGCCGCCCCTTGAAGATTTAGGTAACACTGTTAAAATAGGGTTATAAGTGTATTAAGGCCACAATACGATACTTGTGACACATCTGGTCTGTAACTCTGAAACTGAAAATTTTATTCAATCTTGACTGTGCATCTACACATTAGCTAAGTACTTTAAGTATCTAAAATATCATTTCAGACTTCTGATACATGTAAATCATTATTTAGGTACCAAATCTTTTACTTTCAAAGTGATTTTCTATAACATCCTTTGAAAAACCATAAAAAATCCCGTAACAACACATCCTAACCCGTGAAGCATGTAACAAAGTACTAACTGTAGTATTTGAGCGTATTCCGGGGCCAAAAGTACCACAGATGTACATCAGCGATAGCAGTATGAGCTATGGTTTATTTTATGGCACTGGTTATCTCGAGAACTGGGGAACGGGAATGATTGCCGTAAATTTTTACGATAGGGATACTGTTTTTTGTATCCAAGAATTCAGCTTCAGATATTTCATAACAAAACGAGTGGTGTCTATGCTAAATATAGGGTAAAAATTATGCTTCGTAATCACCAATTCCACTCTTTTATATGACATGATCACGCCTATATTCCTTGAGAGCTGAGCAGAGGAACACTGAAATGCACTTACAAATCGCAGATGTAGTTTGGTTACCCCTCAATACGAGGGATATTTGGGACATAGTTCACTTCACAGGCCCAGTGTGAATTGGTGAACTTACAAGCCTTTTTATAGACGTGCAGTTTTCCTCACGATGTTTGCTTTCACCTTCCACTTTCACGTAAGTGGTAATCAATGTTGAAAATGACATTATTATTTCTATATAAGTAACTACAAAATCATAATTTAAACTTAAAACATGATTAAGTAATGAGTAGGCTGCGCGGGCGCCGATATCACTTGTTAAAGTGTCACAATGTTATGTGCGGCGCCGGTCATAGTATGTATACCCGACTGCGCACGTAATGTAGGGTAATGCGTTTCGCAATTCAATGCTATCTATTTCGTATTTAATAGCGGCTAGCTTGAATACGAATTTTAATCTGGGAACTTATATATTACTATAAACTTTATATTACTAGCTCCTATAGCCCTTTTAACGCCCCACTGCTGGGCACGGGTCTCCTTCAATGCGAGGGGGATTCAGTCATAGTCCAGCACGATGGCCCGGTACGGATTAGCATACTAAACAATTCTATCGAAAACCAGTTACGTTCCCTCAGACGTGCAGGTTTCCTCATGGTGTTTTCCTACACCGTTTCATAGTAAGTGATAATCTCGAATAAAAATGAGATCTGCACGTAAAACTCAGAGGTGCGATCCGGGCTCTGAACCTGAACACTTTCATTGCAAGGCGTGCATTCGACCACGCGGCTACGAATCCTATTTTATGCGCTTTATATTAAAGGGCATCAAATAGGTAAACGGGCATAGATACATATTTCACTAAAACCTGGCGTCGCAACGCTATAGAAAAGGCGTCGTATCGCTTTAGAATTGGCGTCACGACGCATTAGAATCAGCGACATGACGCTTCCCGCAGACGTCGTGACGCCCTTGCAAATACCAAACGTCCACGTCCTTGCAAATGCCCATATAACTGTCGTCACGATGACTTTACAGCTAGTGTCGCGCTTTTATTAAGAGTCAGTACAGTTGGTTTTAGTATCGGCAATCATTTAGACGCACGCGTCACGACACCCCAGCGTGCGAGGTGCTTGAATTGGTTAATAATCTTACCTATTTCCATTATAACTCATGTTGTTTTATTATTAAACTCCGGAAGTGTATTATAAACATAAACAAACAAACTATAGAACTTAAATAGATCGCAAGGTCGGTACAGTGCGCATGATTCAGTGTGCGTTGATAATTATCAGGGGCCGTTGAACTCGGCTTAGAGATACTATTTGGTAGTTACATTGTGGTACCCGATTCAAATATTTCAAGTACCTTCGATTGAAATCTGGGACCTCCATTTTGATTTATAGCCTACTAGCTAAGCTAGCGACTTCGTTCGCGCTTAATTTAAAAACAGGACTGGTCCAGGGAAATACTGGAAAGGTCTTATTTAAAATTTACCGCTGACAGAAATTGAACAGGCAACCAGCTTGTGCAGATTTTCTTCATCAACTATGTTTCATCTGACCATAATGTTGTTAAGAAGCATTCTAATCGTAATATAACTAATAAATCCCATACAATCATCGTCTGAATTGCGCCACGACGCGGAAACGTCAGATAAGGGCTATCGGGAACCAATTACTGCAATCAGCTACGCCACCTGTATCCATGTACCCTGTACCTAACTACATTACAATGAGTAACGAGGTTTGTAGCCTAGAGATTATATTGTTGATGTAACGCCTAGACATGTTCAACCAATAGCATCACTCAAAAATCACGTCATGAGAAAGAATCCTATTGGATGATTATTATGTTCTAGCTTAGGTACATTTTTAGGGTTCCGTACCCAAAGGGTAAAACGGGAACCCTATTACTGAGACTTCGCTGTCCGTCCGTCCGTCTGTCACCAGGCTGTATCTCATGAACCGTAATAGCTAGAGAGTTGAAATTTTCACAGATGATGTATTTCTATTGCTGCTTTAGCAACTACAAAATAGAATAAAATAATTATTTAAGGGGCTCCCATACAACGTGATTTTTTTTTTGCCGTTTTTATAGATAATGGTACGGAACCCTTCGTGCGCGAGTCCGACTCGCACTTGGCCGGTTTTTTTAAATAAAGAACTTATTTACGCTTTTGTTTTTTTGAATGTCCATAGATTAAGCTTGACAGGCAATACTTGAATTTGCTCAAAATATTTTGAGATTAATCTCATAAAACATTTTAGTAATAGTATCAGCATCTAAGCAAAAGTATATTCTGTAGTTGATTAGGTACTTTATAGAATGTAGAGTTTTGGATCAAACTGAATACGGCAAGAAATCACGTTAATAAAATAAATGTCAAACCTTCGTACACTAATCGAGTATTATACCACATTATACTGTAGACAGACCATTAACTCCTTCCACCGTTATGCGATCCTAGTACTCAGCGCTGCCTGAATCTATACGTATGTAAATTAATTAACAACGAATTACGCCCTGAATATATTGACGCGAACGAATTTACTTGCCTTTATTTGAAAATGTATTCTATGACAATACATGTAAAGATTTTAATGTCTGTAGCAAAAGCCAGGTCGCGTGTCTTTTGCAATGTTTACCACATGCAGAACGGTGAAGGGAAATATTATGAGGAAACCTGCACGTTTGTAAACATGTGTGTGAAGTTCACCAATCCGAACTGGGCCAGCATGATGGACTATGGCTTAAATCTATCTCATAAAAGACGGTTAGTGTGCCCGGTATCATGGCATTCGCCTAGCCTCTAATTACATTGAGATCAAAATACATCGGCGAAATGTGGGTGCGCTGTATTGCACCTCAGTCTACGCCTCCGGGTATACAGGCGCTATAATGTATACATTTTCAAAAATCTCAAGTCAGTTCGTTCCCCCAAGTACTATTCCAGGTATTTAAAAGTATAGTTTTTTAGCCCATATTTTCTGTTATAATAAGTAGGTCCTTCTTGGTAGGTATCTCGAGAAAGTTGTTTATGGTGTCACTTAATAAATATGGACTTTCATATGCTTGTAGTTTCAATGGTAGAGCGTACTACAGTTAATAAGAGAAACATATCACGCCGGGGATTCGAATCCGCGCCAACTGGTTGACTCACTAATTGGCATGCATCCAGTTTCCACTGCAGCTAGTGACGCGCCTGATGCGGTAAGTAGAGTAAAAATAGTAAAGAGTGGGAATATAATATTTACTTTTAAGAGAAGGTTTAAGATATCGGGGTTTTTATTTTCTAAAAAATATTACCAAAAATACTCTACTTACGTACCCTAGTAGTCTAAAGTCTAAAGTTAGTCTAAAGTCTAATTTAAATTTTTATTGTTAGTGTAATTTTTCATCATTTTAAGTAAATTATTCTTACAACGTTAATCCAAAAATGGTTATCCGTATTAAAAAAATAACCCCAAAAATTCGTTACCTTTTACTATTATCATTGGCAAAATCGGCATTCACAAAACATTACTGAAAAATGGCGTCACAAAATCTATATATTTCGGGGTATGACTTAATTTGTAGTTAACTAATTGTTAGTTACATATCAAGGTTTTATGATGGAAACCTGGGTTAATTGCTACCAAGTGCATTATTGAGATTTTTTACCAATGTAAAGTGCAAAATCTGGTTTCACTATTGTGTAAAAAGTATTGGTACATCACTATGGTTACTGTCGGATGAGTGGGTGCAAGTGGTTGCTGGTTGCGTGGGTCCGAAACCAGATAGTTTTATACCTACTATGCTGGTTGTTAGGTACGCTTAGTTTAAACCTATCATATATTCCTATGTATTCTGCCGTCTACGAAGACGAGGACAAGGTAAGCATAAAGAATAGAACACATATAAATCTAAAACATAATATGGAGTTTTTATCGTACATGAATATCTCAGTTATAATTTAGGAACACATGAGCACATTCATTTTGTAAATGTACTCTGTGTTAATAAAAATAAAGATTGAATTTCTGTGGCAAATACTACGCCACTACATAACGTCCCAGTTTGTGAAGGCCTTAGCTTAGAAGGTAATCTATGAAATAAAACCGGCCAAGTACGAGTCGGACTCGCGCACGAAGGGTTCCGTACCATTATCTATAAAACCGGCAAAAAAATCACGTTAGTTGTATGGGAGCCCCCTTAAATATTTATTTTATTCTGTTTTTTAGTATTTGTTGTTATAGCGGCAACAGAAATATATCATTTTTGAAAATTTCAACTCTCTGACTATCACGGTTCATGAGATACAGCCTGGTGACAGACGGACGGACGGACGGATGGACAGCGAAGTCTTAGTAATAGGGTTCCCGTTTTACCCTTTGGGTATGGAACCCTAACATAAGGGATAGAAGCAAAATCTCCCTTGCGGAAGGCATGTATGGTGACACCTCAAAATAGTAACACTCCTGTTAAAATTTCACATTACTTTGGACTCATCACAGATCATGTATCTAATATACCAATAACACCCGGAAAATCCCTGAGCCATCGTAAAACGCCCGGATGTATCCGGGTATGAGCCCGGACATAACCGGGTGAGCCGGAATCATTCGCGAAATGAAAGGACTATTTAATAGCGACTAAAAAAAGGTTGATACCAAACATTGTATTTGAAGTATTTTTATACCAAACCTTTGAACGGAACATTGTCCTTACGGTCGTATCACTGCTGGCTGTGACAAAATATACTAATATTGTATTTAAATAAATTGATAACGCATCTTCTTTTTCGTCATAGCTCTGTCCCCTTTCAACTTTTGAAGTAGTGAGCTGCTTAAGTTTGTATGTTGTGTGTGGGTAATATCCCGAAACTACTGAACCGATTCTGATAATTCATTCAGTTTATTTAACAATAATAAATAGATTGTTTAATAAGTTCAGATAAGAGACATAATATTTATAATTCAATATACAAGTCACAAACCTCATACAAAACTATTAGAACGAGTAATTATATACAAAGCTCTAGGTGAAAATTACTTTCAAGCTGCCAGTAGGTAATGAACTGTTCCTTTATGTGAAAGAACAATACACACAAACAAAAAAGCGCTATTTTGTTCACCGTACCTTAAACGTATAATCTATGTTCTTTATTAACATTATCCCATTTCAAACTGTAAATCATCGCAGCAAGGCACATTTTCGAATGGAATCCAACTCAGATAACGTCTATTTTTAGTCAAGGAATTTCAAAGAAAACAGCTCTATAAGGATTCGTATGAGAATGAATTATTGGAGTTTACACCATAGTGTTATGATATAAAGTCTATTCTTGAGTGTCAGTAGAAGTGGGTTGCCATTCATCACATGTGTTCAGTGACTCACCTTTGTTAAAAGTAGGGTTCAATCGTTTTTTAGGGCTTGCAGTGATTGTTGTAATCTCTGCCTTAGCATATCAATATTTAAGTTCATTTTGGCATTACTTAGCTCTATGTTTCTTTATAGTATGAATAATAAATACTAAAACGAGAGTTTGATTTTCAACTAGTCTATTGTCGCGTCTCTATAGCTCTACCATATTGTACCTAAAAGTACCTAAAAGTAGACATTTAGTAGATATTGTACGTTACAAATACTAACCACTAGTAAACCTCTTTTTAACCGACTTCCAAAAGGAGGAGATTCTCATTAATTTAAATAACTTTTAGTAGAGCTGCTAATTATATTATCCAACCATTTTCCGTCGCATTGTAGAGCTCTTATATTATGTACGTTATGTACTATATTATGTAAGAAATACCACTTTGAGTGCTTTGTAGATTTTTATTTTATTTTAGGGTTGCGCTATAAAATACAATTAGAGGTACATTAATCTAGTAATTTAAGTTTTCACGAGCTAAAACATTTAATAGTCTATGTCGGACATTGGAAAACGGTAAGGAATGGTTTAGACAGCTGATCTCCGGGCTAGATTGGTGCCGCCCCCGAGCCCGCGGCGGGCTTGGCCGGTCACACACTTTCCTTACTATATTTTAACTTAAAAACAGATAAACCTAAAGTGAGTTAAGTTTGAAAGGATTTGGTGATTCATATTTCTCATAATCAACTTTATAATAAGACTACGCATGACTTTGTTTTATTATAACTAAATGTTTCAATAAGACGTTCCAAAAAATTTGGACCAAAATTGATCTCTTTGATACCACGGCCCACGGCTTATACGTCTTGGCAAAACGTCGTCTACGTACGTCAAAGTCACAAACAAAATTTTAAGAAAAGATTCCTGTTTGATATTATTATTATAACTCCTTGCTGGATTCATCATAACCTACTTAGAGAAATGGACAAGAAACTCAATTCTATGGCCAAATGACATAAACTACTACTACTACAGCCCTTTTAACGTCCCACGTCTGGGCACGGGCCTCCCTTCAATGCGAGGGGGATTCAGGCCATAGTCCACCACGCTGGCCCGGTCCGGATTGGCAGACTTCACACATCTATCGAAAACTAGTCAAGTTCCCTCAGACGTGCAGGTTTCCTCACGATGCTTTCCTTCACCGTTTCATACCAAGTGATAATCTCGGATGAAAATGAGATACGCACATGAAACCCAGAGGTGCGAGCCGGGGTTTGAACCTGCACACTTTGATTGCAAGGCGTGCGTTCGACCACTCGGCTACCATTGCTTCACATAAACATATGCTGACATAAACTACACAATGAGATAAATCTCAATAACTAGGTACGGAGTAATAACATTATCTTTGGACAAAACTAAAGTTAACTCAGTGTAACGGGCCTCGTACAAGTTAACTAGTCACAAAGTAGTCAAACCCTTGTAACTTTATCTTCTATCTATAGATAACGGATGCGGATAGCAGATACACCACTAGAACTAATAATATAACGAGCTTAGTTATATGAAATAGAAATCTACGTGTACTTAAGCACCTACCGTACCTTACCAGTGTAGATTTTTACTTGAAACGAAATTATTTTTTCAGCACTCTCTTTTGTTTTTGTTATCATACCGCTTTTGGCTGAATTTGAGAATGTATTACCTGTAACAAAAAAATAAAAATTATTAAAACTAAAACTCTAAATAGTTATAGAGAACATGATTATAATTTGTCTTAAAAACTTGTCAATTGTCAAATCAATCGATAATGATTTAGTCTGCCGGTTGCGTAGTAATTTTTATTCAAAATATTTTAAGAATAACTTTTCATCGTGAGTTTTCCGCAAAACTAATTATCTTTCATAGCTGTCATCTAAAAAAAGTAAAGATGGCGACACAAACTATTTGTCAGTGTCGTCGCATGCGCAGGAAGCGTCAAATTTGAATATTTTGAATTTCGAACGCGAGAACAATGCGCGCGCCCGTCACGTGTCACTCTGACTCATGGAGATATTATAACGAAGATGACATTTCGAGCCCACTCTGCGGTAAATTTTTCTGGTTTATCTGACTCCACCATTGTTGATTTTACCAAACAGATGCCGTATACTACAGGTACATGAGATAACAACAATGGCGGAAAAGTCGCCGCAGAGCTATACGAAGAGTGGAGTCATTATGTATACTCTATGCTCTGACTCATGCCAGACATGTTTTGATATTTCACTTATTTTTATAGCTACGATGAATGGAAGCTTACGGTGTCATCATAGTAAATCCATTAGGAAGGAAACATTCGCAGATGTTTTATTTTGTTTATGCCTCGTAATTTTTAAATGGAAACATTGTCTATGGTGCTTAGTTTATGGCTTTTAAAAGTTACATCACTCTGTTATAAATATTTCGAATTTACTTTCATTTCTTGACAGTTGCATTCTGTAGCTATGTAATACAATTCAGTTATAATATCATTGTTATGCAAAAACATTTCGGACCATTTTGATGAATTTTAATGAATTTAGAAAAACTAATAACATAGCGTAAATTACAATCCTGTCAAAATCGGTCCAGCTATTCCGAAGATTATCCGGAACAAACAGACAGGAAATCTCAACATTGTTCTGTTGTTGTATGTACGTAACATATGCATTTATTAAAAAGCTGTTATTTTGAAATAACAAACATACACTTCAATTTTATTTATTTGTATAGATCGTGAAAAAAATATCAATTTAACATGTTGGTAAAATAATGTCCTACGCATATAAACCAATCATAATTAAGCAAGAATACGGCGGTTACGTAAGTTTCTTGCTAACTATCCTGCCAACAATTTCGTTATCCAAGTATATTATGAAACCTGTTGAGAGCTGTTGGTGGCAGGGCAAGTCTGCAATTGATACCCGCTAAGAAATACCCTTGTGTTTTAAATAAAGCTATTCGTATTAATGTTGCATTTATGAATATCCTGCTGAGGGAAAGTTGTTTATTTTATTTACTTTATTGCAGTGTAAGTGCCTATCTGGATAGATGACGTAAGCATAATTTGTTTTCGAGATTTTTCTTACCAAAAATATGCATTTATATGTACTTAAAGCAACGAGAAATGACAAAATTATTGATCCCGCCATGTTGTTGAATAAGTTTACCATGTTGTTGAATAAGTTTACCATGTTGTTGAATAAGTTTACCAAGCCTGCAGCCGTTCTTAGTCTTCAGTATTTGGAATCATTTTATGAACACATAATGTCGATAACAAATCTGTTTTTCTTCCTCAGAATTAGAACATTATTGAAATTATGCATTTAGGTTAGGTTGTTTGTCGCTTCTGTTATCTTTAGGTAAAAAACCGGCCAAGTGCGAGTCGGACTCGCGCACGAAGGGTTCGTACCTATTATCTATTAAAACAGCAAAAAAATCACGTTTGTTGTATGGGAGTCCCCTTAAATATTTATTTAATTCTGTTTTTTAGTATTTGTTGTTATAGCGGCAACCGAAATACATCATCTGTGAAAATTTCAACTCTATAACTATCACGGTTCATGAGATACAGCCTGGTGACAGACGGACGGACGGACGGACGGACAGCGAAGTCTCAGCAATAGGGTTCCCGTTTTACCCTTAGGGTACGGAACCCTAATAAAAAAGAGTTTTAAGTAGCAGGTGATTTTAAAACTAATGCGCCGAATTTAAGGTTAACGCGTTAAGAATCTTATTTTAAACGAAAGTAAAAAATGTCTGAATACTCGATTAGAATAAGCTAGAAACTGTGTTTTAAACCTATTTTGAAACACAGTGTATGATATAATATACAAGATATGATATGATATACAAGATATGATATACAAGATGTATCACAGATTTGAGATATTTTTACAAACCAAAGAGTTCAGACGTTCTTCTTTAGTCTGACATAAAAGAAGTACTCCATTACCAAGTTGCAACAATATTACCTAATAGTGGTGTTGTTATATTGCATTAAACAAAATTGCATTACAATTGCCACCACAGACTTGCGGTGATAAGCTAATATCTCACTATTTTAATATTGGACGTGTTGTCTTGTAGATTTTTTTTACTTGCAAAATAGATAAGAAATAATTTTCCATAATGTGTCAAGCAGTTCTGTGAAGATCGTTGTGATAAGTTTTATTTTTAATTCCTTATATTGACTTAGGTTTTAAATTTATTTTATTATGTTATTTTCTTAATTTTAAACTAAAAGTGATATGTTTGCGAATGTAAAAATCACCTGTCATATGTACTTCGAAGTACGCGATCTATAAATGAATTTAATACATAACTTGCTGACCAGACGAACTTCGTACCACCTTAGAATGAGTGACATACGAAAGCAGCGCCACCTACAGGGTCCAATTGTGAATCTAAACCATCCAGGGTGCCACCCAAACGCATAGAAAAAAAATCATTCAAGTCGGTCCAGCCGTTTAGGAGGAGTCCGCTTACAACGAAAAGTGGCATTGATTTATATATATATAGATAAAGCATATTGGGGCGTCATATACCGCGCGTCAAATATTTATGCCACTGCCAAAATTAAGTCTGTATCAATGTACATCAAGATTCAATTTGTATGGTAAAAGCCACGCCTCTACGCTTTAAAATTAACTCGCACTTTCATTGAAAAAATTACTTTATCTATGAGTTATTTTTCAATACTGTTGTAAAATTTGCTTTTTACTTGTATTGTATAAAATAAATATAATTCTGTATTAACGTAAAAAATGTATTATTAATGAATAAAATGGAAAGAATAAAATTTATTTTAAATAGTGACAGCTAGCCACATATTGCTGGCCACCTACAAAGATAATTGTATTATCAAAAAGTTTTTATGTCTTTAACAACAGTTCAATTTGGTATTGGTTAAAATCTCGACGCCTTAGTAAGCTGGGCCTTGATGCATAAACACATAGATGAGAGTGTAAAATAAGCTATTAACTGTCAAAACTCAATGGATCCTAGCAAAATGTAGTGGTTCTGGCTTCCGGCGCGGCTACAGCTTAATAAATCTAAGCTGTCTAAAGTTTATTTCAAGCTGCACCGTTATCCATTAGGCCTGGTCGTTTCACGTCTGAAGTTTAAAGTATTAAGCATCCGCGAACATCCTTGCAGATTTAAGCCCTGTACCCACTGTAGCCAGCGAATTAACGGTTTTTTAAATGTACTCTATGTTAAGCCTCTCGCTCACTGGGTGTCAAAATATGCGCGTCATGATTATTTGCAATACCGAAACGAACTTTATTGACACATACACAAAGTTCATTCTTCAACGAATTTACATTTTTATACCAATAACTTTTGAGGCGTGAACCACACAAATTCAATCTTTATGTATATTGACACAGCGTTCGTTTTGGTATTGCTACACATATTCACGCTCGAAGTTATATTTTTTTTTATTTATCAGCCGTATCGTCCCACTGCTGGTCAAAGACCTCCCTTTCCTTCCTCCACTCCTCTCTGTTCCTACTCAGTGTGGACCAGTCTCTATTGTGCGAGTCCAACTAGTCTCGCCATCTTTTATTGGGCCTTCCGCGGTGGCGGTTGGCTACAATTTAAAAACCGGCCAAGTGCGAGTCGGACTCGCGCACGAAGGGTTCCGTGCCACTATCAATAAAAACGGCAAAAAAACTACGTTTGTTGTATGGGAGCCCCCTTAAATAATTATTTTATTCAATTTTTTAGTATTTGTTGGTATAGCGGCAACAGAAATACATCATCTGTGAAAATTTCAACTCTCTAACTATCACGGTTCATGAGATACAGCCTGGTGACAGACGGACGGACGGACGGACGGACAGCGAAGTCTCAGTAATAGGGTTCCCGCGTTACCCTTTGGGTACGGAACCCTAAAAAACGGCAAAAAAACCACGTTTGTTGTATGGGAGCCCCCTTAAATAATTATTTTAATCTGTTTTTTAGTATTCGTTATTATAGCGGCAACAGAAATACATCATCTGTGAAAATTTCAACTCTCTAACTATGACGGTTCATGAGATACAGCCTGGTGACAGACGGACGGACGGACGGACGGACAGCGAAGTCTCAGTAATAGGGTTCCCGTTTTACCCTATGGGTACGGAACCCTAAAAAACGGCAAAAAAACCACGTTTGTTGTATGGGAGCATGTGTCTGTGCATAAAGTCTGTGGTAGCCCGCCTCAAAATTCATTCGTGTTATCGAAACTAGCTTTTTCTACGATTTAGTACAACTCGTTGTAGTTTTAGCAAAAAAGTTGTTGGCGCAGGTTGGTTTGATTTTTTTTACACATCCAATGGAATGCAGATTTAAGTCTTTGTTGTTATAAATTTCAACCTGTTATCTCCACGCGTTCCTGAGAAAAGGGTCTGGGCAGACCGACAGACGGACCACGTGATCCTATAAGGGTTCCTTTTTAGGTACGGAACCCTAAAAAAGTAAACCTCGACCAAATCTAACCGATCATGACAATCTATGATCAATTCTGTGGTCACTAACTCACCAATACGCTCGTGTGAGTGCGCACGCGGCGTTAATTCGCGAAATACCAACAAGTGTATAAAGGTCATTCACACTTTATCCATGTATTAATAACGAGTTGTCCGTACGTGTGTACATAACTGTATATCCCTAAAGATACATAATCAAGTATTGCCCGAAGCGGTCGATACTAGTTTGGCCAAAATTGAACCGACTTTGGTCTCAATATTATTGTGAGCCTATTGTCATTGTAGCACGCACTTAACCTAAATGAGAGGATTTAGAACATAGGCTTCATTCACACGATTAATCCGGCTGCCCGATAATTAATCTGACGGCTCTTGTCAAAGTTTCCATACGAAATTTTCTGCTCCTGCCCGAATTAATTGAGCAGTAATTGGATAAGATCACAATATTAGTGTTATTTATAAATAATGTAGTCCCCTACCCTGATTCAGAGGAGAAGAGCCATCTTAATACTTTGTCCAAAAACGTGGAGGGTGATCAAGTGTGTAAAGCAATGTCTTGCGAGTTAACTCGTGCATAAAGCTAATTTTTCAACAAAAAGGTTTTCCGATGCCGCGAGCGAACTTCGAAGCATGGTCGTGTGGATTTTACCACAGAAATTAAATCCCTATGTGTATTAACACAGAGTTCAGTTAAAAAGAATAACAAGTTAATACACTCGCTTCAGTGAGTTTAGGGAGCTAAAGTGTCAGAGATATTTTCGTGAGTGAGTCAATAATCTTTTTCTATGCTAAATTCATTACAAATATACAAGCATATCCCCGCTTAGTGGCTGGTTAGTTGATTAACAGAGGGAGTTTAGCTGTATATTAGTTTACACGTCACCCACTTGTGTGTTTAGTTACATAGCGGAGTTATCGATATTTGCTCTTGATGTGTAAATAAATCTATTTTCGAGTAATCTCTTTTACGAGTTTCGATTGAGAGAGATTATGAAAATATAGAGCGGTCATTTCACTTAATGTACCTAATATCTGCTTTATAGAAAATAGAAACATGTAAACACAACATTTAAAGGTTATCAATGAACTTTGAATACCTAAAGAACAAATTAGTTATGTAGAATTGTATTGAATTAAGTAGATTAACTAGGTAGAAATCTCAGAAGAGAACAATGACATTCTAGTAAACAGATATGTTATGAGCGCGCAAAAGTGAAGACTAGAGTCTAAGAAGTCTCGAGTGAAGAATGCAAGTTTTATGCGAAAGATTAAGTAAAAATATAATACTTAATTTAGTTATGAACTTATGACAGTTGAATGGTGGTCGGTAAGAATTTATCAATGTTATGTTATGTTAAAAAAAACCAACCCTAAAATATTCTCATAGTGATGATTGCATGTTTGCGTCTATCCGACGTGGTCAGATGGCACTTTGTCCCCAAGCTTACGATCGCTTACTACTAGTAGAATGTATAGGTCTCCGCTTACCGATTCCTCTTCCTCCAAGGCCCGGATCAGCTCATAGTAGAGCATCTCCGCCTCCTCCGAGATCTGCACTTTCTCCTCCACATCGCAATCGTACAATATATCGCACGACAGATCCGTCGGAAGATGCATCTTCATATTATTTACACATTCACTTTTAAACAGATTTATTTCGCATTTTTCAATTCACATCTTCACGTTTCACAAGACTATTTTATATTTTATTGTGTTTTACGGTCTGTTATCTAAATGTATAGGGAATTATAATCCATTTAAAATTACATTGCAGGCCTCTGTAAAGAGCTTGTAAGTATCTCCTGATTACATTCTAGTGGTCACCTTGATTTTAGAGAAGGTTGTCGAGAATGTTACTAAAGAGAAAATTGTCAATGTAAGCAGTTTATTAGCGTCATATGTAGGTAGGTAGACAGATCACACAAAAGTAATTAATTTTGTGTCGTCTCGTCCCCATCCTGTCCCGGGGGCGAAACGCGTCCATTTAACTTTGATCCCAGACTACATAACTGCTCGCATCAATCAGCTTCATACCAGACAGTCTGAATTGCTATACAGTTCATAATCCTATTCATATCGTTAGGACATAGAGAATGTTTATACTACTTATTTGGTACAGACGATATTGAACAAAGACGAGTGGGATGCAAATCAATTTGCTCCTTATTTCATGAAGACACGACAGATAAGTATGAAACAATTAACGAATCAATTCGATCGTCGATGCGTGGAATGACAAACACTGCCTTATAAAGTTTATTAAATTGGCGACGAAAAAACAACTGAAAAATCATGTTCGGATTTTGATATTCTTGATACCATTGGGTTGTTTACCCAATACTCATGTAATCACTAAAATATTATTTCGAGTTATAGATGCATGCATATGCATAACATATGCATGATGTACTCGTATGCATAACTTGAGTGCATATAAGCTTGTCTGCATGTCGACATTCCGTTGCTAAATCAGTCCGGTCTCGGCTCGTAACGGGGCAAGCAAAAAAAGATAGTCCTTGATAGTGATGCGACGAGTATCCTAATATAGGCATGAGTATTTTTTATACTAGGTGTGTAAACCTAATACGGACTAGTTTCTAGTTACATGTCAATACCTATCCTGTCTTTGAACTTGGTTAGAATAGATTAATTAGCGGGACATCCACTTACGTCTTTTCCTGCAGGAACGTAAGTTAAAGATGATGACATAAAAATCCTCAATGGCATTTATACGTATTACTTTAGAAGCTATGACATTGTTGTTCTTATCCCGTCGCATTTCTAATGGGATATATGACAGGTAATCTAGAAAGCATCAATGTCAGTCCCTGACCTAATAATCTCAGTAATATATGATAATATGACATGATATTTCTAAAGATATCCGCGGTTATTGTTTGATCCTGAACATGTCAATTACAAAGCGTGGTACTGCCAATATCATGGTATTAAGCTTCGAAATTTTTTATAGAGATTCTAAATTTCTAAATTTGAATATGGAATACCTACTGATGCAGTAGGTATTGACTTGTGACAAAAGTATGTACCTGGTACGTACTCGATTGGGAACAGCTCACCACAGGGTTTCATTACTTCACGCAATTTATTTATTGAGACGAAACATACGGTAGAGAGTGACAACAGAAATATCGCCTTGTGTACAATAATATAGGTCACCTAAAAAAATTGTACCGGACTTTTAAAAACATTAATGGGGTTTGTCTTATGATTGATGTAATAAGTAACCCAGTCAAGTTCCTAAAGTTATAATATTTAGATATTTTTTTTGTTATATTGGAGAATATTTCTACCCACATTTGAATTTACCTTGAAACAAATTTACTCATATCAGTATTTTAAACGGTAATAATATTATTTATGTTTGAATTCGAGTTGAACTCCTGATACTTATTTCACAAACATAATTTTCGATGTTCTATGAGAGCTCAGCTAAAAGACTGCGTAACGGAGAACAATGAAATGAAAGCAGGCAGACATAGATGGTTTCCAGGTAAGTAGACCTATTTCCAGACGGCTTGGCCAAACAACTTGACGACCGCCGCGTCTGATGTATTTATATCTACGGAACTGAAGGTACCTTGTGGTTTGCAGAACACGAGAGAGAATTAAACAGTTTGGTATTGCTGGAACTATAGCTTCATGCTTGAGGAGGCCATCTTTCAAATCCAAAAGTTCCAAATCCAGCACGTTGGGCATTACTTAGGTTACGTGGAGGGACTAAATTCACTTCTAGTAATGTGCTAGAAGATTCTGTTCTCTTTTTAAATTTTCAAATATAAAACGAAGCAAGTTTATGATAACACAAAGTGTTCTATTTAAAATAATATACTTTTAATCATTTTGAATGAGAAAAAGAGAGAGAAATATTATATTAATGCAAGCATGTCTGCTCCAAAAAGATACCGCGCAGCATCCTAACGACTTTTATATTGGGTTGAGTGAACCTACCCGTAGATAATAAAAAAAACCGTTCGCATGCAATTAAGGGCGCTAAGGGTGGCAGTTTGGGGATTATTTTCGCTTGCACAAACATTTTCAAAATGATTATTCATTAGGTAATTTGTACAGGTGAGATAATGGGAGGTAAACATTGTAAATTGTGTTTTATGGCAATAAAAGCTTGTACCTTTGTTAAATGGCTTTTAAAATAGCTAAACAAGTGGTAAGGTACCTAACTGTTAGTTCTAATTGACACGCTCGATCTAGTGGTTTGAGCATAGGCTGCTCGGTTCATTGAACCGGGTAGTTGCGGCTTCGATTCCCGTCAATGACAAAATTTGGAAATAGCTTTTTCGCAGTTTGCGCCTTGGTCTGGGTGGAACGGTTTGGTATACAGGGTGTCCCACGGATATGCCACATGGAGAGAAAGTACCTTGAATATTATAGATGGAACATTTTACTGAAAGAAGACATTATTTGAATTTAAAAAACAATTTAAACTGCATTCATTGATATTTAAATAATTACATGGTTGAACCGGGAATCGAACCCGTTACACGAGAAAAATAATCATCCTGTAGCTTTATCATACCGATCGAAAGGCTTCATCATAAGGATTATTTTTTGCTAAATAACTTAGTGTCAGAAATAAGAGGAAGACCATGAATTTTAAATTTTTTATATACTACAAGATTTGCTTAGTTTTGGATCATAGATGAGTATGACATAAATGGAATTCGATTCGTAATGTATCCAAGCTATGTCGATTAGAAACAGGATAGGTTTCCTGGCAGGCGGCGTAGAAAGCGAATGTCATGCGAAACTAGCGAAAATAATGTCGACAATTCGAGACGAGGCGTGTTCAGAATACATTCAAAATGGCGATTTAATGTAGCCTTTCTTTTATATCAGAAGTCCGAAATAATACTTTGCGTACATATGCGGTAGCTCATATGGTTAGTGAAAACAGTTGATACCTAACTATCATAGTTTTTGAGTTTTAGACCTTTGAATATTTGTAACAGATATCGTGTTCTAGCCTTTGAGTACATCCATAATCCTATTCAGCAGTGAAAACTACACTTATGAGGGGCGACTACCAATATTCACAAAACAGAACATGCAAATTTTACATAAGACTCGAAATATTACGAGTTATAGAAACTACCGTCGCAATAATAGTTGGAGAAACATGGTCGAATTTCGATATTTTTTATACCAGTTGTATGTTTGATACAGATGTAACGTTAAGGTATTAATTCGGACTTCTGAAACAATCTGTATAAGTATTCGCGAAAATAGATGCAGGGACATCTGGCCATCTGTCAAATACTTGTGACAAATACTCAAAGCTCTGTAGCTCGGAAACTTTAATAATTAGGTATAAGGTACCTTCACTAAGCATCCACCTATATGATCTACCGTATATTTCAATTTCAATTTATTTAATAAATAATTTATGTAATACAATACAATATACGCCGGGTAACTAATAGTGGAATAAATATCGCCAGACAACCAAATACTTATCGAATGATCCCAAACTAAGCAAAGCTTGTACTATGGATACCATACAATGATTTGGGTCTGACGTCACAAGTACTGTTATAATACCGAATATATTATCTAGATGATACGTCCTGTATATAGGTAACTAAGCGTGTTCTATGATTCAAGTTTATCATTAAAATAAAATTATTTAAAACATTATACTATTTTTACCATCGGTACAAGAGTCAATCAAGGCGCCAATCCATTGTTCCAAGAGTAACACTAGTATGGTGTATGTCTGTGTGTGCGTTTTATGGTATTGCCGGAAGTTGCCAACTCATGCGTGAGTTGATCGTAACCGGGAATACATTGTTTTGCTTTCGGGTTTTTTGCTCGTTGTACCAGGGCTGCACAAAGGTTGAGGAGCTCCCTTCCACCAAGTTTGTATGCGTTCGTTTATTTATGAACGGTTTTTTTTTTAAAGTGGCCTTAAGTTCTTCTTATAGTTCTTGTGTGACGAATCTGGGTAATGCTTATCTAGAACGGCTAAGCGGGGTGAGCTAAAAGTAGTGCTTATTTGCGACAATTGTTTTTAGGGTTCCGTACCCAAAGGGTAAAACGGGAACCCTATTGCTGGGACTTCGCTGTCCGTCTGTCCGTCCGTCCGTCTGTCACCAGGCTGTATCTCATGAACCGTGATAGTTAGAGAGTTGAAATTTTCACAGATGATGTATTTCTGTTGCCGCTATAACAACAAATACTATAAAAACAGAATAAAATAATTATTTAAGGGGGCTCCCATACAACAAACGTGATTTTTTTGGCATTTTTATAGATAATGGTACGGAACCCTTCGTGCGCGAGTCCGACTCGCACTTGGCCGGTTTTTTTATTTCTGCAACTTGCTCTCGACCGAGGCACTTCGATAGAAAATTTAAATCAATACTGATTTATAGCAAACATTAAATATAGATTTTAATTTTAAACTATAATTAAGTTAAATAGTTTGGTGTTAAAAGCTCAGGTCACGTAAATGTCAAATAGTTAACTAATTACTTTAACACCTGAGTATTTCACGACGTTAGGTTGCGCAGTGAACTAAATACACTTTGCAAAGTAAATGTCTACTTAATCATATCAATTTGCCCGTAAAGACAAAATTTTAAGAACTTGGTTATCAATTAACCTCGATTTTTATATAATTATTTGGTTTGTAGGGGATTTAAAATTCCATAAATATGAAGGTATAGTTCTTAGTTATTTAATTTTGCGAGCCATTTAAAAATAGAAAGTTATTAAAAATAATTGTGTCACAAATATATTTTTCGTTGTATTTTTTTTAATTAAATAAATACACGCCAACACAGAAAGTAAAACGTTACAAACATTTAAGTAAATTATACGTTCGTGAAAGGGATTTATAATTACAAAATGATCGTTGCGTGTCAGTGAATGTCATATCATTACGATGCCGACTGTACCGGCCCAGCTCGCTCTGCACCTCTTGGTATTTTAAACAACCTCTGTGACTAACTGCATGAACATGCCTCTATGTTATCTCCGATGGTTTAACTATACGACAGTAACCTATATTAAAGGGGCAGACAAAGGTGAGTGCACCCAATTTTCACCGATGGAATTTTGAAATTTGATATTGCCAATTGTGACTAACACACTTTCCCAATCATTTCTTTACTCTAGGCAATTATACAAGCAAGTTCACGTGTAACGTAAATACTAAAAAAAAATTGCAACATTATTTTTGTAAAGAATAACCATGGAGTTTCTTGATCATTATTTTCGGTATCTGCATACCACCAGGGTGGTGGTCTTATAATTATTTTATGATAAATTTGGTTATTAATAAGTACTACATATAACAGGTAACTAAACTAATAAAAAATAAAAAAATAGGGACATTTTATGTTTGTCAAACCCGCGACCTTCAGTTCCCTGTCCGGTCACATAAGCCGAGTCAACGCTCCAAGGCTTTGTTTCGCCCGGCCCTTCTCGCACTGGGGCTAACGAATTAACTTAACTTTTTTTCGAAAATGTACTCTTTATTAGAGATGAAATGGATAGTGGATTGGCCGGATACCGGATATTCGGCAAGCTACCAGGCCGGAGCGCCGGATATCCGGCTACCGGATATTCGGCCCTTTATCGCATTACATGGCACTTCTTGAAGACATCTCGAATCGATCACAATCACGGTGGTCAATTAATTTGCATCAGTACCCGCAGTTGTCAAGGTTTGCAAGAATTTATTTTTCAGCAGCTATTCTGCTATTTTGAGCTGGTCTGGTATACGAAAATGCCGAAAAATTTGTAGGCATTCACCACAATTTGCCAATTGTTAATTTTGAGTCAAAAAATAAACGGTGTCCATACTATGTTAGTATTAATATTTTACATGTAATGTTGATTTTGTAATCCTATACGGATTACAAAATCAACACAGATGTTGAAAGCCTACAACAGCGATTTACATAAACGCAGTCAAGCCTGCTCGCTATACAACTCAGGATGATGTTGGGGATGTCCCGCACCCGCTGCACCAAGGACGCACATTTCTTACGCATCATCGCAAAGAAACAATCAACGCGAGCCTCAGCGAATATCCCTGAAGCGCTGCAGAAGCGGGGCAGCCCCATCAAATACCAACCAGCTTTGGGATTGGCAAACATTAAACGCGCATTTTTTGACGCCTGTGGGCGTACTTGAACTTAAGACCCGGACACACAGAAGCGTCAAGACGCACGCGTCCAAAATTTTACCAATAGTAAAACGAACTGTATTGACACAAAAGCTCATTCTCCAACGAAAAGTCAAAGACAATGCGAGCAAATTTTGCAGCACAGTCCCGTGGCTTGTACCACAGAAATTCAATCTTTATGTATATTGACCCAGAGTTCCTTTTGACGTTGCGCGTACGTTTTGACGTCCCAGTGTGCTCGGGGTTTCATTGTTATATGGTGGATTCGGATGACATCAGTGCGGTCAGCGACCAGCGTTTGTCTGGATTAAACTATTAGCAACTAACTGTAGAGTTTAAATAGCAGTTATAGCTAAGTAGTCGAACGGACGCTTTGCAATTCATATGTGCAGGTTGAACACCCGGCTTGTATCCGTAACGTCTTCAATTTTTTATGTGTGCATGTCAATTTTAGACATGATGTCCACTTGCTATAGCGCAGAAGGAAAGCATCGTGAGGAAACAAGCCACGATCACGATCTCAGTTGGCAATCCTGTTTTAATATTTTACAGTTGCAGTACAAACACTGTCAAAATATGCTGCTGAGGTTGTAGTACAGCTCCTGTATGCAAAATCTCGTCAGATGCGTGAAGTCCGTTCAACCGTTCCGATCCATCATGGTTGACTATGACCTGAAGCGACCTGGTATTGATACAAGGCCCGAGCATAGTAAAGGGACGATAAAAAGGTGAGTATTTTTATTATCAAGTACATACTAGCTTTGCCCAACACTAGAGCTATAAAAATAATAATACTATAGTTGCATTTCCGAATATAATAGAAATGTACTCAGTTACTAAAAGTATGGGTCTGTATGTGGAAATTGCAGGCCCATTCTAAGTATTCAAAACTTTATGGAATTTCTTGCGGAAATGCATTTAAGACTCTCCGTCTATATGACAACGTTTAAATCAGAATGCAAGGCAAACAAACAGCTGATTGAGTGGGTTATCTCTAGTTCTGTAAACATATTTGTTATTGACTCAATAAAACATGACCATGTGACCCCGCCACAGAAAACCGCATTAAAACCCGATGAAAACAGACACGAACCGTAACACGAGATAAGAACACATTGTAACACGATAATCCAATTAGAAAACAGACAGCATTTATCACACAAAACACTTACACACACAACAAAAAAATCCTTGCTTAAAATCCACGTGTTCCGATTAATAAAAAAGAAATATTGCACTCGCCACAAAAAAAGGACAGATAATCGATGTTTTTTTTTTTCAAAATGGCGCCGTAAGGGCGTGCGCTCGGCGCGCGGCCGCCATGACACTGGCCAGCGCCGGCGCAGGCGAGCTCATTTCCATATTTATTATTATGCGAGAGGTCCTGAATTGAGAAAGCTACCGTGTTGGGCTTGGGGAAGGTAATGAAGCGGTTCGCAGTTCGCGGTGCGTCGGCGGCTTGCGACGATGGAATTTTGCGTGAATATGATAATTGACACGTGGTAGGGCTATATAGTCGGTTTGTGGCCTCTTTGCGTTCGTTGATAATGAGGTTATAATGAAAGAAAAGGTTCATAAATGTGTTTAAAGCGCAAGAGGTATGTGGTAATCAGGGATTTCCCACCACCTCATATGTATTGTTGTCTCTATAGTAACTGTCAATTCTTGACAGATTATGTTTGGAGTGAACTGTCAAATCTGATAGTAATATTAAAACATTTTTGCAAGACAGGTGGGAAGATAGGTGGACTATGCGATTCAAATAAGAATAGGAATGTCAATAACCTCTATCTGTCAAATGTCACTTGAAAAGTATGGTTTGCAAAAATACTTATTTGCATATCAATAATAATAGTCTTACATCAAATTTAAATAAAAAGGTTAAATTAGTAGTAAATTGTCTTAATATAATATTTAATTATTTAAAGTCAAAATTAGTTTTTTAAAACCATACCATAACCTTTTTTATTTTAATTTTTGGCGCAAAGGCCCAGAAACCTTGCCAAAATTATTAAAGAAAAGGAAATAAGGACGTCATTTTGTCGTTGTTAGTGTGCTTCGTCGTGCGACTGAATGCATTTTTCACTCAACCTTTGGCAATAAATTTTATTTAAAAAATATCTTGTTTTGCTCACCCTACCTAACTGGTTAGAATTTACAGTTATGACGTCACAATATGGCGCAAAGTCGATCCTATTCTCATTTGAATCGTATTAAGGGGCAGACGACGTCTCTTACCTACCCTACATACAGCATGGTATGATGTTCTGTTGACAAAACTGAATCGTGACCCAATAACACTATGTTTGTTATTGTTAAGGAAATGTGTAACATGTTTTCTTTCTTTTGGTACCATAAAGGTCCGTGGCGCCTCAATATGCGGGGGGCTTAAGGAATTATTACGCCATCTTTATCAGCTTGATCACTCATTTTTATTTATAAAATCAAAACCATTTTTTTTTTCGTGTAGGCCAAAAAGCACTTACAAATAGTCAGATTCTACCTGTGTGTGTAAAGGTGCTGTCTGCTCTCAAGGCATTGCTGCTCCTGAGAATGTATTACTTGCAATTATCATTTTGAAAAGAGTAACCATTGAGTTTCTTACCGGCTCTTCTCAGTGAAAGCAGCATTCCGAACCGGTGGTAGAATCTGACTATTTGTAAGTGCTTTTTGGCCAACACGAATATTTATTTTTTTATTTAGATTTTTTTTACCATGTGACCATTCTAGCAATGTTTACTCATTCAATTTGTTATTCCTATGAATTACTTCACGCCGGCAGAATACCCGATAATCGCAGGTGCAGCCATTCTTCAACTTATTTCATTAATTTCGTCAAACAAGAAGACAGTTTTTACGACCGCTTGGCAGCGTGGTTTAATCGTAGGCTCCTCAGCTCACTGAACCTGGCGATATCGGGTTCAATTCCCAACAGCGGCAAATTTGGCAATAGCCTTTTCAAAATTGTCTGGTTGTTACCGAGATCACCCCCAGTTCATTGTATGGTAACCGTAGCAGAAGCTTTGCTTAGTTTGGGTTGATACTATGGGTATGTGTTGTCTGGCGACATATATTTATTTAGTATCATAATATCTACGTCAAATCAGTTTTAAGTTGAGTCATGATTGCAATATGTTAACGGTTCCTACAACATAGCACATAAAACTATTTTATTAGTAGAAATAATTACGCAACCCACAGCGTGTCAGTGAACCGGGTGCGCCCGCGCAGGATGTTGCTAAATAGAGCGCTCACAATGCCTCCCGCGGGTAATGGGTTCGGTTCCGGCCCGGGACACGTTCCGCGGTACTTTCTAATGGGATTTAATATAGCCGCTATTCGTGTCTATACAGTTGATTGGATCGCAAGATTAACAACAGATTTTATTGTAAAATAGGGCTACTTCGAAACACTATTAAAAAGAGTTACATTAAACATTTAAACGCGAAATATGAAAAATAATCATAGATCATCACGTCTGTATTCCCCGAAGGGGCAGGCAGAGGTACACTGCAATGCACTTACACTTCGCCGAAGTATTTTTGTTTCAATATTATAGCGAACCTATTGCCATTATATCGAACACGAGGAGATTCGGGACATAGTCCTAGGTGGACTATGTCCCGAATCTCCTCGTACTGGCTTAGTGCGAATTGGTGAAGTTCACACACCTTTTTATGGACGTGCAGGTTTCCTTACGATGTTTTCCTTCACCGTTCAGCAAGTGGTAATCATTATTGAAAATTACATTCGCACATCAAAATCTCAGAGGTGCGGGCTCGGGATTTGAACTTGCACCCTTTATATTCAATGCGGGCTTCTACCCCTTAAGTTTACAAATTATACGAAATTTTATCGAGAACGCAAGCTGATTTTGTCGCGCGGCCGAAAGGCATTTGCTACTGAAATTAAATCTACACATTTTTTAACAAAGCTAGCACCACTCGGTGTAGTTCGTTACCTACGCATAAAAATATCCTCAACACCACGATCTATTCATTCGTGCCAAAATCCGCTCTGGGTAGCACAGCCCTTATTTATTAAGCTCACTTTAAGTGCCACTCAAAACACTGTCTTAATTAACCAGAAACTGAGAAGAGCTGCAATGATGAGGGCGCGGACACTGACATGAGCGGTAGCGGATGCAGAACACTATTTCATAATTTCTTAACGAATGGTAGGAGTATAATTCTTATGTAAATTCCCGTTTAAATAGCTTTAAAATATTTTTCTGGACAAATTGCAACACCAGAATATCACTAGAATACAATTTTTTTAGACCAAGATGGGGATGGAGCCAAGATATAGGATAATAGAGAGAGAGGACATCATAGCTCTTTCTCAGGTCGCGTAGAGTGTCAAATCGCTCTCGCTGCCGCTTGTAATATGTCCTCAAGTTTACCAAGTTTACATTTCGCCCGCCGCTCATAAATTCATAATTAAATACTGAACTACCGGGCTCTCTCGTTGTAGAGTCGGAATTTATTTAATTTTTCCACCGCTCTACCAAACTGGCCGCTTCAGTTAGTTAACGTGATGAGATGTATCATATTCGCTACTATTATTACAGCTTCCTGAAGTGAATTTACATTTAAGCTGACACTGGTGCGTTGAAATTTTCGCCATACCAAAACAAACTGTATTAACTCATACAAAAGGTTTATTCTTCAACTAAATGACATTGACGTTACGAGCGAATTTGAGACATGGCGTCTTTTCACACAAATTCAACCATTATGTACATTGGAATAGAGTATATTTCCGAAATATTCAGTTCGTAATGTTCAGATCGCAGCTTCGATTAGTTCCTGACTAATGACATCACACAGTGGGCTAAACTGCGATACGTTATAACATTACTTGGACAAAATTACAAAAATAAAAACATACCAAAGGTCCCTTCTTTGGTAAAATTTGACTTAGTACAAAATCTGTCAAAAATTGTCAGTTACTATTGAAACAACAATACCTTAAGAGGTGGTGTTAAGGCCCCTGTTGTTTGAAGAATTGGGGGAATGGGGGGGGGGAGGAGCGAGGAGGGTGGGGGTATTATAGATGCCAAACTCGGCCATGCTTTACAAATTTTAATAGCAAAACATTCTAAGCCAACACAGTGTTGTCAGATCAAAGCCTTATAGACAAAAAGTGCAATTTCCATTTTGGCCAGCCTCCAGCGGTCGGCACACTGTGCATGCTATTACCATATTAATTCGATACGTTATTAGCCACAGTAATTGATGGCGAGGTGACCACTGTGCGGGAAGCCGTGGATACGGGCTGGATCAATGAATATTAGATTTGGAGTTTGTCTGCAAAGTGTGGTTGACGTAAATTGTGCCCGGAGAGCCTGCTTAAGACCCATTTTTTTATATTCGACAATAGTAGAAATTTTCTACAAAAATGTTATGAAACTGTTAAATGGTAGAAAAGCAAAAATAAAAAGGATAGTAATTCAAGAATAAGTTATTTTATCTGACAAGCTGTATAATGGTAGAATTTAGTTTTTATTATTATTTTATCGTCCGAAAAATGTTGTCTTAATCGAATTGGATTCCATGCACACAGTGACTGCAAGTTCGAATTCAATCTAAATTCAATATGAACTATATCCGTTTTTCTTCATATCATCTCTTAGCTTGCAAGTCTTGCAACCTCTTATAAAGGAAGTGTTATTTGTAATTAAATCTAACTAATTTACGATTCACAGGAAGTCGTTAATTAAGGGCATAAATAAATACTTATAAGGTATGATGACAGAAGTAAATTATAGTTAAGTACTATGACTTACCGTTTCCTTGATAGTTAATGTAGTATAGCCTAGCAACCAATAAAACAGTCATGTCATTCGAGCTATATAACTAGAAAACTGTAAGCCTAGAAATATATCAAACGTTATTTATGTGCTTATTCTTCGTGTTAATTATTATTAAACACCACAATTATGCCACATTGTTTGGCGACGAGGATCAAAAATGGAAGAATTAAAAAAGAATGACTCTTCATATCATAAATTCGTTTTCGAACATTTCGACCAGAACATCGAAGACTGGGAATATTATTTCCAGAGGTTCGAGATTGCTTTGGAACTGCACGGACTCCAAGACAAGGATGAGCAAACACAACATAAACGTAAACAACTGCTTCTATCCAGGATTGGCCCCGCCGCTTTCAAGGTACTGGTCGATTATTACCGTCCAATCTCTGTCCAAACAAAGACGTATCAAGAGATTGTCGACTTGTTAAACGATTATTACAATAAAAAAAGTTACATATTAGCAGATAGAGTAACTTTTGCGAGTACGATTAGAGACGAAACAAAAACCATCTCTCAATTTGTGCTTGAACTACGAACACTCGCTGGATACTGCGAATTTGGCACTAATCTAGAAGAACGGATAAGAGATCAACTGGTTATTGGTGTAAACAATACACGATGGCAACAAGAATTGATTAGAGAACATCCAACTAACAGCTCAAGATTACCAGATATTATTGCAACAGCAGAAAAACTTGAATTAGCTGAAATTCAAAGCTTGCGAATCAAAAACATTTCCAATTCAAAACATGCGTATCAATCTAAAGAGCAAATCGCCGTTAACAAAATATCAAACAGATCACGGCCTACTCATAAAAAGCAACCAAGTAACGTGAATAACAAAACTTGCATATTTTGCGGACATAATTACCATGACAACATAAATCAATGTCCTGCACGTGGAAAAAAATGTAGCGATTGTGGGAAACAGAACCATTACTCCAGCGTATGCCTAACAACAGGGAAATTAAAGCTTAAGCGTCAAAAGACACGTCACGTGAGACCACATGCCACTCAGTACAATAGTTCACACGACGACTCTACTGACAACGAGAGTACACAGACTTGTCGTATAAATTCACAAGTAACAGCTAGCAGAATTATGATTCCAACACAATTAAACAAAACAAATATTTACATGCTCTATGATCCAGGAGCTGTACACTCTGTTATCGGAAAGAGTGTTTGGAAGTCCATAGGCCGGCCTCATCTTGAGAAATGCAAGAATTTATTAGCTTATACGGATGTAACGATCGAAACACTTGAAAAATGTAAAGTGCCAGTAAAAGCTTTTAACACGAAATTGGACTTACAAGTTTATGTCACTAAAGGAAATGACATCCCATTATTTGGTTTAGACTGGTGCTTGAGTTTTAAATTACCGATGCCACCAGGAGCAAAGATATGTGCCATCAAAGGAAATAACATAAAAACACAGGCACTACCATCACAACCTGCAGATGTCAGCGATATACTGGAAGAATACAAAACCTTGTTTGATGGTAAGTTAGGAACGATAGAAGGCCATTGTGCGAAAATCCACATATCCAATCATGTCAAGCCAAAAGCTTTTCGACCTCGACCTGTACCTTTAGCCCTACGAGAACAAGTTGGTAAAGAACTTCAGCGCTTAATTCAAGAAGGTGTAATAGAAACCGTTGACACAATGACAACACCAGTAGAATGGGCCTCACCGATTGTCATAGCAGTGAAAGCTAACGGAAACATAAGAATATGTGCAGATTTTAAAGTAACAATAAACAGATACGTACAAACAGATGATTATCCGCTGCCGAGGTTTGAAGAGATAACATCCAAATTATCTGGTGGCCAATTATTTACAAAAATCGACTTAAAAGACGCATATTTACAATTATTGGTACATCCAGACTCCAGAAAGTACCTTACAATATCAACCCACAAAGGATATTTTCAGTATAAACGTTTACCATTTGGTATATCATTTGCTCCGTCTGTTTTTCAGCGTATCATGCATCAAATCCTTAGTGGACTGGATGGCGTTGTCTGTTTTTTGGACGATATTTTGGTAACAGCGCCAAATCGTAACATCCATGTAGAACGTGTAAGGGCCGTCCTCGAAAGATTGAGAGCAGCTGGTGTAAAAAGTCAAGTAGCCAAATGTTCCTGGTTTCAAGAAAGCGTCACATTCTTGGGACACAAAATTGACAGAAACGGATTGCACCCAACTACTGAACGTATAGATGCTATCCGAAATATGCCAAAACCTACCAATGTGTCAGAGCTGAGATCATTTTTGGGCTCTATAACATATTACGGACGTTTTATCGACAAACTACACGTGCGTTGCACACCGCTCTACAGGCATCTAAAAAAAGGTCAGAGATGGAGCTTGACAACAGAGGACACAGAAATTATCGACCAACTTAAAAACATCCTTACCTCCAACGATACGCTGGTACATTACGATTCGGATTTACCAATTTTCCTTAGTAGCGATGCATCCGAGAAAGGCGTAGGAGCTGTTTTATTTCACAAGCACGATGGCATTATGAAACCCATAGCTTACGCTTCTCGAACACTATCTGATGTCGAAAGAAGATATTCAACGATTGATAAAGAAGCATTAGGAATTATTTACGGGGTGTCCAAATTTCATCAGTACGTCTATGGCCGAAAATTTCATCTGCTAACAGATCATAAGCCCCTAGAAAGAATCTTCAGCCAAGACAGAGAAACACCCAAAGTAGCCAGTAACCGGCTGCTAAGATGGTCCATGACACTAAACAGTTACAACTATGTTATTAACTATCATCCAGCAAAAGATAACACACCAGCTGATGCACTATCGCGTTTACCATTACCCGATACAAACATGGGAGACAAGGAAAAAATTGGTCTGCCGCAGTTCTCTCATTTATTACATTTGCGGTTAAAAGAAATCCCTGTTACAAAAACAAGTTTACAACAGCAAGTCTTGAAAGACCCAATACTTAGCCAAGTAAAAAGTTTCATATCAACACACTGGCCAGATAAAAAAAATGTAGAATCAGAACTTCATACTTACTACGAAAAACGACAGCAAATGTCATATGAAGATGGAATAGTTCTGTGGAATGGACGCTTATGTATTCCGAACAAATTTCAGAAACAAATTCTAGAGCTTCATGATGGCCATTGTGGAATTAATTCCATGCAATCTGTCGCACGTCTACATGTGTATTGGCCAAAAATAGATCACGACATTATGGAATTCTCAAAAACATGCAGGTATTGTCAACAGTCCAAAAAGAATACCAGTACGAGTCCTATTTACTCCTGGGGTGTGCCGCCAGAACCGTGGTATAGATTACATATAGATTTCGCAGGCCCAATTTTTGGTTTCACATGGTTGGTCATTATAGATGCCTACACCAAATGGTTGGAAGTGATTCCTATGAAAGCAACCACAGCCGAAGCGACCATACTGAAACTAGAACAAACATTTTCAACGTACGGAATCCCCAAATTTATTGTAAGCGACAATGGGCCACAGTTCATTAGCGAAAATTTTAAACACTACTGTAAGTGCCTGGGTGCACATCATATTCGAACAACTCCGTACCACCCAAGAACCAATGGGTTGGCAGAACGAGCAGTCCGAACTTTTAAAGAAAGTATGCTTGCTTCTCAACATAGTAAACGTTCAGTACATGAGCGACTTTATGCTTTCCTTAAAGCCTATCGTAATTCAATACGGCGTTCCACAGGTCGGACTCCATACGAAATGCTATTTGGGCGAAGTATGCGCACTTCATTTGATCTTTGGAAACCTTGCCTGACAGATAATTTAGAAAAGACTAGGCTTAAGCAACAACTTCAACCTACAACGAAGGTAATTATACCGCCAGAGTATAACACAGGCGACAAAGTGTGGATAAATAAACCGCTTGATAAAGGTTCCGACCCTGGAATTGTAACTCAAAGAACTGGGGTTTATTCTTACAAAGTGAAGATGACAAATGGCGATATAAAAGCAAAACACGCTGATCAGCTGCGACCTAGACGGGACAGTATTTTTGACCAAAAAAATATTTCCTATATCCCTGCGGAGGGGATACTACGCCCACCACCACAGCAATTAACACCAACGCAGCCAGAAGCCAGCTGCAGCCGACAGCCAGCGGCTGAGAGCTTGATGTCAGGTGATCATAGGCCACCATCAGCAAATCCTTCTCCGCAGCCGGAACAGCCCTTGCGTAGATCAGAAAGGAAAGGCAAACCTCCTGCACGTTTCGGATTTTTCGGGTTTTAACATGATGGGGGGGGTAATGTAGTATAGCCTAGCAACCAATAAAACAGTCATGTCATTCGAGCTATATAACTAGAAAACTGTAAGCCTAGAAATATATTAAACGTTATTTATGTGCTTATTCTTCGTGTTAATTATTATTAAACACCACAATTATGCCACAGTTAATAAGACGTATTCGCTTACCTGTGAAAGTGTTCCTTTAATAAATAGTTCTTAATCTATACAAATAATAAATAAATAAAATTGGAGTGTCTGTTTGTAATATATATAAATAAATAGAATATATTATATAATTTAATAAAAAAATGGAGTGTCTGCTTGTTATATAAAAATAACATTATTTTAACAAATGCATATGAGAGTATCCACGATACCAATAACGACAATGCAATTTTTAAAATTTTTATCTGTCTGTTTGTTTGTTCCGGGTAAACTTCCAAACGGCTGAACCGATTTCGACGGGACTTCACTAGCAGATAACTGATGTTCCAAGGCGTAACTTAGGCTACTTTACTTTTAGAAAAAGCATTAGGGCTCCGCGGGATGTTCATCCCAAAACCATTATTTCCGGATAACCTCCCTAAAGTTCACGTGGGCGAAGTCGCGGGCACAGCTAGTCTACAAATAAATATAAATATCGCTAGGCAACGCATACTCATCGTATGATGCCAAACTAAGGAAAGCTATGGGTACCGTAAAATGGACTGGAGGCGATTCCAGTTAGGTACACCCAGACCAGTTTAAATTCTAATAGAAGCATTTCCGAAATTTGCCACTGGCGGGAATCGAACCCACAACCTCCTGGTTAATGGCATGGTACGGTATAGTGGACAAAGATCTTAATTATTGATGACAAACTAGTATTTTTACGTTTCCTAAAATTATAACGTTGTCGAGAAAATTACTGTAAATCTGAACTGGAGCAAGCGTGTTTCATAATTCTTCATTGCACTCACTTCACTCACAATTCGTTACAACGTTGCTAAAACTGCTTGTAACTCACTCGTTATGTCAAACAATGCTTTATAAAGCTGGGTACACAATACAGAAATGATAACCCACTTTTAAAAATTGAAATAATAAATGTGGTAAAAGCTTAATGTGATAACGAGTTCAAATTAAACTATTCTCTGTCTTTCTAGGTGTATTAAAGGTGAGTGAAGGGATCAAAACCAAGATCAATTGACTTTGCGGAGATGGGGTTTACAAATATGGTAATTTTGAAAGGAATTTCTGAAAACAATTTATGTAGTAAGTGAATGTAGTTAGGTAATTGAAATGTCTCAAGCAATCCCCTTAGGGTTTCCATGAGTGATGATATTTTAAGTGTCACTTTCAAGTGCAAAAATTAACTCTTAACTCTTTAGCCAATCTATTCAATTGTACCCCATTCCTAACCTTCCACAATTCTATAATACAACCGCGCGCAACACGACAATTAATTTCAAGCTTTAACTCACTATATTTAGAGTACAAAATTATTTTCCATGATATATAGTTACAATAATCATGACGTTTGAGTCATACGCAAGCTTGCGCCGGCGCCGAACGGACCGTATATCTGTCACTTAAACTGCGGTTGCGCGTTGCAATGGTTTAAATTGAGCGCCCATTGAGATCAGTACCACATCAAACGCAAGGAATTCGCGATGTTACATACTTTTAGTTTCAGCACATGATCTGAAATTAATGTAGTATTGAATAATACTAGTTTCAGATAGCATTGCAATAATATTACATGGTATTGGATGTCGTATTTAACATAAAGGTTAATCTTTAATTCGAGAGATCATGTCGAAACCTAACGCCAAATTGGTCGTATTTTTTCGTTTAATTTCGACAGATGTCGAATTACAGATAATGTCGATCTTGCGAGAATTAGGCACCACGGTACGCCAACATCGATCACGTGTCACCCAATTTTGACCAATTGTCGCCTAACTTTGACAGTTTGTCAACTAATTGTAATCCAAGTTCGCTCATGTGGCACCCAAAATATGTTCAGAGTCGTTTTGAGTAGATATTCTAAATGCCAGTTAGAATTGAGCATAGGCATAAAACCAAGATAGTAGTAACCTATTTATTGTATAAAATTGCTGTCCATTTTCGAATAAATTTCTATTTTTTTTTATTATCTTATAATTGCTTTACAAAACACTTACTTTAAAAATCTCTTTTAAAACTGTAACCTAACCTAACCTACCATAAATAGGTATATATGTTATGGTAACCAAAAGGTATCACAATATTAGGAATCTTGTGCTCGCACATAGGGAGAAATGCATTCATATCACGGATGAAATTAACTAATTTTGGTATCAACAACGCCAACTGTACATTCAATTTAAATCGTATCCAGTGGGAATACAGTTAAAAGTCCCTTTCAAAGTAAATATTACGTTACTGAATGCATTACACCGTGTGCTGAAAATGTTATTAAAATATATTGTTCTGCGGTCAATGCGTTTATCACCTATAGTTCTGAAATTAATTTATATTCATACTCTTTTTCAGAGTCAAAGTCAATTTTCGGGAAGTTATTGGGATCATTGACGCAATATGTAAGGGTGATACGGTAAAGTCGCCCGTCCGATAGTTACGGACTTAAAGCCCTACGCATACTACTACAGCCCTTTTAACGTCCCACTGCTGGGCACGGGCCTCCCTTCAATGCGAGGGGGATTCAGGCCATAGTCCACCACGCTGACCCAGTGCGGGTTCATCTATCGAGAACTAGTCAAGTTCCCTCAGACGTGCAGGTTTCCTCACGATGTTTTCCTTCACCGCTACCCTACGCATACTTGTGTACGCTACCCTCTGTGTCAATGCATGACGATTAAATACAATATGTGTGAAAAAGTCAGGCGCTCACGTGTCAAAAGTAGCTCATCCTGTAAATGTCATTTCGTTGAAGAATGAACGTTATCTATGTGCAAATACAGTTCGTTTTGGTATTAGCAAAAAAAAAAACGGCCAAGTTGGACTCGCGCACGAAGGGTTCAAATCACGTTTGTGGGGGTGTATGGTAGCCCCTTTAAATATTAATTTTATTCTGTTTTTTAGTATTTGTTGCTGCAAGAGAAATATATAATCTGTGAAAATTTCAACTGTCTAACTATCACGGTTCATGAGATACAGCCTGGTGATAGACGGACGTACAGCGAAGTCTTAGTAATAGGGTTCCCGTTTTACCCTTTGGGTACGGAACCCTAATTACGCGCGCGGCAGAGGGAGGCAGACGCTTTAATGTGTGTAAAATATGTATCAGAATCAGAATCAGAATTTTTTTATTCATGTAAACCAATACAGGCACTTATGAATCGTTAGTAAAAATTAAATAGTATTAAAATAGTATCTCTACCATATGTGCTTCCACTAAGAGTAAATACAGTTAGTTTTTGGTTTTAGCAAAAAATTTATCGAGTGCGTGTATCTTTTTAAACTGTCCGAAATCCTGTCTATCAATTAGCGCCGGGTTCCGCATCGTGTCTGTTTGTTTGTTCGAAAAATCCGTTGCGCGGTCACGCCCCAGCTGCCTACGGTAATGCCTAGATAGCACTCACTAGGGCTACCATATCTTCGGGCCTTTGTACAGGACCACACAACAACACATACTCTATGATCCCAACTAACCAAAGCTTGTACTAAGTGTAAGGTTTTTTAAATTACTACACTTTATTTCAGCAGCAGCAGTGGTAGCCGAGTGGTCGAACGCACGTCTTGCAAATCAAAGTGTGCAAGTTCAAACCCCGGCTCGCACCTCTGGGTTTATGTGCGAATCTCATTTTCATCCGAGATTACCACTTGCTTTGAAACGGTGAAGGAAAACATCGTGAGGAAACCTGCACGTCTATAGAAAGGCGTGTGAAGTTCACCAACCCGCACTGGGCCAGCTTGGTGGACTATAGCCCAAAAATCTCCCTCGTAATGAGGGAAAATGTGCCCGGTATAATGGCAATAGGCTCGCCCCCTATTACATTGGCACCAAAAATACATCGGCGAAGTGTGGGCGCACTGCAGTGCACCTCTGCCTACCCCTTCGGGGAATACAGGCGTGATGATGTATTGATGATGTATTATTTATTTCGAAATTTTGTAAATATTTAACAGTATTTTTATGGCAACACTGTAAACGACGGTAGTATATTTTTATTAAATGGCAACACTCTTTGTGAGCTGTCAGTTGAAGCCATATAAACACGGCCGCCATCTCACAAGGAGATTCATTCTGTTACGAGGCTTAGCACCGAGCTGACATCAGCGAGGCAAATAAAAGATAGTTATCAATAGTCAGCTACCTACTTGTGTATGTATTTTACATATGGTTAACGTACAATGGACTGGGACGATCCCAGTTATACCCAGACCAGTATGAATTCCGCAAAGGCGCCGAAATTGGCAGCTGGCGGGATTTGTACCTACGCTCAAACAACGAGCCAATGCTTTTCGCCAAACAATTTTATTGAATCTTAATTTCAGTGATGTCCAAACACTGTTTCCCACGATGTAGGACCGTAAAGTGATTCGAATTGAAAATAACAAAATTCGCATGCAACTTTTAACTTGAAATTGCTTAACGGTTGTATGTTTCAATCGGTTACCAAACTATAATAATTCAATCAAACGTCTATTCTCCGCCAGAATTGAAGTAAATATTTGCATAATTACAACATTTATTGTCTCATTTGTTTCTATATTTATGTGCTTCGGACGACGGACTGTTGGCGTGTTGTCAGAACCCCGCAGGACCAATAGGCATTGTTACATTTTATTGGATTGAATAATAATGTATTAAATAATAATTATTTTATTGCTCGATTGACTGATGAAATAAAATTGGTCTTATTTGCCCTTGGAATAATTTGACGACGCTTTGATTAGCAATAAGGATTTTTCTTTTAATTTTTTAGATAGATATAGTACTCTTTATTACTCAATAAAGAGTACTTTATCTATCAATGCAGAGTACTCACTCTCTACCAGATAGAGACCGGTCTCAGTCTACCAAATAGAGAGAGAGAAAAATAATAATTATAAAAAGGCAATAGATCTAAAGACGTTCGTAACTTTGAACATGAGCTCTACATAAATTTGACATTATTTATTAAATAAAATATTATTTAGCAACGTGTGTTAAAAATGTGTACATATCCGGAATAATTAATAAAGCATGGTCAGTGCCTCTGTGATGTATGTAGAGTTGAGAGCGTGGGCGTGCGGCCGCATATATTAGTAGAGCGTTGACGACAGGGTGATGCATGCTATAGGTATGCTAACATTAACCTTATATCAACCTTATAAAACAAACACAGATCACCAACAAGATGGACAGACCTCATCAAGTCCTCAACGAAGTGTACCCTTAATGAATGTGCACGTAATGCTACTGACAGAGAGAGATGGAGAAGTCTCACGAAAACTGCAACCAACCAACTAGACAATCCGTGACCACGACCACTCCGCCAGGAGTGTACGACTAAGAAGAAGAATAAAACAAACAAAAAAAAGCTTGTACTGTAGCTATTTTACTATTGGGTTTTATATTTTTTGTCTTTACGTTTTTGTCTAGACGTTACATAAGTATTTCTATAATAATTATCCATAAGCTACGCAGATATTCTGCAATGACACTATTAAACTGTATTGGTCGGTATCGGAAACATAGAAGAAGGTATCGAGTGTATATCGTAAGCCGATCGCTGCTAACGAGCGCAGGATTCTAACCACTTCGAATCTTTTGCGTAGTGATGGGGCTATGCATTAATTATGACGTATCGATATCGATGATTTCATCATAAAACATTATGACTTTAATCCTCCGTACACTGAGGAGTCAAAAGGCGCGCGTCGATTTTATTGTCAATACAAAAACAAACTGTATCGAATCATAAAAAAGTTCATTCTTCAACGAAATGATATTGACAGTGCAACCCAATTTTGACGTGCCTTGTATTGCAGAAATGTAATCTTTCTGTACATTAACATTGAGTTCGTTTTGGTATTGGCAAACATTATGACGCGTGACTTTATTTATGTCAGCACGTGATTGAATTATAACTGGCAGCCGCTACATATTTAAGCATCACATTTAAACGCCACCCTAATGTTAGTCAAACTGTGTATGATATTCTTAATAATATTTGCCTTGACTATTCAACAAATAATATATCATTGAAGGTAAAGGTTGGACTTAATTTTTTTCATATACAGCGATCGTATTCGTGTATCAATAGTTTACTCGAATTATCGATATGCCGTCCCATCACTAGCTCTCGGCCGGCGTGAGTGGCGCATAACGATCCCGATAACGAACGCGGCGCATTGTTATCGATATGCAAAGCTATCGACTACACACTAGACGAACTAACGCCCCACTAGCAACTTGCAAACATTGGCCATTCAGGATAAGTTTTACAAACGAAGAGTATTATTTTCTTAAAAAATAATCCATTAACGGGATCTTCACTGGTGCTAGGTGAATAAGTTAACAGCTCAATTAAGTAAAATAATAAATAAATAACGCTGGAAAACACATGTGACACTCATATCTGAGCATATTCCATGCTGGGCCCTGGTTGAGGGTGTAAATTAAAGGGGGGGAAGTGTCACGCGGGTACGGTACCTTTGAGTAGGCAGAGGCGCCGTCCTTTGCCGGTGGATGGGTCATCAGACTGGCTGGCACTAACACAATAGGGAAAGGGCTTCCAGGGTCTCTTAGGATCTCACACTCAGGATCACACACGATTATATGAAATGTCCACAGATTAGGTGCAGGAGCACACGAGAGTGTTGTCAGTCAGTTCACACGTCAGGGGGGAAAGAGGCAGGGCAACAGAATATCAATATACCCGGGGGTAGGTAGATAATAACGTACGGAAGAGTTTTGGCACATCTACCTACAAGGTGAATTCTATACTAAACATTCCGAAAAAGACATTTCTGATATTTATTGCTGACAGTCGCAAGATGCAGAGAGCCAAGCGGTCTACCCTGAAACCACTAAACCAAGCAGTCATGAACGATATTACCTATCTTATTAAAAAAGGCATATCTTGGTATATAAGGAGGTCCGGAACAAAAGCCGATAATTCCACTTTGTGCATTTTTATTTTTATTTTTTTTTCTGTCAGTCGTAGTACTCATACATACTATACATCACTCAGACCACAGCAAATTGCGTTAAAACGTATTAAATAAGGCTCTAAAGATGGGCAGCCGGACCAAAACCCGAAGATTCTTTTGCGTTTTCTGTAAAAATACGAATAGTGGATTTATCGGTTTTTGTTCCGGACCTTCTCATATACAATCGAAAGAATTTCCCTCCTGTATGCTCAGCATAACCGCGTAGACATAAGTGTTAATGCTTTCAATTGTCAGATTTGTAGAGAAAATGACGTCACACCGAATTATGTACAGTACAAAAGTAATTTTCTCGACAAATCTGACAGTTTTTTTTAAATAGCCTATTTTGTGTCCCACACCTCGGCAAAGGCCTCCCCTCTCTCCCTCCACCGATTTCGATCCTGAACCATTTCCGGCCACGTCTTTCCCACAAAGATGTCTAGAATCTGTCAGTTGAAAGCGATAAAACTTATGTCCACACAGTCATGCCAAGCCTAATGAGGCAATAACCTTTAAATATATTTTTAGAGAACTCGAAAGATTCATCCCTCCCGAGTCAATATCCCTTATATATCTTTTTAGGTAAATTTTATAAGATAACGTTTCTTTTTGTAAACTTTGCCGCCTCAAGCTATCCATTTTATACAGTATCAGGCAATTTCAGGGCGTAAGTCATGTGTACTCAGACAAGACAGCAGTGTGCCAACACGTCGCTTCGACGGTATGCGCTTTTGTGTTTGTGCACCTCCGTGACGACTCTACCGCTTACACGACTCTACATATGAATCTGTGTAAGCTCTATATCGCAATATGGTTACTCTTTAATATGAGTGATTTATAGAGTACAATTGTAGCGTATGTAAGGCATGGTAAAACACATCTTATAACACAAAATCTGTTAAAGTCAGATTTAGATTGAATCAAATACCTATCAATTATGAGGATTTTTAATTTGTTTACAGGTAGAGTCTTAATGCCGATTATCAGTCGAGATTGGCTAGTGTTTAGTATAGCAAGTTATATATACATCATCACTCCCTGTATTCCCCGAAGGGTTAAGCAGAGGTGCTCTTTATGATGGAGATTTTGACCATAATCCAGCGCGCTAGCTCAGTGCAGGTTGGTGTACTTGGTTGGTTTTATAGACGTGTAGATATCCTCATTACCGTTCAACATGTGGTAATAATTATTGAAAATGACATTCACACATGAGGTTTGAATCTGCACCCCTTGAGTTCAAGGCTGTCGTTCTACCAACGAGGCTTCCACTACCGTATATATGTATCTAAAACATTATTACAGAATAAACATAATTCTTTAATTACATTAAAACTTAAAACAAAAAACCGGCCAGGTGCGAGTCGGGCTCGCGCACGAAGGGTTCCGTACCATTATCTACAAAAACGAGCAAAAAAATCACGTTTGTTGTATGGGAGCCCCCTTTAATATTCATGTTATACTGTTTTTTAGGATTTGTTGTTAGCGGCAACAGAAATACATAATCTGTGAAAAATTCAACTGTCTAACTATCACGGTTCATGAGATACATCCTGGTGACAGACGGACGGACTGACGGACGGACGGACGGACGGACGGACGGACGGACGGACGGACGGACGGACAGCGAAGTCTTAGTAATAGGGTTGCCGTTTTACCCTTTGGGTACGGAACCCTAAAAAATACCTTATTAAACCTTGTAGGTATATCCTATCCCACTAATATTATACATATGAAAGTTTGTGTGGGTTAATAAAAAAAAAAATAAGTTTGTGAGGATGGATCAATGAATGGATATATGCATGTTACTCCTTCACGCCAAAACTGCTGAACGGATTTAAATGAAACTCAACAGTATTACTGTTTAGAATAACATATAGACTATACTTTATAACTGTATTGAATCATCGAAGTATGTGCGTACAAAGCCGCGGTAGAAGCTAGTATGTTAGTAAATTAATCTTCTCTATACGGCTTTATATTACAAGTTCACACGTGATGAAACATAAATCAGGGCTCAAAGCGCCTCTCTGCCGGATATCCGGCTTAATTCCCTACAATGAGACCCTTTATAGGTTTCTTCATCATAGCAAATAGGTAGGTACGCTCTGGTATATATTGCACAAGCTCATGAAAGTTACAATACAGTTTCTATTATGAATCTATCGTACTTTCACGTTATTGGCAGCACAGTGGGTGGTGGTTTGGCTCTTTGCCTTAGGAATAACGAAATTATATGTTACTCAGTGTGACATAATCCGTGACATAAGTTTTCATTAAGCTGACACGATCAATAGTTGAGGATCGTACGCCATATCGGGTTGAACGGACGAGAAAGGAAGACGGTATAAAAATACTCAGTTGATTTGAATATTATGTATCTTATGTAAAGGCTGATATGATATTTTTTTTAAATCCCGTTTCATTGCTTTTATATAGATTGTGCGAAAATACGAAAAATTGTGAAAGCGCCATCTGTGTTGCAAGAGTTGTACTAACTAATATCTAATACGCTAGTATCGATCACTTGTAAAGTTGTTCAGGTCTAACGAGAGATGACGCTAGTTGCTGCATACATATTTTTAGTAATCGTTTTTATAAAATTTTCCACTACTCCCTCAGAGGGTATACACAACCACTTGCTTTTCTTATCAACATAAATGTACACAGTTCTAAAAAAGGATTTTTAATATAGCGTTAAGAAGTATTTCATAGTAGGTAGACAGGTTTTTGAAATCTATAGCGTTTGTTTATGGCACATTTTTTTTTTAACATATCCATAGCTTTTCGTGCTTCATTTGACGTTTCAGACAGCCAATCTCAACGTAGTAGACAATAGACATAAAGTTCTTTAGGATTATGATTTATGTCAATAATGTTATGATAAATTATTTTTCACTCTAATGTCTCCTTATACTCTATGATTATAATAAATGTGTAATGGTACCTGTGCGGCGTCGTCCAGGCATCGTCCCCAGGCGTCGCTGCGGTCCACCAGCGAGTTCCACTTGTCCGCCAGCTTGGCCACCTCGCGGCGGATGGAGCGCGCCAGCTCCCGAGCCTGTTCCTCCGCGGACCGGTACCCGCGGGAGTCACCCTCGCTCTCCCGGCCCGCTGACACAAATACAATACAATTAACATTACAAGTACATCAAACACACTGAGGCGGCAAGAGTGGCGTTGATTTTTTGCTAATATCAAAACGGACTCTGTGTCAATATGCAAAAAGATTGAATATCTGAGGTAAAAACATTTAGATATTAAAACGGAAATGGCATTTCGAGCCCGCGCTGCGGTAATTTTTTCTGGTTTATCTGACATCGCCATTGTTGTATTCCCATATAGTTGCCATATACTACAGGTACATGAGATATCAAAAATGGCGGGAAAAATACCGCAGAGCTTTACGAAGAGTGGAGACGTTATGGGTACCTACTCTAGATACTCTATGGGTAAAAGCCACGCGACAACGCCTCAAAATTTATTAGCGCTTTCAGTGACATTTGGTAGTGGAATGAACTTTTCTGTGTCAATACACGGTTAGTTTTGGTATTGGATAATAAAATAGGGCGCGAGAGGGTTGATGCCCCATTGTGCGGGAGGACTTATAATAACAGAATTCTTTTTTACGAAATGAATGAAATGATGAAATTTTCATGTAATAAGACGAGGAATGGCAGCACCTGCGATTATCAGGTATTTATGTCAATGTTCACTAATTAATAGCAAAGACAAATTCAATAAATAGACATTATAATAAAATTGGGTGATGAACGTGATAAAAATGGCGGATGACATAATAATAAAAATCGCCGCCGCCTTAGGTCGATCAAAAGGATTCCAACTCCAAACTTATAGCTACAAGACACACTTTTAACTACATCTAGGCTTTTAAATTTCAAGCTTGGATCACTCAATATTTGGAGCGTGATCCAACAAGCCTCGTGGGGCGGGAATTTAATAATTAGATCGTTACTTCCGAGCTCAGGAATTTTGGACTAACCAGTCGGTAGAGTGCAGTGGAGTTAGAGCAAGTTACTGGAGCGAGTACTAAGCATGAAAGTAGAACGTACAGTTTACATTGAACGTTCATTAGTTTTGAAACAACTATCTAACGAAACTATGCTCTATGCTTCGAATTAAATGAGCATTCAATCCAGAGCGAGACTAGGTAATCTGGATCTAGAATAAACACAAAAAATCTGGAAATCGATGAAAATATACAAACAAAAACCAAATCAAAATAAGCATTACTAATTAATCTAGGTCTCCTACAATTTACAAACAACTAAATACGTATTCTGTTTTTAAATAGGTATAAGAAGGGTTTGAGTGCGTTTCATTATTTTTTTATGACCGTTAAGTTATAGTTACAAGTGCACTTGCTTTGTCGAAATAACAGATGCAAACGAGGCTCTCGTTTCTGCGGCGCTGCCGTCGACCGAACATTTTTTTGTACGATTTGCAACATCCCCCTCATTACGGTCCAGTTTATAATCAGGGGGTTTCAAACGAAACATAGCAGTGTAGTTTAGTGGGTTATACTCGTATGTTAGGTAACGGGAATACTGGGTATTCGATTTTTTATCAATACCAAAACCATCTGTATTGACTCATACAAAAAGTTCATTCTTTAACGAAATGATATTGACAGCGCGAGAGAATTTTGATACGGGGGCGTAGCTTCTGCCAAAGAGATTGAATCTCTATGTATATTAATACAGAGTTCCTTTTGGCATCCTTTGGCACCATTGGTTAAGTATGTCTACTTTTAGACGGGATAACATAGTAACGTGAAGGTCATGAATACATCAAAATTCGTCGACATAAAAAATAATCGCTCATCGCACAATCAATCAAGGCCGCCGATTGATTGGCAAGCACCGATTGCTATCACCTTGTGAATGCAAACTCGATTGATTGAGCCGGACGTCGGTTCGGAATTTGCAATTAGCGATGCCTGTACGTTTCTAATTGCGTTCACTCGTTCATTCATTCACTCAATCATTCGTTCAACCGATCGCTGCTTTGTTTGGGTGCGCTTTTATGATTGTTTGATCGGTTCTGGTTTGAAAATCAAGTGGATAATTTGAATTAATTAAGTATTTCCTAAGACACTCACTCCTTCCTTTTTTTATTGGTATACCTTACAATGGCTACCCACACTTTATGTTCAATTATATTGTACCGAATGCCTTAAAATATCTACATTTACCTGCTTGGTCTAAAGCGGCAAATTTCGGAACAACCTTTATGGAATAAGACCAGACGGTCTGCGTGTAACAGGAATCAACCTTAATCCATTAAATGGTACCCATCATAGTGCAAGCATTGCTTAGTTTGGGGCCATACGATGAGTAAGTGTCTGGCTATATTTATTTATTTAATAGATAAGTTATTTGGATAATTTAATAACGGCACAGAACCTAAATCACTACGTAACTACCTACAAAATAGATCAAAGTACTAGGTACTCAGAAATCAATAAGAACTATGTTGAAAAAAATGTTCGAGGCCCAGAACGAAATAGCTCTTTACGTTCATTGGCCGAGTCGTAAACTTGAAAATGGAATCGATTCAGAAGACCAATAGCGGTAGAGAATGCGAACAACGTTTCTTAAACGAAAATTATAGTCATTGAGATCACTTTTGCTAAGCATTTGGGGAATTCGTTTCTACTTTAGAGTAGTCAAAGTCTAATAAATAATCGAAAAAATACGACCAATCTGAATTGCCCTCCAGCCGTCAGTGTCGTTCTATCAATCAAACGATAGCTAACAAGTTCCTGTCAAAACCATCAAACCACACAATACCGTCCGTATCAAATATGTAAATACATGCACGGTGACGTCACAGGAATCAAGGTGCGAGCCCACTAGAGCGGAAAGCTTGCCACACTTTGGTGTGTTGGGCAGACGGATTTCAGAATATTGATGCTGTTGTACCTATTAACCAACCTTTATACCTACTAATTTATTTAAAAGCATAAAGTCGTTCACTGATGCGTCTATGCTCGCTCGTAAAAGAATTGCCATAGCAAAACGAACTGTACCTATTGATACATACTACTTAAGCCCTTTTAACGTCCCACTGCTCGGCATGGGCCTCCCCGCAATGCGAGGGGGATTCAGGCCATAGTCCACCACGCTGGCCCAGTGCGGGTTGGACTTCACACATCTATCGAGAACTAGTCAAGTTCCCTCTGACGTGCAGGTTTTCTCACGATGTTTTCCTTCACCGTTTCATAGCAAGTGATAATCTCGGATGAAAATGAGATTCGCACATAAATCCCAGAGGTGCGAGCTGGGGTTTGAACCTGCACACTTTGATTGCAAGGCGTGCGTTCGACCACTCGGCTAGTGTATTGATACATAGAAAAAGTTCTTCTTCTTCTTCTTTTTTTACGAAATGAGTGAAATGATGATATTTTGATGGAATAAGATGAGGAATGCCTGCACCTGCGATATGCGGTATTTATGGCAATGTCGAGTAATTATAGCAAGGGCAAATTCAATAAATACACATTATAAATAAAAATGGATGGTGACAGTGATAAAGATGGCGGATGAATCATAGAAAAAGTTAATTCTGCAAACAAATGACACTGACAGCCAGCGTGAGCTAATTTTGACGCGTGGTAGCGTGTCTTCAATCACAGAAATTTAATCCTTATGCGCATTGACACAAAGTTCGTTTTGGTCTTCACGTCCCAGCTTGCGGGGGTCTTAAATACATGACTGTCAAAGTCATATGGACAATAACCATAAGCTTGCCTCATCCGTGAACGTATTTGTGAATATAGCATGTAACTAGTTAGGGTGCTGTACCCAAAGGGTAAAACGGGAACCCTATTACTAGGACTTCGCTGTCCGTCCGTCCGTCCGTCCGTCTGTCTCATGGCGTGATAGTTAGAGTTGAAATTTCCACAGATGGTGTATTTCTATTGCCGCTATAACAAATGAAACAATACTAAAAAACAGAATAAAATAAATATTTATGGGGGCTCCCATACAACAAACGTGATTTTTTTGCCGTTTTTATAGTTTATGGTACGGAACCATTCGTGCGCGAGCCCGACTCGCACTTGGCCGGTTTGTTTTTTTGTTTTTTATAACTATATAATAAAACACAAAGTTTCACGTCATCTGTTACCAGTGAACGTAACTTGATCATTATAACTAATTTGGGAATTCTAATATAGATGGAGCTACTCACGTTCCGTGTCGCTGGTGTCGGAGAGTGGTGGCTCGTTCGCGATGTACTGCCGCCCGCTGAGCAAGTTGCTCTCCACAACCGGCCGCTTGTCTTCCAGCTGCCTTCTGAATGCTCTATGATCATCCTGAAAAGAGGTTTTAAAATTAAGAACAATAATATTAAAAAGTATAGAGATACCTAAATGTCGAAAAATATACGTCCGATTTCTGTCATATTGATGTCATGGCCATCAGTGGCTTGACCACGACCTCATTCACTCTTATACGTCATGTCATAGACAGTTTGACGTACGTAGACATCAAAGTCACGTACAAAATTGGACGTTAAATCTGTCAAATATTAAGAAAAGCTCGCTCTTTTTATTATAACACGTTGATTAAGACCTTATTACATGTTGCATAGAGCTTGTTTTGGGACGTAAATGATGCTATATAATGTAACGGTTATTGATGATACTACTTACAACGTCAATACAATTACTCTCTTAATTACGCTAATAAATTATCAGAACAGCATAAAATATAACAAAATTTTCATAGAATTGTTCTACAAAGTATTCCCGCGCCAATCGCCGGTCGGCCATTTTGCGGTGGCCTTCCCACCGAAATGGCGGCGTTAAACGGCGGCCAAGCGCGGTTGATTTAATGCCCGAAAGGGCCGTGGATTAGTCGCCGCGGTCGAATTATTTATCGCGCCCTAATTGTTGCCGTTTCAACTGATTTATCAGCTTACAATTGTGGAGTATTTTGTATTGACAATATACTAAACGCGGAATCAATACACGAGGAATTTGATCACTTTTCAGTTCAGGATAGAAAACGGATTTTGAAATCTGGTTAGATTATCTTGGAAAATCAGATTTCTTCAAGATATTTTTATTCAATTCAACTAAATAGATTTCGTTAAAACATTTTTTTTTGTTTAATTTATTAAAAACATCCAGCAATCTACAAACCGCCTACAAAGGCATTTTTCAATACAAAGGTGTTAAACATAACATTTTATGCGTTTAGGGGTAATTATGTAAGTAAGTATATGTTTTTCTTTTATAATTCCTCGAAATACAATTTACTGAAATTTTATTACATCTACAAATTACCTAAAATTTTGTTCATAAGTACATTGCAAATGAATCACATAGGGTTTGCCCTTAAAAAGTCCAGCACTTTGGTCTTTGAACACGTGTGAAATATATGAGTTTACTTCATACCTGTTGTTTGATTAGTGCTGGCAGGTCGCCGCGAGGGGGCGCCAAGCCGTTGAGCTCTGTCTCCTTCCTGATCACCCACTCTGTGAGCTCGCGTAATGATAGCAACAACGCCGACCAGTGCTCCGCGTTGCTTTCCAGACGATTTCTGAAACAACAGAGGGTAGATGAAAAATTGAGAAACGAGAGAGTAGTTGGGGTGACTACCATTTTACATATGAGGGACGGAGATGAGTGATGGAAATGTGTCAAAAGTGTCCAAGTGTACCAAATGTGTGAATATACATAAAGTTTGAATTTCTGTGGTAAACGACACGTGACTACATGCCAAAATACGCTCGAACAATCTGTTCAGTAAGACAAATCGTGTTTTTCTACTAAAAAAATATTTTTAAATTTTTGAAATAATTTACTAACGGTCTCAAACACAGTTATACAGATTATGTAAAAAATACAGAAAGATGTTTGTATCTGAATGGAGCTTAAAAAGAGGTTGTGGGTTATGTTCGTCTGTCGGCTATAACTCAAAAACTTGGCATCGGAGACAATGGCCCGGAATGAGGATTGTAGAGTTCGGCCCGCGACGTACGCCTCCTACTTTATATGGCTAGAACAGATTTAAGATAGAGATGTTATTTCGACTATCGATAAAAAATATCTTATTCGAGTTATCAAACCCAAGATTTCACAGTATTCTTAAATAACGCGACGTTTATTACAAAATGCATTCTTTTTTTGTGGTGATATTACTAAACGACTTCAAAAAAAGTTGGATGTTTTGCTCATAAAATAATAAAACAACTATGAATTAACTATTTTTCACAGAAAACAAATAGTAAGTACCCAAGTATACGGACCTTCCAAATATTAAACATATTTTGATGCTTACGAAGCAGTAGATACAGCATACATAATTTCAAGTATATAATACATTATGTTGACTAAAAGTATCGATAATCTACGCCGCACCACTAAAACACATTTATCCTCAGGCCGCCTTGAAGTAATTGCATCCAGTTTTATGTTTTAACTTATTCAAAGCCAAATCCTCTTAATGCTGAACAATGAAAATTTAGACTTACCGAAAAGTTTCTATGTAAAGTATATTGCAATGATATTAAAAAGTACAGATACCTCAATGTGAGAAGCAGTGGTAGCCGAGTGGTCGAACGCACGCCTTGCAATCAAAGTGTGCAGGTTCAAACCCCGGCTCGCACCTCTGGGTTTCATGTGCGAATCTCATTTACATCCGAGATTACCACTTGTTATGAAACGGTGAAGGAAAACATCGTGCACGTTTGAGGGAACTTGACTAGTTCTCGATGTGTGAAGTCTGCCAACCCGCACTGGCCGGCGTGGTGGACTACTGGCCTGAATCCCCCTCGCATTGGGGGGAGGCCCGTGCCCAGCAGTGGGACGTTAAAAGGGCTGTAGTTAATTAGTTTATACAAAATCTGACGTGCGTAAATTCACACACAAAATTGGACTTGTGAAACTGCATTGGAAATGTGGTGCTGGAGGAGAATACTCCGCATTTCTTGGACGCAGCGGCGCACCAATGTATCGATCCTAAACGAATTACGAATAAAAGAGAGACTATCATCCACAGTACAGCTCAGGATCCTCCGATACTTTGGCCATGTGTCACGGCGACCAGCAGATGCCATGGAGAGACTTGTTGTCCAGGGCAGAGTCAATAGTAACAGACCTCGCGGACGTAGCCCCATGCGATGGACTGACCAAATTAAAGCGCTGAATAAGACCCCTCTTAATGAATGCGTCCGCCAGACATCGGTTCGGGATCAGTGGAGGAAGACCATCAAATCTATCGTCGATTGCACATGAAAACGACTGCTCTGCCAAGAGTACATCGAACAAGAAGAAGAAACTGTCAAATGTTAGGAAAAGCTATCTTTGATATAATAACTCGTTGGTATAGCGACCGTTTCGCTTGTTTACTTTAAATATTGGCATTACATATACTTTTGCATAGTCAAATGCAATTGTATACATGTGGTTTTTAGATAGACAGTCTATACATTTTCGGGAAATAATATAAAACCCCATTACGGGACAAAAGTTTAATTAATTAAATGTCAATGTAAGTACAGTCATCCTCATAAATACATGAAGGTAGTTAACCCGCCACTCGACAAAGGGCGGCAACCGCACCGGTCCCCACCTGAGCTACCAAACCGCAGGGCTGCCAACTTCAACATAAAACGTAACATACACGGGTTTTGTGGTCCTTCTACACCGCATCGTGAAAGTAAGGCTTGAGTTGTAGCGAGCAGTAAAATACTAATGGGTAGTAAACATTTAATTTAAAATTAATATATACTAAACAATTTAGGGTGACTTTTGAAAGGACTAAATAAGTCGGCATAGCTTATTATGTTAAATAAGCCTTAATAAAAAGTAACCATGACTATTATTATGATGTTAATATTTAGTTTATCCTTCTAATGTGCACAAGATAAATAGGACACAGATTTTGATTATTTAAAGAAACATAAATCCAGACACTTTTCAATTATCAAAATACATTAACCAACCGCAGGAGCCCTACTTTATCTACTGGGAATACATAAAATGTGGCATTAAAGTGATTTTAAAGGCGGCCATCTTGTTTTATGTCGCAATGAAATCACTAAACAGTGGCTCGTTTTACTGCGCTGCGCATGCAGATCTCCGTTTATTGTGTTTAGGGTACGGTTGCAGTGGAGATAAAAACATTTCGAAAAATTGCTTTAAATAACTGTTTCTGTTCTTTAAAATTCACAATAATTTAATCCTTTTATAAACCATTTACACTGGCATTTTCAAGCATACAAGTGTTTAGTAATGCTATAATTAAATTTATAAAATAGTTGGCGTTACTTGTTTGCATTCAGGTTTTTTAAACATTCCTTATTCAATGTTTTTATTATTACAAATTCTATCGACATAGACCACAGCATCCCTACATCGTTATCTATCCGAAGAAAAGGGTATTATTAAACTCTTTATCGTTCCGCAAGCCACATGTAAAATGTGCAATAAAATCAGTTTAACGCGGCCGACTGTACCTCGCGAGATTCATTTTAGGATCACTAAAAAGGTCCTTATATAACTGTGATAAGGATTTTTATAGTCTGTCTACCCAGCTCACGTTGAGTTTTGCTGTTCCCGAGAATGTATTTGTCGCAGGTTTTTCATAAAATTTGGTTTTTGGTCAAAAACCTAGATGTTTGATGAAAAACCGGAAGATGACACATTAAACTCAATTTCATCATAAACCTGAACTAGTGTGGGTTTATGATTTAAACACATTTTAAACTAAATTTTATCATAAACCTGTAACAATCTAGATTTTTGAACAAAAACCTGAACTAGTTTGGGTTTATGATAAAGTTTGATGGTTAGGTTAGGTTATGATTTTTATCATAAACCCTAAACTAGTTCAGGTTTTTGATCAAAAATCTGGATTGTTACAGGTTTATTATAAAATTGAGTTTAAAATGTGTCATCTTCCGGTTTTTCATCAAAAACCTAGGTTTTCGGTGAAAAACCTAGGTTTTTGATGAAAAACATAATTTTATGAAAAACCTGCGACATATACACTTCCTACATGTTTTCCATTGAAAATAGCAAACGTGTATTGTTTAGAATATACCTAATCATTAACCTCGTCTCCTATAGATGGCACTAGGCTAGACATAAGTCGCGGTGGTACTGCCGCGTCAATTTTGTATGTTTTATTATTGCATTTATAACAACTGGAGTTTTCCAGTGGATCTGGGGTGGTATTATCGTACCCTAAACATGTATCTTACCAGTTACCAGCTCTTTACAGGGAGAGCAGCATTCTAAACCGGTGTTATAACCTGCCTATTAATCGACTTTTAATAGATAATCGATTATTAGAAAATAATAATTGATTAATATAAAAATCGATATTTTTTCACATCCCTACTGCCTATTCATTAAAGATTGGTTTATAACTCTACCTATCCCTCGTATTATGGACAGTTGTGTTCCACATTTTGAATATATTAGAAGGTGTAAGTACTCATATCTGAATATGAAGAATATCTATTTCACCAGCTACAAAGGTCTACGAAACGTATAAAGAGGGGCAGTATAAAGGCATTTCCGCATTTGGCAGCGTCCACACAGCTCGGCTCGTAATTTGGGCTGTTCCTCAGTTTGGTATTCCGGCTATGTGTACAAAGCCTTCTGTGATAGGAGCTTGGCTTGTAAAGATATAATACGTTTTTAAATAGCAATGTATTCACTGAAAAAAAATATTACCAGATCTAAATATAAATCAATGGTAATTTTTGGTACAAATCTGTTCTCAAATAGAAACGGCCCCTTTATCACCACCTGTATTGCTGCGATATTTTTTATTTAACTTTCAGTTTTTGAGCAGAGGTAGCCGAGTGGTCGAACGCACGCCTTGCAATCGAAGTGTGCAGGTTCAAACCCCGCCTCGCACCACTGGGATTTATGTGCGAATCACATTTTCATCCGAGATTATCACTTGCTATGAAACGGTGAAGGAAAACGTCGTGAGGAAACCTGTACGTCTGAGGGACCTAGACTAGTTTTCGATAAATGTGTGAAGTCTGCCAACCCGCACTGGGCCAGCGTGGTGGACTATGGCCCGAATCCCCTCGCATTGAGGGGAGGCCCGAGCCCAGCAGTGGGACGTTAAAAGGGCTGTAGAAGTAGTAGTAGCACACATTGCAGGTCACAGAGTATATACCTCCTTACTCATGATTTCAACATCCACAGTACAGAAATTCTTTGTGTTCCCATTATACAACCCTCCCTTGGTAATACACAACGTGTTTTAACGTTCCGAATCACGTTGGCGGCGAAAATTTCAGATTTATCGCGTGTCGTTAAGTTCCAATGATTAATTCACTGGTTCAGTTGGGGCCACGAAAATTGCGATCACTACAAACAAAGTTTTAAATATTGCTTTTATCACAATGTAATCATTGGTTATCAATATTATCGGGATAGGAAACAACAAATTTTCGATCATTAAAAAAATAAGTATACATTGCTCGATCCTCAGTAGAATCTAAATCGATTATTATACATTATACTTAAAACGCTCGGTATTCCTAACGGATTGTAATGAGACGACGAAAAGTTAGTCAAAATTGTTCCGATAAACATAGGTTCGTAGGTAACGCGCCTGACGTTTGTTACGACTCGTCCCCGTTCCACAAAAAACTAATCATTAAAAACTATAAAGTTTAATTTTTTAATGAAATACTAAATTCGCCGTTTTCGCGGCCCCCAAATCAAAATGGCCTCCCGATATTAAGAATGACCGTTGACAATTCGAAATTTAATTTTTAATACAGCGTTATTTATCGAGTCCACATTGTAAGTCGTTTTCGAAACAATTAAATGTTTGTGATTTACGTATTAATTTGAAAATGGATGATTAATGGACAGTTGATTATGTAGGTACTAGTTTTACCAAAAGGACGACCATAAACTAACCTGTGTGTTTTTTAGTCCATAAGAGAGAAAGCATAGAGTTCGCCCTAGTGGTGAACTAGGGCGAACTCGACATAGCGAGGGATTGACAAAGATACATGATAATTCTATTTTAAATTTAACTGAGCATAAAAAAATATATCCGCCGAATATATGAGCTTAAAGCATGACCCATAGCTTTTTTCTTTAAATGTACTTAAGTTAGATAAGGAATCTTTATTAAATACTTATGACCAATTTATGATAGAGATCAAAATACAGAAGAGAAAGGTTGGTTTACTGCAGACAGCTCTACCTACTACTTTGGGGTATGCAGACTGTTATTTATAACCTACAGCCATCAATCTCAGCTTTTATTTTCCTTCATTAAACTATAAATGATCTGACAAAATATCATCTTGCGCTCTCAAAATTCAATTACAAAGCGGAATGACATTCGACATTGTCCATTTCGCTACGTTAATGTTAACAATATTACCCTAAAGCCGCCTGCACTCACAGGCGCGTTATAACACGCGCCTCCAACCTTGGTCTAATACGAAAACAAACTCATAGAAGCGTGTCCATTTTTTAATGAAATGTCAGCGGTTACGCGCGCGAATGTTGATGCGTGGCCTCGTAGCTTTTGCCACAGAAACTGGATGCTGATATATTTTACGTCTATATAATTTCAAAAATTGTTAATTCATTCGCCCCAGTGAGTGCAGGGCGTGATAGTACACGCTCAGGACGTGTCTTAAAATAATACTTGGGACTTTCGAACGGAAACGTCAAAGTGAATATCTAATTTTCTGTTAATTGACAACTCTGAAGGGAGTTCCGCCAACCCTTTTAAGGCGAGCGTGGGATGAAATTTCCATTTTCAGTCCCTTCAGTTCAATAGAAAATGTCTTTATTGATGTTCGAAGACGACTGAAAAGTTACAACACTCTAAAATATAAATACACAAGGCTTTGTTTGGCTGAAATGTAAAGTATTTGTAATTATTTAGTTATTTGGGCCCTTTGTTGTATCTATTATTCTGATAGTTAATATTGCATTAAATTTTAAATCTGCTTTGAAGTTTAAATAAAGAAATAATAATTAACAAGATAAACGATACCAGCATTAAAATACTAAATAAATCCTTTGATGACTTAATAAATTATTATATGATTTTTTACCAACCCGCATTGGACCCGCGTGGTGGTGGTCAAAACCCCCTTAACTTTAAAACCTTCACACATCTATGGCAAGTCAGGTTTTTGCCCAGGAGTGGGACATAGAACGGCTATAAAAAAAAAAAAACCTAAATATAAGACGTAAATGGTAGATCTTCAAATAGGACAACTGAATGCATTTAAAAAGCAATTATTTCTGTAACCATCTGTGGTTTAGAATAATCCCTTCATTGTAAATGGGAGTAGACGCACCTTACTGTACTAGCTTCCTAAGTGTAAAGACTATATTTGTATTTAATATTAGACTGCCGTGAGTATAATTCTTCTCTAGTATTGTGGCAAAGGTGCGGTCTGCTCTCATGGCATTGCTGCTCCTGAGAATGTATTACTCGCAATTATCATTTTGAAAAGAGTAACCATTGAGTTTCTTACCGGCTCTTCTCAGTGGAAGCAGCATTCCGAACCGGTGGTAGAATCTGACTATTTGTAAGTGCTTTTTGGCCAACACGAATAAAAAAAAAATGATTTTGATTTTTGAAAGAAAATTACAGTTTAGGTAAAATATTGTTTTTAATATTCTTTGTTTAGCTGTTACACACGCTCTCAAATAGGTGCGTAAATAACAATTAACGACCAGTTTCTGTGGCAACAACGGGCACTTTCGACTTACTATTTTATAAAGTTGGATTTGCGACAAACGATTTTGTGACTAATTTACCAATAAAAATTGATTAAAAATGGAATATAACAAGCGTGCGACCCTTATGATATCACTTTATATACACAGAATCTGGATACCTCCATTGTTTCTAACACAAAATTAAACCATTAAATTATTTCTACGCGTTGACAATCTTAAGCATGGTCGGTGGTCATGGACAGTTCTAGGTTAGTATAACTATGTTGAATGACATTCTATAAAAACAAATGACTACGCACAATTCCATAAAAGGTCCGCTACTTTTAGTAATCGATATAACACACGGATAACTCGATAATGGATACCCCGCAAGCGATCCGATCATCCGATCATCCGTCCATCCGTCCGGATCAGTCCGGCGGCCGTCCGCAGCCCGTGGCGGTGGCTAAACCAATTACAGACTGGTTACGCGTCTTGATTGCTATTAATGCGGGAGATTGGCAACACTGCGTGCGATATGGATATCGGTGGTTAGAATTTCAGGTATAGCCGATGTATCCAAGTAATTACTTCTGTATGTATGTATGTATAGCGTATCTATCCATGTTAATTGTTACTACTTACGGGAGTTGATGGATTGATATGGTCCATATAGAAAACATTATTTTATTCATTCATATCAAATAACTTTTTTTTTAAATTTATTCTATGTGAGTAGAATAAAACTAAATTTAACCCCAGGGGCGACCGCAAAACTGAGAATTCAGATATAAATGTAAGGTTTATGCGACAATGACATCGACTGTTAATTTAATACACACGAACTAAAAATACATAGGAGGTGGTAGAGCAATCTTGCCAACCTAATAACGTGATGATTTTGATTATGTAAGTAGGTACTGACCTGATAGCCATGCTCTTTGACTTTAAATGGTGCCATCTCTGGTTCATCTCGTCCAATCTCCTCTGCAGCATGACGGCGTCTTCCTGGGAGGAGAGGCTGCCGAGGAGCCGGCGCCCGGTGCCTGTGAGCGAGGCGTACACATCTCGATGAGTTTCGATCTCCGACTGCAGGTCCTGGGGACAAGGAAACAAAGGTTATATAGTTTAAGTCTTTTTTTTCAAGTAATAACTAACAACGGCATGTAAACTTGAAATTTGATAGATTACAGACTTGAAGCTTGTAAACAAGTACCACAGACCAAATGAATACTAAATCTATGTTTTTACACGCAATTTGACAGTGATTGTAGGTAAAACGATATGGCGCCGCGCCACGAACCACGTTCAGACGGCTCCTTGCCGTTATGCCGCGTTCGTTCTCATTTTGTATTGCTGAGAAGATTTCGAATTTAAACAAAGTGCGAGTCGGCTTGCGCGCGAAGGGTTCCGTACCACTATCTATAAAAACGAGCAAAAAAATCACGTTTGTTGTATGGGAGCCCCCTTAAATATTTACTTTATTCTGTTTTTTAGTATTTGTTGTTATAGCGGCAACAGAAATACATCAACTATGAAAATTTCAACTCTCTAACTATCACGGTTCATGAGATACAGCCTGGTGACAGACGGACGGACGGACGGACGGACGGACAGCGAAGTCTTAGTAATAGGGTTCCCGTTTTACCCTTTGGGTACGGAACCCTAAAAACTGTAACCCGAAATAAATATGTATCATTGTTTTTGCCTGTCCTTTATGTTGCCAACATTTTGAACTAGGTCCAGTACAAATTTCACGCGTTTTACAATTTCACTATACTGCATATTCACTTCCGTCTACGAAAAATATTTCTACAACATATATAATAATCGCAGAACTTAATATTCTATCTAATCTGTGGATTTGTCTTACTAGAAATAAAATAATCTATATTTAAAAACATATTGATTTGGGCCGAAAGTAAACTACGGTAGGGCTACGGTTCCTAAATAAATTTCTTATTCCCCTCCATTACACGACAAAAACACAATAATAACGTCAATATTTTATTCAAACAGAGCGGTTTCATAACGCGTACATCACTCGAATAGTGTTGGGACACAGTTTGTCGGTATAAGTGCGCTATTTGTTACAGTGCTGGGAAATAGCTGAGATCAACTAACAAATGTTTGCTCTGGAAGGTTTCGTGAGACGCGACTCGCGACTTTAGGTCGCTCTTGCTATAGTTTATTTTGGTTTCGTAAAAAATACTTATGTGATGTGGTTCCTTGGAAAAATGTGAAACTTATTTCGTCTAATGTCACGGATTCGGATGTTTAAATCGAGTACCATTATTTGCTTTGTTATTTAGATTTTAAATGATAGCACTCGATTCACTATGTCGAGAGTTATGAGGTCGTCCCTCCAAAATATAAATGTACCTACATAGTTCGTTCAATGTTCATTCAGAAAAAATATAGGTTCTTAAGTAATATTTAAGTTCAATACTTTGTGATAGCGGCTCATCGACCAAGGTTATTCCCTTAGTGGTCTAGCAAGAACAACTATGTTATTATACGGTATGACTTGTGTTCGCGTTTTAAATCAGTTTTCATTTTAGAATAGCTTTTGATCTAAAGATAAATCAAACAGCAGTGACAAACAACCTAACTAAATTAATTATTTAATTTTGTAGGTTATATATTTTTTCATTGTATAATTAAGATTCTGACTTCACAAAATAATTTCAGGAATTGCACATAAACAAAGAGTATCAACCATTTCTTGTAAAAAGTGTATGTATGTATGGTATGTTTATGCGTTTACAATTTATTAGAGTCCCCTTGACACAGATAATCCCCAAAAACAAGTGTTATGTTTTACTGAGAGTTAATCTGTAGCTCATGAATAGCCAATAAGCGATTAGTTTCCAACACAAACACATCGCCGATAGTGTGCTCCGTTTAGGTAAACGACTGAAGCTGTATAAACTAAAGAGGCTTTGTAAACTTGACGAATATTTTCGTTGATCTAAATTATAAACAATGGTTTCGATTCTAAAACTTAACAAGCATTATCTATTTGCCAGTACTAAAATATTGCTGTCTAGCAGAATCAGAATCAGAATCAGAATATTTTTTATTCATATAAACCAATACAGGCACTTATGAATCGTCAATAAATAGTAAAAATAGTAGCTCTACCACCCATTCGGAATGCATTTCCTATGGAGAAGAATGGGCAAGAAACTCCATGGTTGCTTTTTTCAAATAAGGATTTACATTTTTGTGTTTTTCTTAATTAACAATTATACAATATAAAGTTAATGAGGCTATACATTCTCAAAACACAATTAAATCACTAAACAATCTACATGTTGGACAAGATTTAAAGGTAGGAAGGAGGAGGAAAACGGGACAAATAGCTAAAATCTCTTAAATGAGTTCCTGTGGAGCCGGACCAGCGCCTGACCAAGCGTGTTTATCCTCTAAATAATCACCTATTGTGTAGTATGCGAGCCTGCATAGTGTATGTCTAATGCAAGTTTTAAATTTAGCTTAGACAATACCGTGATAATGAAGGCAAAAAACATATTTTAGTTTGGTGCAATAGGCTCGCCCCCTATTACATTGGGACCAAAATACATCGGCGAAGTGTGGGCGCACTGCAGTGCACCTCTGTCTATTCCTTCAGCGAATACAAGCGTGATGATGTATTAGTATTCGTTTGGTGCAAATAAAATCGGCACCGGTTGTATCAAAATGTCGCATAAGAAAATACACTTAAGCAACGCTTAAATCATGGGTATAATTAGGTCTGATGTAAGTGTTGCTGGTAATTATGCAAATAATAATTTACCCTGATGAGCGTCGAAGCAGTATTCCGACCAGTTAACGCTCAAAACGTCGACATTTCAGTCAGAGATTGATACACTCCCAAATATATAGATTTTTTGATGAATCTTAAATCCACTTATAAGAGCATGTTTCAAAACAAATCCTACGTTGCCCCTGTAAATGGATTGTAATATTGTGTACTTTTGTGAGTAAAGTTTTGAAAATATTTAATACTGAAAAGGTTAAAAACAAACGTTTCTCGTAATAAGATACGATAAGAGTTGTGCACACAGAGCGATGCTGAGCTAGCGCAGCTAACCTAACAGCCTAGAGTTTTTTAGTGATGGGACAACACGTTATCGATAATATTTTTATTATCTGTCTATAATACACATGCGCAGCGTAGCGGTTTACACCGGAGATAACTGGTACATATCGAGAGGTTAAAGGCTATTTGACTCAAGCGACACTTTTGGACGATATTGACATATTTAGAATTAGCTATTTTTTGCGTCAAACGAGTATGGTCTCTACTACTATTGTAAAGTTTAAAAAATGTCGCTTAAGTGAAATAGCCTTTCACCCGTCGATATATTTAATCAAATAAAATATACCTTTGCACATCAGTGGGATATATTACATTGAGACAATGGAGAAGCTGATTTCAGTTTTATTCAATAGACAAAAATAACTAAGTATTTTATTTTCCTGTTTTTTTTTTATATCACCTCTTTCCGACCCCTGTAACACATAAGCACCTATTGAAATCAATTTCAAGAGACAGGGAGTTTGTAAAGTGATTATTGTTTCTATCGATTAAGCTATTTATATAAAAATAATTACAACACTCAAAACATCGTCTACCATTTCGGTAAAGTCACGTCGCACTATCAAAACCAATCCAATTTTATAATTTTGTAGTTTTCTCACATTTTTTAGCACATATTAACGACTGATATTTGAGGTATGTTGTATAGAAAATTTATCAACTGCAAAATGTTATTTAGAATTTTTATCGATACTATTATCGTTTGCCCAACCCTACACAGACGACAGCGCCCCGAGCGGCAATATTGATGTTGTTTACTATAGCTATCGCCGCCTCACGCGCAAACCTTAATAATATTAAGGGTTTATTATAATAAGGGCGCACGGAGCCCTCTGGTGGATGAGTGATCTCCCTTTGTTTGGGCCGGCTTTGTTTGTTAATCGATGGGTTCAGGGATGCATTGTGAGGTTAAGGAAGAGATGGTCATTTATATACAGTTCCAATTTCGTTAAGTTACTAAACCCCCTATGCTTTGGAGAGGCACGTTAAGTTAAAAGATAATATACTTCATCTTTATTGTACCAAACTGGTCCTAGGGCAATCCCAGCAGCACCTAGATTACTATTTAAATGTTATAGATGGTCTGGATGTGGCTATGATGTTACAACAAAAGTCTGTTTTTACAGGAAATATTTTTTTCGGTACTATCAATATTAGATAGTGTCATGATATTATCATGATTACCAAAATGCTTAAAAAAAAACGTAATAAATTGGTTTCTGTATTGCCACAGCTCTCTGGGACCCGATCTACGTTTGATAGACATTATGTCTATTCGAGAAATGTCAAGACAAAATACAAAAATACGACCAATTTGACGTTTTGTTTCAACGTATCTCGAATAGAGATTGATGTCTATCAAACGAAAATCGGGCCCCTGGTCTTATTGGTTGTTCAAAAATTTTATTTCATTCTACGGTATTATTCCTATAAAATGCCATCTTTCCTATACCAAAATATAAAATAAATCATCACGCCTGTATTCCCCGAAGGGGTAGGCAGAGGTGTACTGTAGTGCGCCCACACTTCGCCGATGTATTTTTTGGTCCCAATGTAATAGGGGGCGAGCCTATTGCCATTATACCAGGCACATTCTCCCTCAATACGAGGGAGATTTTTGGGCTATAGTTCACCACACTGGCCCAGTGCGGGTTGGTGAACTTCACACGCCTTTCTATAGACGTGCAGGTTTCCTCACGATGTTTTCCTTCACCGTTTCATAGCTAGTGGTAATCTCGGATGAAAATGAGATTCGCACATAAACCCAGAGGTACGAGCCGGGGTTTGAACCTGCACAATTTGATTTGCAAGGCGTGCGTTCGACCACTCGGCTACCACTGCTTTAACAACCACCACTTTAACCACACCAAAATATAGTATGGAAATTTCGAAGCCAGTCCCAGATAAGTCCCTTCGGGGACTTTGGTAACAACTGGGATCTTAATCCGTAACCTCCGGGGGAACTTATTCAAACCCGTGCTTCGAACTAAGTTGTAGGCGTCACATAATTACATTGTCCCAACTTTCCGAGATTCGATTCTCAGGAATCTTCAAATACAAGATGGAATGAAAGTTATAAATTTACATATACACGTATGTATTAGATAATATATGTTGGACTCCTCTTACGCTATCCGTTGATTTTTACATAAAATAATTATAAGACATACCTATCGAGGAACCGAGAAACTAATAAAATGAACCTTTACAAAACTTTGGAGGATAAACGTAATCTTTGACGGATTTATTGAAATTTAGGGCTCATTTACAGCGGCATATCAGAATACTTTTCTACTGAAAATACATAGGTTTTCGGTAGCTACAATAGGTTAAAATTTCTGTGCCATTCTTTAGGTACATACGACAAATTAACGCATATTTATAATAATTTATTTAAAACATTATACTCGTAGTTACAATGATAAATTGAATAATAACACAATTTCACATTGTAAACTTGTGGACGGCTTAGTGTAGTGGTTAGCAGAGGCTGTTCGGCTCACTGAACTAGATGGTGGCGGGTTCGGTTCCCTTTTATTGTATTCTGACAATATTTATTGATAAACCATTTTACCCATAGCGAGATACCCGGTTAGCCGTCGCCGGATATAACAGTTCAATATGAATCGCTTTGAATCATTCACACAAACAGTTTTACAGATAAAAATAAATCGGGCATTAATTAAAAAATCGTCTCCTATATTTGCATTGTATGGCCGTCCGTTGATTACTGTGGTTTAAAAACCGGATTTTAACCATTTCATACCCGGCTCTCGGTGTGCAGTTCGATGCGTTTCGATGCAATTCGATGCAATTTGGTGTGTTTTTTTATAGATATCCGGGTATTGATGTGTGCGTTTATAGTGCAAATGGGTGACGTTATGAAATTTACGAATGCTGTATTGTAATGGCTTTCAATATTAACAAAAATGTTTTTTTTTTTTGTAACAAAAAAAACTGTGATCAATACACGATTTTGCCTTTTTGGACTAAGCCCGCCACACATTCCCACCACTTTTACTCCTATAAGCCAGGATCGCCATCAGTATCTAATGAATACCGAGGTTTGATATTCGGCGATACCAAATCTAAATTTTCTTGGAACCCGTACAAATTTAATCAAAATAACAAATCGATTGACACCTTATTCATCAAAATCGGATGAATAGTTTAGGCGCTACGAAGGAATATACGTTAATAAAAACATACATATACAAAGGCTGCTAAAATAATAACCCTTTCGTTTGGCTTCACCGTAGTAGAATAAAAAGCTCATTTTTATAATTAAATCTATTTTTTTCTCTAATTTGTGTCCCACAGCTGGGCAAAGATCTCCACCACCTCCTTCCAATCATCTTGGTCTTTCGTTCTCTCACACCATCCGTCCAAATAAGCCTCGAGGTACATCGCGCCACCGCTTTTTGGGTCTACCACGCCGATGACTTCCATGTTCTAGGACCCATTCGGTACATCTTTTTTGAATAAAAATAAATAAAACTTTTTTGTCGCCAGCGTTTTAGCAGGCAATTCAAATAAAAATAAAATACTATTAAAAAGGAATTCATCTTCAGAAAATGATTGCTCTTAATTAAGCGCGGAGGAGATTATTTTTATCATTCATTTCTCTTCAATATTTCCTTTTCTCAAGGGTCCCTTACAATAAACCTTAATTTAAAAATAATGAAATCAAAATCTATGTACAAGTGGTACCACTTTTAATAATGGCTTGTAGCGCTACCATCAGTTTTACGTGTACTTTACGTTCACTTATCGTTACTATCTATAATATTTGATTCGAAAACGTGCAAACTAATCCTTCCAATCCAAAATGACTCTACAAAATACTATTGTGTTGATAAATGCTGTAGCAGGTCTGTAAATGGTTCGCAAACTGCCATTGTTGAGCCCGTAATTATTAGGCAGCTAGTTTTATCATGTGAGTGAAGGCCGAAACGGTAGATAAGTAGTTATTGTCGTTCAGCTTCCTTACCACCAGTCTTGCAGCAAAAAATATTACTTTCAGGTATTAACAGTTAACTTACGACAAAATCTATCAACAAATTACAGTAATTAAAACAACAATGCTTTAAAAAGCGATGATAAGGTCCCGATATCTGCCCCCCCCCCCCCATAATAAGGGAGTGTCTCAACATGAAATATTAATTTTCTCGCGCCATGCTTAATTTGAACTACAGTTTATTATATCCCGGCGCGCACCGATCCATCTTCCCGGCTGAGGTGGGCCTCTCCCGAGATTTATTACTCAGTAGATTTACCTGAGTACTTTTATTCGCGTCATTACAAATGAATAAGTCATGAGAAGACCGGACAATGTTGTTTGTGCCTATTATCATAGTGCCTCACAGAGGACACGTATGAGTTAAAACATTATCATAACTATCAGTCGCATGGTTATTCTGTGAATGACTAATAATGTTGCAACGCAAAGCTGAATATACGACCCAGACTAATTTTACACATACCGATTTTAATTATTAAAATTTAAGTAAACATTTATTATACATTTATAATTATACAAAATGAAGTAAGTAAAATACGCAACTAGTTATAATATCCGATATTTATAAATATTTGCTAAAATTATTGCAACACCAACACATTATATATTATGTAACTTAAATACAATAAGTTTTTTTTTTTTCAATTATTGCAGTAGGTAACATACTGAACTGATTTAGTCACGTCTGCGTTTATTTCCATTTCCATTATCCCAGGTGCGGCGGTATCCTGACACTCCGTATCGCGCCGTCCCGGCTTAACTGCTTACACCGGCCTACAGACAGCTTTATACTTTAATAACTGCAACTGCGACCGGCCTTACTTGGTAAGAAAATCTTCCAATTCAAGCCTTGTCTGGCTGGGTTCATATTGGAATACTAAAGGCAATCATGTAAGCAGATGGTCAGCGAATGAATAAATGAAAATAAAATAAAATTATATCCTTAAGTTTTTATACCATTTAGTTATATCTCCTATACTCAAGCATATGTGAGCGAAATTTTATGAAGTTTTATCAACCGTACAGTGACATGAAAATCACTTTTGTACTCAACAACTTGCCATGATGGTTTGCAAACGAATTGAAATCTCTTTGAGGGTTTTATTCTTACAGAAACTCTGTGATCATTTGGTATAGATTATGCAATAAATAAACTTCCATTAAAAAAAAACCAACTGCAAAGATGACGATATTCAGTGATGTGACTACGGGAAGGCAAGAATCTGTTGGAAAATTAAATTTTAATACCTCCCTCTCGGCAAAGGGAGAGTTCATCCGTGTGTTCTGTACACAGTTATGGCATCCTCGCCCCACGCGGGCCGTGTTTACTTCGCGATTTCAGTACATAACTTCTCCCCTTATGAATGGAAGCTGAAAATATTAAATATATTTTCGGTGTTTGAAAAGGGGTATATAATGTTTGAGTTCTTATTGCTGCTCGGTTTATAAGATGCAACATAATATATGATATATATCTACGCTTTTGGCTTATGCAGCAACGCTTGTCTCAACCTTGTATTGTGTATTTTATTTCTATATGTATCTGAAAAAAAAACATGAGAAAATATTTTGGTCAGTATCGAACTCCACAGAAATTTCAATCAAAACCCTTTCAATTCTCAATCACTAAAAAGTTTTTAACAGTACTACTGGAAATACATTATATTACCTGTCTTGTAAATTTGGGATAGGTAAGCTTATAAAAAAATAAAAATGTCAATGGTAGGAAGCAGATTGAAATGTATGGAATTGAAACGGATTAGACACTTTAGATTATAAAAACGTATTTAACTTAATTTACAAAAAGTATTTGCTATTTCAACCGCGTCTTTTCCTGACATGTTACCACACAGATTATGGTAATGAGTTTAACCGCGTACCCAGACGTACTCATACGTACCCAGGCGTGCCCAGGCGTAACCAGACAAGTGATAAGAAGATCCTGACGGGGATCAATACCGTAACGGAATAACTAATGCGTGACCTTATTATACGGTTGCGTTGCGATTCCTTCGTGATTGTAATGGTACCATTGATTCTAATAAAGAATATACAAAAATAGATGGTAATAAAGCTAAGAAACAACATAAAAAGAGTTACTGAAACATTTTTTTATTTATATTCTTTAATGAATGGCTGACAGTATATCAATGCTAAAGTCAACAATAGCGTGTTTCCAATATTCTCATCTCTACTTATCATAGCGACCGGTTGTCACTGACAATTTGTACATGATAACGACCTGAACACACAGGGGCGAGTGAATTTGTTTGAATATCTTTGAAATTCGCTCGCGGCGTTCGTGATCTTTCGTTAATACAGTTCGTTTTAGTATTGACAAAGTTCGGTCGCACGCTTTTTGACGCGCCTGTATGCACAGAGATGGTACGGATTAAGCTCTCAACCGGGCCGCGGCGAGCGGCGTGACAATATAGCGAGACAGTTTTTGCGTCAAGTTACCATAATTAATGTCACGCAATAAACGTGTTTGTCATTTAACTCGACAGTTTAATTTTGTGCACGATTTAATTTCAATTTTGGAACGTATTATTTATGTCTAAAAGATCCTTGTTGAGATTTAATAATTAACCAGGGAATTTAGATATGAAGTGGGTACGGGTCATTGGCATTGGAATACAGGACACAAAGGTCGCCACGTATGCATACATTTGCTGACATTAAATTAAATTAAAACTTTTTTGGTTTCATCCGTCTGCCTAGTAATTTTTATTTTAGCATGAACTTATATTCGTATTATGCCAATAATAGATAAAAAAAAACAAAAAAAAAGTACATCATCACGCCTGTATTCCCCAAAGGGGTAGGCAGAGGTGCACTGTAGTGCGCCCACACTTCGCCGATGTATTTTGGTCCCAATGTAATAGGGGGCGAGCCTATTGCCATTATACCGGGCACATTCCCCCTCAATACGATGGAGATTTGGGCCATAGTCCACCACGCTGGCCCAGTGCGGGTTGGTGAACTTCTCACGTCTTTCTATAGACGTGCAGGTTTCCTCACGATGTTTTCCTTCACCGTTCAGCAAGTGGTAATCATTGTTGAAAATGACATTCGCACATGAAAATTATCTCAGAGGTGCGGGCCTGGGATTTGAACTTGCACCCCTTACGTTCAAGGCGGGCGTTTTTGCCCGCGAGGTTACCACTAGTAGATACAATAGTAGATACATATGAAAATGGCATATACAAGTTGTCGCCTCAGTGTCCTGCCCCCTTATCAACACAAAAGCACACCACCACCCCTTACCCGTCTAGAAGCAATATTTTTATATCAGATTCAGTTTTTAACAGTTGACTCAATACAAAATCTGTCAAAAATTGACAGTTACTATTGAAACCACGATACTTTAAGTGGTGGTAATAAGGCCCCTGATGTAGGACCATGTAGAGTTTTATGCTCTAAGGGCATTTCACGCGCATATCCAATATTTTGTAAATACCAAAACGAATTTTACTGTATTTCATTCACACGAAAACCAAATTACACAAATACCCAAGTCAGAGAAACTGTACCGATGCTAAAAAACAACCACAGTCCGGAACATAGCGAGTGAATAAATCAGGTCTCAAACGACTGTAGAGGCGGATCCGGCCGGTAATCCCGGGCATGGTAGCCGGCTTGTAACCGGATTTATCCGGATATACCGGCCCGGCCACCTGCGATAACGACCCGCCGCGGGCACGGTTCAATGGAGACAGGTTGAGGCGGTGCCATACACAAGTCGGTTTCGGGAGTGCAATGGAAAAATACCGATAGTCATTTGGTTTTCTGGAGAGCAATTATAATAAATAGATATTAATCAACTTGATTTCAAAGTGCAGGGAAAATATTTTTAGTTAATTTGGTTTCTAGAGTGCAGTTGAAAATAATAAATATTAGTCAAATTGGTTTCAAAGGTGTAGGAAAACATTTATTTTTGTTTTATTAAAACTGCACATGGATACTCAAGGACACCTTTTTATCTGTGAATTTTAATCGCAATCATATCCATAATTCCAGATATAACCATTCCTTTTCTAAAAACGACTTTGTGAAAAAAAATGTGGAAAATTGAAAAAAAATTTAAAAACAAGTGATTTGCGTCAATTTCATGGGGTCTTTACGACGCGGTATCCTTTAGTAGGACAAAAAAAACTATTAGCTTAATATTGATACAGTGCCATGCACATCTGCCAATATCTTTGGAATATACAGGCATGACGATACATTTAGTAATCTTATAGTACCTAGGAAAACTTACTAATAAAAGTCAGTCAATTGCAAATGTTTGTCACCTTGTTTGTGGATGTACCCTATCTTTGCCCGCTCTCCCGTTACATCATGTACTTTTCTCGGTTTTACAAGTTCCTTAAAGCTTAGCTATTGGTTTGGATTGAAATTCGTTTTCAAACACTATTATCCGGTTTATAAAATACTACTACTACAGCCCTTTTAACGTCCCACTGCTGGGCACGGGCCTCCCCTCAATGCGAGGGGGATTCAGGCCATAGTCCACCACGCTGGCCCAGTGCGGGTTGGCAGACTTCACACATCTAACGAGAACTAGTCAGGTTGCCTAGGACGTGCAGGTTTCCTCAAAATGTTTTCCTTCACCGTTTCATAGCTAGTGATAATCTCGGATGAAATTGAGATTCGCACATAAATCCTAGAGGTGCGAGCCGGGGTTTGAACCTGCACACGTGCGTTCGACCACTCTGCTACCACTGCTACATACTGATAAAATACTGTCTTAAAATTGTCTAGCTGTTACAAATCTTAATATAGCCTCGTTATTTAACTGAAATCGCCTGGAACTTGGAACTTAAAACATAGTTTGGAGCTTAAACAATACAGAAGTAAGCGTCTCAAGGCGACTTAAAGCCCGGCTTCAACTTGGAGCGTAACCAAATAACTTTTAGTTGCAGTTTTGTAAGTAAAATCAAATATCATGAGCCCGTACAAATAATATTATACTAGCTTCTACCCGCGACTTTGTCCACGCACACTTCGATCATTCAATATATTTATAAATTAAAGCCTATAATGTTATTCTGATGTATAAACACTAATACTGTAGTTTATTTAAAATCCGCTGAATATTTTTTCTGTCAAAGAGCAACAAACATCCACACAAACTTTCACATTTATAATTTTAGTATTCATAATATTAGCTATTCTTGAAAGTGTTACATTGATATTACAGTATTGAAAAGGTTATACATAATGAAATTGTTGAAAATATGCCAGACAATACACACTGATAGTATGGTCCAAAACTAACCCATACTTTTATTATGAGATCCATACAATAATCTCTAAGATTTTTTTTTTTAGAAATAAGCCTTGACTGTAATCGAACCCATAGCCAGCCAGTCCAGCAAGCCGAACAGCTAAAAACTCCATACAGAATTTTCAATTGTATTATACGTTGATATTTCTATACAACAAACCCATCCCTTTTATAAGATAACAATCGATGACTTACCCTCATACGTATCATTTTAAGCTTATAAAGACGGCGAACTCGATTCTATGAATATTAAAATAAAAATAGGGTTGTCAACAAAAATCTGGTAAATTAAAAATACTATCTGACTCATTCGTTCTCAAATGGTACAAAATATAAAATGAGCGTCTATATTTCGGTGACCCTGGCTCAGTGCGGGTTGGCGAACTTCACTCGGCTTTCTATACACGTGCTGTTTCCTCACGATGTTTATCTTCACCATTTAGCTTAGCAAAAGGTACTCACGACTCCAAATATCATTTGCGCATGAAATCTATAAATTAAAGATTTATATAAACTTCTATAAACTTGCTCCTCATGCTTCCAAGGCAAACATTCTACGATTTAGATTACCACGCTATTTCTTTAATAAAAAGCAAATTATAGTAATTACATACTTGCATATGTTGGCAACCCTATTGCTCTACCCGCCCTATGATTAACGACTTTTGGAGACGTCTCGACACGAAAGTGAGTTAATGTGTTCCATAAGGTTGTTATCGATAGGGTAATAACTTTCTTATATCATAATAGACTTGCAGAGAGTATGGTTGAGTTAAGCCGGTATTGGCGAGGTCAATCAAAGGATGGTTTGTAGTCTTGGAATACGTCACATCTGTAAAATTACATGTACCCTATTTACGTTTTTACAGCATGAATCTAAACTATATATCTAAGTGTATTGCTATCCCTCTCATGGTATTAATATAAGAGAAAGACGGGAATATTTATAATGCTGCAATTTTTTTGTTATATCATAGCTAGTGTACCAAAAATATTACTGTCTTCACCATCAATAGATATCTACTACGCCGTAGCCAATACTTGCTACGTCGCACGCGTAGCAAAAATAACGACCGAATCAAAGATCATTGTAGCTCCGGTATGTACACTCTACCGATACCTACATATTATGTAGAGTCACTTGTCGCTAACGCATACGTAAGATATTTGTTTCAGGACCTGTTCTTGCATATATATTTTACGTAGATAGTAGCGCGTAGAGAACGTAAAATACATATGTATCTCATAGCAGACTTCTAATTTGAACTGTAGCTCTAAAACGTCTCACTCTAGCGACTGATAACACGAGCCGTGTGCGACCCCATTCTCTCTTATCACTGAATTTACATAGTCACCCTTATCGATGTAGAGATGGGTACGTTGGAATATTGCGTTGGAAAATACGGTGTGACCATGGAATTAATTTAACTTTCAGTGAAAAGAATATTCTAGAATAAAATGTTTGTCTGTGTCCAAATTAATTACAATGTAGCGTCTAAAAGAATGTGTGTTTAAAAACTTTACAATAGCGAAAATAAAAATATAATGTCTTTTAACAAATATTATGATTAAAGACAATAATTAGGCAGCGCGTTTTTGTAGTTAGTTTTGTATATTTTTTTTAACTCAATAAAAATACAAACAAATTTTTTAACGAAATACAAATACAAACTTATTAGAGATTTTAATAATGGCCAAAATAGCGTAAGTCATAATCTTTGACTTTTAAAACTGTGAAAACTTGACTCAAGTAATTGTATTGTACCTATTTTTAAGGAATAGTAGCCAAAACACTGATTTCTCCTCAGCATACACTAGGTATTTAATAATAAAATGTATTATAAAGCCGTGTCGCTTCAACTCAAGTTAATACCTTGACACCGCAAACCAACCATGTCAACCATACAACCCTATGATACCCTTACGGTGGGAAATAAACCTTACTCTTGTTAATTCAAAGTTGTATTTTGAGTAGGAAGATTGTAAATATTTGATAATGTACTTGGCTTGTTTCCCTTGATGTCAAAATGATCTTAAGAAGGAAGGGTTGCTTTAATCATTCATTTGCGTCAAAGCTAACTTCATTAAATAATGTATCGGTGTCAACACGGCTTTGAGTGCAAGTTAATAGCGAAACATATACAGCCAGCTATACATACTAATCATGAGGTATCAAACTAAGCAACGATTCTGCTAAGGCTACTCTACAATTATTTGTTTTTTGAAGGACTTACGATGTTGGCCGTGAGGTGGGCTTTACAGCTTTACCTGAGGAGTGGCAAGCGCAGAGTTGGTCCAACCAAGGCATAAGGGCGGACAAAGGTTGGCAACTAGCTCAAGGGCGCCACAGAAGGCACGACCTCGGCTTGGGCAGTTACCGTGAGGGGAGAGGTAGTGACTGCGCTCCTAGGTGCAAAGATGCACCTACGAGCGGAAGAGGGGGTTCCTCGACTTCTCCGGCGAGATCGGTGTCTGTTTAAGGCTGGTGTAGGTGTGTTGGTGGCCCTCTCGACGCCCGGGTCGAGGAGAGCGGTGATCGCGTCGGGAGGATCAATCAACACGTGCCGCAGACGGCGGCACACAATCTTCTGATGGTGACCCAGTGACACCCAGACCAGAGCAAAAACTAGATAAAAGGCAACGATTTCACATTACTTATAGTACTGTTCAGCCTTCCATCTTAAATGCTTATTCTAGTAGTGGTCTCTACACATTTTTTTTAATTGCAAGGATGGGGAATGAATCCGGAACCTCTCGGTCGATTTAAAATCCCATCGAAGTATGCCATTGTTTATATCCAATCATAAAATATATTTAAGCAGATGAAATATTATACAAGTAAGTTGTACAAAACTTACCAGTCGGATAATAAGTTAGAGATAGCACTCACCTTCTCAAAATTCTTCACTGCAGCTAACAACACAAAGTTTATATCAATGAATCTTGCGTCTTCGCATGACCTGGCTTTGACCCTATACCCAGGTCTGCTGAAGCAGTACCTATAACCCGTATACTCCGAACTGTCCACATTCACCCTCAACCCGCCCCTGTAGCCCCAGTCACCTCCACAGCCGAGGCACAGCCCTTTCGTCGCGAACCTCTCCCATTCTTCGGCCTGTGTTCCCGCCCCCGCAGTGGCCTTGCGGGGGCGTCCAGGCCATGTCCCAACGGCGGCCGGTGGCCTGTGGCCTGGTGGAGGCCTTCGCAGTTTCCACTCTTGTGGACTCTTCGAGTCAGCTGGCTTTTTCCACTTCCATTTGGATATCACTCGTGATTCTTGATGGTCACTATTGGTGAGTCAGTTTTTATCGTTATCTTGGCTTTTTTTACGTATTATTAATTTAATTTTCAATTTTAAACTTAATCTATGAAGAAATAATGTTGTTTATTAGTTGCAGTCAATTATTTTTGGCGTCGCATAAATAAGATGTGTCAATTGGGTTTAAAATAGCGTACCAACAAAATCAAAACATCGCGGATCGAACAAAAGTATAAACGAAAAAAAAATTAAACAGTCTTAAAACTTGACACTTCGCTACTTATTAATTAGTCGTTGAAAACCTAAACTGTAAGCGGAGTATCGTCTTTTCAGTGAAAATCGCTAAATCATAGCCCCCCTGCCCCTCCCCCTCCTCCCCACCGCCCCCAGTCTCAGGGGCATCGGCGGCCTATTAATCAAACAACTCTCTTGTGATTAATTAGAAAATCAGCAATTAGTAAGAAATCGCCGAAATTAAGGAGAACGGAATAGCGGATATCGGAATGTAGTGTGCGCAGTTCGATAAATGGATATGACATTTTAGTTAACGGTCATCCCTCGAACTACATCAGCTATTATTAATTAGTGTATTCCTTTATTTATTTAGGACATCCGGGAATTGTTACATTTATAGCATATAAATATAACATACAAATAAATAATACTAAATGCACAATTCATATAGGTGGCACAATTACATTACTAGTACTTATAAATACACGCATCCTATATCTGAACGAACATAGATTTGCCTGTTTTTCTAACATTTTTTATTATATCCTACATTGTTGATTGCATCTTTTAAGCTACGAACTTGAATTGAAATATACATCTACTTTTATTGAAACCTTTAGTGGGATAAAATATTTTATCTTCTAACCTAATTTCTATATTCGGGCCGCGGTCTTCAATATCCCATTAAAATATAAATTACTTTCCTTAATCGTTTCTATTTTCTTTCGCCAGTAAACCGAAATAAATACCACAAAATAATTGCAAATCCCACATCAATTACATTCTTTAAAAAAAAAACGGTAATCCCGCGGGATTCGCTCCAATAATGCCGCCTCCGAATCCCGCGGCGCCGCTTCATTAGTTCGCGTCAATTTTATAAGAAAATGAATTTGATACTGTAATCCTTCACGGCGGATTAATCCCGTATTGTGGGAATTTAGCGGGTATAACACCCTGCACCCATTGTGGCGAGAGAAATAACTTGAGTTTTTTAAAAACTCCTCTTTGACTACATACATAAAGTTTAAACTTCGGTGGTGGAGACAACGTGCCGAAATTCAGTCGTGCCATTGTTCGTTGAAAATGACCTTTTTTGTGAAAATTTTAATGTTAGCACATTTTAGTGTTAGCAAGTAATTTTTCCATTTTACGATTTGGCGATTTTGCCAAAAATCTGCCAGCTATAGTGCATTACTATTTAGGCATTCAGTTAAGGCCTCTCCAAGTTTTATTAGGGCATTAGCCTATCTTTGTTTAGTTGGATGCGAATGAAATCATTACTATTGAAACTTTTCTGTAGATAATACGTTTGGTAAGTCGTAGTGTAAATAAAATATGATTTTTTTTCATTGAAATATTGTACGTAGATGCTAGCGATAACCTATAAAACAGCTTTAAGCTCGTTGCAACAAGAAAACATCTTTAAACAAACAAACTATGAATTTAATTATAGAGAATAACGTACAAAGCTAATTAGAAGAATTCGGTCCGTACATAATCTCTTGAACGAAGAAGGAAATATAGAAACAAGCAGTACTATGGTGGCGTAACTGCCTCTGGAATTTCGCCAAGACGTATACATGGGGCTACTACGATTTTACCGCAACGAAAATTTCAGAGTTATCTTTTTTTTACTAGCCTATAACACTGTCCCACACCTGCAAGCTTAGCATGGCCGTGTAGACATAAATTTAACCTCTCCCAATTTTCAGACAAGTCGAAAAAATGACTTCACACCAAGCCATGTCCAGTACAAAAAGCTCAATATGACGTAATTTTCTCGACAAATCTGACAGATAAAAGAGGTAAAATTTGTGTCTACACGACAATGCTCAGCATACTGGGCAAAGGCTTGCCTTCTCCATTCTACACTTCTGTGTCCTTGGCAACCTCCCCGGCCACGTAGTTCATACGAAGACAATCAAAAATATTAAATCTTAATCGCTTCCCTTTGCCCACAAATCAATTACTTGACACTGTAATAACGTTAAATACAACAGTCGCTCGTTCGGTTCGATAGTGAAAAGAGCCGTAGTAGCCCTGCACAGATGTTTCACCCTCTTCGGTATTTATCGTAAGCTTTCAGTAATTATTGTTTTAATGGCCTCGTGTTGTTACAATAAGTTAGACCGTACTTTTGAAGGCGTGATGGGAAATATACCAATAATAAAACTATCAAGATTAATATATTATTTTTGATTCATAGAAAGGACGCTCAGTAAAACATAGCCAGCTCGAGACACTCCTCAAAGTTTTTTGAATCTGTCTTCAATTTATTCACAATTTAAATTCATCATAAGTTTCTTTTTAAAACAATGTTTTAAGCATTTTATAAATTTGAGCGTATCATAGAGAAAAAATACTAAATTTCTTCTATTTAATACACTATCAAAATACGAGCTTAGAGCGGGTGAAGTCTCATCCGGTGACTCATCCTATTGTATTAATTGTCTTATTTGATTTTTACCTGACCTGTTTTATACGATTTTCAATTAAATATGGCGTTTTGGTATTTTGATTTTTTTTATCGCTTTTGAGCTACATTAACTATTATATAAAATCAAAAGTAATATTAAAACAACACTACTAAGGAGACGATGGTAAGGATGCAGATTTTGGCCATAAAGTCACAGCTTCATTTTCCCCATTACAGATCCATACTAAGATTTTTCTGTAATCAATTCTTATCAACGCAAACTACCCCTCAGCAAATATCCGCGGGCTCTTCTACCCTGAGAGGCGTTTTAGGAAATGAAGAAATCCGGTCTCGGGGTGGTTCTGCATTAATAGAATTTCATTCCAGCCACCTTACCCCCCTTTCCCGTACTCTCTCTGTTAAACGCCTTAAGTTTAAATTTTGGGGTTTTTTTGCAACAGTTACAGTTTATTTAACCCAATTTAGCAATCAAAATATCCAAAGACTTTAAAGGAATAGCAATGTAGTTTTCTGTAAAAACATGCACCAATTTTTCAGTACTTCGTACAACAATATTATCTTGATATTACGGTCGATCTTTGACAGATTTTCTACTAAGAAAACTTACAAAACAGCTAAGTAATGTTGAGACATTACTGCTAAATAGATGGTGTGGTAAGTGAGCAGTTCGGAACTTTTTGAAGCTAATGGAAAACTAAGTTTGGTAACTCTCCACTTGCCCAGAGGAGGGCAGTCACACAATATTGGATAGCTGCATTGGATGTTATTTTTTCTGTATATTCGCTGCTGCACTTGATTAAAACGTATTTAAACCTACGGAATAAATAATTTCTACGCAAAAAAATTATAGCTGGACACTATAATTTATGGCCTCTAAATTAAATTACACTAAAACTGCAGTGCCAACAAAATACGGGCAAATTTTCCACAGACTTTGATCTTGTAAAAACATGAATAAAATTCTTTAAATGCTTACACGCCTTCAAAAGGAGCAAACTAATACTCGTAACTTTAACACATTAGCTTGCTAGACATAACGCTTATATCAACACGTAAAAGCTAACTTTAAAAAAGTTTAGGACACTTAAACTCAAAAGTGATAAATCTTGACGAGACCTCCATTCGTCTGCGGAGTTTTCAAGTTTAAAACTTTGCGATTTATTAACTATCCGAACTAAATTAATGAACTGAGAAATTAGGCACTAAAAATCTGTTTCAGGTTACCGGTAATAGAGATCTATTTTGATTGACTAATGGACTGGACTAAGACGTGGATCATATCTTTTTGCCAACACCTTAGTGCCTTCTACATCTTCAGAGACCAGGTTTGTTACCAGTTCTCTCTTTAGGTTTAATTAAAAAAAATAGCCTTTCACTTTCTTGGCCTTGGTATTACTGGGATATCCCCTTGTCTACTGTATGGTATTATTAATAGTGTTGCTTGGTTTGGGAATATAAAATTACCCTTAATTGAAATACATTAAGCGACAATTCAAAGTGCAAAAGGGTCAAACTTTTTATAATCATGGGGTTATGTGTTTTCAGACGATTATAAGTTATTCTTTAAGATTTCAAGAGTGTTTAATGAGAGAACTAAAGTATTTTAAACAATGGATTAATTTTTGAAAACAGAAACTACGTACCCTCGTCCATCGAACGCGATAGCCAAAAACTTGTAGGATCGTTCAACAAACTATTGGAAACTTGGAGCGTCAGCCACGTAATCTCGGTTCCGCAGGTAAGTCGAACAGACAGATAAACAAACTTACTTTGTAGTTGGAGGGGTTTGATTCGAATCTTTGGCTGTTGGAATGGGTCAGTGCTTGATGTAGTTTGGAAAGCCTCACGGCGAAGAGAAACATTTCTCTGACCTTTTTCCAAATTAGGGTCGATTTCCAGTCCACTATGGTTTCACTAAGTATTGTTGGTTAGTTAAACAATTTAGGGCAATTTTAACCTATCTACAACTTGCACTGCACGTTCAAAATTATTCTACAATGCCTTGGTAAAATTATTGTAAATTTCCAAATTTTTTGGCTTTAGTTTAGTAGTTTTGTTAATGGTATAAATAGCAAATAAATAGCAAGAATGATCATCGTTTATCAATGGTGGGTAGAATCTGATTAGCCTAGCCTTTAACTTAAACATTTTAGACATTTTATTATTTAAAAGCTATTGAAGAAGACTGACATTGACTTTTAGATCTATTTAATTCGGATGTCTACTCATCCTAGTCAGTATCCTTATAACTTCATAAAACTCTTTTAATTTTACGTTTCAAGCTAATCTAACTATCTTTTAACGTTAAGCAAGATTGATTCAATTCTGCGTAAGACTATCTGTAATTTATGTACTTAAATTGTCAGGTAAACGTTTTCTGTCTGGCTATTACACTCCCATGGTACCAACTTGAAGATGTGTTGTTCAGATGGCTAATAAGCTCGACCTAACCAAATATTACGTGTCACGTAGTAGGTATCAAGTGTATAAGCAATATCGGAGTGAATTCAATCACGGCTGTACCCGGGGGACGCCATATATTGATACTATCGACTTGTTTACCGTGTTCTACGCCAAATACAACGGGCTGTGTACCTGGAACAAACAATAGACACATCAGAGAAAGTTTATCACAATTTACATCACTCTTTTATTTTTATGATAGGCAGTTAATGACACCTAAATAAGTTCTGCTGTCTTCTTCAAACAATAGCTTGAAGCACACAAATTACATAAGTTTCAGTTCCCCACGTCAGTTTAATCACGTCTCAGCTTGATATAAACGCCTGTTATTAAAATTAAAGCAACCAGTCTCACTAAAACTTTGCTCGTAGTTTTCATCGAGGCGCACGGCGTTTAATGTTTGTTTTACTTCACTTAACTTGAGTAGATCATTAATCATTATACCTGTCTATACATATATATGTAGCTACTTAAGAGTGACTCAAAATATTGTCAAACTTTATAAATCATCAATTGCAAAACACTCAAGCCGAATGTTTATGCATCCGAAAGCGGAATAAGACCGCACGAGCATGTGTTCAGATACTAAACTTAATACTAAACTATCCAGAATATAGGCTATTTAGTAGCTACCGGCTCCGACCCGGTCGTAAACTCACTGATCAGACGTCTGTTTGCAGTGGGTTGATGGCAACGTTGGGAGGGATATTGACTTTTGGTCCATATGAAAAATAATATAACCAATGAGTTATTATATCACAGAGGGAGCTTTTCTTAACATTTGACATTTACACACGTCCAATTTTGTGTGATATTTTGACGTCAATGTACGTCACATTGGGACTAGACGGTAGCATCAGTAGGACCAATTACAGTCCAATTATTCAGACTTCTATTGGACTAAAGGTATACGTTCAAAATTGAAAAATAATTGAATATAACATTATTTTTACAGTGTTAGATAGGTAGATTGAGATACTAAAAATTTGTTAGACTAATATACTATTATTAAATGAAACTAATACTACTATTGGTGGAGTATAAATCCCAAAGGGGAAATCCGGCTGTCCGGTCCGGTTGTTTGCTTGGCTCTTCAGCCCGGATATTAGCTTTGGTACATAAATTAATGGACCGGATGTCCATTTTAAGTACGTTCATAAGACGCACTCAGATGATGTAATATAATACCTATTATCTGCACATTATGAAAGATCTGAATTATGGAAGCAGCTTTACAGGCGACTGAATTGACTGAAAACCTTTTGGTGATTCAGTTTGCCTTCAATTTTAAGAGACATTGTGGTTCAGTCATAGTAAAAGTTAAATCATTTATTTGTATAGGCCTACGGGGGCTTTAGAAATTGTCTAGTTTACATGTATAGACTGTTGCAATATAAATATGTAAGTCTTTAAGAAGCATTAATCATATTGTCTATTCTTTTTTTGCGACATACTCACATTCAAAATAAGCAACATACTTAAATAGGCTTGAAGTTAATATAAAAAGTATATTTAATTTATGTTTTCGATCTAGATATCTACTAGTACCTACTTTAATTCCTGTTCATTCAAAGGTTGCCTGGTAAAGATCATAGTGATAAGGCCGCCCATTATTTTTTTTTAACGTATACGTATTATTTATATTACTTTAAGTGGTGGAACAATAAAGAGTTATCTTTAAATTGTTCAGTTTACTATTCAAAATTGTTCAGTGTACAAAATCTAAAAACAGAGCAGAAAGCTGAGAGATTTCACGGTAAAAATTCCCAGTGTTGGGTGTTCACGGCGGCGAGATACGAATGGTGAATAAAACAAATCTGTCTTCGTGGCGTTTAGCTCTTATTCCCATCCACTTGCCAGCTATTTCCCTGTTAGGGTATGGTGCAACTCACAAGCGGAGAAAATAATACCGCCAAAATATTGCCAAACGCAATCTCATCGTATAATCCTAAACTACGCAAAGCTTTTACTATGCGCTACCATACAATGGACTGGAGGCAATCCAAGATACACGCAGACGAAGACAAGTCCCGTAAAGATCATTTCAAATTTGGCCGACGGGAATCGAATACGTAACTTTTTGGTAGTCTAGTGAGCCGGGCAGTCTACGGTCAGACTACTAAACCAAGTCATCGTCCAAATAGTCGTAGTATCTCTCCACTTCTTTACAAACCTTTCCCATACATTAATTGGTAGTATTTTGTTGATTAATAATTAGATTACATAGAAATCACAGATATTCAAAATATCATTCATTTTGTTTATGATGTGGATATAATAAATTTGTTATAGCTATTTATATACTGGACTTGAAAATACTTCCTAAAGGTGGGTGAAGTCTCATCAAATTTTATTATACGGCTTCATTCCTTAAAAGTAAAAATACAAGACATTTATGAACATCTCAGATCAGCGTTGAAATTCCCGTTATTTTCGTCCATTTTATACCTGAAACCTCTTAAGCTTTTAACCTGAAATGTCTGCTCGCCATTTCCTATTTCCGCCGCGTCATGGAAGACGCGTGGAAGAGCCGGCCGCTCAACCATTCCGCCTTCGCATTCCTGCTCTATGCGATATGATATAGGACACATCCCACATGTTTTCGCTTAGAAAATTCTGTCGAGAAAAGCCAGCTCGTTGTTAAGAGCATGTGAAGTTCACCAACTCTCTCTATGGTTCAAAACCTCTCAACTTGAGTTCGATCGTGCTTGTTATATTAGAAAGACTATTGTTTTAAGTCAGACTGTGTCTCCGGAATGTGGGTACATGTCACTGCACCTCTATATAACATCGAGGGTCTACCAGCGTCATACTGTATCAAATCTCAAGGACAAAAGCTCAGAAATCTCGAAGAAAAGGTCGCAATGTGTCGTTAATGGGCTCGATCTGCGCGGTCAAATCACCCGTGAACAACTTCACCGTACTTATTTACATTCCACGCTATTTCACACATACCCGGCTCCAGACAGTTAGCTGCACAGACGGGGCGATTGGCGACCTTTTGTTTTTGAGTGTTTAAACTTTTTGTTCAAGTGGCCAATTATGTCAAAAAGATACCTAGATGTGGCAAAAAGACTTTAAAAAAATCGCAGTTGGTCTCATTGGATGTTTAGTCTTGACATAATCAGTTTTTTTACTATTCGTGTAGGCCAAAAAGCACTTTCAAATAATTAGATTCTGCCACCGGTTCGGAATGCTGCTTCCCCTGAAACGATAAGGAACTTAATGGACAATCTGATGTGACACTCAATAGCCGTTGTCGAATAAGTAAATTTATATGACAACTAAACTGATAAGTACTGACTAAACAACCTAAGTATTAGCTTAACATTCGATATGACAATGTGTCAGCAGTGAATCAGAAGCCATTATCTGTAGAAACCGCTGAAGCGTGAATTATATACGTATGATACTCCACCTGCTCCCCCTTCAACCACCCACTCCCCCTATCTGCACAGATACGCAATAATATATGATTGACGTATGTAATGTCATTGTAAGAGATTTTTAAATAGATTGTATGTGTATTGAATTTAGGGCTTACGCTTTATTGTGGGAGTCGTAACTTTAGGTAAAATTAGGTGAAGTGCATCTCACTTCCTTAAATAACTCTGTCCTTTATCGTATGCCATGCGTGGCAGTGGTAGCCGAGTGGTCGAACGCACGCCTTGCAAATCAAAGTGTGCAGGTTCAAACCCCGGCTCGCATCTCTGGGATTTATGTGCGAATCTCATTTTCATCCGAGATTATCACTTGCTATGAAACGGTGAAGGAAAACATCGTGAGGAAACCTGCACATCTGAGGGAACTTGACTAGTTCTCGATAGATGTGTGAAGTCTGCCAACCCGCACTGGACCAGCGTGGTGGACTATGGCCCGGATCCCCCTCGCATTGAGGGGAGGCCCGTGCCCAGCAGTGGGATGTAAAAAGGGTTAAAAGGGTTAGTAGTAGTAGTGTGTGGCGGGTCTTTCAATCACATTACTACCTATGACATGCCCCCTTACGACCATCTGTCATGCAGCAATGTTTTATAAATATTACTTTTAGTTATCTATAATTAACTCAGTGTAAAATCTGCCAAAAATTAACGGGTAATACTGAAACAACAATACTTTAACAGGCGGTGGGAAGGGCCATATTCCAATTAATTTGTTTACGCAAGACCAAATAATTAAATTTGTGTTTTTTTATTTGATTCGTAAAGGCGAACAACGTATTTATGAATGGTCAGATTTTACAGCCAATTCGGAATTCTGATTCCACTGGCACTGAGAATAGCCAGTAAGAACCGATGTTCTTAAGGAAAACCATTGAGTTTCTTACCCATTCATTTCAATAGTAAATGCATTCCTAATGGGTGCTATATGTATTTTGTCAAATAAAACAATGTGATTTTGAAAGAATTTGGAAATCACAATTTTATAAAGGTTTTCGGCGCTGTTAATTCATCACGAACCATCTGGTATACTGTCGCCGAAAGAAAAACACCCAATCGAGTTGAGAACGTTACAAAGATTAGTTTTCTTTCGTGGTCCGCAGACAGGGGTCAGTGGACAGCAATCAGTCACTGCCGAGTGTCCGCCGGCCCTCGCTTCGTGCAGCGATTTCTTATACTGTATGTATTTTTAATGGTACACGGATTTGGATGTGAAGTTATTGGTGCTGAGTTATTTTTTTGACTCCTACTCTAACTACGCTTAGGTTAAGTCTACTGTCAACGTGATCATGGTTCTAATGTGTGAGCAGGACAGCAATATTTTTACTGCTATCACGGGTTATTCGTAGTTTGATACCAAAATTGATTGTTTGTTAATTTCTTATGTATCTAGATGATGTAGTAACTTTGCTTAAATTTACGAGTAAGTATATTGTATAACTTATGTCTCACTTTGAAATTAAACTATTTTACGGATTTTATCGCGTTTATTTACTATTTTATTTTCCCGACGTTTCGGCTGCTTTACAGCAACCATGGTCACGGGGGGACTGAGATGTTAGACGTCCTGATGTCATAGTTAATAACTGCGTACCCTCATATTTAGTTGTTGTCTCACTTTTTATTTACAATCCATGGATAACGGCTTTACAAATCAAATTTACAATGTCATAATATACAACATACAAAGAAATATATAGAAAGTTTAAATAAAAAGTTACGGCATAGATTTTTATTTTTAGGTGTTAGGTCACCATTTATTGTCTATAAATGCCATAAGCCCCACGTCCCCCAAGCCCCATTAGCTTAACATTACACACATTCGTTTAACAACCCCATATACCCCATACATTTGCACCTAATGATCCCCAAATGTCATCCGATAATAAAAAAAGGTATGTTTTTATATGGAGTAGACAATGATTACACAGGAACTCAGGGTGTTGCGAGATTAGAATATCTTTATTTTACAGATGTAATTAAAGACCATGGTAACGGCGGCGCGATGATCTAGACTTCTTTGTGGGGAAGACGTGGCCGGAAATGGCTCAGGATCGGGATCGGTGGAGGGAGAGAGGGGAGGCCTTTGCCCAGGAGTGGGACACAAAATAGGCTAAAAAAAAAAAGATAACAAAAGGATTATACAATATCTTCATCAATTGAGGACTTTGTCGCTAAACGGCACAAATATGATTTTGTTAAAAAAGTTTATGATGTTAAATCTTGAAATATTGCCAACCCTATGGTAGAACCTTAACCCCAAATTTACAATTATTCCAATTAATTTACAAACCATTAACAATGCCATTAAAAAAACACATTTCAGAATGAGTATTTCGCAACGCCATGCATATAGCGACTGAAAATGAATCGTATCTATAAGTATGGTCGAGTAAGAACATTTTTCTACAACATAACAAAACTCGATTCCGATATTCGAATCGATTCACCCCGACCGACTCGATTTAGACTGGATCGGTGTGGAATGACCGTCGTCCGATGTCAATTGGCAGGGCTGCTAACTTATGTGCCAATTTCGATGGCACTGTGTCATCAGTGGATTCCGCGGTACCAATATATAATGTCATTCAGCAATGGTATACTATTCCTCAAGGGCTAAATCCCAGCAGCAAGTGGTCGTACCACCAACAAAATGTATACAGCTGTATGATACATCCTCACGCCTGTATTCCCCGAAGGGGTAGGCAGAGGTGCACTGTAGTGCGCCCACAATTTACCGATGTATTTTGGTCCCAATGTAATAGGGGGCGAGCCTATTTCCATTATACCGGGCACAATTGCCCTCAATACGAGGGAGATTTGGGCCATAGTCCACCACGCTGGCCCAGTGCGGGTTGGTGAACTTCACACGCCTTTCTATAGACGTGTAGTTTTCCTCACGATGTTTTCCTTCACCGTTTAGCAAGTGATAATCATTGTTGAAAATGACATTCGCAGGTGAAAATTATCTCAGAGGTGCGAGCCCGGGATTTGAACTTGCACCCCTTACGTTCAAGGCGGGCGTTCTTGGCCACGAGGCTACCACTGCTACCACAGGCTACCACACCTGTATGCAGGTTCCATTATAGGGTGTCCGCTTTGTTGCTCTACCATAGATATATTTTATTGGTGGTGCGATAAATCCATGCACCACGTACGAAATCACGAGCACTGCTCGTTAAAACTATATAAGCGCTTTATGTGTCCGCCAAGCATTCAAAATGCTACTCAATAATACAAACTTTAATACTATTATACAGTTAGTTGCGATCTTACTAAGACTGTTACCGGCTTAGCTCGGATCTCTACCTTGGAGGTTACTTGGGGATTAACACAAACCAACCACCACTCCATCGAAGCTTATAACTTTTTTATTTCCGCCGCACTGTTTCACTTCCGGTGGAGACGCGAATGTGTTTTGAAAGCTTTTACACAAGGGCTTAGTTGTAGTGCACCCACATTCTACCTATTCTATTTTGGTATCAACGGGAGCGAGCCTGGTTGCTGTTATATCATCACACACTTCTTTAATGTAAGGGGGATCCGGGTCATAGCTGATTCAGTGCAGCATTTTTAAGAAATTCACTACCTCATATGAGATAATTATTAAAAATTAAATTTAAGTTAAGAAACCTGTTCCTCTTGATTATAAAGCGGGCGTTTTATCTAGGCAATCAATGCTATAGTGAAGATATTCAATAACGCCATAGGAATCCACAGGATAACTCTGAATAGTTTTGACCATGGCAATAAACACAAGGGGTAGCCGTTAAGCTTACCCTAATCCTTAGAATTCCATACATCTGTGTATTAAGATCTGTGCCAAGCCATTGAGAACCGTAACGCTTGCAGTAAATTCACAGGTTACAAGGTCTGGGGACCAGAAGCCACGCCCAGACGGTGTAGTCAGCTAGATGTTGTCTGAGTGACTCCGGATGAATTGTTCATGTTCATTGATGTGGCGAGGTTCGACTCTAATACCATACAGTAAGTAAAACGACTATTAGTAGACAGCACTAACAATAGAGCTCCCCAGCTCTCACATTACGGGCAATGAAAAGGACAACAATACGTTACATATAGTGTTATATTGCAATAATCTAGAGTAGTAATATAACAATAAATAACACTGGTTCCTTATTCAACTCACACTAGCATACATCAAAAGGACGTCACATTATTTATAAATGGAATAAATAAAAGCGAGTTACGTGCGCGACAACCCTGCACTCACTGGCGCGTCTAAACGCGCGCAAACATTGTTTCCAATACTGAGAAACACATTTTAATGCCATCAACGACAGCGCAAGCGAATTTTGTCACGACGGCTTGTGCGGAAATTAAACCTTTATATATCGGGTGTAACAGAAGTCCGTAATAATATTTTCAGTACATACACCGTAGCTCACAAGTATGCTATGTGATGTAAGATTATACGTAACTATCATAGTTTCCGAGTTATAGACTTTTGAACATTTGAAACAAGTATCGTGGGCTTTGGGAACAGGGCTTTGAGAGGCTACCAATATTTACAAAACGGAACAAGAAAATTTTACAGATGTCTCGAGAACTTACAAGTTTAGAATTAAAAATTGCAAAAAAGCATGTTGGAATTTTTATCAAATTTTTATAACATTCATCAATACAGTAAAGTAATATATCAGTCTTCTAAGACACCCTGTATATTGACACAGGGTAAATTAAAAAAATATATAAATTCGCTCGCCCCGGTGGATGTAGTGCGTAATGCCCGCACACATTCGCGGTTCAGCTGCGATCAATCACAGGCGGGTTAAGGCGTGCCCACACGCAATACTGGATGGGAACGTTACTTGCAAAGATTGCTTGTAATAGTTGTAATTGCTTGTAGTTGTTGTCTAATTGCCGTAAGTAAATAATTACTACTAATTACCTTGTTGGTTAATTAAGACATTTTTAATAACGGATTTGTTAATACCGCGCGCGCCAGTTATTGAGTTCAATGATCAATTGCTTATATCTTTGAACGATGTATTTTAGAGCTATATTAGCATTAAATATTTTAAATATTTTACTTCAGTCTTTTGAGTCTCAGTATTTAGTCTTTTGAAGGATATATTGTGTATTAAAATCTTATGTTTGTGGAGGTTAATGTCTTATTCTTCATATACAAGAAACGTAATTCGTGGATTTTTAATCGAGACGTTAAACAAAACTTTTCATCTCTAAGCTTGTTACGGCTCGCTTTTGCGTACTACTGATGCTCTTAATGTTAACAATACATTAATTAAGGGTCGCAGATTACCTAACCAATGCCAGCTTTTCGTGTTGCTGTACCAAGCTGTATTTAACTAAGCTAAATCCTTAAACTTTGTAGTAGTTGCGAACTGTATTCGAGCTTAATGCAAGCATTGAAACGGCTATTCTGGATAGTTCTAGAACAAGTTTCAAACTAATCATCGCCGACCATGAGCAATATTCGCTTTTCTTTGCCATAAGAACCATGGTGTATTTCCTTTGCGAATACGTGATCCAGTATAGCTCAGGTTACAGGGTTCCCGTAAACGGATCTCGTGTGAACTTAAGTATGTAAAAAAATATGTAAAGACTTCCGACTGCCCGTATTTTTTTTTTGTAATAAGAGTGTTGGACTGCAATCTTTATGTACTTTCTGAATACATAGAGCAAGTAGCGTAGTAGATGCGGTTCAGAAGATCCAAAATGAAAACTGAACAATTTCTGCGAGGTCTATATAGAATGAGAAGAAGTCTCCTAAACGAAGAAACGATTTTTTTTTCGGAATTTTCAGTAGAAATTTTAATATTTTTTACAATTTGAAATGATTCACGTTCATTCGAAAATTTATATATGGTATTTTAATTCTTGATCAGATAAAAATAATGTTTATTCAACGAATTTCTCGCAAACGCCATCTGGTGAGATAAAAAATTTGGATACGTAAAATATGGAGCATATATTGTGCTTACTCTAGTTACGAGTAAAATAGTCAAAGGAATAGAATCTATTAATTCAAAAAGTCTTAACAAAATCATTAGCAAGTTTTTAATATCGGGAGAGAAATGATGGTGAACACCAAGCAGCCGCAGGACTGAATTCCAGCTTCCGAGTTTAAAGTTCAGGGCGGTGCTATCCAAATAAACCAACAATTTGCCTCAAATTGAACTTCTGACTTCGCCGACTGCTGTCTGCTCTGTGGCGCAACTGTAAGCGATTATAACCAGTAAAATTTGAACCCAAAATCTATAGAATGTAGAATTGGTTCGTAACTTCATTAATAAGGGTTAAAAAAATAACTCATGACGCTAAAATTTGGTAAATAACTCTCTTTTTTTGAATAAAATGAATTTTAGGCAATTATAGATCTTGAAGACTTAATGTTTAAGTTTTAATGCCCTAAAGTCTAAATGCTTTTGCCCTCAACTTATGAGAATTATCTGATGATCTGCCACCGTGATCTTGAAGCATGTTTTGTTCATTTAAAAAAAGTAAATTAAAAACAATGCCTCTGTGTTTCTGCATGGATCTGCTCAGGCGAGGTCGCACTGGAGCCTTTAGTAGCATAATAGCATATAAGGAAGGAATAATGTGACCTGACAATTTGTAAGTGCCCCTGTAGGCATATACGAAATAGTGGTGTGTACTCTGTTTGGAAGGTACATCTAAATTAATTTCAAGTGAAATATTCGCTGTTCGTTATCACTAGGACTCCACCCCGCACAGTAGAGCGGACTCTCTCACAAAATTACGAGTTACCGTCGCGAGCAATTTATCCCGCGCAGTACCACGAATATGCATTAAACATATTTCCAAGTGAAATAGGCTGAAATACAGCTGCCGCACAGATTTTGAGTAGACTCTACCACACTATGTAGAGTTGCTATAATAAAGATTTACTAAATAAACTTAGAACAATCTATAAATAAATAATTTTAAAAAGGTAGTTTAGGTAGTGCTCTTGCGCTGCGCTTGTTGGCTCGTCTTGGCGTGGGCACTACCGTGCCCCCAGATATGGTCACGGCAAAAGTATTTGTTTTGACACTAAGCGCGCCACACATTCCCACCACTGTTACTCCTGTACGCCAATATCGACAACATTGTCCTTCGAAGACACCGAGGTTTGACCCTCGGCGAGTTTAAATTGTCTTGGAACCCGCGCGTATTTAATCGAAAAAGGAGTTGGAAGAAAAATGTATCCAATTCCCATCATTACAAAAGTATATGGCAATGGAAGATATCAAATCTGGAACCTCTCTGTACCCATCTCATCACTAGGCTACTAACGAATCTTACGACCTACCTAAGTCTGCAAGCTGTTAGAAAAATGTATTTGGTAGAAACGCGAATCTGTACTTCGTAAAAACTCAACAGGAATTCATATCACGTAGGATTTCAATTCATAGCGGCGCGTATGAAGTGTGGGAGAGTGGGCCAGCGCGCGAGTGTCGGGTATATAACTCTATGTAGAGTATATTTCCCTCTTGAATGCCATAAAACACGTTTATGTTAAGTAATAGTAGAGTATGCCATGGGGTATAAAAAAGGTCAGATGGAATCTCACTAATCAAAAGAAAAGCACCCAGAATGTACTTTTTCTGAGCGTGTTTGATTTTTTTAAGTCAGGGTTCCAGACCAGTGTATGGTATCTATTAAAGGCAAGCACGGTGCAGTTTGGGTCCATACCTATTGTGTGTCTCATTTTATTTATAATCTCTTGTAAATATTTTATTCAATCCACAAACCATTAACAACGACATCGCAAAGCTTTTTACAAAGTCAAATGTGTCTTATGTTGAGGAGAAAATCTACTATATAAATACGATAAATACCAAATACCCAGTAAGTAGCCTATTATAATATATGTAAAATAAGTGGGTACCTTTAATTTACCTACACACATAAATAACTATCGCCAGACACTACACTACACACTGACAATACACACTGATCGTATGATGCTATAAAACAAACGTTTGTACTATGGGTATCATGCAATGGACTGGCGATCTAAGTTACACTCAAACCAAGGTAAATTCTGAAAAGGCCTTTTCCACGATTTGCGTGGGAATGGAATCCGCAACCACCCCGTGCAGTAAGCAGACGAGCCTGCGTACAAACCACTGGGCTAAGCCGTCATCGACATTCTTCTACACTATACCCATTATATTCTATTTAGGATTAAACTTAGTAATAAGGTCCAAGTATCAAGTCAAGGCTCCCATAAAGTTTGTGGTCATATTACGATTAGTTGTTAAACCAAGAGGCGGGCGTGCTCTATCACGCGCCCATCTCCACCGACCGCTCTACCTGACGAACGCTTACTGAAAATAAATAATAATTGTTAACTAACCAGGTCCTAACAGCATCTCAAATGTAAGAAGATTTGACACTTTGACGTAGAAATTAAGAAAAGCTAGATTTGGAATATAAATATAACTCTAAAATGAGATTATTATTTGATACTCAAATTAAACCGCACCAACATAGAGTTAATTATTTCCTTTAGCACTGTATAAGCAAGACAACACTACTTTTGGATATGTTTAATTATAGTTATCGTTTATTTAAATCACGACTATTTATAATTAAAAACTAATATTCATCATTTAATTAATGATATTTATTATTTAATTTAATGAAAATATTTATTGTACCATATGTAAAAGAATGGCCATGGAAACGTACCCAATACTGGCTACATGATAATAAATTAATATCAAAATAGGAATTATTACAACTGTATATTATGATAAAAATACGTATACATTTTTAGCATAAACTTATGAAACAAAAAAGGTTTGTAAAATCATTGTTAAATGTAATTTTTAAACACAACAATTTACAAAATAGATACAATATTCAAACCATTATTTGATTATTAACAAATGTAAATTGGGGTAAGTTTAATAGCAGCGTTGATGAGATATACGTAGACTTAGTTCTTAGATACATTTCATGTATGACCTACCCTTTATTGCGTCTCACATACGAGCTGGTTTATTGCGCTCTACATCCACCGCAATCTTGATGAAAATAATTGATAGCGCTATTACGCTGTAGCGTAATATTGCGCTACTTTTTTTCGCTTTGATAAAGCGCTCGAAGACAGTACTTTTATTACTTTGTTACAAAACATTGTCCACATTACATCCTATTACATGATAAACTATATACCCGATGGAAAACTCCTTTATCTTAGTTTAACGGGTTTCATGTATGTTTTTTTCGGGTTTCAGGCAGCCTGAAGTTTACCGGCAAGGGTTATTGTAATAGCCGGGAAAGACAACAAAAAACACCATCGGAAGCACGAACTGCCACTTGCGGTCACCTATTTAGGATTTCTTACGCGACAAGAAAAAAAGTTTTATTATAATCCTTATAGTCAAGGCCATTTTAGATAGACAAACATTGTGATGATGAACAGTTGCAACTGTATTGGAAATGGGAACACAATATCAGTAAAAAAACAGACTAAAACAAGGTGCAGTTAGGTACTGCACCATCAAGCAATTTTTACTCGCACAATCAACAAGTATGAATCAGATAACAACCCTTTTACAAATAAATACAACATTATTAACACTATTTCCTTCATTAACTGGCTTCCCCGGTTCCACCGGCAAAATTCCTGAATACCCCAAAACCGATACACTTGTAACCTTTATCCGGGTTGTCCGGCCGTCAAGCCGGATAATCTGGCCCGCAGACAGGTTAATCCGGCTGTGGCCCGGGCCAAAAATCTAACAACTAGTTTGTTGTACCCTTGTCTGTGTTCGGAATTTGTCTGTTCATCCTATCTTGTTTAGCGGCTTTTTTGTGATTATGTTCGTAATGCGGCTGATTTATTGCGGGGTAAGTAGGTAATAAGCGAATGGGAGAATGTATTTTGTTAGTATTACTTTTCTTTATTGAATAATGTGTTTTATTGAGGGTATTTAGAGCACTATTGACTTTACTCTTATATTGTGGATTGAGTGATTATTGATTTAATATCGCCCTGTAACTACAGCCATTCAACCCGCACTGCACCAGCATGGTGGACTATGACCCACATCTCCCTTATATTGAGGGGAATGTGCTGGGTATAATGGCAAAAGGCTCGCCACCTTATTACATTGAGACCAAAATACTTCGCGAAGTGTGGGTGTACTGCCTACTCTTTCGAGGCATACAGCCGTAATGATGCTTAATAAATAAGTTATTGTTTAGAATCTACTTCAGTAGCTTTATTACTCACTTGAATTATCTTTTGTCTCAAATATTTTGAATCCAACATCCATCACTCGTCAAGAGTACAGTGAACAACAAAAGCGCGAGCCGAGTGGAACAGGTACAGTCGCTTTCAGACGTCGTTAGTCGCATTGTGCTTGTAGGATTTGCATGCATCCTACTTTGAGGGGGAAATTGGATACTGGAATTTTTTGGGGTAAAAGGATGAATGTGGAAAATGCTTTTGGGAAACAGATTAAATGTTTCGCATTCCCGCATTCTTTGAAGGGGCAGGCAGAAGAGCACTGCGGTAATTTAACTAATACCAAAACTACTCAATGTAAATAAATATCGCGAAAATACAACACCTTAAGATATCATCCCAAACTTACCAACGTTTGACAACAAATGTATTGTCATGTAATTTTAAGAAGATTACAAATTGACAATTTCCAAGAGTAAACACTGACGGTATTCGATCCTATAACCCCCCGGTGCAGCGAGTTGATCGCTTAAATCACACGTTTAAATGTATAAGGATTAAATTTCAGCTGAAAATTTAAAACCATGACTATTATCGCATTATTTCAATAACAACGTTAAATAATCCCGTATTTAATCTATAATGTCGTCGCCATTAATTAGCGGAAGCGCGGCCATGTTGTATATCGGCGCGAAACAATATGGCGTCGGAATGCGGGCGGCCGATTATCGCAACACAACAAATGGCGTGTTTTATAATGTTAATAAGTTGTGGCAAGGTGTTTTAATTTTGTTTTAAGTTTGCCTACATCGTTCAGCATGTGGCAATAAACCTATTTTCAAGTCCGAAGCCATAAAGACTAGAAGTAACGAAATTGCGAAATAGAAGAGACGATTACGAATTGCTGTCAATTCGCGATTGTAACAAAAACCTTGACTGGGGATATTTCAGACAGAGTTGTATCGGAATAATTGGTATCAAATTACATGATCGCCCCACGGTTGGCTGCTAAATGCAATGAACAGACAAAGCAGTGAAACTTAAATCATCCCATTTTTCATCGGGGTTGTAATATAGTAGGCCAGAAGGCTACTAGGTACTCAAAAGTGCCCGTATTTAAGCAATTAATTAACTGACTGAGACCGTTTAAATATTTGTGGGTAAAGTTAACGAGAGCTGTGTTTGCTTTGTTGTTAGCACACATACGGTGGCGTTTATTATAAATGGAGGATTAGTTGGGTTCTGTAGGGCGTGGTACAAGGGATGAGATGACAGTGAGACTGGGCTTTATGAGTGAGAAATAGGAATATGTTACGTTGCTCAAGTCTGAAATGAGTACAACAAGATAAAATTCGATATAAAAATGATTCCCCATTTCTCTGGCCACGCTATAACTTGAGAACGGCTTTATCGAATTAATTCATCTTTTTTAAACGTTTGTTAAAAAAAATTGTTTGTGACTATACCTTTTGAGTAAGAAAGGATCTCATCATACTACAGGACCTAAATTACATTATGAATTAAATTTGTGGAATTGTGATGCGCCATCTATTAGCGTATGGTTAGAAATTCTGTTTTTTGTGGTGAGACATAGAGGTCGCCACAATGTAATTAACTTTTTTTTTCAATTGAATGGAAGTAATTAGTTATTCGCTTTATCTTGTTTCTTAGACCGAGTAACCGCAGCAGTGTAAGCCAATTTTATATGAATAGGATTTTGCTGACAGAATACCAAACGTATCAAAGGATAAAATGACAAAATTTACAGTAACGAAGGGACAACACATTTATAAGAATTATTGTGATCTTTAAACATATTTTATAACGGAGTGTCTTTTGATATTGGCCCTAGTTTGGGTGTAACTGGAATCTCCCCCAGTCTATTGTATAGCACCCATAGTACAAATTTTGCTTACTTAAAGATCATAAGATGAGTATGTGTTGTCTGGCGAAGTAATAAAATAATAATATTATGAAGAATGGCTATGGTTCTGCCAGTGGCAAGCAATTACTGACAATAACAAATTAAATAAATACACATTATGAATTAATTGTGATGATGGTGATAAAGATCAACTCAGTAACATATTTTTCAATGTAGGAAGAAGAAGGAGAAGAAGGAATGCTTCTGAAATTGTTTGGAACGATTGATAGATTTTCACAACGACCGAGTTTTTTTAACTATCGTACATACCCATTACAGATTATACGTCCAACCAAAAGCGTACTTTTTAACAATATTCATGAACTTCAAAGGACCGTCATGAAACGGAAGGAATATGCCTTAGTCTGGGTGTAACTGGGATCGCCTCCGGTCCATTGTATCGTACCCATCGTAATTTGCTTAGTTTGGGATAATACGGGTATGTCTTGTCTGGCGATACTTATTTAAAAATTGTTTTTAGATAACTTATTTCGTACACGAGCGGTTCTCACGCTTATAAATAAGATATATGTATATGTGTAAGATATATGTGTGTATGTATGATATGTTATAAAGCAGTAAATGGGCAATCTCTGGACGTAAATAAACTTAATCTAAAAAGGATCTTGGTATAAAACTTTATGCGACTTAAATCGTGGGACGTTGAATAAATCGCTATTGTCGACATCTTGTGCCCCACCGCATGCCTCAACCTCATCGGTGTAAACGTATTAGCGAATGAATTTAATTAAATCGAGCGCGTCTACACACACGAGTTATTGGGTGACATGCTGATTTACTAGGACGAGCTTAAATCAAGATTAACTATTATACTGCTGTTTACACCGGTCGTGCTACTATTTCTCGGGCAAACGTCGATGAGTGTCGGAACAAACTTGTGTCTGAAGTCAAGACTTCTTTACATCTAGTCTCGAACTGGGGCAAACTGAACTTGGTGCAATTCAACCCCAACAAGACACAAATTTGTGCGTTCACCGCCAAAAAGAACCCCTTTGTCGCATCTCCTCGTTTCGAAGACACTATCCTTAATGCCAAGCCTAGTATCGGGATCCTTGGAGTCGACATATCGAACGACGTGCAATTTCGCGGTCATCTGGAAAGTAAGGCCAAGTTGGCCTCCAAAAAGCTGGGTGTGCTCGGTAGGGCGAAGCGGTATTTCACTGCGGCTCATCGCCTGCAACTTTACAAGGCGCAAGTCCGTCCGCACATGGAATACTGCTCTCACCTTTGGGCCGGTGCACCACAGTACCATCTTCTTCCTTTTGACCGCCTGCAACGAAGGGCAGTTCGAATTGTCGATGACAAAAAGCTTACCGATCGGCTAGACCCTCGGGCGTTGCGTAGAGATGTAGGCTCCCTCTGCATTTTCTACCGCTTCTATCATGGAGAGTGTTCCGAGGAATTGTTCGGTATTATACCTGCCGCTGAATTCCACCATCGCACGGCTCGCCACAGACTGCATTACCATCCTCACCATCTGGATGAATGGCGTTCCAGTACAGTGCGATTTACCAGGAATTTTCTCCCTCGCACCACCAAATTGTGGAATGAACTTCCTGCAGCGGTGTTCCCGGACCGATGCGACAAAGGTATCTTCAAGAAACGAGCATACTCATTCCTTAAAGGCCGGCAACGCACTTGCGATGCCCCTGGTGTTGCAGGTGTCCATGGGCGTCGTTGATCACTTACCATCAGGTGAAACGTCTGCTCGTTTGTCTCCCTATCTCATAAAAAAAAAAAAAAAAAAAAAATACTAAGATTATCTTAAGCTTAGAAGGATAACAAGAGACTTAAGTATTAGTATATAGTTATGGTGGTTTTAAGAATTATAGTGACATTGGAGTCTATTTAGGAATCAATTGTTATCGAAAAATACTTCGAGTATTTTAAACTGGCTCCACGAGATCGTACGCGCGTAATTCGGGAGCCTTAATATTTTCTCTAAATTAAAGTGATCTATGTTATTCCTTGTAATATCAGCTATCTGCCAGTGAAAGTCCCGTCAAAATCGGTCTAACCGTTTCGGGGATTAGTACAAGTATTGTAGCCATTTTTAGTGTTTTCAAGAATCTCCGGAAACTTTAGCTACTTAAAGGTTTTATTTAAAGGCGAGAGGTGCCGAGGTCTTCAATAAAAGATGCAAAACTAAATCATATGTTTCAATTTACATAAGCAAAATATTTTTAATAAAAAATAGTTTTGGCCAATGATTTAATTTTATTTTATTTTATTTGGGGCAACAAACAGGTATATAATATACGTTACGTTGATTAATCTAAATCCATACTACTATCTTATTACATAATTAACACCATTACCCACGAGTTACAATTAAAAGAAGTACGCTATTAGCTAGCAAACAAAACTCCAAACCCACAGAAGCCACTGTTTGGGAGTGGCACCACAAAACAAAACACATGATACTTTTTTTTTATTCAAAAATAAAAAATGTAATATTCATACTTAAAATAGTATTAAACATTATATTCTAATATAATTTCAATACAAAATTATAATAGATGAGTATCAGGCTTGACATCAATTAGTAAACTAATAGTAGATGCTATTTATACGTAATATCAAGTCACATAATAATTTACTTGATTAGTCTAAGAGTTGACACAGTCAGGTTACACAATTAATATAATAATATAATCTTACCATCACTTCTAATGGCTTCTAATTAGTGTAATTTTTAGACATTATTATCTTTCCTCCATCCAGATAAGTAATTCAGCCAGCGTCTTGGGTAGGCTTCTGCCAATTTTTTACGTATCTTTTCCTATAAGTTTTATCGTCTTTTTAATTTCATTTATGATTTAAATAAACCTTATCTTTGACTAAAATAATACTGTTAAGTAGTTGATTCTTTTACAAGTAAGTACATAGCGTTGTAATGTCACAAATCGCGACCTCCCATGAATTGCATCACAGTATTTACTCGAACCTCACTCGTGTAAACGGATCCGTGAATGGGTTTAATTAAATCGAATGGGTTCCGTGCAGTCCAACGGTCCGTTCGTTCAGCATAGATTTGTTTTACCCCAGTCACCACTTCGTTTTCTGACTTAAGAGTTAACTACAGCACTATCCGTTACTGTCGTAAAAACGATGGGGTGACTTATGGCTGAAACGAATATTAATTTTAACAGTTATAAGCGACAGTAAGCAATCCAGTATGGTAGTTTAAGTTAGAAGTTTCTTTGAAAAAGCAAAATGTCAATTGTAATCGAAATAATATTGGTAGCAGTGGTAGCCTCGTGGGCAAGATCGCCCTCCTTGAACGTAAGGGCTGCAAGTTCAAATCCGGGCCCGCACATCTGAGATAGTTTTCATGTGCGAATGTCAATTTCAACAATGATTACCACTTGCTGAACGGTGAAGGAAAACATCGTGAGGAAACCTGCATGTCTATAGAAAGACGTGTGGAGTTCACCAATTCGCACTGGGCCAGCGTGGTGGACTATGGCCCAAATCTCCCTCGTATTGAGGGAGAATGTGCCCGGTATAATGGCAATAGGCTTGCCCCCTATTACATTGGGACCAAAATACATCGGCGAAGAGTGGGCGCTCTGCAATGCACCTCTGCTTACCCCTTCGGGGAATACAGGCGTGATGATGTATTTATATATAGTGTTAGAACAATTACTCTGTCAGCCTTATCCTTGGTAAAAGGTAAACTCACACGAATGTTGGGAAGCAAAAATAAAGAAGACAGGTAATTTTATATACTTTATAAAGCAAATCCACATATGAGAGAGAATATAGGTTTTCGCTGTTAGTAAAGTGTCACGACAAGCAGTTCAAAGGGTGGTTTTGTAATTGAAAGGTTTCAGGTTAAATTGTAACTCAAGTTTTAGGGCACTTCTAATCCATTCGTTAAACTTTGAGTAGGTGATGAGTTTTTGTCTTTAACTCTCGTATGATTTATGAAAGAGCGTGATATAATCTGTGAAATAAGTCTAGTCTTGGTGCACGTGCTAGCCATGCTGAATTAATTATTTTTCATGTTCATTCGTACACCAAAAAAAAATTGAAGCTAATTTGGTAGCCGATCTTTTAAAAAGTTTTTAGGATTTAAGTTATTTAGGATTCTATTTTAATACCATTGGGTATGTATTATTAGTTGAATTAAACAGTGAAATTATGTCCACTCGCCCCTTTTATAACTTGTACCACGCAGTTTACCTCTGAGTACACCCTGTGAATAGATTTAATTAATACGAGTGGGTGCTGTGCAATCAAGGCATTTGTTTAAACGCGCTGAATTGTTACCCCGAGCCCTATATTTGCGCTCTGCACTCCTAATTACAAAATACATGTCTAACAGAGACAACAATAGTTACGCGATTGAACTGTTACTCTCAAGACGTATGTAGGGCAAATTAGAACTTACATGTAGAGAATAAAAGTCCATTTTGCAATGTTTACCTTGCTCGATAATTAACATCATTTACACAGGACCAATAAGTATTTGAAATCATAATAAAATTGTTACTGTTCCCGATTTCTATTTTAAATGATTTTAAACTTTTCGCAGTAAGTTACAAACTTACGTAATTCATTAATACTATTAAATATTCAATTACATAAAATTACGCTTTCAAATGTCAAAATTTTTCACTAAAGTGCTTAGTACGTTGTTATTCAAACAAAACGCACTTAAAGTCTAATATATAGGATATATTAGACTGTTTAGGGTCTCTATATAACAGTAAGAGCCGGTCTGCCCATCCCCCGTCACATTAGCGTGAAGCTAAAGGAGCAGCTAAACGATGTTCCTTGTTTTATTTATTGCTATAAATCAGAGTTCTAAATCTACGGTATATAGTACAGTAAACCTCAACGTTAGGTTATTTACCTCGCATTTATTTTCTATAGGTGCACTACGGTGCACCCCTGTTGCGCCGATTTATTTCAGTTATGGCCGAGCTCATTGCCATTACAGCGGGCACTATTATGTCCCTTTAATTTTCACATACGTGTATGTTTTTACTTCATAACTTTATTTAATTACTTTACAGAAATATTGAATGGCCAGTATTTGATTTTTAGTTTAGAGGACGGAAAAATTGACATTGATTAATTCATACTATGATTTTCTCATTCGTATTGCAAGCGAGATTTAAACGTCTTTTAAAGTTACAGTAGCTTACAAAAATAAATAGGTAAGTGTGTGTGAGTCGTGTCCCAATAAAAGAGGATCACGTGTCCTACTAATGAGTATATCAATTAATTATTCATTAATCAATAATTAATTAAAACTTCAGTACCGTAAAATTTAATTAAACAAATTGACCTATTTAAGGCTGTGAATGAACCCCAGCTGCTGTTTTGTATTTAAACCGGGATTTATTGCTACGTAATATGGTGAATCATTATAGATTAAATATGGCTTATCTATTTGAGCATATAGAATAGGCTCGATCTTAATGTATGTGCTTACACGCATGTGAAAGAGCGGAATTGTCCACTTTATACACATGAAGTGGACAAGAATGTAATATTACTCACTCAGATCTATAGTACCTAACTGATTTGAAAAGGGTAAACAAAGTAAAATCATTTTGTATCCGATTTTGGTATTTATTAAATTTGAATGTGAAGCAGTGCATCGCTGTCTAGTTTTAGGAAGAACATAATAGTTATTAATTTTATTGAATATTACGTGCCTACTAATATGAAAGTAATATTTAAATACCATTACTCCCAAGCAAAAATACGTAAACAAAAATGTTCCTAGAGCGTAAACATATGCCAAGCGTTAAAAATACGGCTGCGTTAGAAAAAAAAACTGTTTCCCAGTAGCCAAGAAACCTCTGGAAACGCGGGCGTATATACAAAGAAATTTATGTGGGTAAATTGAGAGTAATGGGCTACAATATTGGCCGGTAAGTTTCAACCCTTAAGAATTAGGGGTTGTTATATGCTGGGGTTTGCATGGGATTGGTTAAAAGATTAAAGGGTGAAACTATTTGGGGTCAGATGGTAGGTTAGACCTATGGAATGTTAACTTTGATAATATGCTCAAAGGATAAACATGCTAAGTACAGCATATGGTGGGCGAGGATAGCATAGTGTAATCAAAGGATACTGATAATGTAGGCCCAAATCTCAAAAGAAAATAACACATGATTTTTCCGAAGTAGTGTTTCAAATTTATAGACATTCGGAGGCCATTTCACAAATCCTGAAATTTTTGTGCATACCTCACGCAACTTTTGGCCATTGGACAATCTGAAAACCTTTTCCTTGAAACAAGAGATAACCTTACGAGTAAGTACATTTTCCGGAAATAAATACGAGCAGTGTAGATCTAACCGTACCAGAGATTTATTTCGTCCGAAACTCATCATTTGAGGACTAGACGCAGTTCAAATCGGGCTATATAAATTTTAAGTTTCATATACCATTGCTACCATGAAAAGCTGCCGGCGATCTTAATAACTATCCTATGTCTACATATAAATATATATTAATTAATTTAGAATAGTTTTCTCGTCCAAACTGGTTGTCTGGAAGAAATGGCTTTTAGCGATAAGACCGCCCAATTGTACATAGCTACTGTATTTAGAAATAAGAATTTTGTATTTTTTTATTTGTTTGGTGTGTACAATAAAGAGTACTCTATCTATCTATCTATCTAAATATATAATTTAAAAAATCTATCTACAAACGACGTACAATAACTATTCTCTGTATAAAAGTGTTTTATAATGTCACTATTTCATCATAACAAATATGAGTTTTAAAATGTACGCATCTAAATTTGAACTCCCCTTGCAGGACAATCAATTCAGTCTCGATTGCCTATCCAGCATTAATATAAGGAAATATCTTACAACCCAAAATGACTACGCCAAAAATGCGTAATAGTGTTAGCAAATTGCTTTTCACAGCCCTGTGAGAGTGAAGGAAAACGTAAGATCATCCCCTCCCTGCACGTAACCCAATATAGAAAAGGCAATTACAAAAATTAACACTTAGGGTCTCCGTACACGAGACCACTGACGATAGCCACATTCGTGGTCAACAGTTTGTGGTTAAAATATGTCCATGATACATTTGGACAAATATTCTTAATTGAACAATAAAGGTTTAGTACATACAGATATTGATTCTGTATGAAACTTCTCAAAGATGGTCTTAGAATCGTTGAATAATACCACATATTTCCTTATTCTTTAACCGACGAAAAAAAAAAGGAGGAGGTTCTCAATTCGACGCGTATATTTTATTTTTATTTTTTTTTATGTATGATCACGCATATCTCCGGCGTCACTAAACCGATTTCGAATTTTTTTATGACGTTTGCTAAGGAATTCTTCGAGGGTGGTCCCATTTTCAAAATATTATCAGAAATTAACCCCCTTGGGGGTGAAATGAGGGGTTGAAGGTCACATAATTTAAAAATTATTTTTTGATCTACTTGAAACTTTGTATATGTATTTTACATATAAAATAAAGAAATACGTGTTTTAGGAATTTTGAAAAAAAAAATGTATAGGGTGTGAAATGGGGTGATAAAGTTTGCATTCTTTTTTATGTATGATCACTCATATCTCCGGCGTCACTAAACCGATTTCGATTTTTTTTATGACGTTTGCTAAGAAATTCTTCGAGGGTGGTCCCATTTTCAAAACATTATCAGAAATCAACCCCCTTAGGGGTGAAATGGGGGGTTGAAGGTCACACAATTTCAAAAATATTTTTTGATCAACCTGAAACTTTGTACATGTATTTTACATACAAAATAAAGAAACACGTGTTTTAGAAAATTTGAAAAAAAAAAATATTTAGGGGGTGAAATGGGCTGATAAAGTTTGCATTCTGGACTATAGCATATCTTCGGCGTTAGTGAGCCGATTTCGAAAAATCTTTTTTTGTTTAATACGGATAGTTAACAAATATCGAAACGATGGGATGGAAAGGGTGGAGGGGGGTGAATTCCTTTTTTGGGCTGTTATGAGGTGCTAATACTTGCATCTTTTCACAAAATAGATACTAAATTCGCCTTCAAAAACTTACACACTAAAAAGTTACAAATAACCTTATAATTCATTACATTTGTAGTCGGTGCCAATTCATGTGTGTATTTGCCTAGTCTGATATAGATTGGCACCTACACAATGATATACCTACGCCCACGTGGACTTTATTTGGAATTATACCCATTTTTAACCAACGAAGAAAACAGAAGAGGTTCACGTTTCGACACGTATTGGTTAGGGTATAACTTCGAAGTTGGTCCTATATAAATTAGGAACAAAAATCCTACCCGAAAGGTGGGAAAATAGGGAGAGATTTATTGTTAATTCTCAAATTTTAATGCTGAGTTGTGTATTACAAAAAAACAAACAGTAGATTCAGATTAAGTAGTAGATTTTAGCCACAAAAAAATATAAAATAAAAACTTTTTAACAAAAAATTAAACCGCCGAAAATTTTAAAAAGCAAAAAATAATATACCTTTTTTATTTAACCTTAATAACAAAGTTCTTAAACTAATGTAAGTATACCTAAGTCATTTTGAGTCGGCGCCAAACAATTAATGAACAATAAATTTAAAGAAATAACCAAATGAAATTAACAATGCAACGTGAAATCTTCAGCGACAAACATTAACATTCCAAAAAATGTACTCTCCGTACGACCACTCGCACACATTGTGTATCGCTATCTCGCTGTGTATTGCTGTCTCGCTGACTTAACTTCGTGAACGCTCGGCATTTTCCAGCGAAGGTGCGTGTCGCGCCGCGCCGCCGCCGTACATCACACTTTACTAAATTAATTAATTTGCTTGTTTGGCGCCGACTCAAAATGACTTAGGTATACTTACATTAGTTTTAGAACTTTGTTATTAAGGTTAAATAAAAGAGGTATATTATTTTTTGCTTTTTAAAATTTTCGGCGGTTTAATTTTTTGTTAAAAAGTTTTTATTTGAGTGAACGAAACCGTTGTGACTTGACACACTAAACTAGCGACATCTATCGCAGACTAGTGCAATAAAAATAAAACCTAAAATACATTACTAAGATTTTACACTACTGCTGGAGAATTGTAACGGCATTCTAATACGCTCATGCCTACGCCAATACAGGCATAATGCTGCGTAACTATGCAGATGATGAAACTCTAAATATGGTGGAATTATGGTTGTGGCCACTAGGCCTGTGTGCGGCCACCCTTATCCGGGATTCGGGCAATCTAGCAAATGATACCGGCAACTGTTTATTGGATCCCGCGGGACGTGTCCGGGATTCGTTAATCGCGGATGGATCATGAGAACCTTCGAATCTCAAAGTTTAGTGGTAAAACAATATTTTTGTTTTGTTTCCAGTTTGAAATAAAAGTTATTAGATATTAATAATACGAGTACCAATTTAGTTGTTTTGTTGGAAAATTACGACGTTTTATTGCCTCGTTATCTCAAAATAAATTTATTGAATTAATTGTCCTTGCTATTACTTACTTGACATTGGCAGAAATCCCCGCTAATCGCAAGTGCAGCCATTCCTCACCTTATTCCATTAAAATTATCATTTCATTCATTTCGTGAAAAAGAAAATAACTTTTAACTGACGCTAATTTTGTAAGGTTTACTTTATGCAAATTAAACTTAATCTAAATTCGTTTCACAGGGGTTGAAGCTACGAATTTTCATCTACAATTTGTAAAACTTAAACGTGTAGGTAGCTAGCCTAAAACCGCGATAATCCAATCACAAATACGTGGGTGTACCCGCCGGGCAGATAGAACGTAGCATGTCAAGCGTGACCGAGATTATCTTTGGACACTTTGCTCCGAGGACGTTACTATCTAAAATATGACATAGTCACATCGAATGGAATGCTTTCTCTTTATTTGTTAATTATGATAATGTAAGAAATAGTCGAAATAATGACTTTTTGACAGAAAATTGAGAAGTAATGTCATCATTTTGTCTTTGAATTATTAATATGGATTACGACATGGAATCTTACCAACCGACCAAGTGTTTTTATATACTCTGTTGTTGGCATAATCATCGACTAATTACGAATTACGGAGGCCATATCTTTTAAATAGTGTAGTGAACTATAATATTATGTAATGTTGATTCTATAATTGTGTACCTAAAGGTGGTAAATAGCTAAAAAAATATTTTATCGGTTTTTCCAAGATGTTCAGTAATTAGTCAGTAAGGTATCCACTACTTAAATGATCGGAAAAAGGTTTACATTATCGACATCAGAACAATTATTATCTTCAATCTAGCAAATTAAGTATACTTGACACTGGCATGATCTCCAAGCATGGCGCCATAAGTGGTGTCAATTCTGTTGTCACAAAACTAAACTAAGTATATTGCTGGTCTTTATCCTAGTCTCAATGTATAAGCAAGACAGCAATATTTAAGTGCTATCATATAATATAGTGTGATCTTAGTTTGTGAACCGACAAACCGAAATGATGTCATTATGTCATCAAATTTCGAACGCCAAACGTAAATAACAACATACCATACCATCATGACTATCCAAATTGAAATAAAAAAGCTAAAATCAATAAAGTATTGAGCAACTGTGGCGTACGTATATTGAGAAAAAAACACACCTAAGCTACTACAAATCAAACTCTACGCTACACGGGTTACGGTAGCTTTTTGAATGGTGCGGTCATAAGCATCGCTTGGGTCCGTACTACGCAATGGAATTTTATGCAGATTTCATATTGGATCTGAGATAGCAGAATTTATTGTCACAAACGCTGTGACGCGGCGTTGGGATGCGACATTTTGATTTGTTATTTGTTGTTATAAAGGAGGGCGCGCACTGGCGACATTTGTCACTGTGCCTGCTCGCGACGACTTAGATCTAGCCTGTGGATGGATTTGAGACTTAATCATAACGAAACAGATATTGTGAGAACAATCGCCAGTGCACGCCTACCTCGTTTACATATAAAAGTCCTAGGTAACTGTACCTATATCAGGGGAAGGAGATATCTTATTGATGCTTAATGAAAATACACTAAACTAATCAGCAATATTTACAGAAAATAATGCTATTTTACATTGAACACTTTTGTTCTGAAAATACCATTCTAAGTGGTTATTATATTGTAATAAGATTTATACAAATTTGAGGGTTTAAATTGTGTTCATCTTATGTCAAAGTCAAATCATCAATTAGGGCCACGGGGACACATGAAATAATTACAGGAATTTATTTATGCTACTACCGGATCGGAATGCGACCGCGCCTAAAAAGATCTTAGCAGGTACTTAATGGGTTTGTCTTTTAAAACTTAATCCTGAGGATAGTAATGTGTCAGCCAGATAGCAAAATTTTAGTGCTATCAAATTTAGTTTAGTATCCGTTTGTGTACACCAAAATTGGGGTCTAACACGACTGATCACATGGTGCAATGTAAGAAATAATTCACACGTTACCAAGCCCAGTTATACACACAGTTAACACCACAGATGAGCTTCATATCCAGTTACCAAATACGGTAGAGTCGTGTTAGCTAGCGGTCAATACTGGCACTGTTCAGTCTCTATATACGGTAGAGATATTCATGTCAATTGATGCAGGGAGCTTTGATTGATAGAGGTATGAACCACAGTTATTAAGAGCTGAAAACTTTTTATACGTAACTGAGTTTATAATGAAAGTCGCCCATTTTAAGAAGTAACACTAAAGTCAAAGTACCTTCACACATGACCTGTCTATTTAATATCGCAGCATTAACAAATTACAGGGTTACCTTGGACGTCAGTGGGTATCTTTCAAAGGGCGGGGGTCCATTCATCATTGTCTTGACGAGTGAATGGGGACAGGCTCGCAAGGCATCCGCTTATGAATACTCAACGGTACATTGAGTCAAATTTGATTAATGATAGTTCACCCCCAAATTTATTAGTTTGCGCAAACGACATGGGTAGGAAGATCATACAGATTATCTACGATTTACTGTAAGGATTTTGTAGCATATTGTGGTTAGATCGACGCGATGAGTTCTGTTGAATTAAGTTCTTAAAACTAGCTGGTATTTTCTTTAAATATGTTCGAATTTCTATAAAAAATAATACCGCCATTCAGTAGGCTATATTCGTTTAGGTTTACGGAGGGTCTTACAAATTGTTTATATTTATATTGTTTTTACTCATATACCGGATCCGAGCCCGACCCGACTGAGAACATCTGTAGCGAAACTCGCTTGTTTATTTATTAAATCGCCAAAACTTATTTCAAATACATTATTACAGACTTCTGAAACACCCTGTATAATTTTAGTAGATACAAATTTAAACCAAATACCAAAATAGCATGGCAAAGTTCACTAGTCTATCGATCGCGTCATAAAATAGCCCGGTAACAGGAGCCGCGGGGTCGCGTTACCGGGGAGTCGAACCGCACACCGCACCGCAGACGATGGCTGCCACTTCCTGTACCGTACTCAACGGGGAAGCCGCGTGGAAGATTTTAAACTAGTCGACTGTTGCTATCTACATATCCTAATCGTAATGCCTAAATTTGTATCTAATATAGACTGCTTGAGTATAATTATTATCTAGTATGTGGCAAAGGTGTCTAGAGGCAAAGGTGCTGCCCGCTCACATGGCTGCTTCTGAGAACTTGCATGTTTATTACTTTGAAAAGAGTGACCATTGAGTTTCTTACCGGCTCTTTTCAGTGGAAGCAGCATTCCGAACCGGGGGTAAAATCTGACTATTTAGAAGTACATTTTGACCTATACTAATAAAAAAATGATTTCCTATTAGCTATTCCAACTAAGCTGTTTGCAAGTGGAATAGCACAATTAGTTTAGTAAACAGGATGGAGATTAAATCCGAAACCTTACGGTTACCAGGTCAGTACGTTTCACTATTAGGTTATAGACGCTTCTGGTTTTTAATAATAATTCCATTATTTGAGATCTATACTGCCTTTGGGTCTCACTACCTTTGGTCATAACTATTAGTTATAAAGCCTTCCAAATTAGCGAGACTAGCTTGCCGTGTTCAGTATGGCGAGGCTCACATGCGGCAAACTCATAGAGTAACTAGAGAACCCATATCATATCGTTCCTTTTATGTTATTCCTCTTACTTATGCATGTTGTGGCACCTTTGTTAACTGTGCATTTAGTTTTCCCTTATTTGTATTTTATATTAATGTATTATTAATGCTACAGTTTTTGGATGTCCTGTTAAATAAATAAATATCGAACCCGCCATTTTTTTGACGTTTATCTGACATTAGCCATTGTAGTTACCTGTAGTATACAGGGTGTTTCAGAAGTCCGAAATAATACTTTGACCTTTGCATCAGTATCGGGTATGCAACTGAATGGTATAAACTTTGGTCAAAATTCAACCATGTATTTCCTTTTTTTTTTAATAATACATCATCATCACGCCTGTATTCCCCGAAGGGGTAGGCAGAGGTGCACTGTAGTGCGCCCACACTTTGCCGATGTATTTTAACCCAATGTAATGTAATTCTACTATATCCTACTTTTTGTCGTCGTAAATTTCTATAACTCTTAATATCTCGAGTCTTATGTAAAATTTGCAAGTTCTGTTTTGTGAATATAGGTAGCCGGCCCTCATAAAGTAGTTTACACTGCTGATTAGGGTACCCAAAGGCCAGATCACGATACCTATGACAAATAGTCAAAGGTCTATAACTCAGAAACTATGATGATTGGGTATAAACTGTTTTCACTAAGCATCCATATGAGCTACCGTGTATGTACCCAAAGTATTATTTCGGACTTCTGATACACCCTGTATTGTTTAACACCTTACGTACTTACTTGATCTGGCAACTAAATAGGGCAACTGAATGGCGGATATCAGATAAAGTTCGGAAAAATTTGCCTCGGGGCGGAGTCGGTAGAGATCTCCGTTTTACTCAATGGGCAAACTATTATGCAGTCTCACCCGCTGTCATTTGTCATTGCTCGCTGTCAGCGCGCGTAGTGAATATGTCACAAGTTTCTGCAGCGTACATGTGAACGCGCCTATCATAAGTACAATTGATACATCCGCCATATGTATCACGTTCATCACTCATTTTTATGTATACTGACGTGTATTTATTGAATTCACTCTTGATATTAATTACGTGAAACTGACTGAAATATCCCCTTATCGCTGGTGGAGACATTCCTCTACTACTACTACTACAGCCCTTACAGCGTCCCACTGCTGGGCACGGGCCCCTCCTCAATGCGAGGGGGATTCAGGCCACAGTCCACCACGCTGGCCCAGTGCGGGTTGGTGAACTTCACACGCCTTTCTATAGACGTGCAGGTTTCCTCACGGTGTTTTCCTTCACCGTTTCATAGCAAGTGATAATCTCGGATGAAAATGAGATTCGCACATGAAACCCAGAGGTGCGAGCCGGGGTTTGAACCTGCGCACTTTGATTGAAAAGCGTGCGTTCGACCACTCGGCTACCACTGCCTGCTACCATTCCTCTTCTTATTCCATTAAATTTCAATCGTTTTGTAAAAAAAGAAATAGGTACATTTTTTTAACAACCCCATTTGTTTTTTTATCTGACTGCGTCCATTATCAACGCGTCAAGATCCGGGATATCCTATTTACAGTAGGGCGACAACAAATATTATGAGAAGGGACCTTTCCAGACGTTTGCATTGGCAATTGAGAAATGTTTACCTACGAGGACATGACGTCGTTGAGGTAAAAATGTCGGGGGTAAATAGCGAGTTTATTAATGCTGAAAAACTCAGGTGATGTTATGAGAAAAATAATTGAACGGTTTTCGGTAAAAAGACTAAGTTGGTGTTTTGAATTTCGTATAAAAATTCGTTGCACGCGTTTTGATGTTCCTATTAAGCCAAAGCTTTAACAAAATCTGTGGTTTTAGTCAAGAAACCAAATAATTTTCACATATAAAAAAATAACTGTTTTTAATACTTAAGTGTTTCTATTATTACAGGACATACATATCCCGATACGGACTCAACCTATTATAGTATTGTTCTACCCTATTTTCCTGTTCCATCGTGTAGACATATAAGGTATAAACAAACCGCTAGGTACCTCCTTACTAAACAAGGTCATTCTAAGAAAGATAATAGAAATTTATATCATTACCATTGGTCTCCGGCGGAGGCACTACGGAGCCATTATATGCAAATGAAACTGATATTTGCCGGCTAAATTACATTTTAGCCGACCGAGGGCGGCCATTTTGCAAATTAATTATTATAAAGGCGTTTCAATGCTAATTAATTCGTTTTGTTCAATTAAAATTGATTCTATTTATTCTAATTGTGTCATCTCGTAATTTGCTAAATATATATTATTAAACAGTTCACTTACTAAATTCGTGGCGCATAGGGTATAACTGCAAATATTTTGTTCTTACCTGTAACAAAAACACAATTTCAAGTTAATTTACATCTCTTTCAGGGTACCTTAACTATATGTATAAGGGTATATGAAGGTACCCTTTTAAAGTCTTGATTTAATTAAATTAAAATGCACAAAAATATACAAATAAAATATAATTTATGCCATCCAATTACAAGAATGAATAATACAGACTATATCAGAGCAGAACGATCCCACGGGTAATAAAAATAAATTTTATGACCATTGGCGACTGCATGCCGTTGTTGTTCCATAAATAAATAATAGACTCGCATTATGACAAAGCTGGGTATCAGGGACATCATGGGGTCTTCTAGATTAGTTTTCTAGATCATAGATTATTAAGAAGTAGTTCATTTAATTGGATATTACAAGCTAGAATAGTTACTGATTTATAAACAGAAATAGCGGAATTCCCGCACGAATACATCTATTCCGTCATCACATGCGGAACTTCCGCTATTTCTGCTACTAATACGTTAAAAGAAATAAGTTAGTATTACATTATCTTTATTAAAAGGAAGCTGAGGCTAAGGCGTCTAAATCTTAAGCTTCTCAGTAACTGTGTTCTGTCTACATAGGGTAACCATACCCACTGTTGGCATCCCCCAACTTATTGGCACACATGACTTTAAGTTAAAATAACAAGAAAACCAAACCTTTAACCCCTGATATTATGCCAAAAATGGAATGATTGAATATTTTTTAATATAAAACCCTTAACTTTAACCTCAACGTCAGACTTAATTAGTACAAACTTTAAGTTTGTTTGCGACATATACTAAAAAGCCCTTTTTTACGCATTTTCTTAAGGACCGGTACTTGAGCCAGTAACAGGGTAATCGGAAAAATTTGGAACAAATGTAAAAATCTTATGTATCTAGTATTATTTTTTTACAAAAATCTCGAAAAATTAAAAAACCAGTGGATATTCTATAATCTGATATCCTTTTTAGCGAAATAACGGGTCATAGACCGTTTTGGTGACTGATTTTCTCCGAGTAGGCGCTGAAGGTGCCAATAGCTGGGGGTTTTACCCTATAACTAAATAAAAAAATATTGCCAGACAACATACTCATCGTATGATCCCACACTAAAGAAAGCTTAAGTACTATGGGTAGGGTATAATGGACTGGGGGCGATCCCAGTTATACCAACATCACGACAACTTCCAAAATTTGCCACTGGCGGGACTCGAACACGCAACTCAACTGGTTCAGGGAGCCGAGTAGCCAACACTCAAACCACTAAACCTACCCGTTGTCGAATATATACCGAGTGCTAGGCCTATAGATATATGTAGAGTACGCTACATACAGTTAATCAAGGTGAATGATGTTACCCATTCAACACAGCAGAATTAACATAACGACCAAACAAGAGAACGTAAATCTGACTCTACTTTCATACGATAGAGTTTGAATTTGAATGGTTAGTTATCCCTTAAAGGGCCTGAACAAATATGGTCACGACATATACGACCACACGTGTGTTCCAATTTTTCCTTTACTATTAACTTTATGTAGATCAGTTGGTGCTTAGTTGAGTAACCTACTTCCTAATACGAAATAATGGTCGAAATGATATCTTAATAAACATGAATTTGTTATTGGTATTGCCTCGGTATCTATCTTAAATCTCGAGGAAAATAACTCTCATTGCAATGTCTAGAATCATTACTTAAAAGACTCAACAAACAACATTGTTGTCGTACTTAATCACACGACAGATTAATAAGTTTAGTCTAATACTTTGTATTGAGCTCGTCTTTACCTTATCTTCATTGGTTTAAATTTATAACATTCAAGTAAATATCAGTAATCTTCATATTACTTTTTATCCATTTTCAATCTCCTACCAGTGGCCTAATAATAAAAGGGAGGTTTTATAGTAGTTGAAGCACTTGTAGAGGCTCGCAGTAAACCGTATAGTGTTGGGAGGGAGCTGTAAAAAGCTCATACGTTGCGTTTACGAGCCTTTTAAATTGTAACTTGGATGTAAGTTACTAGAGGAAGCGGTGTTAAACTAAGCAGTGTATAGACGTGTTTGTATTTTAGCTCGCAACTGCCTGAGCAACTTAATTTGTTGTTTCGCTCAAATTTCCGTTTCAATATTATTTGTTTAGTCACTTAATACAAAATTATCCGCCTTGCTAGAATCAATTGGGACAACACATTAGATTTAATTACTATCGTCTATATAGTTGTTGTGAAGCAACATATTCACGAAACAACTCAAATGGTCAATAATCATTAGGACATTTATCTGATCAAATAATTGTAATCCTATGCACCATAAATTATTAATTACTAAAGCGGATGATAAGTATCGACCTACTAGTATCGTCTTGAACCTTTTTGTCAGCTCGAATTTCTCAAGTTTTCCAAGTTGAACAGGCCATTTGATGACGCACTTGCAAACTGAGCATTACAACAGCGGCAGTATGATTGCCTTACTACTGCTGGTGTAATGCTCAGTATAATCGATTTATTTTCTAGGTGTAAACAAGAAAATGTTGTACAAGTTTTTGTGGCGCGTGTGCACCATCTGCTCTATCTTATAACTTGAACCACAGTGTTATTATCTCATTTTATTTCAACGACGACATATTTCATGTCCCAAATTGTATCGTACGGCGTGCGTATACGCATTGTATTTGTTCACGTGTGGGCTTAGCCGTAACAATGATTTTTCATGTTTCATAAGTTATAGAGACTGTTCATGTCGGTAGAGATGGGCTAATACGACTCTACGCTTCTATATTGATATTTATAAGACGCCTTATATAAGCACTATAACTTCTGTGTTTCTATAAGGGGTCTTAAGGAATTATTTTCATCCTTTTGAAAGTTATTTATTATCAATTTTGTATAAAATCACGTACACGTAGGCGCGGGTCAGGCTAGTATACTATATATTTATCATGTCATTTAATACAAGCTTTGTAAAGTAGTGATTTTTGAAAGTAAAAGAAAGTAAATCAAATTCCAGTTCCGAAAATGTTACAAAGAGTTACGACACAGTGCAGCAGATACCATTCATAAAATACTGTTATACAATTTATTTCGACCATCCTCGTATTTATCATTAACAAGTCAACGGCTCGTTACAGCCTAATTTTCGCAACACTAACAGAGCGTTTAGCTCGTCTAATGCTCTCGTTAGCTTGGCCTGTAACCAGCGTAAATTATTAGCAGCTTGTTTTACGAGCTGACTACTACTAATGTGTTAAAAAATGCAGGAATGGTAATTTTTTCTGCTCGTGCGAGTCAGTGACGTTCACTCGTGTCGAAGTATCGACATGTTTTAAAGACTATATTCTTAATTCTTAAGTCTTAATTCAAGTAGCTTAACGGAACAGCTCAGTTCTAAATGTCATTAACGGTCACCCACCTAGGTATTGACTGCTACAAGTGTTTCTGTAATTTGGACAAGTGGTTTACGCATACAGATTATTCAATTGAAAAAAAACTGTTGCAAGCTCGCCACCGGGGTTTGTACCCCTGCCCTTTGGATCACAAACCTGGGCCATATCTACTGTGCCACCACGACTCATGGAATCAAGTCAAGTTTGTACCTTTCAAAAGTAAAACAAAAACGTGTATAGTATACTCGTAGTCATCTTATTTTACGTAAATAAAATGATGGAACATGTCTCTTTTATCGTTTGCATCGTCAACACGATAATTAAATTGATTGATGACATCAATCATTTTGTTTGTACGTATAACCATGATGTTTAGTGCGCTTGGATTGATATTGATTGATTTAATTTATCATTGCATTAACTAAGCACTTGTAAGATACTTTACTATCATGATTTAAAGCGGTATCACTTTACAACTTTCGGTTATACTTTCAGGATACCTTTTAGATACCTATAGGATTTGATCGTATATCAGTTTACAATTAACAACAACACATCATTCTCTACTACAGCTCTACGCAACAATATCCACGTGCTTACGATGCCTTTACGAGCACTTTACGACTGTGCAGTAGCCTAATCAATGTTATTATTGAGAGTTCATTCTCGTAAATATTGTTTTGTTTACTGTTTAGTGAGCAATACTGTTTGTGATGATTAGCTTTGTTAACTATTAGGTTTTATTACGCTCTGGGTTACTTGGGCACACAGTAAATGTTTTGTCCATTTTATGCCATCCATCTTTATGTCATGGTGATAACATTATCATGACATAAAAATGGATAAAGATTTTCTATGTAATTCATGGTCACCACAATTCGTGTTTGGGACAAGAATTCTTGTTGTTGTTTTGAAAGACTATGATTGGTTGCGTAGAACATTGTAAAAAGTCAAGCCTAATTTAATTCCAGATGAATTTTAAGTCCGTATCTGAAAGCTTCAGACGACGCATTGATGATTTTATGATGTAGGACGCTGTCACATTTTATGTCAAGTTAAAATAAAACTATATTGAGTCTGCCAATAAAAGTGACGGGGTATCTCCTAAAACCTTCACGGACTGAGTGAGGGCGGGTTTACTACGTAATCAGTAAATTTTGTGGACAAAAATCTGAGTTAACCACATGACTATGACTAGACACCAATTCAAATTGAGTAGGTAAATTATATTGGACACTAGTAACAATATTTCATATCACAACTGCCAGTTACAACTTTACTGCCGTTTACTCAGACCGCCAGACCAAGAAACTCTGGGCTGTAAAACGCCCTAATTGGCCGAGCACTTAGCGGCGGGACGCTAAACACGGTTGAGTTATGAGACGCCGCCGGCGGAGCGAGCGCGAAATAGTGTGACCATGATTTATGACCAATTATCTCTAAGGCGGTTTTTGTGTTACAAATTTAGTTTTGAAATTTATTTATTGTTGTCGTCCTAGTTGTTGATTTGAGCCATTGTAGAACTGTCATTACTGAATCGAATCATACTACAAACAAACAACATGTGTGTACGGACACCGAAATAATAAAAACCCATAAACAAAACCGCTGACCCGTTGCCATAAAGTATGGCACGCTATGCCGCTTCCATGGCAACAGACATTTTTGATGCCATGAAAAAAGAGATAACTTGAAATTGCCATAGCACACAATATCAAACTGCATATCGGAACTAATGAAATTTTAACTCTATTCGCAGTTGTTAAGGTTTGAATTGGAATGTGTGAATGGTAAAAGTTAACGTGTTATTGAATATTGATGGAGTTTACTATAAATTGCAGCAGAGGGTGTTAATGGCCAACACGTGCTGAGATATCGGTTGCTAGTTCACTCGTTTATACTCGTGGTTTCGCTCGCTTTGATGTTATTTCATGGGCTATGAGAGCTTTTCGATAAATCATTATATTTCGGTGATGATCAACGCCATTAAAACTATGTAACTGATGTTAGCGGGCCATCCACTTCTGTTATTTCCCGCAAGGTTGCATTTTGATCGAACGCTAGTGGACTTGCACGGGCAAGATATCAAAATCCTCCGTAGTGTTTATAAAAACATTAGCGGTTGTGTCACATAAGCTTCTTTACAGATTAGCAGGTAAGAACGTGAGTCTGTGTCCCGCTATAAGTCTGTGTTTTAATTGTAACTTACAATGCTAGGAATTTTATTAAAGATTGCGAACTTTTATTGTCACTGCTTTCATTCAAAATGAAACTATATGGCTTTACAGACAGAGTTCATTATCTTTAATTCAATTTGTATAACGCTTTTACAGGTAGCTAGATGTATAATCGAGATTAGATATTTATAGAATTTTATGTTATGGCATGCCAAAAATATAATTAAAACGGAATATATAATTAATTTTCATGGAAACGCAAGAATCATCATTTTGGATACAGATCTATAAATGATTCAACCTGACTAAGCGATACCATGACTCAATGGTTCGACAATGATTCATTTTCAGTACAAGGTCCTTTTAATTCGAACCTAAGCCTTTTTAGTTCAAGAACATTACTAAAATACCATCATCTTTGAGGTTCATTTTAAAAACTCATTTGCCGTTGAATTTATGTCTAAATGTTTGTTATAGAAAGTACAGTCTATCTATCTATCTATCTATCTATCAGCCAGAGACGTCCACTGCTGAACATAGGCCTCCCCCATAGATCGCCACAAATTACGTTCTTGGGCTTTATGCGCAAACGTAAGTACAGTCTACATCAACAATATAAAAGAGAAACAGGCTGAATGAAATCGAGGGGTAAAATTTGACTGAAAACGACACTTTTGGGCGATATTGACTTATAAACCTACATATTTGGAATCGGCGATTTGTTTTGCGTCGAAAGAGTATGCTCTCCTGTCAAGTTAAAACAATGTCGCTTGAGTCAAATGGCCTTTCAGAGCTCTAGAAACAATCTGAACAATTTAAGAAAACCGAACATTATCTTTAAAAATGTAAAATGGTAAAATATAATTGAATAAGATGAGGGATGACTTCACCCGTGAATAACAAGTATTTAGCTAGTGCTGGTTAATGGAAAATTAATAGCATTAAAAAGCTTAATTTCAAGGCTTAATTCCAAACATTATCGAACACAATATTATAAACCTCTGCCTACCCCATCGGGGAATACAGGCGTGATGATGTTTTTTTTTAATTATAAAAATCTTGTCAGAATGACAGTCGTCATCTAGAAGAATTACTTGTGCCTGACACTGAGATATAGTTTAAATTTATTAGCTACTCCGGTAAAGCTGTAAAGGCCACCTCACGGCTAACAGCGTAGTCCATATTAAAAATAGATTGTTCATTTGATTCGATCATATATAAATCTTGCTGACTGTACGGCAATATATGTAGAGACGTGACCCCAATATAAATTGGCACAGATAAACTAAAGGCAGTAAGTACTAACACAGTAAAAGTTATAAACTCTCTAATCTTATCGTTGTACCATCGTTGTAACGTGGAATTAAGTCATTTACAACCTAATAACACCTTGTCACAACTCCTGCGCGGCAGATATAATAACATAATGACAATCGCTGGAGGCTGTGTACACAACATAATCGTTTGCAAATTTAGGAAGCGTAAAATATTACTAATAATTTTACAAGTAACTATTTAATAGGCCCATTATGACAATTAAAAATACAATGGAATGAAACTTGGAATAAACTCAACCAAATAGTAGATATATTTTATACTTAAATTACCCATTTCACATATTGTTTTCTTACATGTACGCGAATACTATACATTGAAATAAAACAACAACTAAATATGAGGGTCCCCAGTTATTAACTATGACATCAGGACGTCTAACACTTTTTTTTTAAATGGACTACGATGTTGGCCGTGAGTTGGCCTTTACAGCTTCACCGGAGGAGTGGCGAGTGCAGAGTGCGACTCCAACCAAAGCCTTAAGAGCGGAAGAGGAGGGCAACTAGCTCAAGGGCGCCACATGGGGCACGACCTCGGCTTGGGCAGTTGCCGTGAGGGGAGAGGTAATGACTGCGCTCCTAGGTGCAAAGATGCACTTACGAGCAGAAGAGGGGGTTCATCGACCTCGCCGGCGAGGTCGGTGTCTGTTTGAGGCTGGTGTAGGTGTGTTGGTGGCTCTCTCGACGCCCAGGTCGATAAGGGCGGTGATCGTGTCAGGAGGATCTATCAACACATGCCGCGGACGCCGACGTCTAACACCTCAGTCCCCCAGTGACCATGGTTGCTGTAAAGCAGCCGAAACGTCGGGAAAATAAATAGTAAATAAACGCGATAGAATCCCTAAAATAGTTTTATTTCAATACCCATTTCATTTATAATATTTATTTAATTTGTTATTACTATTATCATGTTATGGACACTGGAGAAATACCTGGTAATTGCTGGTGCAGCTATTTCCTATCTTTTATCATCATATTTCATAACTTCATTAGATTTAATGAAAGAAGTAGACTAATATTAACTGTTTGAAAAACACGGATTTCATAACATTTTATATTGGTACTCATGATTTAATGTTGCGTTGTTAAACACTTTTGTACTGAAAAATGCTCTTGTAAGTAGTTTGCAGATGTATTGTAATTTCTGGGATTCTCATACAGTTTTTTTTTCTGAAAGGTATACTGTATAAGGTACTTTATTTTAAAGATCTGTTTAAGGTCGCACATCCTTAATATATGGTTTGTTTACATCGAAACTATTAATATTTATTACTAAAACTTTTTTAATATTTAGAGAGTCGACCCTCTCGTATTCTCGTGCTAATGGCATACACATATTAAAATAATTTCCCTTCAACGCAACACAATATAAAATGGGAAACGTGTATTGAAGAAACAATAGGCTCAGCGCACACGAGGCATGCTGATTGACAGATAGACAAAAGAACCAGTTTCTAGACGCCTACGCAGTTATTGTTTATGGCTGCGTTCAATTATGGGATCTACACTGGATTGACGTAAAAAAGAATCTGATATAGCCCTGTACACACTCTGGCGTCATATCACACGCGTCAAAATGTTTCGTAATACCACAACGAACTCAGTGTAATATATAAAGCCACAAGACCACGCTTAAAAACTCGCTCGCGACAACGACAACTCATTGAAGAATGGGCTTTACTTGTAAAACAATAAAGTTCTTTTTCGTATTGGCAAACATTTTGATGCACGTGTCTTGATGCCCCAGTGAGTTGTGTCTCGTTGTGGCACAATGTAACATAGGCGTAAGAACGCGCTGAAAGAGCTCCGTAATTGTGTATTTGCCACACTGATCTCTACCTGTATTGTTTCTAACATTACGACGCTAGTCACCCATCCAAGAACCAACCGAGCTGATGCATCGACCGGAAAATCAAGTTCCCATCACCAGTGATCCCATAACTATCCCATCAAAACCGACGTCAATTGCCGTGTCACAGGATACGCACTTGAGTTGATACGGATGTTGATATTTGGATGACAGACAGACAGACGCGCGACTGATTGATATATAACGTACTACTGTGGGATTGAATGATGGGATAACGCCCTGTACATACTGGGGAAAGTGAATTCGCTTCGACTTCTGTTTTAAATCTACTATGTATCAATATAAGCTGGAATTTCTGGGCCAATTCGCTCGCCCATTGGAGAAAAATGTGCTTCGTAGTAGGTACATGTAGCTGTAAAGGCCAGTCACGGCAAACAGCGTAGTCCTTTAAAAAACATAATAGCTACAGTTCATTTTGGTACTGACTTTGGTAATAAATTGGTCGCGTGCATTTTTGTCGCGCCTATTTGGGCAGGGTATAATAGCTTCAAGCGATATGCTTATCATTATTTTCATATCCCGTTGAAGAGTGGTGTGTGATCGGTCTTCTTTCATCTTTAGGGGTCCGATTGTGTGTCTCTATAAATGACATGTCAAGAGTCAAGTGGGAGCACCGGATTCATGCGCCATCTTTAACACATTGAATTTATTGTTGTTATTAATTACTTTAAGCAAGATAGCCGCTGATCGTGAGTGCAGCCATACCTAATCTTGTTCCATTTAATTTTATTAAAACCAAAATTAAATCCAAAACCAAGTGTACCATTGCAACACCTCAAGATACTGTGAGCACTTTCTGCGTGGATCGGGCCGCAAACAACAACTAAATATGAGGGTACCCAGTTATTAACTATGACATCAGGACGTCTAACACCTCAGTCCCCCCGTGACCATGGTTGCTGTAAAGCAGCCGAAACGTCGGGAAAATAAAATAGTAAATAAACGCGATAAAATCCGTAAAATAGTATTATTTCAATGTATAGTATTTGCGTAAATATAAGAAAACAATATTTATTCATTTCGTTAAAAAATCAAAATAATATTCTTTCATTCGTTCGCAGAAAAAGAAGTGCTTACATATTAAACGCAACTACCCATTTGGTGAGATGAATTCACGCAAAACAGTCTGGGAGCCAGTCCTTTATACCTGATGAAAACTCATACCATTTTGCATATTGGAAAATACATAAAATATACATCTAATGAAGCCTTTTACGTACCTACTACATTCCCAATATTTCCGGTACAAAATACGCCCATTTCAATAGGCTAGTATTGAATGTGAATCTATTGATTGCAAGTTTAAAATCTATGACGTAAGCTACGCGACGTTACAAAAATATTCAAGGAATATTCCACCTTATTTGCACATGTTTCAGAGTTAATAAACCACCAAAATGCAACGTCCGAATATGCGTTTGACACTAACGTCCTATTCTAAATTCAGTGATTTAATAATATGGAATGGACTTTATGACATGAACTTTAAAGGCGAATATAGCTCGTTATGTAATATCGCTTCGGACAGCGTTATTCAAAACGGCGCCAGCTCCTGAACAAATAAGATAATATAATTTATTTCAGTTCGAGTTGGATTTTAGTGTAGGTATGAAATACTGCTTCTAAAATAACTGACTCACTACCGGGCATGTAAAATGTAATTTAGTGTAGATATTAACTGCAGTCGACAAGTTTGTTAGATATTAATGTCTCAATAGATTCGAGAAATTTCTAGAAATGTCATTTATTAGGGATTGGATAGGACTAAAAAGAAATGAATCTACTATAAAATACCAAATATTAAACAAATAAAGAGTAAATATAGCTTCTCGTTGCGTTGCGAATAGTTACGATGCATATTACATTACATCGTTAGGTACCGCGATCTAGTTATTATCCGCACTAACCCAATAACCATTAAATGAAACTTGATGAAATATTTCTGAGCTGCAGATTTTATACATCTACACTTCACAACGTAACAGAAGGCGACTGTATTTTCATCATACCGGCACATTTGCCTTTAGTGTAAGATAGCTTTTGACCATAGTTCACTAAGCTGGTCCATTACAGGTCGGTGAATTTTTATAACTTATTCAAGCTGAATGCAATTTTGGAATTGGCTTGTTTGTCAAATTGAGAAATACTGCACACCCGCAAATGGCTTTAAAGCTTTACTGCATAAAGCGGCCAGCACTCAATGCGCTCCAGTTAATACCGTAGCTTTGATTTTGGATAGAGGTGTAACACATTGCAGATGACTTTACACACCTTTTTTTCACCGAAAAGAGATAAGAGTGTATTCTTCTTTCTTTTACGAAAGGAATGAAATATAAGAAATATCTCCATCTGCGGTATTTCTGCCAGTGTCAAGTAATGAATAGTAAGAGTAATCACAGTAGGTAACTACGCTTTATATATAAACATGTGACAATGAGGGCGAATAACCAATCAAGACCTTTTTTTTCATTTAATGGTTATAGATAATCATGCAAGAAACATAAACTATTAATAAATTGATAGCGTGGAAAAATATTATGATTGCAGATAACCACAAAGAAGGTACGTTACTATACTCTGCTGCAGTTCTATGTTTACAAGATTCACCATTTATACCGTTGTATCGATCTTCACCGCACTGGTCATTGACTATTCAGGATTGATGCATATTGCATAAACCCGTTACGTTGATGCTGTTAGTTCTAAGCTAATGATCTTTTCAGTCAATCTGTTCCGTTTATAGCTATTTTGGTTTACGGAAACGGAAATTTAAATGGGTGATAGACAGACTACCGATTCATGACATCATTTATTTTTGAAAAAAAAATGTTTACTTTGGTACAAATAGTTGATTAATTGCTTGATTTATATATATAATTTTTGTCTAATCTAGCCAATATAAATATCACTAGACTCTCTCATGAAACAATTTTATCCAGTAATTTAAGCAAACATAATTTAGCAAGTAAATAAATAAAAATGTTAAACTCGGCACCCCAAAAAGTTTGGAATTACTTAACCCTAAAACAAATTACTTAAGCGATATAATGGAAATACTTAAGATTCAATCTTGGGGCCTGAGGCAGTTCTCACTCCTTGCCATTAGCGCTGCGGATCATTACCGGCCCTAACTTTTGATACTCCACTGAATATTTAATTAAAATCCTTTGGTGTAGCAATTAATTTGCATAACCACATCCAAAGCCTCGATAATTATTATTGTAATATAAAACAAAATGTTTAGTGTAACAAAACTTTATTGTAATGATAATAGAGTTGACATTTGTACAATAACTTAATGATGCTTAGGTACTTTATCACTGTCCTTCTCATAAATATATTGTGTGAACGACACAGCAATATTTTCAAATGTTTCTTTTTAGGGTTCCGTACCCAAAGAGTAAAACGGGAACCCTATTACTAAGACTTCGCTGACCGTCCGTCCGTCTGTCACCAGGCTGTAATTCATGAACCGTGATAGTTAGAGTGTTGAAATTTTCACAGATGATATAATTATATTGCCGCTATAACAACGAATACTCAAAAACAGAATAAAATAAATATTTAAGGGGGCTCCCATACAAGAAACGTGATATTTTTGCCATTTTTATAGATAATGGTACGGAGCCCTTCGTGCGCGAGTCCGACTCGCACTTGGCCGGTTTTATTTATGTGTATAAGTAAATTCAGTCGTATTGTTTGTGACCACAGAAAATGCAACAAACTTAAAAATTATAATATTTTTTATTGGTTTATTTCCGTCTTCCACTCCTGACCTGTCTTGCAGAAATGTTTTAATAATAGTTGCTGACAGTTTACTCAGTATAAAATCTGTAAAAAAATTACAGTTGCTATTGGAAAAACAATACTTAAAGGAGTATGGCCCCAGATCGTCCTACAATCGTGTGTTGGTCTGCCCCAGCTGTGTTAGCCGTGACTTGGGTCCAACTCGTAACGATGTTTGCCCACCTTTACGGGTCCATACGTGTCACGTGACTAGGCCACTCCCTCTCCTTTTGCAGTTTTTGCCCCCACGGCAGCGAGGCGAGTAATGGATCGCAAGGTTGTGTTTTTAACGCGATCTGATCCATATAATTCATATAATTTTAGTGACATAAAATTTAAGGCATGATGAACATCGATTCTTTAACTGGGATATTAAAAAATAATACGTTAAATTGAGAGTGGGCATGCGTTAGCTAATATGCGAGGTATTCATAACTTGCCAATTATTGCCTATAGTTAACTAACTAGACTAGTTAACTTAATTATTGCTGATTTTAATTTTCAGTTTAATTGCTCAAGCCCACCGTTCAGGGTGCGCACGCGCATTATAACGTAATTGGTCGTTTCTTGTATTTGATAATCGTGCGGGGTTTCGTATGCCGTGCGCCTGCGCATTAACATAGGTAATGGCTCGTAATTCCGGACGAGTAAGTAGCTGTTTCCGTAGCTAGTAAAAGGAAGATGATATTCGCTACGCATAGCTATGTTAAGTGGAGACAATATACACAGGAATAGATAAAATAGAATCAGAATCAAAAAAATTTTATTCATATAAACCAATACAGGCACTTCTGAATCGTCAATAGATAATAAAAACTACCACCCATTCGGATTGCATTTCCTATGGAGAAGAATGGGCAAGAAACTCCATGGTTCTTTTTTTCAAATAAGGATTTACATAGAGGGACCTACAAATAAATTATTATTCAGTTTTATAGATGTGTAAATTTATATGGGTCTTGTATATATAAATATGAGTATAAATTTATATGTCTTGAAAATAAAATTATGTGGGGTTCCTATAAAAATTAACAGCCACCTTGCAGCAATGTATTTTATTTTCAGTACATTAATTTTAAATTTGTACATTAATTTCAGTTTCTTACAGTTAACTCAGTCAAAAATTTACAGTTACTATTAATTTATTTCAAAGTTACTATTAAAACAACAATAACTACTTTAAGAGGTGTTGGCTGGTGGTTAGGGCCTAGTTATCAGAAAGCAACGATTCGTATGGTGAAGGAACGAGTAACACTGTGTAAACTTTCTTTTTTTTTTAATACAGCTTTGAATAACGTTTCGTTAAAAATTAACGATCCGTTAGAGCGAAACGGTGCGTTTCTTGATTCATTTAGGGTTGATAGACAATTTAATAAGTATGTATTTACAGGTATTTGCACAATTAAGTATATATAACTACATTCGGAGATGATTTCTTTTTCAAAAAAATATTCGCTCGTCCACTGCCTACCTATATGGGAATTTACAATATAAAAATCCGAGCAATCACGCCGCGCGCGGGTTTGCGGATTTTTTTCGATGACAAATTATCAGAATTACGAGTTGAAATTTGTCCGGTGGTAGAGGCGAGTCGTGCGCCGCGCGGTGCGGTGCGTCGACCCCGATTGTTCCAAGTTTTTGTGCGGGAACGGGACCAACCACCCGCGGGTTACTAGGGTCAGCACTTTGCGTAAATGTAGAGTTCGCATTTCAAAAATGTAGAGTGGAAAAAACATTTTTTTTGGCGCGACCGTCATTTTTTTTATTTATCTTTTAATGTAACCTCTCAAGAGGTTTTATTTTTCGGATCAAAGTTTTTCACATAACACCTAAAATCGCAGGTATTTTAGACTGGTAATGTTTAAACAAAATTCGTTAGTTCTTTCTGATACATCCACAGTTAACATTATCAATACAGCTGGTATACCTAACAATAGAATTAAATGAAACTAATGGGTAGTATTTACACAGCACGAAAGAAAATGTTAATTTATATAACACAGAAGTCCTTACCTAAGTAAATTATTATCATACTTAGGTAAAAACATAGCAGTTTTTTAAATTGTTACCTTTAATCATGTTAAAAGTAACTCACGCATTTTAGGAAAATGGCCCCTGGCATTGTAACTTGGTTTTAAAATTTCACAAATGTTTCTTTTTACAGCAAATTTTAATAAATTTTTTTGGTCAAAATGCGCCATTGTTGATATCACTTGAGTAGCTTTTATGAGGGCTATGTCACAAGGTTTTGATAAAAAATATGTAGGTTGTTTGTGGAATAGGCATTCATAAATAGAAAAAATAGATAGATCTTAAATAAAAAAAACTGCGAAAGATTGGTTTTGGTAGTCAATTTTTTTTTGTTTATAGTAGTTTGTTTTTTGCAACTAACTGCGTGCCTTACACTAAACTATTTTTTACTAATAACATCTTACTTTAGCAGTAATATCGTAATAAATATAATAAACACATCAATCATATTTGTAAATTGAATACATGAGTAATCTACAGTTACCAAAACACAGTATTATTTTTTGTATAAATACTTAACAATGTTAGTTTTATTTAAAAAAAAATTGATATCGTAGACGTCGAGACGGCTTGGTGTAATAGTTCAAGCGTAAGCCATCCGGCTCACTGATGCGAATAGGTGTGGGTTCCATTTTTCAAATGTTTTTCGAATTTTTGAAGTGACCTTTTCGGAATTTGCACTAGGGTATTTCTAGGGGTAACTGAGTTCATTGTTTGGTACCCATAGGTGGTAGCAATGCTTAGTGTAGAAATTGGGACACTACTATAAGTGTGTCCTATCCAGAGTTATTTATTGTTGTATAAGAGCTGTGCTAAAATGTTTATTGTAAAAGGTTTATTCCGGCAGCCCTATGTAAACATCAAACTGCCGACACAGGGCCGCGTTCCGGCTTCCACGGCTGAACTTGAGAATTTTAATCACCCATACGATGCCATACCGAGCACTCGCGCGCCATTCTCCTTTACGGGATTGGCACACACTTTGTATTTTAAAGTTAAAGTATTTTGTTACACCGATCTTACAATCCAAAACTTATATTCTTATCGTCTTACAACGACTATTAATTTTTTTTTTTATTCTATAAGTATTTTTTAAGCATGAGAGTCTATACTCACTTATAAATAGATGAAATACTTTACATAGATTGTGTAATTCATTATACATCATACATCATCACGCCTGTATTCCCCGAAGGGTAGGCAGAGGTGTACTGTAGTGCGCCCACACTTAGCCGATGTATTTTTGGTCCCAATGTAATAGGGGGCGAGCCTATTGCCATTATACCGGCCACATTCCCCCTCAATACGAGGGAGATTTGGGCCATGGTCCACCGCGCTGGCCCAGTGCGGGTTGGTGAACTTCACATGCCTTTCTATAGACGTGCAGGTTTCCTCACGATGTTTGTTGTTTGGGCCTGGGATTTAAACTTGCACCCTTTACGTTCAAGGCGGGCGTTCTTGCCCGCGAGGCTACCACTGCTAATTGTTGTGACATAAACATAATTTAGCAAATTTTTCACGTCATTTATTACGCGAGCGAATCGCGTCTCTTTTGCCGTAGCAATTCAATCTATATGTATGTTGACGCAGAGTACATTTTCAAAATAAGTCATGTAAATTAGCTCGCTCCAGCGTATTCCATAAACCTTATTTCACGGTGGTCCACTTTTCATGGTTTATCTGATCTGTCAAGGCACGGTTCAAGTTCGTTTTGTTTTAACAAGACAAACGAACGAGATAATTTTCTACGCTGATAATTATCTGATAAAAGTTTATCAGAGATCTGAGGCCCTAAATACAGTTATGGTTAGCTTGTTAAGATTATCTCATGTTCAAAGTAGTTTTAAGAGCAATCTTGTGATTGACGCGTCCGGGTTCCTCCATGACAGACTTCCATGTTTATTTATAAAAAATAACTAAATCAACGCGAATAGAGTTTTTTTTTAATAGATAAATGATGGTTACCGAACCGGCAGTATAAGTTCTTATTTTTTTACTAAGTGAGTGAAATAATTAAATTTAATGGAATAAGATGAGAAATAGCTCCACCTGCGATTAGCGGTAATGTCAAAGATAAATACAATAAATACACATTAAAAATAAAAATGTGTGATGACAGTAATAAAGATGGTGGATGAATCCCGCAGTTTAAGTCTTAGGTTTATGGGTAAGTTTCTATGGGCATCCAAAATGTCGGATGTCATCAGAATAATATTGGGACCATTGCTCTGTCGACTATATCCTTGGTGAAAGGTAAAGTCAATGATGTGACGCAAAAACAGAGAAGACAGATACATAACCACTATGATCAGCACACTGGGGCGTTGACACTCGAGCGTAAATTTTTGGGTACTGGGGTGTTTCGCCCCACGTTCCCAAACGACTATGTCTAAAAAACACTGGTCGTTATGTATAGTAAGCCAAATCCATAGATAAGATAGAATATACTCCTCAAGTCGTGCTCGTGAACGGGTGCTACTTGCGAGGACTGGTCCAACCATTTTCCTCTTAATGACTTACCATCTTCTCTCCCATACTGCGTTGGAGGCATCATACCAAAGCAATTATTTCTATAACCATCTGTGGTTTAGAATAATCCCTTCATTGTAAATGGGAGTAGACACACCTTACAGTACTAGCTTCCTAAGCGTAAATACTATATTTGTATTTAATATTAGACTGCCGTGAGTATAATTATTCTCTAGTATTGTGGCAAAGGTGCTGACTGCTCTCATGGCATTGCTGCTCCTGAGAATGTATTACTCGCAATTATCATTTTGAAAAGAGTAACCATTGAGTTTCTTACCGGCTCTTCTCAGTGGAAGCAGCATTCCAAACCGGTGGTAGAATCTGACTATTAGTGCTTTTTGGCCTGCACGAATAAAAAAAAAAAGATTTGATTTGATATAGGTTTACGCTGATAGTAGTTCAAGATGTCTAAATGGTAATTAGTAATTCTATTTAAAGACAACCATTTAGAATCATTTACTGTAATAATGTCCCTACAAATTATCCATTGTTTCAATCAGTGTAAAGCGAGCCGCGACGCGTGGGAACTTCTACTACCGTTTTTGGTACCATTTTGTCGTATTGTTGTGTTACAGTTATTCGGATCACGATCCGACATGGGTAATAAAAAAAGTACGGAGGTAAGCACAAAGGTAACTTTACCGGTAATAGCGGCACTATTGAAGTGGTAAAAATCTCCTAAAATCATATTTCTCGTAGCTTTGATCTTAGCCATCGGAACGTAGAGAGATAATAAAAGGAATTTTATTATTTTTCTCACAAAATGATGCCATATAGATTTGTTATTTGATACTAAAACATGTGTGATTATGTCGATATCAACCTTATTATATTATGTTCTCATGAGATCACTCTCACGCTTGCATACCTCAATGGTGTAGGCAGGAGGTGCAATACAGTGCACCCGTTATTCGCTAATAGCGTTTTAGAGTAGACACACAATTCTCAATACGAAAAGGGACTAGCTGTAAACTTTCACGTGACCTAATCTGACTAAATCTGACTAAACTAAATTCGATAGCACTAAAATTAGCTAACTTGCTCACACATAAGGACCTTGAACAAGGTGACAATACATTCAGGTGACTAACACATAGTTCAAAAAATAATACGTTTATTTTTATTTTCTTATTTAAGATGTGAATAGTTTATAGAATAAGTTATTAAAATAACCATAATGTATTATTTAACCCTGCCCCGCCATCGGTCGATGCGACCCCAAACTTTGACGCCACAAGTCCAATTTAATTTCGTAAAATATTTCAATTAAAGAAACCCCCGCTCCGTGGAAATAAATTGGATATAATTTTACACTCTTCATTGGTAACTTTGTAAAGTGGTTATTAAGTAATTAAACGGTTTATGAGTTTGGTAATTTAATGATCATTAATGACGTCAATAATTTATGATGGAGTCGTGTTGTACACCTACACTAACATTACAATACTGTTATAACTGATAAGTCCAAAAAGACTAAACACACCCGAACTACATCTGAAGATATACTAAAGTTCATATAATGACTATTTTGTAAAATAGTTACATTCAATCAGTAATTATAAATACTATCATTATCTGCCCCAAGTAATAATCGGCCAATAGCGTGTCTACATTCTAACGTCATCTTCTCATCACGACATAATACAGCGCTCTGATTGGTCTATTTTTCCTAGCTTGCTCAACATCGGTACGTGATTACGAACTATCAATTATCCGATCTACCCTAACATTTGTTCATCACGCATACTTTTAATAAGTCAAGAGTAAAAAAGATACCTTTGGCGTGGTCCAATTAACCCATGCCAATTGTCCTCGAACACGCACAGGGTCTAAATGACCGTATGGTGGCAATTATAGGGTTAATTCCATGCGGGGTAAGTTTGATTGGACTTCGCTTTGAATAAATGAGCTTACTGTTAGTAATATCAGATTTTTTTTTGGTTGCATTACTCATTTTCAATGATGATTACCACTTGCTGAACGTTGAAGGAAAATATCGTAAGGAAACCTGCACGTCTATGAAAAGGCGTGTGCAGTTCACCAGCCCGCACTGGGCCAGCGGGGTGGACTATGCCCCAAAATCTCCCTCGTATTGAGGGAGAATGTGCCCGGTATAATGGCAATAGGTTGGCCCCCTATTACATTGGGACCAAAAATACATCGGCGAAGTGTGGGCGCACTGCAGTGCACCTCTGCCTACCCCTTCGGGGAATACAGGCTTGGTAATATATTTGACATTACTAGAAGCCTTAGTAAAATACATAGTATAGGCTTTAAATTATTGCGAGGGAGTAGCGAGAAAAATAAGTCTGGTAGAGTTACTCTATGAGAGAAATCAAGACAACAGTCTCTCGCAGAAGGGTCTTAAAATACTTAGGACTTGCAAATTACGTTTCACCACGTGTGTCTGATGTGAGTTAGCAAACTTAGTTTTAGTATGTACATTATCTTATTGTTTAGTTTTAACTTTGGAGGGATTTTGTGGTACCAACATTGGTAGGCAACACTTAAGTTATTTACAATAATAATTGAATGCCAATTTGCACTAGCGATACAGTTTGACGGTGTTAAATTCATATTTGAATTATTTACATTTCAATACGTGAGTTTATTTTTACTATGGCAGACTGACAAAATAAAATGCTACTGAATTTAAAAAAAAAAGTTTTTTTTTTGTTACAAGTACATATGTTTTATTTCACTCAGGGTGTAATCAAACGTTAAAATAATATTTTATCCTTAAAATCAAGCCATCTTAAAATGGCCTTAAATGGCCTCTTAAAATGGCCATCTTAAAATACTTACATTCTCGCGTAGATAACCCTAAATTTGTTTTTTTTTACAACTAAAAAAGTTGGTATCTTTGTAAATATAATTTGGTTTAAGTCCAATATGCGAAAGTATAACTTCTGAAACATTATGTATATATCAAGAAGTAATAGATGAATTATCATTAACTATTAGTCAGTAGCTTGTATAGTACCTAATTGGTTAGATAACTTGGGTTGACAACGTGTCCGTAACCATTTACCTGTGAGCTTAGTGTATTGACTTGATTCAAGGTTGCTTAATTGTACCGGGCCAGTAGAGGCACTCATTACATAATGTCTCTACCACATTAGATTTGAGTATCTATAACCGTGTAATAAGTATAATACTTCCAAGCAAAACATACTCATCGTATGATCCCAAACAATGCAAAGCTTGTAATATGGGTACCATGCAATGGAATGCGGGTGATCCCAGTTACACCCATTCCAGACAATAATCCGAAAGGGTAATTTAAGGAATCGAACCCGCAACCAACCAGTGCAGTGAGCTGAGCAGCCCACACTCAGATCACTAGACCAAGCTGTCGTGAAATATCAAAAATCATTGTAATGCGTTGACAACACAAAATCCTTCAATTAAATTTGCTTAACTTGCATCGCACACCTGGCACATGCCAGACGGTATAATGCCGGTAGCATTTCTATAACGAGAAGCGTTTACATTATGAATATGAATCAAAGATTCTTCTGAGGAAAGGGGCGGCTCATTAGGAAGCAAGATGCGTGGAAGCCAGTATCACGGTTCATGTGATATTATAAGGAATATAATCAGGGATACACGAATTGTACATTCAAACAGGACACACAACAAAAATGCATAACCTCATATAGGATGTAACTATGTGCTCTGTAACACTACCAACGGTCAACGTCTAATTATTCTCTTTGAGTAAGCTGTAGTTAACGGTGTTGGTGCCACATTTATCTTAATTTAATACCTAATTTATAAGTAACTATTTGTTTACCTAAATAGGTAGAACTTTTTTACCAATACAGAGTGGTCCTACAAAGTTTCAAATCATGAAAATTTGTACATTCAAAATAAGAATTAATAAAATATTAGATTCGCCAGCGTTGTGGACTATGCTTTAAGTTCTCCAAACGAGTAGTAGTGTGATGTGTATGATAACAGAAGGCTTGTCCCTTATTGCATTGGGACCTATATCGATAATATGTAGGTACCTACCCTTTAGCACAGGCGTGATGATGTGTGATAGTGAGATGATTTATATATTTATTGTCTCGAGAAGGCGTCTCGGATGCGTTAAATTGATTCAACAATTTTGTTCCAAAGTTATAGTAGGATTCATTTTATACTGTGATTTTTTAAAATTGGAGTCGAGGTACGTCCTTTAACCATTAAACCATCATCAATTACACAACCTTGATCAGCCCAAATTTGGTGCCACTCAAATACTCAAAGCCAACCTATTTCTATGTTCGAATACCTTACAAACAGACGCGGAAACATGTTTAATTCAATGTCATCGCGAATTCCATTGTCAATGGCTGCTGGGAGTGTCATTAGGAACACTTCAAAGTTAAATACTTAATGAGGTACATGTTCAAAGACTTGCAAATTTAGTTGAACACGTTGTTTAAAAATGTGAATACATTATCACGCCTGAATTCTCGTAATGGGTAGCCAGAGGTGAACTGCACCCATTTTTCATAATATAATAGCGGGGTATAGATACTAGATATAATTGTTATCAAAGTTACTTCATCATTTCTGGAGTTTTGAGTTAGGATTAGTTTTTTTCAAACAGGTATTACCTCAGTCGGTAACCCGAGGCCTGGACGAGATAAAATTCATACTGCCTTAGCTGAGGGATAATATTTATTTCTCTGCCCACTGTATAGGAACTTGTTGCTGTCGTTAAAACAGAGACTACAAGGCGAGGCAGCTCGCTTAGTCAGAACGCGCCTATCAACTGAATATCGCATAAGTAAATCGATCTAAATCAATAGTCTAGTGATTAGACAGGCCACTCTAGTAAATGAGAGGCTCCAGGTTCAAGGCCCATCCAAGTACATTTCACCCCACACCACCTTACACATTTCGCTTAGCTGGATGGGCTAACGGTTATGAAAAGCTCACATTGCTAAAAAATATGTTACTCAGAATATTTAATCATAACAAGAATGCAAGTAAATTGATTTAAATAAATTAATGTTTGTCATAATACCATCAATATTCAAATTATAATTCTGACATCCGCCATTTGTTTCATTGTTGACACGAAATTAGTTTGACATTTGAAAATTGAATATCACATTTTGACATATGAAAGCGAACTGTTACTGGGGATGTCAAATTAAATCAGTCTTAATTACAGACGAGATTAGACGGTGCGAGCCTTTGTGAAACCGGGTATGATTAATTATAGATTTCTCTTCTCTCACTCATTATGGTTATGTGAAGCATTGTTGAGAGTACATAACATGTACCTGGGAGTCACACTGGATAACACAAGTTAGGGTCTATTCGAACGGTAAAGCTGACTGTCCGATAATTATCTGTTTCACGGGAAAGAATGTATAGTGACAGAACATTTTTTTTGGGACCGTTCACATGAGCCTATGTAAATCCTGTAGTCTGACAGCTAGTATGAATGCTAAATAAATCGAGCGCATATCTTCAAAACAATTCTGATAATAATAATTTATCATTAACATTAAAATAAATGTTATAATTGTACGCAATAAAATAAAGAAACATTAATAGCTTAGTTGTTAGACGGGCCACCCTCGTAGTGAAAAGGTTCCGAGTTCCCTACCCTGGCCATAGAACTAGACGTGACCTAACTCCTAAAACAGGCATTTCGTTTAGTATTAAATAAGGCTTCTAGTAAATGTGTAATATTGTGTGTAATTAAAAAAATACGTCAATTTTTTTATAAAGCGTCATTTCTCTTTAAATTCTTAAATAACTTCTACACGAATAGATCCTTAATTGACATATTACCAAAATGCTAATTGTAGGCAAGGCTACCAAATCTAAACATTAGCACAAGGTATTAGCAAACGGATTCGAATATACTTCCGCGATAGAAACAGCTGATTCGTCATCGCTGAAAGAAACATAGGTACATACCTAACAAAGCGCGCGCTTGAATGGGCGGCACGGTGCGCGTGCGCATCGCGTAAATCCATTGACACATCTCTTTATGAATGACGCTTTTTATGCAACACATTTGATTTTTATAACGGCACACTGCAATCGCGGATCCACCAATCACAGTTTATTACGCACTCACTTCCAAATTTGAAATTCAAAATTTTGAATTACGAACACGATAAAAACTGCAATAGCTGATACACTACACAAATCGTGCACAATAAAAAAAAAGTTTAAAAATTCACAGCTTTCAAACACAGTACAGTCGCGTTCACAGGTGATTTCGCGTTTTTATTTATTTATTTTTTATATAGTAATGGTAACATGCGTTCGCTCGTGCGACCACCGCATTGACTGAGTAACGGCGTGCCTGTCCGTCCGTGCGTCTCGCTCCATAGTTGCGTAACGTTAACGGGGCATAGAGTAAGTACATTTTTGTATACAGAGCGGTTGTATAGTAAATAATAAACAGTGAGGTTCGCCATTAATGTTCCGAAGTCGATTTTTGGGCAATTTCTTTGATGAGCGTAATAAAAAGATAAGCTAATGGCACCAGTAATTTTACTTTAATGTTCGGTTGGGGGAGAGGTGAAGAAATAAGGTTGTTAGTCGTTTACAAAATAAAAAGGTAAGTGTTGATAAATTTATATTCTATTTCTTTCTAGAATGGTGACGGCTTTCATTGTGCTTTACTTAGTTACTAGAGAAGACAACGTCATGCTTAAAGGGTCACGCCCTGATTGCTGTTAAGAAAGTTAACTTAGACGTTTTTTATTCAACTTTGAAATAAATATAATTATTTCCTAAGCTGTCATAACTCATCGTTAGTATGCAATGCACAGTGGTAAGCTACTTGCCACTGTAACCACACCAAGCAAGTTATCGAAAACCATCAAAATACAATTTTTATGTAATATTTACAAATGCGCGGTCAATACCAGTTCAATCGGACACTATCGATATGCCAAAGATTTATACGATTATTCGTTATCGTATCTGATTCCAATTTACAGCACCGAATCCCATTAAAATTGTGTGCAGTTCATTTTTTTATCTGTCTGTCTGACTGTAGCAAATAAATGTATTTTTTTTTACTTTTATTGCATTCTGCCATTGTATAATTAAACAATTACCTATTTATACAGTAAAACCTGAGGACATTGAACTTGGATTTTTTTTCTTTAATTTAATTTGTTTGGTCTTTGACAGCAGTCCAGAAGTCTGCGCTCGCGGAATGCCAGCGAGCAATGGAGCGCAGTATCCTCGGAGTCAAGATTACTGTCCGAATCCGGAATACTGTACTGCGCTCCAAGACACAAATTAGTGACGTAGGTCAAAAAGCTGCCAAGCTAAAATGGAACTGGGCTGGACACATCTGCCGCATGTCAGAACAACAATGGGCCAAAATAACTACCGAGTGGATTCCCAGCAATACAAGAAGCCATCGCGGCAGGCCCAAAAGGAGATGGCGGGATGAACTAGACTCCCATCAAAAGGAGTGGCCTATTTTGGCTCAAAATAGAGATGAATGGAGGGAGGTCTTTGCCCAGCAGTGGGACGTTATAGACTCATAATAATATAAATAAAAATTTGTTTAAGTTTGTGACCTTCTAGAATATCTGCATTCGTTTTATTATAAATTATTGTTGTTTTTTTTTTCAGTTATAGTTCAACAATAAAATCTGAAATAAAAAAATAAAGCTTCAAGAAGATCAACAAAAAAAAACATCTGCCAATCGATGATAAACAAACATATTTTTTTTATTGGCATTCTTGAGATCAGTGTGTTTTTACAACATTCGAAAATAATCTTTGTTTGAAAAAACATTACCGGGCGCGCCCACGTGGAGTCTAGCGGCCACATCTACACAATAGTGCATTAAATCACTTGTTTTACAGCTTCTAACTGCGGATAAGTGAAAGAGAAAATTTTAATCTGTGGCTTTGGCACGTGGGTGTTTAGCGTTTGAAGGCAGATGAGTGAATAATTACAATATACGGGTATAAATAATTCATTTTATTGGTTGTATCAATTTAATTACACGGTGTCGTGTGTTGCTTGTCACAAATGTTTTAATAATAATTATAGAGTTTGTGTAATGCGTATTTTAAACCAACACGACTAAAGATATATCAGCGTTTTTGTTATACCTAATAATTACTATGCAATCCTAACACTTGAACCCCGAAAGTGTATGTTATTTATTTATTTAATAAGATATGTATAGTATAGCATACTTCAAATAGTACAATATACGATATATATATACATATATATATTTATGATTTAATATAGGTCTCATAACTTTATTTATTACGCTGTTACATTAAAGTTATTTGTGAATCATTTTACACGATATATTGTAGATGAAAAATCTACCAACTTACTATTAAGACAATTATTCGAATGAGTTTACAAAAAACCTCATTATGACAATTAAGTTGCGATTATTTCTGTTAGTAGAGACCATCAGTCTTACTAACAGCAGCTACAGGTTTGTTAGCAGGAATCAGACTAGCAAAAGAATAAAGCCAAACTGCCTTGATAGCACACGAGCTTTCAGCGAGATATGTTAATTACGTCTCTCTCTTTCATTTTAAGTCAGAGAGCGACTCGGTGCGACGATATCTGTAACGTAAGTTTTGTCTTGGCGCTTGTGCTAGTCGGGAAGGAATGGTTCCGCTTATATCGAAGGCCGCACCTTGACATTGGGGTCACGGTACTAACGGCGGTCGGTCGCTTAGTGCGGCCCCCTAGCCCTAATACGTGATTGTTTAACTAAAGCTACGACTAATTACACAAATACAATTACCAACAGACTCCTACTATTATCACTAAGTTATAAATAAATTGTTAAAAAAAATCTATTGCTTTTTTATGTATAATTTGAGACCTAACAGATTGGCTTGCGTAAAGCATAAGCGTACATCCCTGAGCTTGTTTTTTTTTTATTTTAAGAGCAATTCAAATATACTCAATGTATTTTTTTCTGTCACAATGACTGTACAAGTGGGCCCACTGTGGGGGAGCGCACACAACGCTAATGTACTATCAAGTACGTGATGTTATTGTAACTTGTTATCTTGTGACTTCCTTGTTTAAAAAAATAGTATAGTCAAAATATAATGTTTCTTACGCACTTAAAGTGTTTTTTATGTACTTATGTATTCAGTCACAAGTTTGATCGATCAAATAGGTGACGGATGAGTATTAATAAATTAAACAAACCCATATACTTACACATATAATCATAATTCGTGCGTCATAGCGTGTTGATTACAAAAGAAAATTTACCTGAAACAAAAAATAACACAATAAATAAAATGTTAACATTTTTGATACTGATGGTACTTAATTGACATTTTAGGTCAATAGGCCAAAGATAATTATTTTTATATTTTTTTTTTTTACGAAATGAGCGAAATGATGATATTTAATTGAATAAGATGAGGAATGGCTTCACCTGCGACTAGCGCGAGTATTTCGCCAATGTCAAGTAATTAATAGCAAGGACAAATTCAATAAATACGCATTATAAATAAAAATTGGTGATGACTGTGATAAAGATGGCGGATGAATCCCTTTATATTTATAAAAGTGTATGTTTTAGATGATGTCAGGCGGTACTGTTAACTACAAAAAGGTTTTGAGAAGCACGAGTAAATATGATGCTTCGCCAGTCAAGGGGTCTTTCACATCGCGGAATAGTGTCAAGAGCGATCGATGGTACCCACCGATATCGAAAGCTGTAGGTAAGTACTGAGAGGTTTGTAGAAAAAATACGTTACGGTTTTATTATGTTAATACATACATTATTATTTAAAGCCTACTCTAATTTTTATAGTAATATTTTAGATAATTAAATGATACATAACATAATTATTTGTTTATGCAAGTAGAGAGTCATGCAAAAAAATAATAATAAGTAGACCTTTTAACAGCTCACTATTGAAAAAGGACCTCCCCTCAAAGTCCCGTTACTTTTTTTTGTTTGAAGATTCATAAGTACTGTAATTATATACATAAATTTAAAAAAAACTGTAAATAGTTAATATATTTGTTGTTCAAAAGAGGATTTTTTATATAATCCTACAACAAGAATTATTAGAGAAAAACGTATAGGTACATGAGGCACGTCGATTGAGTGCATCAAAGTGAATCCATTTTACCTAGTTTCAACGAAACATACTAAATAAATAAAAAAAATAAGTGCCCCAAAATCGGCGCTTGGCAAGTGGTCTATAACTCGACCCGTGGCTGCGGGCGCACAAATAAACAAAGCGCTCGGCTGGGCTTTCACACCGTCGAACGGTGTCAAGTGCGATCGATGGAGCCACTAGCGATGACGGTGACGATGGTCGCAGGTTTTCAAAGGTGATGGGTGAAATGGGAAAGGAGAACAAAGCTTTAAATTAGTAGTAACCGGACCAATTAAGAAATAATGATAAGTATTTGAACAATTATTAATATGTTATTATGACTGTGTGTGTAATTTTACAATTAAAAAAAAAATACAATTTAGATAACTAAACTGTCAATTAGTTTAAATGAAAATTTATATTAAAATAACGGATAAAACTTTACCACTTCTCTCCACGGTTATACTTATTGAAAATTATATTTTTGGGGACTGAATCCCTCTCGTATGAAGGGAGGTCCGTGCCCAGTACTGGTGAGTTACCAGGGCAAAGGATTCCCACACATTTTTCATAGTCAATCTCCACATTCCTAGCACCGTGGGCGCGAGCTGATCGTACAACAACCAAGGCGTGTTCTTCACCGAGCTACAACCTACTTTTACTTTCCCATCGATCATCTACTTACCTATGGCACTGTCATGTTAATATTTCGACAGTGACAATTATTCACGGTCGCTGTTAGTTAACAGTAGTTTAATTTGTATTCGAAGACATCATTATACCGGTTTGCTCAAGTGGAAGCCTCAATAGCGCAGTTGTTAGAGGAGCCACACTCGCAACCGAGAGGATAAGGCACGATCCCACATTAAATATCACCAGACAACACATACTCATCGAAAGATCCCAATCTAGGCAAACATGTCCTATCCCAGTTACACCTAGACTAGGGCAAATCCTGAAAAGGCCATTTAATTTGTCGCTGACGGATATCGAAACTGCAACCACCAGTTTAGTAAACCAAGCTCAAAACGCTAGAGCAAACCGTCGTCGTCATTTTCATTGGCTTTCAGATAAGAACCTACTCCTGAAAAAGGATTTAATTACTCTTAAGGGTTAGTAGCAGTAGTAGCCGAGTGGTCGAACGCACGCCTTGCAATCAAAGTGTGCAGGTGCAAACAGGTCGTGCAGGTCGCACCTCCGGGATTTATGTGCGAATCTCATTTTCATCCGAGATTATCACTTGCTATGAAACGGTGAAGGAAAAAATCGTGAGGAAACCTGCACATCTGAGGGAACTTGACTAGTTTTCTATAGATGTGTCCAGTCTGCCAACCCGCACTGGGCTAGCGTGGTAGACTATGACCTGAACCCTGAGCCTGAAGTAAGGGTTTATACAAGGTCTGTTAATATAATAACTTTCTTTGGCAAACCACACTATATCAATTCCATCTTGAGAATAGTCAGGAGTTCATAATGAAGTGAAGTCTCTTCGTGTCATCTTACTTCCTATTCTAAAAAGGATAAGCTTAATCATAGCCACATCGAGTTCTTGTCACAAAACCCATGGTGATCTAAATTGCATGGAGAAAAAAAAACATAAATCAAGATTATGTAGAGACAGGCGTGGCGGCTCGAAAGCGTGGCCAATCCGCCATGCTGCGAGCAATTTGGGACTTACAACCAATTGTAAGGTGATACAATCCGAATACAATGACAGTAATGTTGGTATAAATATTTGAACACTTCAACAAAAGGCAGTTGCTACAAATTTGAACTTTGAGTTAATTGTTTTCAGTGTTAATTTTTAAGTACAAATTATCATAATTAAGTACATATAGGTAGATTACACCGCAAATATTCAACGGCTATTTTGGTATTAGTAAAAATATAGAGCATAAAAATATAGAGTAAAAATATTAGCATTAATATAGAGGGGTTCACCCCTCTATATTATTTTAACTATACAGGAGAGCATGCATGCATGCATGTTTAGACCGTTATCTGGAGGGATGGAGAGATCTGACAGGAGATAGAGATGTGTGAAGGAGAATGGGGGAGACCTTTGCCCAGCAGTGGGACAATATAGGTTAAAAACAGGAGAGCATATTCATTCGACGCAGAAAAAATAGCTGATTCCAAATATGTATATAAAAGTCAATTTCGGCCAAAAGTGTCGCTTAAGACAAATAGCCTTACACCTCTCAATATAATAATTCTCGCCAGTGCAAACCCACATTGTACATTACCGTAGGAAATAATAGACGCACCGATATCTTTTTAGGGTTTTTTAGGGGTTTTTTTGACAATACAAAGTTTGTACTATGGGTACCAGACAATGGACTGGGAGAGATCGCAGACCATTTTCGAAATTTGACAGCGACGCGAATCAAACCCGCAATCACGTGGTGCATTGATTCGAGCGACCTCAGACCAATACACCAAGTCGACACGTATTTAGTTTATCATGGAGATGCAGTTATAATAAAGATTTAGAAACACTTTCAAATATCAGACGAGCGTTGCGTGGGAGGGTTCCCATTCAAAGATTTGTTTGTATCAGGTTTGTCGAAGTCACCCACACCTGAAGTTTTAAAGGTTACTATTACGCACTTCGCCCACTGGGGCTAGCCATTTACCTATAAATATAAAATACTTTGATTTCTGGGCCTATGGATGCCTATGGTTTGTTATGACTTTGAGGCTCACCTCAAAGTCATAACAAACTAGTTAGAACAAAAATTCAAGGTCCTATTGCGTAGAAACTACAGTTGAATTGAGTCCGCTTTTTTGAGCATCTACATATCAGCTACTTTATAAGGAGCATAGTACTTTGGATTTCTGCGTCACCCAGCGTAATAACAATATTAATAAAAAATAAATCACGAACTCCCAACGTAGTCTATAACTTGTATTTACTATCGGAATAACAAGCTGTATGGCGCCATTATTTCGAAAAATCCAAACAAGCTCGTGCGTATTGATAACGGTATAAAAGCCGCCCACACGACTAGCCAAATGAATGAAGACGCAGCGGATGCTACAATTGAAATACGATCGTATTTTAAGATGATAAACATTCGAGTATATTTCGAGTCATCATCATCAGCCGGTGTCAGTCCACTGCTGGACGTAGGCCTCTCCCAAGATGCGCCACCGAGCCCGGTCTTCGGCTCTTCTTTTCCAGTTACTGCCCACCGCTTTGCGTATGTCGTCGCTCCACCTGGTCACAGGACGTCCTACACTACGTTTGCCGATTCGCGGTCTCTACTCTAGGACGAGGTCGGGTCGACGACGATTTCGAGTAGTGACGTGAATATGAATTAAAGTACATTAAACTCGATCAACGAACGGAAGCGGGCGATAATTCGTCGTATCTTTTATTTTACAATGGCAATAATTATTAGTCATTTGTGTTTTGGGACCGACAATACTGAAAATACTCATGATAATCCTATAAAGAGGATTTGTAACAACGAACAGCGTGAGATTGTTTTATTTCTGACTGTTTAAAAAGAATAAGTCAGTATGATTTCGTTTTTAAAATCTAATACAAGTATCTGTCTAAACAGTCGTAACTATGATACGCCATTTCGATAGTAGTGAACAGTTTCTATATCAAAGACAAGATATTAAAATGTAAAGGCTGTGAGAATTTTTCTTTCGAGTCTATACTCGAAGTCGAAAGTAATTCGTTTTAAGTCCGCAAAGCGAACAAATAGTACACCTCGCCGTTATCTAAATAAAAATCATTCATTCAAACACGGCCTTTCGTAATCACTGCGCATAATGATTGGTTAGGGCACGTAGGCGTCGCACTGATTATACCTATTTAAATTTTATGGTAAAATTATCGCCACTGACCGACTGGACGACGGTTATGGGATCACATTACCATGCGGCAGTTAATTTTAAAATTAATATTATGGATTTATCTAAGCAGCTATCTAGAGAAGAATTGGTAGTTTGTAAGGTAGAATGTACTTTGATGTACCTAGTCAAACTAATTCATGAATCTACGAGACAGTTCACAATTTTAAGAGTGAATTAAATCTCAAAATTTTCAAGACCTACATCTGTTACTATAAGTTTTATGTATGTAACTAGTATGCATTTGTCTGTAGTTGTATTCGATATTGTTTGTATGTTATATATTATTTATATGCTTATACATTATATACGAAAGAAAAAAACGATACCATAAAACATTGAAGCAATAAAATAACTTTGAAAATATGTTTAATGGTAAATCTTTTGATTTTTCTGCCCACAAAACCACATTTAACAAAAATAGCGCAATCAATAACAACCACAAAAAACCACGCGACTCGGTAACCCACAAATTACCACCCCATCCGGCAGTCCCAGGTAGGTACCACATCATTCTTCCTGACAGTTATTTCTGTCAGAACGTCAATAAACCTTTCAACGCAAGATTTCCGAAGGCCTATGCAGATATCAGCGTTATTCTTCTGCCTTCCCGCAAACAAACGAAGCACCGCCGAACGGAAGCTGATACCTCATCGGTCTGAACAAGCTTTTAGAGGAAAAATAATATTTTTCCGAACAATGGTATAGGCCCTTCAGCAACTCAAGGGGGGAGAATAAAAGCCGTTCTTGGGAGCTATGACGTGGATTGTAACTGATATCTTATCTCTGCTGCTCCATTTGAAATTGTTTGCTGTAAGTATTGAAAAAACGCCAAGTTAGCGGCCGTTTTGCTTCGAAACAGGAGATAATTTAATATTGACGATGATTTTTTCAACGTAAACAGTACAAATTGATAGAAATAGAATACTCCGATGCCTGTTCAATGAGTTGGGTTCCAAAAATAAGAAATCCTTTTTGGTAAAACCAACGATTAGATTATTAAGGAACGAGTAACGAGACATAACAGATAGTTAGATCGTTACTTACAAAACATTTTTTATAGGAACCGTTTGACTAACTGTCGTAACTTACACTATATACGCGATAGCTTAAACTTAAAGAAGTAGATAAGTATATTTTATCTTATAGAGAACTTACGATTTTAAAATTTCCCTTATACCTTTACTAGCACTAAAAATAACCTTTCAAAATGGTAACGGCCTCCTGGTGGAAGTGAGTATCTTGGTTCATTTGCAATTCAAGGAAACCGTACAGTACCTTTTTAACCTATAAACGCTATAGAAAAAGTTAGTGTTACATTTAAAATCTTTGATCATCATCATCTAAACCTTTTTTTGTCATGTGTTCATAATCGCACTCGTATCAAACAAAAAATAAATTATTTTAATTGGTACTTGTAAATTGTAAGCAAAGCGAGTAAAAGTTTTATTTAAACCTAATAACATACCAAAGCGAAAGAGGTATGTCGGGATCGTAGCATGTGGCAAACGGTAGTCTCTGCCTACCCCCATGGGATACAGGCGTGAGTATATGTAATATGTATGTATGTATCATACAAAGTCAGAAACGCAGCGCGCGCGTTATTACGAAACACATCAATAATAGTATCATTATTTCGTATTAATTGTTTGATCAGAAATATATATTGAAAGTATCGAAATAGAGGGTGTATTAAAGGGTGATTCTGCCTTCTAGGAAAGTCTGAAGTAAACAATAAAATAAATACCAATTTCGTAACGAGAAGAACTTGGCAGGCTCCCCCGGGGCGCGCGGCGGTGCCCACTGGTCCCGACCAATCAAACACTTTGTTTGAAACTCGTTTGTTATTTATTGTTTTGGTAACTGTTACACACTCTAATATGTTATGTTGTGTGGTATAACATTGTTAGTTTGATTAGAAATTACGCAAAATGACGTTACTTGTTTTTACAACGATCGGCTGGGGAGTTACTACCATTTTTATTGTTGTATAATTTCGATATAACTTTGAATATACGAGTATGACACTTTTTATATTTACTAAAAAGTGTCAAAAAGTATTAATATTATTTTTATCGTTTTGATAGATTTTGTCCTAAAAACACTTTAAAACGTGTCTTTTAATATTTTAGAAGATTTTTTTTCGTTCTATTAATGTAGCCCATTAAATTGCACCGTGTAGTCACCGCAGATAGTATATCACATATATCACGTATATCACTCACGCATATTTATCAATTTGGGTATCTACTAGTATGTGTCAGTTAAAACTTAATGCTAACCATCTAAAGCACATTTTATTAAGCACATTCAATTAATAAATAGGACCTTAGAATACCTAAGTAGATAAGTATACAAAGGGTTTATAAATTGATAAATCTGAATTCAAAACGGCGTCTTTCTCGAACCGCTTTATAATACGCTTAAGCGGGGAATCGAACCCTCGACCAATCGATCCGCAAATCCTATAAAATACGACCCACTCACCTGATTGGCTCGCCTGAGAGACGGCGAAGCGTGCCCCAAACTGCTAATATCTTCGGCACTAACTCTTATTTCGTTATTTATTTTGCTTGAAGACTGCGTGTTTGTTGGAGAATTGGTTTTATTGTGTTTCGCGGGTTCAGGAGGATTTTTGGGCGGTACTCATAAATGATAGATGACGTGCGTTAATATTTCGTTATATTAACGCTACTTACGTTAGGAGTTAGTTTCAGTGATATAGAGGTATTTATGTTAGTAACCTGAATTAATTACTCGCAAGTGTGTTTGAAGGGAGGGTTACTCGCCAAATTAGTGCGCGATGTTTGCCGTATTGAATTTTGACATTAACATCAATAACAAAACAAATAATACTTGCCAATATAGATGGAGTCATCCACCATCTTCATTACCCATTATTAGCTCAGTTGTCATTTTGGAGATTGGCATTATAAACAATATGTTAAACCACTTATAAAGTTACAATTCAGTTCTAAACTCAAATACGACCAGGAGGCCAGGAGGCCGCCAGGTGACAAGCAACACCTGTGAAAACGATGCCGGCGACATGCGGCCGAACAGATGGAAAACTTTTCATGCAAATAATCGGAAAGAAAATGTTTGCGAATTGAAATATCTTGCTCATAAGTACGTTGGGGCCGTAAAAAGGACGGTAATACGTTTAATTTAGTGTTGTTTAATTTGGTACTAACAGAATCGATACCAGTACAGCCGCAGATGCGTTGCTCTTGTAGGTATTTAGACTAGCTTTCATAAATGTTTCATGTTCCATCGATATATTCCATGCCTTTACATTCCGAGATAATGAGATTGTTTTCGTATCTATAATAAGCTCGAGATTTCTTTCCGGAATAAATTATGGGAGTTTTAAAAATGAGGGGCTCGAGAGAGCGCTATCGATAATTGGAAGTTAGGAGAAAAATGTTTAAGTGCATTTTGTAAATGCGAATTGTACAACGAATTTTGTCAAATTTGTTAAGGGTCATAAAACCTTAACTGTATTTACTAACAAGTTCTTTATTCGAGTATTATAATACATAATTTAAAATAGTAATATAACCAAAGATAACGTTACAGTTTCATTTAGCATGGACTAAAGATACTTTCGACGAAGCTTAGCAAAAAACTTTTTTAAACTATAGATTAAACTGACTCATTTCAGCCGAAGCAGGACCCGCTGAAATATTTCTTACTTTCAGGAAGGATGCAAATGTAAACTTCCTGAAGGCGGAACCAGCAGCGGTCCTGCCTTATTAAAACTTGCTGAAACTCCCACTAATTGTGCCGTCTTCTGTGTGTCTTTATTATAACTATGGTAACTACTTTAATATTCTTGGCGACCCTTTAATTAAAAGCTATTTCATTATCGGTTTTTGTTTTGTTCTTCTTTGATGGATAGTTTAAGTTTCTGAAGTTAAAATTAAAACAAGTAATCGTAAAGGAGACGATATAAGCATGGAAAATAATAAAATGTCTCTAAATATGAGTAATAATTTTAGCGGCATCATATGTCCAATTTGGTCTTCTCACTAAATTCTATTGTCCTATGACATTTTAAAATCCTAATCATCTAACGGGTAGTGCTTGCAAATAGAAATGCCTCAGCTTGGCATATGCCATAACCTCACAAATGCCTGACTGACGGGATGACGCCGGAACCTCGAAAAACTACTCACAAAACATCATTAAGGAATAAGAACTATTGCGGTACATATGACATACTTTCAGTAAGTAATGCAAAGAATAAGGCTCATACAAAGTTTAATGTACTTATATTATCAATTGAAACATCCATATCAACCTCTAAACCTGGCTCCAAGCAACGAACCAATGCGGACAGGAAGGGTCGTTTCCTGACGGAAAACACTCTAATGAGGGTAACACCTTCGGAATACACTCATCATATACAGACCATACTCATTGAATATTATTGTTAAAAATACCCAAAATATTGATCTACAGCAAAAATTAATGGAGAACTCCTTTTGAAGCGGTTTTGTTGCGAATTTCAAAGGATGTTCGATTTTCTTATAATAGCTGACAATAACATATATGACGGGAGTAGGAACGTCTTTAGTGTTTTTAAAGAGTGTGTCGTCAGCGGTGCTAATGATGACTCATGTTTGGGTATTTGAAAGGCAATATCACAAATATCTGAAATATCACAATAAGCGTATTTAACGTATCAACAGGAGCGTAACGACGCGACGCCCCAAGGAGGTCCGTACTGCACGACAGCTTGAGCGCGAATGACCTAGCGCTTTTTTTTTTTAATGGACTACGCTGTTGGTCGTGAGTTGGCCTTTACAGCTTCACCGGAGGAGATGCCCTAGCGCCCACAGTGCGGCCGTATTTATAAGGCTCGGCGCACGTGCACGTGTTCTTAAGTTTTTAGGTTGTGTTGGAATTACCATAACGAAAATAACGGCATGCTGTTTAACGTTAATTTCACATCTTAACAAACTTAATTATTCTTGTTTTTATAAACAGACCAATTGTTGTATTTACGCCGACATATATAAGGCATATTATTATAATGGCCTGCCCAGATAGGCGTAAAGGCGCACAGAAATATTATTTGTCTATAAACTCAAAAGTATAGACGAACAAATTTATTGTTGTTACAATCCTGGGTGGTTATCAGGATTTGTACGAAATAATTTTGCGTGAACCTAGTTCTAAATTAAATCAGAGTGTGATTTTGTAAATCTATTGCGAAACCTTAACCGAATTACCTTCTGTCAAAATGTATCGAAGAGTTGTGTTTTCAAACGTAAAATTGTAACGATTTATTATATCAAAGAGGAAACTTTTCCTAACAGTTAACATGTTCACACGATCGCAATTAAAGTTAAATAATCGTCTGATATATGTCAATGCTTTTAAATTTTAACTGTCATATCATACCAAATTATCATCCCCATTCACTACCCCCCTTCCTTTATGTATAATAACAATGTATCATTACGCCATTTCCGCGTGCCGCTCAAAGCGCCCGCTAAAAGCCTTCAGTATTCAGCCAACACGGTTTCAGAGGTGAGAGATAAGGTAATGCGTTTTATTGTTTGTGTGTTACGTGTGAGAACTGTCTGGGATGTTTGTGAAAAAGAGTATAAGGACAAATCTGTGGTTATAAAAATGGCTTGGGATAGAAGTTCGAACGCAGACAACTTTTTTCACTGCTACGGGTGGTAAAGGGTTCCCGTATGTGGAAAATTTAGGAACGGGGCCCCCAGTTTATTTTATGGTAGCCATAGTATATACATTGCTTATTTTGAGATCATACGATAATTACTTACATGTTGTTTTGTTTTACTACTGTATGATTGTTAATTAAGAAAAAACACACAAAAATTTAAATCCTGATTGGAAAAGAGCAACCATGGAGTTTCTTGCCCATTCTTCGCTTCGGTGGTAGAGATACTATTACTGTTTTTGTTATTGACGATTAATAAGTGCTTGTATTGGGTTACAATAAAAAATTCTGATTCTACTGCAGTTGGTGGTTTAGTGAGTGTAGTTACAGTTTGGCAATAACACATTTATATTCAACATCAGTAAAGAGATATTTCAATGATAGTGTATGTGTTAAAGGTGAATACTTTTAGGGCCGAGTAGTTTAATTAAATTGTATTGATAACTATTAGTATTTCAACAATAAACAAATACGTACTTCAATATTTATATGATACGATCTGTCTAATTTTGACAAACAAACAACAAAAACGCTGACATTATGAATAATTAAATTAAGTTTGTCATTCTTAATTCAACAAGAATCAGAAACAGGGTAAACCAAATAAACGAAATGATCACACTTCGTGCACCATGGTCATATTACCCAGGTGATATATGTGTATAACCGAGTGAAAGTAGGTATCACCGTGACATTTTTGTCTTGTTTGTTCACCCAAGTGGAATAATGCATGGCTTCACATTGCCTCAAGGTAATTTGTTTGTACAATTACTTTCATAAATTACGATAAGTACACTCTATCTATATTTAACTAAAAGGGAATACGTGTAGCCAGCGTAAGGCAATGTCGCGTCACGAACGAGTGACGCGTAACGCCGCGGGTAATGACGCGGCGTAACATTCGCGTAACATGTCGCAGTAACGAAACTTTATAAAAATTATAAAATTACCGTAGAATGCTACAAAACGCTGCAACCTCCGTTGGTTTTTACATAACGATACATCCCTTTAACAATATAATTACAAACACATTTTTTTTAAATACTTCGTACACCTGTTTGTAAATCAATAATAACATCTAAAATAAGTTCTTGTTCCCGCCTCTCCATACATTTATGTAAAGGGGCAAGCGACTCCGAGACCTGTTCAAACGCCGGGTTCACTTTATCAACCTGAATTGACCCCAAGTTCCTGATAGGATACATTTACTTTACCGAGAGAGTAAAGCCCTTTGCCTATACGATAACGAACTGAATTAACTCATACTAATATCTCATTCTCCAACGAAAGGTCATTGAAGATATCATCATACTAAGGTCTATTTTCAAATAGTTTGTCATAGGTTCAACTATTTGAAGGAATGTAATGTTATGGGCTCATAAATACAGTATATACAGTTTATGTGACGAGTCTGCATTTAGAATGCGGAATAATTAAACCATATTTCGAAAATGTCTTAGTTACCATCTATAATTAGTATTTATTCGTTTAGACGGCTACTATTTGTTTTCGTTCGAAATCGAACGGTTTTTCTAACGTATTGCTATTATTTATTCGACGCAAGCTATCGTTTTATTACTTTGTCTATTTTTATACAAACAAAACCTGGATATGATGGACCTATATTCATGGGAAGTTATTAACAATGACCTAACTTACCGATTTTCTTTCTTCAAAATCAGCTTTGTATCGCCCCATTGTAAATGGAGAACATTTTAGACCTAGTTTTAGTTGGTTAAAAGAAACTATGCATTTTATTTAAAAAAAAGATAGCCAAAATTTGTGTGACAATATGCTATGCTTTTGTCGCAGTAAGGCATATATTGACAGGGAACATTACTGTATTATGTACTTTAGTATAAAGCATTAAACTAATAAACATTAAATTAAATCTTAAAATCATTGTCGTCTCGTTATGCGACCATTATTTGTCACTTTGAACTCACTCATAAATATGAATACCTATAGTAGACCCCCGTATCTAACCTACATTAAACACACGAACCAGTCATGCACCGCCACTAACTCCGATAGTTTGCAATATGGCACCGCCAGATGGCCCCAGAGCCGACCAAAAGCCTGGCTCTTTGGAAACAATTTTAAAGATTTAAAGCTCAATATTTGGCGAAATATTCGATGTATTTAGTTACTCCTTGTTCGAAAAAATGCTACTAGTGTGTTTAGGATTTAACGTCGATCGCGGGGTAGAAGAGGTAGTTATGATTTAGTTTCATGTAGTGCTCCCAGTTACACAGTATTGTTGTGTCTATTGTTTGACTATGGCAGAGACAACAGCATTATACAATGGGCGCAAGCTTAGTTTACCATTTAATCAATTATGAGACCTCATTCACATGGCAAAGCATATCGAAATTAAGGTCGATAATTAGGCAATAAAGTAGTAACTATATAAACTGGACTTGCCGTTTACAAAATATTCCTCTGCCAGTTCTCTCTGGTTTCTAATGCGTGACGTGTGGGTACGTTCATAGAAATAGTTTTCGTTGAACGCAACTATAGAAAATAAAAGTTAACTCCATTTTATATACTCCAACAGCAAGACACAGATGTAGATTCAAACGTTAAAGATCTAGATAAAAACTTAGCGCTGTACAAACAAGTGGGTCCAAGTTTAAATTGCACATACATTAGATTTGATCAGACAACCTGCATTCGGTGACCCCTGAGACCAAAGTTCCAACCTTGTCTTAATGTTTTGCTGGTAATAGAGTAAGCGAGAGAGACACAGCAAATGTCTAAACATACTCAGAACCAGGTTTTGCTTTTGTAACACTAATATCCTTTCGGATAAGGTTCATAATCGCAACTTAGCTGTACTTAACAAAATTATAATGATGTTACGTTTAAACCGGTTCACTCATTGTCAAATTACCAGTGTTGGAGCTTACCTGAAACAAAAATAAAAGGAATATTAGCACTAATATAAACAAATTACTAAGCACATAAAACATCAAGAAAGCAGTTGATTTGATCAATAACAACCAAGGTAACATAGGTATATAGCGAGGATACAAAGTGATCGTTAACTTAGCGTGTTATCCTATGTCAAAGTATGTCCCGCTCCATACACGTGTAATACGAATTTGGGCAGTTAGTGAACTAGTTAAAGATAACTTCCGCCAAAGGAAAAACTCCGAGAGGAATCTTCTAATCATTTATTCCTACAGAGTTCCGCTTGTAATACTTATTACTTTTAAATCTTTCCTTTGATTTTTCTGACAACTATTGTTTACTTTGTTAGAGGCTTAGTACGAAAACGTTCGTGCCTTCTTACACATCAGTACTTATAATGATTTAGAAGTTCATTAGTATTTACTAAAAAATATTAGATGAAAGTCATCTTTATGAGAAATTTCACAGTTTTAAAATCATTATAATAAAATATTAAACAACGATGTTATTGAAGTCCTAAACTAAATAACATTTCTACAGAAAAACAGATTTCCGAACGAATCGCTCCTCGTTTTGGCGGCAAGTGATTGATTAAAACGAATCCAAGATGGCGGCGGCGGGCGCGCACGAAGTTATTGACAGGCGCCGTTGTCAAAACTAATTCCTTGTTTGTCCGTTATTTTTGTCGGGAAATATATTGGTTATTTTATTTCCAATGGCGTTTATTAATATTTGATCTTGTTGGTATTGACTGGTTGGATTAATTTAATGTTCGTCTGAGGATTCGCTATAAATCTTTATAAATAGCTTGTGAACATATAATAATTCGTTGGAATAAGTATAAATCTCTCTCTATATTATAAGTATCTTCGTACGTAATATCTTGTCTTTGATTAAAGTTTTTTATAGCAATCGTACCACGTAGCGAAAACCAATTTAAGAAATTAGTTTATCAGTTATAAATATTTTAATGTTTCGGTTTTTGAATTTATGCTAAGACCTAAGATTTTAGGATCCTGGAACCAGCACACGACTTCAAACTTTTTATTCTAGGTGTGTTACAGTACTGCCTCGTAGATGGCGCCACGGAGCGTCATTAGTGGGTCGCACTTCCGATTCCGCGCCCGCTTCCGGCCCGCAGCCGCGCGGACTTCATTGTGGGATGCCAGCCACCATTGTTGGCCCTTGTTTTTAGAATTTGATGTTTAAATTATATTGTATTGTTTTGTTTAGATTTCGCAAAAAATGTTTGCAATTTAATTATTAAGCAAGTATGTTCTTTGAAAATAACATAAACTCAACATGTAAACCTCATTTAGTAACCCTTTCGACACTTAACACACACCCTTTCGACACTTAACGTAATACGTAAACCAGTACTGATTACGATTCCACTCATTACCAATTATTTTACTTCAAATAAAACGTGAACCTATATTATATGGATAGACTTACAAGATATTTGTAGGAATGTAAGAAATAAAATTTGTAGGAATGTAGGAGCATAAGAAAGGAACACACATTAAAATAAATCAACGTGTCTATGCGAACGACCTCGATGAACACATTCAAGTTATCAACACATGCTAGATTATTCAGGCATCATTATCATGTAATCTCCATAAACGTACGCTTACTCTAAATTATATTAAAAAACTATAATAGAAATGTTATTAAGTTTTAATAATATAATTGATCGGTCAGGCCTTTCGACGCGTGTCCGTAGAATCGTTTATATACTGATGGCAAGCTCTCAAAGGCATCTTCAGTGAGTTCAGGCAACTCACTGGTGGGTCCACAGTTTGGTGCAACTAGGAAATATGATGAAGATCACGGGAAGCTTGTGGCTTCTCTGCCTCTTGGCTTTAGGGATCAGCGCGCGTCCTGAGAGCAGTGGTGAGTTACATTCCAAATTGCATAACTCAGCACATTAACACACAAAATGTGTTAAAAGATAACCTTATTAAATAAATTAAATTTTGTTACTAATTTCATCTGTAATATTGATCGTGTTTTGTCTACCGCAGCCGAAGCAATCGAAGAAGCATCGAGCGAAGATGCTCGCATGTTTAATCCTGATGACCTCATAAGAATAAGACCAAGTGGTGAGTAGATAACAATATTACTCATTGCGTGGGTCTGAGTCCCATCACAATGAATATGAATAGGTAAACTGAGGTAAGTGCGGATTTTTATTGTAAAATACCAACATTTTATATAAACAAGTACGCTTGAAGCATTGATGAAATATAGACCGTTATGACAAGATAAAATTTGAGGTAACTATAAGATATGATACTAAACAAAAAACCTGTATGAATTAAGAAAGTGGGGAACAATTCGGAGCAACATAATCCGCGACATAAGTCTTGACTTGTGACATGATTAAGCCGCGCTGGTGATACCAGTTGCCAATAATGTTATTCCGCCAGGAGACGCGAGATGTCGCGAAGAAGGAGACATGTTCTACGCTCGCCACGGTAACACCTGTTACATCTGCGGCTGCTTCACGGCATTCGATGTCTTGTACCCTAAATGCGCGCCATGCACTAAGTGCCCAGGTAAATATACCTTCCTCTTCACAATCGTAACATATTGAAAGGTGACAAGGCAGTTATTGATCAAAATAAAAAAGTTTACAGCCGAACCAGATATCCAAGTCCTCATATCTTATCTCATAAACGACATTAAACACTGATTTGGTAGTCCAATTTAATTGACCAACTCCAAAATTGTCTTATTCTTAAATGTCCAATATCCGAAAGATATCTCGTACTCCAAAATTTACAGAAACTTAAATTTATCTACAGTGTATTTTTTTCAAATTTTATAATGCTGCCGTAAATGTTTCATAGCTTCTTCTGAAGTATCAAATGTAAACATGGTTTAAAAAGTATTTTCAATTCAACAGTGGCGCCATTCCCAATACCAGGACCGATGCCTTACCCCATACCAGGTATGAAATAAGAATATTACCAAAAATACTTAGTGATCTTACTTATAGCAGCTTTGAAATAAGAGATCGTTGCTGAATTAGTAATATTCTAGCACGGGGGACCACTAAACTCTTAGTAGACTTATAATAAGATGCTTGGGCTGATAATATACTTTTACTTTCAAATCTCCTTGACTCTTCACTAATGTAATACCAACAATTTCAGACAACCTTCTACCTTATCCGCTACCAGGTAAACAAATCTGATTAATTTTCTGTATCTTAATTTCTTATTCAATACTAATTATCTTTTGTATGTAATACCTACAGAGCCGCTGCCTTCACCAGGTAAACCAGTATCATCAATAATCTTTTTACAAATACCTGTAGTAGTGTATCGTTAGTATTACCAAAAGCCAGGATATCGAATTGGAGAACCACATAACTTCTCAGATTAGGACCACGGTCATCCGTGATCACACTTCAACCGTTTCGTAAAAGCTATTTACGCAACGTTTGCAAGTGTTTCCATCACACATTTTGTTTTCAAATACCTGTGAGAAGTCTACATGCATATTGTCTACGGACGCCACATCTAAATTTTGCAGTTCGCATTATCTATCAAATAAATGGGATCTGAGGCGTTTTCTTGGGGGAATTAACATAATGTTATTTTTCATCAGTCGTTTCTGACCTAGAGCTGGGCAAAGGCTTCTCCCCATCCGTACCTGATTCGGATCGATCCGGTCTTTCTTCGGACAAGATGAAACGGCCCTCAAAAGGTGAAAGTTGAGGCCAATTAAGGCTAGGCTTTATTATAGGCACAAAAGACACCAAGCTGGTTATAGCTGTGAAGCTAGTGGGATTATCACTCCTATAATGTTAACCACATGGTTTTCTTTCAGGGCCACTGCCGCAGCCAATCATAATACCGTCGCCGTTGCCATTACCGTTGCCAGTCCCCGCACCACCGATGCCAACGCCTGGTCCTTTACCACCAATGCCACCACCATACTGTAAGTATCTTTAGTGCAATCTTTCAAATCTTTAATGTTTAGTCAATCACGCAGAATCATAAATCGTTAAGCCTCGCGCTGAACAAAAAGTTGAACTACAGATACATTACATTAGGTAGGAATACTCGGAGGTAGACGTAGCGAAATTTAATAGAAAACAATTAACGACGATGAGCAAATATAGGATCTAGTGGACTTACAGTGGGTATTACAGTGGTACTTATAAATCTTATAATACACATTGAATCCCCTAAGCTCCGAAGGCATAAGAATTATTTATCGGTTACAAATTGTATTAATACGCTTAGTTGCTTCATAAAGTCTTAATACCTGTTTTTGGTAACACGCCATAACGTGATGACTAAATATGAAGCAGTTTCCTGTTGCAGTAAATGAATATTAAGGCATAGCGCTGATGAAAATAGGTAATGTAGTAAAATGATTGATCATCGTAGTTTATTATTGTTCTACAGGCCCACCACCTATCGTCATCCCGGGACCACCACGTCCATACCCGGTACCTGTGCCAGTGCCTGGCAAACGCATCTTAGTGCCAGTTCCAGTGCCAGTACCATCTCCACCTGAGAAGATCTACATCCGCGGACCATCTGTCCCTGTACCTGTACCAGTTGAGAAGAGAGTACCTTATCCAGTACCCATCAACAGGTAAAATTGCCTATCAATGTATGAAAAGGTGAAAAAAGCTAGGATGAATTATTATTCATCCTAGCTTTTTTGATGATTTTGAATTAGTTGATTTTGAATTAGTCATTATATTAATGACTAATTCAAAATCAACGAACTTCAACTCTTATGCCTTTTGTTATACATGTATACATAATACCTGTCTTCTGCGAAGGGGATGCGGGGGTGCACAGCAGTGCACCCACACTTCTACCGATATATTTTGGTCCCAATGTAATATGTGCTAGCGAGCCTATTGCCTTTAACCCAGGCACATTTCCACTCAATACGAGGGAGATTTGGGCCCTAGTCCACTACGCTGGTCCAGTGCGAGTTGGTGAACTTCATCCGCCTTTCTATAGACGTGCAGGTTTCAGGTAATCATTATTGAAAATTACATTTGCACATGAAAATCTCAGAGGTGCAGGCAAGGGATTTGAACTTGCACCCCTTACGTTCAAGGTGGGCCTTTCACCAGTTGGTAACAAAGCAGTGGTAGCCTAGTTAGGCTACCACTGCTTTGTTATAATATCGAATTTATTCCAGGCCATACCCGGTACCCTCACCGCCGAAGATAGTTAAAGTACCGTACCCAGTCGTCGAACAAGTCCCTGGACCTGAAAGGGAAATACCGATCCCGGTCCCAGTGATGTCCCCGCCGATTCCAGTACCGTACCCAGTCAACAGATACATCCCATTGCCGGGACCGACCAAGCTGATACCTGTACCTGTTCCTTACAGCGGTTAGTATTTCTGTTCTTGATAGTACGATATTATTAATATCTGGTACATGTTTATATATTCCATTATTTTTATTAATTTATTTGTTTAAATTTCAGAAACGAAATTCTACCCAGTTCCCTATATCGTCTACGTATGTAAGTGTCTTAACGTTCTTATTGTAAATAGTTTTAAGTATCGGTGATTTATTTTCTTCGTATACGATAATAAATCTTAGTCGCAGGTCTTTGCGTCCAATACCAAGAAAATGTGACATACAATGTTTGTAGTTCCTTCATTTTTATCATTCTTTACTTATTGATCAGTTTCTTTAAGTATTCATATTGCTTTTTTACTCCTTCAGCACCGCAATGCAGAGGACAACAGCCATTGATACCTTTCCGTCTACCCAGCAACCCTTGCATAGTACTGACTTGCAGAGTCAAATACAACTACGTGTATATCGAAGCCCAACCTGTCCCTGGTTGTGGTAAGCAATAATCCAGACTAATGTGCTTTGTTGTACCATTGTAAATAGATAGTAAGTTTTAGCTGATTTTACGAATTTTTATTTTATTTGTTGTGTTTCAGGATTCCCAGGACCTTTTAGTAAGTCATAAATTTACCCGTAGATAATAAGATTTTTACAATGATTTGAAACCGCCTAGACCATACAAGTGATAGACAGGAACAACCGATTAAATATGATAAACGTAACGTAATTTTAATTATTTTGTTCTGGGGAAATATTGAGACATTGTTTTCTTGTCATATACTAGACTACAAATATCTTATCTTATACTTACCTATTTATACCTATCATACACACTTGCAATAATTTTTGGAGGAATTGGTGCCTTTAGAACTTGGTATTTTGCTTTTTAGCTAGGGTAGGTAACAACAACAAACATGAGATCTAATATTAATTAAACTTTTCTATTATTGCAGTTGGAGGATCATCCACAGCTATGGCCAACGCCATGGCCAATGCTAACAACGGAGGAGGTTGGGTTTCTTCCAACGCAGCTGCTAATGCTATAGCCAATACCAACGCTGGTGGTCCCTGGGGCTCATCCAACGCTGCTGCCAACGCCATAGCTAACGCCAACAACGGAGGTTGGGGTTCAGGCAGTGCATCAGCTGACGCAATAGCCAATGCAAACACTGGTGCATATGGAAACCTATACGGAATGTCAAACGCTAACGCCAACGCTAACGCTGCAACCAATACTGGAGGATATGGCGGACTTTTCGGAGGAGGTTACTCTGATGCTAACGCAGCTGCCAACGCCATGAGCAACACCGGAGGATATGGTGGAGGTTATTCTGATGCCAATGCTGCTGCAAACGCTGTGACACACGCTGGAGGATATGGCGGACTACTTGGTGGAGGTTACTCTGATGCCAACGCTGCTGCCAACGCTATGAGCAATACTGGAGGTTTTGGAGGAGGATATTCTGATGCCAACGCCGCTGCCAATGCCATGAGCAACACTGGAGGGTATGGCGGACTTTTCGGAGGTTATTCTGATGCCAACGCTGCTGCTAACGCTATGAGTAATACTGGAGGTTTTCGCGGAGGTGTCTCTGATGCCAACGCTGCAGCCAATGCTATAAGCAACACCGGGGGATATGGCGGACTCTTCGGAGGAGGTTATTCTAATGCCAACGCGGCTGCAAACGCTATGACCAATACTGGCGGATATGGTGGAGGTTTTTCTGATGCCAATGCAGCTGCAAACGCTGTGAGCAACACCGGAGGATACGGCGGACTTTTCGGAAGAGGTTATTCTGATGCTAATGCGGCTGCCAACGCTATGAGTAATACTGGAGGTTTTGGCGGAGGTTTCTCTGATGCCAATGCCGCTGCCAACGCCATGAGCAACGCCGGAGGATATGGCGGTCTTTTTGGAGGAGGTTTTTCTGATGCCAACGCCGCTGCGAATGCCATGACTAACACTGGAGGTTTTGGTCGGGGTTATTCTGATGCCAACGCGGCTGCCAACGCTATGACTAACACTGGAGGCTATGGCGGAGGGTATTCTGATGCCAACGCTGCTGCAAACGCTATGAGTAACACCGGAGGATATGGCGGACTTTTCGGAGGAGGTTATTCTGACGCCAACGCTGCTGCAAATGCTATGACCAACAATGGAGGTTTCGGTGGAGGTTATTCTGATGCCAACGCTGCTGCCAATGCTATGAGCAACACTGGAGGTTACGGTGGTCTGTATGGTGGAGGATGGTCTGACGCGGCCGCCAACGCTGCAGCCAACACACACGCCTTAGGAGGAGGGTACGGTGATGCATTGAGTCAAGCGCAAGCGCAGACCCAAGCACAAAACATGGGCGGTTATGGCGGTGGTTTATCACAAGCTCAATCCCAAGCGCAGACCCAAGCTCTCGGTGGTGGTTGGGGAGGTTATGGCGGTTTAGGCCAGTCTCAGGCCGAAGCTCAGGCCCAGGCACAGACCCAATCTCTCGGTGGTGGTTGGGGAGGTTACGGTGGTATGGGTCAGTCTCAGGCCGAAGCCCAGGCACAAGCCCAGGCTCTTAATGGCGGATGGGGAGGTTACGGAGGCTTGAGTCAGTCCCAGGCTGAGGCTCAAGCACAGGCCCAAACTCTCAATGGCGGATGGGGAGGTTTTGGTGGTTTAGGCCAGTCTCAAGCCGAAGCTCAAGCCCAGGCACAAACCCAGGCTCTTAATGGCGGATGGGGAGGTTATGGAGGCATGGGCCAGTCCCAAGCCGAAGCTCAAGCCCAGGCACAAACCCAGGCTCTTAACGGAGGATGGGGAGGTTACGGAGGTTTGGGCCAATCTCAAGCCGAAGCTCAAGCCCAGGCACAAACTCAGGCTCTCAATGGCGGATGGGGAGGTTACGGAGGCTTGAGCCAGTCCCAGGCCGAGGCTCAAGCACAGGCCCAGGCTCTCGGTGGCGGATGGGGAGGTTTCGGAGGTATGGGTCTGGCCCAGGCCGAAGGTCAAGCACAAGCCCAGGCTTTGACTGGCGACATCTTCGGTTTTAAATCTGGTGAAGCCGAGGAACAGGACCGCTCCGCTGAGGATATGGATGACGTCAGAAGAAAGCGAAGCGTTAACCGCGGATTCGCTTAAATCATGGTAAGTATTTCAAACATTTTAAACATTTTTATGGTCCTATCATACTAAAAAAATACATTCTATACTTTGATCATAATATTTCAGTAGCGGGACTTTATCAACTTCATTTGGCCATTGTTGTAACAGCATTTTTTATAATGTTGCGCCTGCTAGATACTCCATTTTTTTAATAGACTTGTTTTTATTACAGATCAATCTGGACCACATTTCAATGATCTCCTAGCAACGACCGGAAAGAATTTGGAACGGAATCGTATTTAATTATAAATTGAGCATGTAAAAATTATGAGCAAACTTCGCACTTGTATAGTATAAAATATAGCATTTAGTGGGACATTATAAAATAATGATTTTTATTTAACACACTTAACCCATTATTTCCCAAATATGGTAATATTTAAACCATCTCGTTATAATTGTGTAGTAGACGTGGTAGATCACGCTTTTCGAAACACTAACTGAATCAAGTTTTATTCTCATACAACAATGTACTCGTACAAATTACAATATTCAAATCATCAATGCCAATCAAATTTCAATACATCAAGTAGACATTTGATACGATTTTTATTTCTGAATCAAATTGAATTACACGCACAAACAAACGATAATTACAACATAAATCATGTACCTACCGATACACATAAACGGTAAATTATCGGTTACCTTATATATGAGCAAAATACTACGCTGGGTTATTTGAGGTTGGTAAAGCAAAGATGCAGGGAGGCATAATTGGAAGCGTATGCTTCCTGGCCTTCCTGTTATGTCTGACGGCAGAGGAATTGACATTGACAACTCCTGAAGATCTCAAAACTGGTGAGATTTTGGTTTTGTATTTACCACAATCATTGAAATATGTGCTATACTTGTCGTATAATGTTTTTTTTATTAAAATAATTAAAATTTATTTCATTCTACTTCAGTTGTACCAGAATCAAACACAGTATTAGAAAGCAAAGAAGAAGAAACAAGGTCGGGAGCAGTCGCGGAGAGTTCCGCTTTTAGTGATGGAGGTAAGCTTTATTAAGTTTCTTTTCTACATCGTTTATAGGTAACTAATAAGTAAGAAAATAAGTAACATGTTTATATATGTAGGTTCAGCTAAAAGCGAAGCCATCGCTGAATCAAATGGAGGATCGTCTTCAGCTCAATCAATAGCATCAGGTTCAGGGTATGGAAGCTCAGCTCAGTCCAAAGCCATTGCTTCAAGCGACTCCGACGCACAAGCAACATCCGCAGCTTTAGCCTCAGGAAATAATAGGGGATATCCCTACCGAGTGCCGACGTCTAGCTCAGCGCAAGCAGTCGCAGAAGCTAATAGTGGCTACAAACCTCAAAATTCTTACTCTCCTGGATATCCTTCTTCTAAGCCCAGTTCTGGATTAAATCCATATGGATCTGGATTAACACCTTACTCTCTTAATCCATCCAGTTCCGCACAAGCAGAAGCTGAGGCTCAGGCCTCAGTTGGTGGCTCATATTACGTACCGTCCCCATATTCTTCGTTGCCATACGGATCTGGAATAAATTCTGCTCAAGAGCAGGCGGAAACCGATGCTCTAGTTAGTGGCTCAACATATCAAGGGTATAATCCTTATAGCCCAAGACCATTTAGCTCGGGTTTATCTCCCTATTCTAGTTCAAATGTGGCACAGGCTGAAGCGGAGGCGCAAGTAGGTAATGGTGGCAATTTCGATTTAGGTATGCCACCATCATTATCTCCTTACGGTGTCGATTCTAGTTCGGCGCAAGCCCAAGCCACCGCTCAGGTCAACCAAGGATCAAGTTCATACGGTTCAGGATTCGATCTCTATTCACCTTATAATCCAAGTGTTGCCCAAGGTGATGGTTTCGCAAATCTACCAACTGGATCTGTAAACTACAATCCGTCGGGGCCTCCGAATGCATTAAGATCTCAAGCCCAAGCTCAGGCACAATCAATGTCAACAACAATAGGCGGTGGTGGAAACCCATTCAATTCCGGATTAAATCCTTCTCCATACAGCGGATTAAGCTCCGCAAAAGCTCAAGCACAGGCCGATGTCCAGACTGGGGGCGGTAGCAATTCCTATAACCCATATTCATCTTATAATCCATACAGACCAGCATCATCATCAGCGCAGGCTGAAGCTATAGCTCAAGCTAACAGCATGAACAACCCTGCCTTAAATCCATATATGCCATCCTCATATAATATGAACCCTAGTTCCGCATCAGCTAAGGCAGCGGCTCAGGCGAGTAACGGCGGAGGAAGCCCATATAACACGGGACAGTATCCCTACTATCCTTCTCCTCAACCATCACCCTATGCGTCGGGATCCAATTCCGCATCAGCATCAGCTGAAGCGACAGCCAATGGTGCTGGCACAATACCATATAGTCCGTCAGTCCCTTTAGGTACTGGTTACCCATTCTCCGCAAAGGAGTTGGTCACACAAAGCCTTGCAGAGGCTCAAGCACAGTCTACGTTAGGAGGAAACCAGTATGGACCTGGTTTAACACCTTCAGGGTATTACAATACTGGCTCGGCAGCTCAATCGCAGGCTGAGGCGAGCGCTCAAGCAATTTCTAATTCGGCTGCCAGTAAGTTATGGTTCATGTTATTAAATAAAAGTAATTAAAACCTTTTTTCATAGTTTGCTGCAAGATTGAATCCTACATTATCAGTGGTATATTAGTCATAGGTGTATGAATACCTTATGTATCTACAATTATTAAATTGTATATAGAGACAGCTGATAGTCTCCGTTTTGATGCAGAATCGATAAAAATAAAGCAGCCACCATGTCATAATTTTTTATTACAATTATATTAATAAAAAGTAAGTACCAGCAATAATTTCCAATTTAATAATCAGTAAAAATCATTAATTAAAACTGAAATATAGTTTACAGGTGCATTGGCAAACGCGTTCGTTGTTTATATATATCTCAATTAATTATGCTTTATGCAATGAAACTGAAATACTACAATATTTTAAATATGTTTCAGGCGTAAAATCAAGAACTCTACTGCCATACGAGTATGTTTATCCAAACAAATACGGTAAGTTCATCTTCACAATTCAATGATATCAAAATTCTGAAAACCTTAAGAAAATGTGTATGTTTAAAAAAATCATTCAACTAATTACTCACCAGAGATGGTCTAAAACCCGGATCTTTTAGATTGTTTGAAACAGATATCGATTATCTTACTTTATTTAAAGTGTCTTTCTTAATAGTTCTTCATAATATCATTTAAATTATTTACAGGTCCCGATGGTGGACTTCTCTGCACGAGGTATCACGATATAATATACACGTCATCACCCGAAGGATTATGCATGGTCTGCTTCTGCTTGAAGGAGCATAACATGGGAATGTTGTACCCTGTGTGTGCTACCTGCGCTGGATGCCAAGCCCCGGATCCACAGCCAGTACCTCCACCACAACCATTTCCGGAACCTTATCCGATCGTGACAACGCCATCACCGAACCCTGACGGTATGTATTTCCGGCATCTGGACGATCCTAGCTACCAGCAGTCAAGGCTCCAAAGAAAGGAACTTCCTCACTATGCGTGCCATCCCTAACAGTACTGACTTCTGAATCTGTCCCTGGATCAAGCTTGGCAGCTTGGCAGCAGATCCTCTTCATGTGTTTGTCGAGTCCCTTGGGTATTAAGCCATGGGCGGAGTCGACTACCGTTACAATTATTGCCGCGTCAATGTCTCACACATGTCAAAAACCTAGTGAGCCAGAGCAAGATACTTTTATTAAAACATTAAATGACTCTTGTCACATCTTCTAAGAACTTTAAAGATTATAGACTTTGAGTCGGCTGCTAAACGCATGCTCGTTAAAAAAATATTTTAGTCTAAGCACATTAAATCTCTAAAAAAAATTGGTTTATACTTTTGCCCCGAATCAAGTTTTACACCGTTGTTGGACGCAAAATATATTCCTAAGAAGAAGGTTTTGTGGGTCAGCAATCTATCAGATGGACCTAAATGCGATCGCGACACCATTGCCATCAGACGTCCAAAATCTAGATAATAATATTACACCTAGCAAGATTAATGATCCGACGGAAATACCCGTCTGAATGTCGTTTTGATTAATAACTGTAGGTAGGTAAACATCTCGAATTTTATGTACGACCAGCGAGTTTTAATGTGTTTACTACGATTTAACCTATATAAAGACTTTTATTAGATCGTCAAACTAGTTGAGTAATTGCTTTAAAATTATATATCACATGTACGTAAAAAGTTGATGGAATGATTGTCCGCTTTAGTGTTCAGCAAAAATCCTTGCAGTCAACGTTGAAATACGTCATATTACGTCGCTGTGACAGCGTTAACAGCTAGAATTGTAAAGTCTAGTGCACTTGGGACACTGTCTAAATTATATGACAAAGCGAACGTTGGTTTACATATTATCCACTGATAGTGCGTTGATGTTGTCTCGTTTTCTCCTATGAAATATGAAAGTGTCACAGTCTGTGAAGTGCGTTCAGTTGTCATTGGTCCAGCGTGCCTAACGATTGCGGTGAGACAGGACAAAATAAACTCTGGATAGTTAACTATTAAAGTTATTTTCACAGTTTCAGTAACATGCAGCCCCCTGCCAAGTGGTCAGCCGTTCTCGAACCCTCTGAACCCTTGTCAGATATGTATCTGCCGGGAATCTGTCAACATGATAGGAAAGCCTGATGTTAAGATAGAGTGCCAGGAGAATCCACACTGTGGTAAGTTTATAGCAAAACATACGATTCTAATCTATACAATCTATACTAATATTATAAAGAGGAAAGATTTGTATTTTTGTATGTTACGAATAAACTTAAAAACTACTGGACCGATTTCAAAAATTATTTTACCGTTAGAAAGCTACTTTATCACTGAGTAACATAGGCTATATTTATTACTAGAAAAAATAGAGATCCTTAGAAATATTTACTAAAACCAACCCAAGGTGTAAAAAATTTAGCCGTAAAATGTCTTTCATCGCATACGCTGCGGAAAGTATTGATGATAGAACAAAAAAATGTTCTACAATATTATAGAACACATCAGTTTCTACAAAAAAGTCCGAGAAACCATATATCCAACTTTTGTAGTTTGGTCACTATAACTACGTTTTCGCATTTTAAAAGTTGACAGAAATGCCGTTCAAAATCAGACCGTGTTATCCATACCTTGGTATTAATTCTTATCCAAATAAATTATTTCGTATTCAAGACTGTTTCAATACCTGTCGATAACTTTTTGAATTATTGAAATCGGTTATTCCATTCAAAAACTATAACGAAATTAAAAATGTCAATATGAGCAAAAAATACACGCCGCAGCGGACGACGCGCCAGAAAGTCCACGAAGCGCAGCGAGCAACGCGGCGACAGAGCGGGCACCAAAGTGCGGGAGAGGGTTTTGCGTAAGGAAAGAGTGCTTTTCTCATGGGCAATTGTATGTTGCTCTTTATAGAGTAGGATCTCCTGAAAATCAATATGGTTTTGCTGCCACCTACAAATACAACTGCCAATATAGTGTAAAGTGAAGCTTTAAGGTAAAATATGACAAAATAAAAATGTCCACCCGTGCGAAGCCGGGACGGGCCGCTATTAACTTAGGTAAATATTGTATCGATGTACTTAGTCATGATAAAAATAGTGATGCCGAAAGAACTAATTAGGTGATTTAGTTTAATGGTAAAGCAAAACGAGTCTTTAAAGATGATCAAATCACGAATACTAATATTAAAAAAGCCAACACAGTGGATATAAAATGAGGAAAAAATAAAGATAAAATTAATATTGTTATTCTAATTTCAGTTCTTCCACCGGATGTTACAACTCTACGTGAGTTTCACTACATTAAAGTCGATTTCCGTTAAATGCAACTAGAAATTTTAACTTTTAAATTTATTCCAGCTCCTGTGCCTGATGTGCCTAAACCCATTCCATGTGAGTATTATATGTTGATAGAATATTCAAATAATTCTGTAGCATTTTTTAAACCTAGGTAATAAATCTAATAAATCGTGTCGATTTTTTTTATAAACAAAAATGTTGTTACAATTTCTATTCTATTTCATGTTTGATGACAATTAAAAGGTTTTGAACTTTTATGCAAAAAACAATCCTATTTACTGAAATTATGGTGATGAAATCATAACTAATCACACTGATGGTGCGGGTAGTGCCTCTCTGCGAGAAGTTCCCGTCGAACGTGCTGTTCCCGCACCCGAGCGACGTGTGCAAGCTGTGCAAGTGCTCCGTGGAACTGTCCGAGTATGGCCTGCCGGAGCGCCAGATCACTTGCTACCCCAATCCAGACTGCAGTGAGTAACATTTAAAGAATAGTTTGCATTGATTTTACCCCAAAAGATAAGAGATATTCATGACATTAATTAAAGTTTGATTAAGTTTTATCAAGAAACAAGACAAATATTTTGTATAATAACTTTTATCCATAATTTTTTTCTCCATCTTAGTTCTAACCTGACTGATTGCTAATACTTACAAAATTAAGAGCGCATTTCCAGCCTCTTGAAAGTTACTAACAGGACTACCTGGTAAACAATTATCATTCATAAGAGTTATTTTTAAATGCTAATTGTACTGCGAGTCATGCTAGCAGCACGTCGTATGATAAAATAGACTTAAGGACAACACAGAGGCTTATACGACTTGTTTTAACCATTCTCTAATTATGGACTTATTCTTCTTCTGGTACCTTCTACTACCAAATGTACATGTTTAACTAAGGGCTCAAGACATTAAAAATATGTTTTCCACAGATCGACCAGCTCCACAGCCGGAGCCGCCAGTGCCAACATATGACCCAATCACTGTTCCGCCAATACCATATCCATTTCCGCCCGACCCTCGGCCCGGCCCACAGCCGTTTCCTGAGCCTATCACCGCTGCCCCTAGTAAGTACCACTATGTCCTGTTTAAAGATTTCTTGCCTTCTAATCTAGATTTTGATTTAGGTATCTCCTTATTAGCGGTGATGAAATCTGTTCTAATTAGATATTTTCTATTTTTCTAGTTCCATGGCCACCTGTAACTACACCTGCGCCGCCGTCTCCAGGCCCTCTACCAGGACCTTCGCCTCGTAAGACACTTTAAGTCAATTAAGTCTCATCCATAATTTCATTACTTATGCAGACAAGTTGGATGTTTTCGGTCCAGAATCATCAGAAGTAATATGTCTTTAAACATAAATCGTTACAGTAAAAGGTTAACTCTACATTTCCAGATGAGTCTTGCCACCCCTTCCCACCGAACCAGCCGTTCCAGCACCCGTGGGATGAATGCCAGCTCTGTTTGTGTACCGAGGCGTACTCAACAGGATTGATCACGGTCGAAGTGAACTGTTACACTAAGAAAACTTGCTGTTAGTATGAAATATAAATTAGAGCTACAGCTGATTCTCAACCTTAAGTGATATTGGCCTGTTTTTCATCTGACCGAGCTTCTTGAAGAAGCAATCTGAGAATCTATGAATCAAGATGCCTTATGTGCATTTTGCTATATCATTTTGTCAGACTGACAGTTGATAAATTTGGCCGTTTGCAGACTACATTAAATGTATTGGGATACAATGAGCTGTCTCCAAGTAGTGCTAGGTTGTTTAGTATCATTACGCGTGTGTCATGCTAACTGTTTTTAATTATTTGATACGCAACTTTTATTTTTGCTTACTCTACTTACTCTACTTATTCTACTTTTCTAGGTATAGAGCCTCCAGATAATTATATACCAGGTAACATATATTTTTAATCCTCTATAATATTAATCTCGTTGGCTTGAACATCAATGTAATAGAATTTAAAACTGTTTTCAGTGACTCTGCCGCCTCCAACACCCTATCGTAAGTAAATACATATATTACTGAAATAAACTTGAATAATGCTGAAATTCACGAGTGAAAATTTTATTGGAACAACAAATCTAAACGAATTACAAAAAATTCTATTACAGCAGTTCCAGGTACGATAATTATTCAAGGTGAGCATATTTACGAAAGCCTTACATCACAATACACTAAATAAAGCTGAGACTGACTTTAAAATTCATTCAATAGCATTTGCGAGTTCAAAACCTTCGGAGTAGAATTCAGGAATCCCGACAACAATTGTCAAGTCTGCATTTGCTTACCGACAAACGGGGTCGTATCAACGTCGTGCAAACAATTGTATAGCCCCGAATGTGAGTAGCGGTTGGCATTAAGTACGCCCCATCTGGCAGTTAAATGAAAGGTATATTGTAAAAATTTACGATGGTCGGCGACACGCCGGCGATATTACGATACAGGTGGCGCTGAAACAGCTGAGGGAATAGAGCCTGTTGGGTGGAAGTATAGGATATTAAAAATATTGGTTTTTTAAAGGGCTTCCAGTGAATCGGGCATCACTTTAGAGCGAGGAGATAAACATTTTAGTAAGGAAATTTCGAAACAATAATATTTTTATGTTTAAAACTACTATTTAAAAAAAAGATATTCAAGTAATGCAGTTGCAAATTTAATTACAAAACCACACTCAACAAATGTAGAAATTAAATTAGTTCTTAGTAACCGGTCGAGTTAAAGTGAGGAAAGCGTTGACAAAAACCAATATCACAACGTGTATCATTTTGGAAACGCAATAAGGCCCAGTCTGGACCCGGAAACGGTCGATGAGCGCCAATAGAACCGGCTGACGCGCTATTGATTGCCTCTCAAGTGTATTGGCACCTCGATGTCCATTTATTGGGCCCACTCACCCCTGAACGTGATAGCGTGAACATAATTGCGTTTGCGAAGTGCCAAAGCAGTTATCACATATTTATTGTGCGACATAAAACTCATTTTTATTGTTCATGATTATATTTTTGGGGGAGGAACGAATGGGAATATAAAATGCTCGAAAACAGCAGTACAGGTGTTTCAATTTTAGTGGTCGTTCCTTTTGAATCTGATTTTGATTACAATATAAAATGATTAATGGAAATTCAATCAGAAAGCATGGTCGATGATTCGTCAGAAAATGCTAAATCAAACTTTTACTAAAGCAGTCAATGACAGGTTATTTCAGAACTTTCAGAGTAATATGTAACATTCGTTAATAAAAATTGTTCATCTGTCCATAAAGGGTGCAACCAAGGAACTTCATTTAGACTGCTTTAATTCTAGGTCTACCGTACTCTGGAGGCAGTGCAAGTGCAGAGGCACAAGCATCATCTGACGCCTTCAACGGACTTGTGCCATTTACCGGCAGCACCTACAGACCTTCACCGTACTCTCCCTACAGCAGCGAAGGTCAAAGTCAAGCCTCCGCTGAAGCGAACGCAATATCTAATGCCCAAAGTCCTTATTATGTACCTGATCAATATTCAGGTAGACCGATACTCTATTCAGGCAGTCAAGGGGAGACCCAAGGTCAAGCTCAGTCTCAAGGGTATGGACAATTAAGTGCAGCTGAAGCAGAAGCAAATGCCAACTTAGGTTACCAACAGCCATATTCCAGTAATCTGACTCCTGGAAGGTATATAAGTCCAGGTGTGGTTGGTGGAAGTAATCGTGGATTTAGTTCTATTGCTGACTTACAGGCACTTAATCTGGGTAATCGCTACAAAAATCCAAGCTATGGAGGATATGACCGGGGACAGGCTTTGGGTAACACGCCTTCAGGTTTAAATTATAACCAATATAATCCAATGTTAATCCAAAGTGTGCCAGCTTCGGTGATGTACCCAACACTGTATTCAAGGCCGAGTTATGAGATAACTCCGCTGTACCAACCGGGACAGTTCAGGGATGGATCTGCGCAAGCACAGGCGCAGGGTATGTCTTTGGGATCAAGTGAGTTTAATCATTATTTATATATTTTTCAATCTTCTTAAATCAACAACTTACTCAGTTCACGATTAATTGGAAATACTTTCCCAAAAGTTATTGAAATAATCTAATCGCATATGAAATGCTCAATCTTTTGCTAGTAGGGAACTCATATGATTAGATTTGATTAAATAACTTGTTTGATTTTATAGATGCACGAAGTCAAGCGATTGCCTCAGCACAAGCTGAAGAAAGATCCCAAACAAAGTCCGGTAACGATTAAATAATAACAATGAAATCTCATACTAATCCAAAGTATTGTTAAGGAAACAGATTATTTATACAAAGTTCGGTGTAATTTTTAACAAGCGTATCCCGTCCCGAAACTTTTTGGACATAAATTAAAAATATATTAGGCGAGCAGATGGCGCTGCGGGGCCCATGCAAATTATATTTAACCAAACTTACGGATGCTCCATCCACTACTTATTGGATTTTTGTTGAGAGATTTAAGGCAGTCCTCATTGAAAATCAGATAATGTTTTTATTCAATTATGTAGACAATTACATAACTTATGAATCATCGAACCAATAGGAATGCTACAAGACTGTAACATCTACAAAAGCGGATCTTTGTAGAAACTGTATGTTAGAATAATTTCACGTTACTTTTGAAACTTCTAATTTGAAAGCTAAATGACTCATTAATCGAATAATCCGAGATGGATAGTAAATAATTTAAATTACAAAATCGAAATAATTTTAACGTTACAGGTTATCCAGAAGAAGATGATTTAGATTAATAATGTCAAAGAAATAAAAAAAATGTAAGAACAATTACATCTAATAATGGTTAAATGATCCAAACTAAAAGAATAAATATTTATTATACAATTGTCCTTTGTTTCAGGATACTGAAGAATTCGACGACATGGCTGTGAAAACGGACTAGAATAAAATATATAGCTATTGTGTGTTCAGCAAATGGTACTTGGCATCTATATAATAAAGCAAGCATCGTATTTTATTAGTTTCATTTTGAATAACTTGGTAGGAAACGGATCCGAAGTGCCAACACTGGTGCACATTATAAGGAAACAAAGCCCAACACGCTCGTGGTAGTAATACAAGAATATAGCGTAGACTTCTCAATGACTGTGGTAATGTGGTAAATAAGTAATACTTCAAATATTTGAAGTACATTTCGCAACGCAATAAGTAATAAAAAAAATCTACTGGCAATACAAAATGTAATAAATATAAAAGTACCTAACAAAAATGCTACCATTGTGGCTTACTCTTTTGCTGCTAACCGGTAAGAGATATCATTTAATATGAACATTACTGAACTGGATGATAGCATAAGGATCAGACTGCATAGGAGATTAGCTCAATATCGGAATATATTATTTAGTATCTTTAAACCAACATAATTATAGTTATTTATTGTAAAAGAAAAAGAAATAACTCCTACACAGCTCAAGTTCTTACGCGTCACCGAACAAGTAGGGCGTGACACGGTAAAGGTAGATAGGAAACCATGTTCCTGTATTAACACACATAGCATTAAAATCAAATTTAGAAATTTCTGTTGTATACATTCTTAAGAAATGTAGAATAAATTATCCTGTATATAATGAACGAAGATCAATATAATATCATCCATGTAGATGATTTTAGTTAATTGCATGCGCATTCTGAATACGGTGCATTATCTTAATGAATTTTGTATGAGACCTAACTCCCGATACAAGCCGACATGTTATGAAACGATTTTTAGGGTTCCGTACCCAAAGTGTAAAACGGGACCCTATTACTAAGCCTCCGCTGTCCGTCTGTCTGTCGTTCTGGCTGTCTGTCACCAGGCTGTACCTCATGAACCGTGATAGTTAGATAGTTGAAATTTTCACAGATGATGTGTTCCTGTTGCCGCTATAACAACAAAGAATAAAATAAATATTTAAGGGGGCTCCCATACAACTGACATGATTGTTGTGCCGTTTTTATAGATAATGATACGGAACCCTTCGTGCGCGAGTCCGACTCGCACTTGGCCGGTTTTTTTAAAGTACTACACTTGTGGTTTTTAGATAATATAGGTATAATCTACTTACAGCAGAACGTTACAAATCAGTGTTGTTCCAAAAAATTTTAATGTTTTGTAGGTGGAATTTTTCTATAAACTCAATGGTAAATTTTGCTTTCATCGCTATTTTCAATAAGGTTCTACAGACAAGTGCTAATGCGTATTCTATGAAGTATTGAGGAATATTTTGTGATCTTTAACGCTATATTTTATAGGTAATGTCTCTAATCAAAGCTTGTTGATTGCTTCCGCGACATCTAGATTCAAGATGCTTGGAGTATCATATCGCCACGTATACGTTCTCGACGCACAGAATTGCGCCGACGCCGTTAGTGGATATGCAGCACGTGGCCCACTTCGGCGACGCCGAGAACCGCGGCCCCACGTGGTACGACTTCTCATCGGACGACAGCAACTCTAACACCGAATTGGATAGCAAGTTCAGTGAAACCGAAAGCAGGTAACGCCCTTTCATTCTAGACGTACTACTAACCTAACTACTACAGCCCTTTTAACGTCCCACTGCTGGGCACGGGCCTCCCCTCAATGCAAGGGGGATTCGGGCCATAGTCCACCACGCTGGCCCAGTGCGGGTAAGCAGACTTCACACATCTATCGAAAACTAGTCAAGTTCCCCAGACGTGCAGGTTTCCTCACGATGTTTTCCTTCACCGTTTCATAGCAAGTGATAATCTCGGATGGAAATGAGATTCACACATACATCCCAGAGGTGCGAGCCGGGGTTCGAACCTGCACACTTCGATTGCAAGGCGTGCGTTGGACCACTCGGCTACCACTGCTACTAGACGCACCACATATCCATTAACGACCAGCCCCTAACCACTACCACTTATAGCGAAAGTTAAAATAAATTGGAGTATTTATCTGATCAGTGCTACGTAGTTATAATATTTAGATGGTACCGTCTCGCACCCAACAAAATACCCAATACGGTAACCAAACACCTATTTTGATGTTTAGCTCTCCAACCAGCGAAAGGGTCTCACCCATCACTTTTATTTATGTGATAATTTATTTACGTACGGCATAATATAAATCAAGTAAACGAGGCCATTTGACACGGTCAGACCCTCGCCTTCGGAGCTACGTCAGCTATGGCATGTAAAGCATTCTTTAATATATTCGGGTCAAGGGTGATGCAGTCGACATACATCACGCTGTCTAAAAGAAAAGGCTGCCAAAATTATCAGGGTGGCTTTTCTAGACAATCTTGATAGCATGTATGCCAAGAGACGCACTTACTGCAGAAAAATATAAATCGGATCCACGCAGGGTCATGCTTGAACTAACTTTTCAAAAGTATCAAGACCAACATTAAAGTTTTCATGGTAATATTAAGAAAAATAAATCAAAATGATTAGATATTATAATCATTGGATTGTTTTCTTCCAGTATATCATCGGACTCAGATACACCATCAAGTAATTCCATCACGAGAGAGGCATCATCAATTGAGACCTCTGACGAAAAACTTGTGTAAGAATCATAGTACTATTTATAGATTCATTTTGTTCAAATTCTTTCTACATAAATCTATTTGTAAGAAAACCTGACAGTAAGAAAATAGAATCTACTCACTGCAGTGCTTAAAGGATAATATGCACTGTGACATCAGAGTACGAAGTACATGCTAGAACTTCCTCAACCTGATCATACCTTGTGATGAGCATTTGAGAATGATTACGAACTTGCAACTATAAGCAGAGAATTCTTCAGCATTGAAATTGCTTGCAATGTTACTAGATGTTAACTGTTAAAAGATATGAAAAATGTCTGATGATAAAACCATTTCCAGTAAGCGGGTATACCGGAGCTGCACTCCATGTGCTCATGATATGCTGAAGAAGTTTTCGAACATCGGCATCAAGTGGATTTGTGGAGGGTACCAGCGCGCGAGGAGGTCCTTTAAGAGCGAGTGCATGATGAGATACAGGAACTGCGAGGATGGGACCAGTGAGTCAAACCTGTTGATACGTTGTAACTCCGAAGCGGCTTTAATTTGTCGAAGGATTTTAAATACATATACGCGTTTGTATGCAAATGCAGTTTACTTTTAAAATATGTAACCTTACACTGGGGCGGCAACACTCGCGCGTACATTTTTGCCATACCAAAACCAACTTTATTTACTCATAAAAGAAGTTAATTCTTCAACTAATTGACATCAGTATAAAACCAACCAGTAAAACAGATAAATAATTTTGTCGCTGGGGGCGTGACTTTGGTAATTCAATATTTATGCATATTGATACAGAGTTCGTTTTGGGTTGGCAAAAATGTTGACAAAATTTCTATGTTCACGAAATATTTTGTTTCAGTGTTCACCAAGATCTCGGAGCATCGATGTAAGAACGACACATACCACGGCCGCCATTGGTTCTACGAATACAGAGTGTGAATTTATAATCGCTAATAAATTACTTAGGAATCAAAAAAAATACTTATATTTTCTTATTCAATTCAAAAAAAAAAATTTTTTTTTTAACAATGGTTTTAAAAATGGTTATTTTTAACATTCTATGGAAACTGGCCTCGATATTTATCGAAATATAAATGCATATATCTTCTTATAATCCACATGTGTTACCACTAACACAGTAAATATGTTGTATATTTGTGATAATACTCGTATCGACTGACATGACGGGAGCTTAAACAACTGTTTAACTGGCAATACAATTGAAGCAAACATTCATAGGTTTCAAATGATTCTTAAAACAACGAAGGTTACAGTAATGGAATAAAGCCTCCAAGTCTAAACGAATCCCGAATACTAATCTATACACTAAATATCTTATGTGATTTAAGCGGTCTTAAAATTTCAACTTAAGCCTGAAAATGTTTTGAAAATACGTGAGTAGAATGAGTTAAGAGAAAGTAATGTATGTAACAAGCCTACTACCAGTCAGGATCCTGTGCTGCGACGAGTGGTTGTAGAATGATGGCCTCAAAAAGTAGGTACTCATAATACAAGTATGTTGTCATCATTATGCTTCAGAGTTTCATATTTTTTTTATACTTTTTATAAGTCCAACAAGGAGGCATGCTTTTCAGGTTGCACTTTTTACATTCACACGACGTATTAACCTTAATAGGTATGTGAAATAAAATTTATATGGAGTTAAAGATAGTTTTGATACTAATCTAGTACAAAAAATGGTAAAAGTAGTGAAAGATGTCACCACAATGAAATATAACGTATTTTTGAAGTAATTCACATTGTTTTTTTGAAAACGCATCAATGGCGTCTAAGCTGTTTGCTAAGTAGGAGCTGGGTAGAATATAATTCTATGGTACTCATATAAATATAACATATATATTTGCACAGCACTTAATCGAACCAATAAAAATATAATGTAGGAACAAGAGTCGTCGAATCGTAAAACCACAAATTGAAACGACATAAAACCTCATATGAACGTTGGATTTATGGCCCCCATAGAATTTCCTATGAAAGTATAAAATGTAATGTTTGATTAAGATGTTGAAGATTTCTGTCGTTCAGGTTTTTGTTCTTTTAGTTTTCGGTAAGTTATACTCATGACTTTTAGCTGCCTTGAGAATAGAAGTTGTCTTCCAAAATTCATAGTACTACTAGCTATACCCCGTAACTGCTCATCTCAAGATATACTGATCCAATTAAGTAATATATTAAACAGTTAGCAAGCTGCATGTGAGGTTATATTCAATTGTAATGGCATATCGAACGCTTACAATAAACAAACAGTTTCCAAATTTAAATTAATTGTTAACCCTTTGATCACTCAATCTGGCAAATTATCAGGGGAAAATGATAAGTATTTTTTTTTTTCATTTACAGTGGATATAGCTATATCACTTATACCAAATGGAACCATAGCGGATGTGGGAAATCACCTGAAGGCTGTAAAGACAAGAAGACAAGACGGGGGCAAGCGAAAGAAGGATAAGTCCACATCGTCTTCTAAGGACAGAGGTAATTAGTAAGGCGCTCGTGGCAGCCACCGCCATCTTGACACGTAACTGCTAGGGGCATTAGCAATCGAGAACTTCTACTTGTGCTTCGGAAGGTATGTTAAGTCGTTAGGCCGTGATGAAGGTCTGTGGGTAGTTAGAAAAATCACAAGTGAAAGGAAGATACGGGTACGGTAGTTTAATTTTACAAAGGATAATCCAGCACAGTTATAAGATAATCCAAGCATAACCTAACTCCTTTCAAATTAAGTAAATTTACTACTGTCTTAAGATAAAATTTATATTTATCATTTCTCATATATAATTCAGACAATTAAGCTCCGATGTTCTCTTTGAAACAGTACCATTTTTGCGGTAAAACATTGAAAAGAAAAAAGTATATATATATGTGGACAATACAACTATACCCCACGTATAAATTCTCAGTGGATTGATAAAAATATAGATAATTTCTTGCGTCTTTACGAAGGATAAAACGTTTGAATGTTTTGGAAAAAAATAAGCGACCGCCTCAGAATGGGCTCTCTATTAGAAGTTATAGCAACAGGCAACACTTCACGATCATTGGGATGGCAAGCCACTTGCAAAAGCTTTTTGTGGAAACACACGAGGCAGAGAAAGGCGTACGGGCACGTCACGCACGTAGTAATGCATAATGATGGATTAATTAATATGGACGTTATATCAGAGGCTAGAAAATTTTAAGGTATTGCAAACAAAATTCAGTCGTTCATTTACAATATAATTAAAAAACAAAATGCTCAAATTATTACAACTAAGTAAAGGATTTTGACAGAAAAACTAATTAGCTAACATAAAATTGAAATCTTGTTTCCAAGAAGGATATAGATGTTTTGTAATGGCATTAGGAATTTACGATAACGTGCAAACCTGCTACAACAGTAGATTTTCAAGCATTTACGAGAAAGTATTACAATAACAATAAACTTAAATGTCCATCCGTAGATGATAATCACGTAATAGAACTGCCCATAAACTGTCAGTTGTAGACTATTTACAACCTCTTTTTTGTTCTACAACGGGGAAAAAACAGACAGTAATTAAGTGAACCTTTTCGTCTATCCTTAGAAGTCACTAGAGCGGAAAATATGAGTGCTTGTTTCAAGGGTTAGAATAATTAACTTTGTGGGATCAAGTAAAAAGACTGATTACAACTTTTTAGGATAAAACAAGATCGAAAAACTTTGGTGAACAACAAATGTTACTACAAAATTTAAGCGAGATCATATTTTCAGGAGGGTCGTCCAAGGACAATTCGGATAACAGTCTGGGACTCTCGACTGATGGTATAACGTCTTCTCAGGACTCTGCCGAGAAAAAAAAGAAAGAAAATAAATACAGACCTAAGTCGAGCGAGGATCGAACTGGATGGTACAAACATTTTTAATAAAAGAAGTTTCAAAGAGCATATTAATATCACAATGTGTAATACTTGCTACAAGCGCCATCTTAGATTGATTTACGATAACTGTGTAGAATCAATTGCAAATATAGTTTCATCTAGCTATATATTTTGAATGTTGGGGTAATTTAGGTACCTGTATCTGTCTGATGTATTAAGCAACTTAATATTATTTTTAGGAGAAAATGGCATCGTAAATGCACGCCCTGTATCGAAGACCAGGTTAAAAAGTGGCGAGACCCGAGCATCAAATGGATCTGTGGCGCGTTCCAGCGCGCTCGGCGGTCCTTTAAAAGTCTTTGCATGATGCATTACAGAAACTGCCAAGACGGCACGAGTAAGACTATACAATTGCTAATGCTGCTTGCCCTTTATGTGATGAGTTTTCTAAAATGTATCAATAAGCAATCTATATTGTATAAAATATGATACATATAGAAAGTCTAGGCCTGGTATAGAAAGTTTTATAGTTTCGTCTTTCTAGCCTATTTAGTATCCGGGTTTGGTCCACATCGTGGCCTACTATTGACATGAGTTCACTCCTAGAACATGCATTTAATAGGAGTTGTGCTAAGAGTAATATGATAACCTCACAGTACTAGTAATTTGAACACAACCTAATCATGTTATTTGAGCGAAAAAAGCTTGGTTTAGTGGTTTGAGGGTGCACTGCACCGGGTAGTAACGGGTTCGATTCCCGTCAGAGTGAAATTTCAGAAATCTGTTAGGATGTAACCCCAGTCCATAGAATCGTACCCATAGTATAAGATTTGTTTAGTTTGGGCTCATACGATGCGTATGTGTTGTCTGGTGATATTGATTTCTTTACCACCTTTGGTGTGTCGTAGTGTTCACGAAGGTTAACGACCATCGCTGTGCCGACGACAACACCAATACTCACGGGGAGCATTTCTTCTACGAGTACAAAGTGTTTCTCTCAGATGAGTCTGGCTCTAATTCCGAAGAAGAAGAACCAACCAGCAAAGATGACGCCAAATCTTCATCCGCTTAAACATGATCAGGATTGTCCACTATTGAGTTTCTTGCGTATGGGTTCTTTGATGTTAATTATACTTTGTAAATGTCAAGTGTTTTAATTCCTTTGTATTATTTACATGCGTTAGTAGCTTATTTAGAAAAAATATGGATAATTTCTACCATATGTCGATCGCCAGGCCTATTAATTTAAGAATAAGTTCGGTGGTTTGGTTTTTGATAGTTATTAATAAATATTTTGTATAAAAATTAACACAAAGGAGCAGTCAACTTTACGTCACAGAGTTTTCTGTGCTTAAGTTTATAAAAAATGTGCTTACAACACGTGATATCATCACAAGCTGTCGAGGGAAAAAGTATTTCACACATAAATCAAGTTCTATTATCTTACATCGGATCATAAAACCACATACCGCCATACGTCCATTAATCGTTCTCTTGCGGCAATTTGTCATGCAGACAGACAGACAGACAAGTGTGTGATGAGACATTGTATACAATACATCAAACACCAGTCAATGTGTCCTTATTACATTAGACATAAAGTTTAATCTTGCTTACACAAACAGTAATAGAAACATAGTTTTCAGAAAAAAATGTAGCATTACCACTTGCAGTTGCGTCAACCTTTTTTAAAAGCCGTTAAAGGTGGTTTTTGTTTGCATTGTGTTCAGCAAATACAAGTGCAAATGCATTAAGTCTGTAATGGAGGAGTTTTCAGGTGTTGAAACGTCATCTTTATTCAAAAGATTTTTAGATACTTGCAAATGGATGTTTTTATCCGGATTGCCTCGCATGGGTTGTAGGTATTTTTAGGTTTATGTGCCAACAGGCTAGAGGATAGCTAAGACTTCTTCTTACGACAAGATTAGCCCATATCTAAACTACCCTAATCCGCACCAAACAAAGGAATATAAATTGTAGGCATATAAATGTTCATCCCAAAAAAATCTTGTTACCAACACAACGGCGAAATGACTTCCGCAATGAGAGGACATGTGAAAAAGTTAAATAAAATCCGTCAGTGTCAACCCTGGCAATCCCGTGGCTGCTCGCATTCGCCCGTCCGTTATCAAAACTTCTAAACGCCTAGCTCATTGCGTGTAACAGAAAATTTTACATAATACCTCTCCGGACCCCGACACGCGGGGGTTACCAAATTTTGTGTACCATCAGCAAAAAATAGGAGATAAGGTGTTAAAAACGGTAATCAACGTTCACCGTCTAATGCATAAGAAATGTTGAACATTTTTTTGAAAATATAACAAATTGGAGTGCGTTACAGGCTCCATGGAGAAATAGGAATTATTTTAGAAAGAAGACAGGTGGTTTTGAAATATGTTGGTAAAAGATGGCGTTGGCGAGTTAATTCTCCCGACAAGTTTACACGGAGTTGTGTCGTCTCTACTGTTTTACAGCAGAACATGTATGCTAGTGTAAACGAGAGGTAATTTATTTTCAAAGTTACTTTAGACAATCTTTTAGAATATCAAAGCTCGCCACGATATTTTCTATGACAATAATTTTTCATCAAGGTATAATGTATCTTGTCCCACAATTTGAACATTACCTCGAGAAACGCCCGAGCCGGGAGAAGCATCATTTTACATAAAAATATGAGTTTAAATTTTTCTCCTGTCGGTACACATTTACATTTTATCTACCACAGGTGACAACTCCCATTTGCGGGCTACAACAAAATAGTTCTGCGGCGAGTTGGCATACATCATTTCAAGACATTACGAACTTAATTATTTTGTTATAAGCGAACAAATTGAAGGAACTTTCTTGAAGTTGGAAAACATACAATTTTTATACAGTTTTTTAGTAAATATTTCTACTACGCACACAACAGATTAAGTTTCAGTCCAATCTGCAAACATTGCATACAACTCTTTCGTTTATTAAACTATTGTTTAAGGGAAATTCAGTCTACCTACCAACTAGAACCCCCTCGCATAGCCAGCAATGAGCTGCTATGTAATTCTAGAACAGAAGAACTATGGGGAAAGACCAAAATAGCAATTTACATTTTATTACATAGTATTACATTTTAATCACATCTTGTCGGTTAATCAAATTCTATATTTCTGCAATATTTAATTTGGGCGAGCAATCAACCCCGCAGGGGTTTGAGGGGGTGTAAGGGGTCCGATTAAGGAGAGGGGAGGGGTGCAAACGTGACGTCACTGTGCAGGCAATCAGCTGCAACCCCCAGAGCGTACATGGACCACTCAATTACATTGGACATGAGTATGATACACACACCATACATATATACAGGGTGTAACAGAAGTCCGAAATTATATTCTAGCTAGATACTGTAGCTGATGAGCAAAAGCTTAGAAAAGACGGATTATACCTAACTAGTATAGTTTGGTTAATACAGTGTCGGTTTACATAGTTCATACTTAGATTGCACCTTAGTTTATACCTTAGATTTCAAAAGAAGTCCAGCGGTTACTACCTTATTTCCGAATTTGTCAGACTCGCACTAGATTTCAATTTATTGATAAAACAGCAGGATCTGTTTTGCATATATTATCTGTACCGTCATTGTAACTTAAATCTTCTTCTTAGTCGGCATCTTCATTACTGAAGGTCGTGTCTAGTCTGATGTATTGATCCCTTGATGTACTATGGTCTTCCACGTGTTCCTGTCCTCGGCGGTTTTAATGGCTTGGGTTATTGGTAGGCCAGTGAGCGTCTTTACTAGGTCTGACCATCGTGTAGGTGAGCGACCCCGTGCTCTTTTCCCGTCGACCTGGCCAACTACCATTAGCTTCTCTAGGCTGTCAGTTTCTACGAGCGACATGTCCAAAATATTTGAGTAAGCAACTTAAATACATAACTTTTAACTTACAAATCGATGACACAAAACAGCAGTCGACTTACCTGTAAAAAACAAAAACACAAACTTAGATACATACGCCACCAAAATTTACTCTGTGGTGTACACTTGTTATTTACTCTGTGGCACAAACTATAAACTAAAGCACTCCCTCATAATATATTCTCAAACAATTTCGCATTATCGACACAGTATAGTATCAAGGTTCACAAAGCGTGTATCGAAGTACCCTTAGTACCTTCATAACAGAAAACCCATAAAGCAGGCGGCGTGATGCTGTTATTTTTTATCGAAGCTACACAGGGCTGTAACAGGCCATAACCATGGGGACATCTGGACGTAAAATACGGGGCTGCGACGTTAACGGCAGAGTGTTACACGCAAGTGTAACCTCTCTGATATTCTATGTCTCTTATACAACAATGATAATCTCAATCAGTACTTATTGAATGATTGATAAACAATCATCATCATTTACCTCACCTTTTCCTATAATTTGGGGTTGACGCAGTATGTCCTCTTCCATTCTTCTCGCTTTTTTGTACTGACATCCACTGCAATCTCATTCATATCTCTTTTTATACAGTCCACGTGAAGAAGACGACAATAGAGAGCGTAAAACAAATGGGAGATCTGCATGTTTTGTAGACGTTCAACGAAATTAATGATTTACATGTTCTTAAGCAAAGTAATTATTGTCATGTTACCGTAACTTAAAAATAATCTAAAGTTACGGATTTTGTAGAAAAATAATTGTCGCGATACAGTTTAAACCTCCAATAGATGACTGATAAATGTTGCGTGCTCATAAAACTGTCGAAGACCTTCAGAGTACCTAATCTATCATATAAACTTACTGAAATAGTAACTTCAGATTTCAGCTACCAAGAGTAAGGAGTAGTTTACACCACACGCTCGGAAGCTGGACGATCGTGATTCCTGACGGATCGCGTCCGAACCCTCCTTTAATCCGAGGCAACTCCAAAGATAGCGTGGTGCAAGGGACGAGACTATAGCGATATTAGAAAGACGTGTTTAAACTATGTCTGATACAGAATATCTATTAGAGTGAGTGAGGCAAATGAGACACAGAAATAAATTAGAACTGTTTTTTAAGCATAAAAGAATGTTAATCATGATTGATTAAATTGGAACTATTTAATTATTGACGTGATTCTGAAACTTCAATATTCAAACAGCATAGGGTTTAGGCAACTTTAACACAAATAAGCTGAAGAAGATAACGGGACGATTAGTAATAATGATAACCAAACCTGATTATGCCAATTTCTATCGGTGATTAGATTTACAAAGATAGCATCACAGCCATGCATCTTATTTATTTGCTCTGTAGCTAGATCATGCTGACTTTTGATATCGTATTCCAATCATTTAAAAAATCTAATCGTTTGTATCACTGACAAATTACCCGCAACTAATTCGTTTGATTACACATTTGTTTTAGGACTGTATCCACCAGCTATGATAATTGATATTACTATTGCATATCAATACGGCGAAGTGTATCTTTACGTAAGAACATACTTCTTAATTACGACAAAAAGTACGATAATTTATTCGTCTCCCTTATCTCTTCCACTTGTAACTTGCGCCACTCCCAAGCGGTGGCAGGATGCCTCATAAATATTTTATGCGATCCACATCCGAGCGGAACAGTTTTTGCCGTTTAATAGATTGCGAGCCCGCGACGAACCGACGCCGTATGCTAATACTCGCGGTATTGCTGTTACCACTTATACATCAAGTGGAGGCAACGTACATCTTACTTGTGGATCTACATATGTATTGCGATGATCGCTGAGTTGCTATTATTTATGTACTTTGTTATTTGTTACTAAAACGTATATATCAATTTCCAGTGTTATTCCATTCTCGACCTTATTGTACGCCTGACATGTAATAAGTACAAGCTCTATGGATGTCGTTAAGGGCCAGAGGGATTTACACAATAGAACTTCGTTTTGATAACATTACTCTTGGAGTAGCCTTTTCATCTTCATATGAGTTGCATTTAGAATTAGAGTAAGACCTTATCATAGTTTGACGATTCCACGGTGAAAATTGTAAACCTGAATTATATAAAAAAAACCTGCATATATTTTCAATTAGCTTTGGTTGCTAAATCTTCTATATAATTTTGTAACTTGTCGAACCAATCTTTGGGCGTAACAGTTAATATCACTACCTCAATATTATCTAGAAACATCTACTTAAGGTACAATTAATCCCCAACATCCAAAACACAAGCCACGGCGAACGACTCGCTCGGGGTTCATAAATATTTGATGGCGGGGCCGGTCTAGTTCCGACACTAAATAGGTTACACGCCTGACGGACGAGACATGGCAACTGATACCTCTGCAACCTGCGAGCTCAGATTCCTCAGTTGAATAATATAAATAAATAAAAAGAAAACTGATAAAATCCACCATCACCCATAGTTAACAAACCTCCTTATTTCATATGGAGCGACTATCACTTTGAATTAGAAGATCAATTGCAATATATCGTACCGACCACGTAAACCCATGTTGACACCTCAAATTTCATAAGTAAGAATGATAGCAACAGCATGATTCTTAAAAGGTAATACTCAGAAGATGGATATCAGGGGACACAATATAATTATAAACCAAAATTTTAGAACATTGATTAACATCGATTTACAATACCAGTCATCAATTTTAGGTACTCAATAACTATTCGACACCAGCAATAGATGTTATATTCTGAATCAGACGAGAAGGACAAAGCAAAAAACAGGTTCGTAACAGGGGCCACCGCTATGCAGGCGAGCATACTACTCGATAGAGAATTATCTAGAGGATAAACACGCTTGGTCAGGCGCTGGTCCAGCTCCACAGGAACTCATTTGAGGGATGTTTGCTATTTGTCCCGTTTTCCTGCTCCTCCCTACCTTTAAATCTTACACTGACACAGCTTGTTATTTGTATTGCTGATTAATTTTGTGTTTTGAGAATTTATAGTCTCATTTACTTTATATTGTATAATTGTTAATTAAGAAAAACACATTGTAATGCAAATAACATGTAAACCTTATTGGAAAAAGCAACCATGGAGTTTCTTGGCCATTCTTCTCCATAGATAATGCATTCCAAATGGGTGATAGAGATACTATTAATATTATATATTTTTTGCTGACGATTCATAAGTGCCTGTATTGGTTTACATGAATAAAAAAATGCTGATTCTGATTCTGAAATTTTTGACAGACATTGTACCGAGTTAACCATCAAAAACTGAAAAATATTAAAAACATTGATACAAGACAGGTAAAGGTCCGATCACCAAACACTAAACAACGCTCGCACATCCACCATATTAGAACCGTTTCAAATATAAAACTACCCCGGAATAGGTCGTAAATACCGCAGCAATAACTTCGGCAGCAACAAGCAATGAACAACTGAACAGATAAACTAGGGCAAACTGTCTACATTCGCCGTACAAACGAAATTCTCTCATGCTGATTTTTAGAATAGCGTTATCACAAAAACTGGTGATCTATTCCAAAATGCACACTTTGGGACAAGATTTAATATCCAAGTAATAGCAAAATCAAGATGGCGAAGTACTGGCAAAGTCTTTTGTTTTCTTATATAGGACCTAATCGTTTTTACAAGAGAAGGAGAATTATGCTTTTTTGTAACATGGGAAAAGACATCAGCGGACAAAATACATCTACATTATAGCCTGCAAGAATATAATGTGATTGTCATGGATTGATGTTATGTAACCTCACGCTAATGGGTTTAAATTTTACTTTATGGTTTAAACTGACAATTCATTAATAATTACTGTATTAAAACATGACTCATACAATAATATGATATGAATAAAGGCTATAGCATTTTTATCTCAAACTCTCGCGTTTCATTACGAATCGAACGATACCCAAGAAGTTAAAAAAAATTCTTGATACCCCGGTATTCTATTAGTGAACGGATAACATGATGTCTTTATAACTATAAGGGTAAGACTCAATTTAACCCAATAACTGTCACTAAACCACCACACTATTACACACACCTATACTCCATTATGGAAATGTAAAGTAACCAATATCCGATCCCGGGCTGGTTTACGATCAGGAATTGGATTCCCCCACTAGTGGGCTTATTTACAGATAGATGAGTGTTCGATAGAGGGGAACAAATGTAATAAGATCCGTTGTCGGGTGCCACAAAACGGATTTTGTGGTGACACACGCGACAATACTGAGGTAACTTTAAAACTATTTCATTGACACTAAGAGTTTTTATAAGATGGTGGTTATTATAAGATATGATTAAAGGATAACGCATAAACCTCCTAATTTATACAATGTTATGCAATGAAAGTGGCATTAGAAATCACCTTGTTCAGTACAAATGCTTTTATAAATGGTTTTTATAAGTATTGAAATCTCAAAAAACTTGATGGTAGCCATCTAAAATTACTGAATAATTTATTTATTGCATAACATAATCGGCAGTAGATCACGTGATCGACTAGCTCCTCTGTCAACTGCATGGTGGTGCCATTTTGAATTTCGATCTCAGTGAATATTTAGTGCAACATTTTTCAATAAGCGTTGTACAGAGGGTTCTCTGTGAAATCCCTTTGACAGCGGTAACGCACAGCTCGGTACAAGACGCAAAATGTAGAGAGTTTACAAAGTCATACATAGTCGAGACTATCCCACAACCTCCTTACTAACAAGTTGCTATTAGTATTATTTCAACATTACTTGTTTTACTAATATTTTAGTACATTATCTATCATAAATTTGATTATTGTTATATACCTATTGGTTAATTAAATAGATTTTAGCTTAGTTGGAAGGGCTAACTAAGGGATAGTAATATGGGGAGTTCTGCCGGAACTTCTAATAACGTGAAAATCTTACATTGGTAATAATCTTTAATTAGTAAAAAATACATTATTATCTAAGCTATGGTGATAATGTTCTGAATTATTAATATTTACAAAGACTCTTTTTTGTATTACGATGGAAAAATTGGATGATTGTGAGCCCGCTCGTCGCCTGTAAATTAAGGTCTCCAACCGCTGCCCGCTTACGCGTATTAACCGCGCTTACATCCCAGTTATTTTTTAATAAATCCCGCTAACCCCGCACCCCTCGCCCTGTTTTCATAATTGTCAATATTAAACAACGCCTGCATATTTAATAGAGCCTTTAACTTACATTTCTGAGCTTAATATTCACAAGAAAATAGCGTACCTAAACATATTTTTTGATTAAACTAATATCACTGGGAGATATCACTGTAGTATCTTAAGTCGCACAACTCACAGTATATAGGGTAGAAGGAATCGGTCGGGAAGTTATGTTATTCCGTTGCGCATCTATTTTTCTTCAAAATAAGCCGAAAAATCCAATTTTTCTGTTTAAAAAAAATTTAAGCAATATGTATATTATCTGTATTTACACGTGATCCAGAACATACGTCACATGGTACAAAGTGAGCCTCACTGCAACATTATTATTTTCTCTTTTCTTCGTACGCCGCATAAAGGGGAAAGATATCTTGTTGGTGATTTTTTTTATTTAGGAAACATATTTCACTGTGATTTGATTTATATTCCTTATGCCAAAAAATAATAAAAAATTAGTCATGTATATATGACCATTGTCCTTTGTCTCTAGATCCCTGTTGTAACTCAACAAATCTAGATGACACTGATGTAACTCCTCACCGAAAGTTGTAAAAAAATCAATAAATTGACAAAGATATGTTTAGTATAGCAAGGACAAAATAAATGCATTCTAAATGTTGATATTTCAATAAGATAAGCGCGTTGTTAAACCATTATTGTTACTTTATCAGATTTATACACATTTATTATGAATTCACAATTGCATAACAAAGCATTTCAAAATGTATTAATTGGAGGTTGCTCTCTTAACCGCATCTAAAGGTATTCTATATATTAGAGGTTGCTCTCTCAACCGCATCTTTACACGTATTCTATATATTGGAGGTTGCTCTCCCAACCGCATCTTAACGTATTCCAAGTAGACCATGTGAGAGTAAATCACAAATCCCGCTGAAGTCTCTCCTCCATAATGGGGGATCGCGTGGCTATCAGCCTCGGTGCGTTATTGAGAGTAAATTGGCCTCGTCGCCATCGAGACGGCGTTAAATTCTCTCACTGAAACTCTAGCCTTTTCCAACGATATTCAGACTTAGATAATATTGATAGAATGAGTTTTATGGCTACATGGATGAGAAGTTATTTTAGATTAGAATCGATAGAATTTTCGCTGGGATAAAAGTTATATGAGGATCATCATTTTGGAGTCGATTCAAAGCGAAATTCAGCGTAAAAACCGTGGCGGCCGATTTAGTAGAACACATTCAAAGCGAAAGCAAGTTTCGAACTACGGGCTTGCATCTCAAGGACTTCGAAAATTGACATATTTTTTTTATGAAAACGCAGTAATAACATGCAAAGAATATAAATAAAGAGGATACCCCATTAATATATAACTAAGGCCCCAAAATAGCAACATAACTAGCAAACTCAAATACCGATCAATTTCCGATATGAAATTCTCCACAAAGCGTCTAAACACATTGACGATATCGCATAAACGCGGCTTAAAAATATTCAATAATCCCTCCGAATCCCTTCGATGGCTGCATCGCATCATTTAGCGTCTACACCCCTCCCTCCCCCTCCTTCCCCCGCGCTCCCCTAAATCCCGCGATCCCGGGACACGATGCTAAGCTCCGAAATTTGCATTTATGAATAATATTTCAAAAATGTTCATGTGTGTTATTTTCTTTGACGTCATGTTTCTTATATTGTGGTGACTGGCGACGTAAGGTAAGTAATATTTAATGAGTTTTGGTAAATTAAATTACCAGCTACTGCTATATATTATTATTATTTCATTAGTAAATAGGTAAATACATTCCATCATCATTTGAGGATCTAATGTGGGTATGTCATCATATGGTAAGGTCTAGTTTCGTTTGCACGCACGTCAATAACACAATTAGTATAAAGCGAATTCCAAATATCGACGTTAGTGAGATGTTAGTTAAGCAGGAGTTGTCAAGGTTGATAAACAATTTTCAAGAGTCAAATTAGGATTGACATTTGAATTGCGTTACCATTAAGTATCTTGCCAGCGCGTCTCCTCAAAAGCAGCATCCAAAATCGATGATACAAACTGATTAGGTATTTATAGTTATCCACTATGTTACTCTGAAAGAAATATATTTATTTACATTAAACACTAAATTCAAAGAAAATTATAATACAAGGGTAGAAAAAAAAAAATTATATACAAAGAAATGACTCCACATCGTCGTCGATGCCGAAAGTTCCCAGCAAGCTGGCCGCATTTCCGCGCTGGATAGCGATACTTATTCGCTGCGCGAAATAAAAGCCAGCCCGCCGGTCACGTGAAGCGGTGAACAGACGCGCTGCTATTTCCTTATACAGGAGTCGCGCGTTTGGGCCCCACGAACCTAGAGTTTCAACCCCAAACGGCTCAAACAGGTAGCTTCCTGAGAGGCCACTATATTTGCGCCGCTTGAGGTTCTCCGCTTCTGCAGCATAGGCACGCAAAGACGTGCTTGGAAGATGCGATGGCGCCAGGGTGTCAACACAAGTCGCGTCCCACACCAAGGGCCGCCCATCCTCCAAGGTACTGTTACTGTTACTCTTCATAGATTAAGATTTTTTTTTTTAATGTAGATAACCTGTGCTAACAACAAACATTATAAACTCAAAGAGCTAAAATAACGTCTGTATCCTACAAGTCCCTTTACCGAACACCTAGACCTGACCTAGCTTACCTGAATCCACACCAAGAAAATATTTCAAAACAAATTCAATAACGATGGCGGCCGTTGTTACCGGCGACGCGACAAAAGGAGGCGTGTCGACCTACCCTCTGTCTTTGACGCTTTGCCATCGAGGGTTTATGGCCGCTTTCAGTTTTAAAAGCTGAGCATGATGTGTAGTACATACTCGTGATTGCAAAGCGATGTGCTTTACACATCTTTAGAAAGCGATAAATAATGTCAGATACAACGGTCTTAATGTCCTTGGTAAAGAAATGAACCTAACCACGGATAGTCGCGTTTCTTGAACATCTATATCACCCACCTCCTTAGCAAGATTGTTTTAATATTACTTAGATTTTATGACAGCTTTTCTAGTATAAAATCTGTCAGATATACCAGAGGTATTTTAAAAGAATACTGCCTCTGAAGCGGTCGTTATAAGCCTCAGAGGTGTCATTTTCATCAAGTCTACTTTGAGTTCATACCCCTATCTATTATTCATCATATATCATCATCCATTTGATATACAACAAACACAATTTACAATATATTTCCATTCTGTCCGTAATCTTAATAGATCTTGAACCTTTCATATAAATCAAACGTTCCTTTATAAACGAAAATATAATAAATAAATCTCAACAATACATCGGAGTAATGGATACGACTATTGTTAATGGACATAATACCTACTCTATGTTTGATATAGCGTACCTAATGTACAACCTTATTCCATTAGGTATATACCTAACCATTGATTAGACACACTGTTTAAGTAGCGAATCTCACTGTCACTTTAACCTTTTACTTTTACGTCTTTGGTAAGCAAAAAATAACACTTAAAAATAAAGATAATAAGTTCGACAATTTCACTTTCAACTGTAAGTAGAGATACCTAGAGTTCAATATAAAACTGCAACTCCGTTTCACAGACTACCCTTTTCATTCGCCCCCACGGCATTCTCCAAGCACGTTTCCACTATAAAGATCTTCATTTCACAACTCTTAAGAGGTCAAGGTCACCATTTAAAAAAACCCGTGAGCCGTCCACCTCACCCTTTGTGTTGAGTGTCATTCAAGCCAAACCACTCGTTAATTGCAGCCGACACAGCTCTGCCAATAGATTCTCAACCTTATTTCGGCGTGAAAAGAATAGTTACATCGTGATTGATGGTAAACGTAACGTGGTTTTGTACTCACTTTTCATGAGAGAGTAGGTACGTAATAGCTGGGATTAATTCCCGGTACTTTTTTGTGATGTTCGAGATATATTTTTTGAGGGCTGGCAATGTTTTTCATGTCAGCTCTTTGGTAGAGGCCTGTAATCATTGATGGATAGAGAAAATTCTAGTTCGGATTTCACCAATGTGAATTTTGTTGCAAATGTACATTTCATATGACGCTTTTTCCAAAATGTTGTAGAAAAGTGGATAAAAATGCAAGCGAATAACCAATATTGGGATCACTATCACTAGGTAAGGCTATCCCGGGTTCGTATAAATAGGGTTTCCTTTTCAACCTATATGATAGTACCAAGGCGGGTATCCCAATTGACGGAAAACCAAATAACTTTCTTTGTTTATCGGCTCTGACAGCCATGTCTATTATACCAAGCTGGAAATATCCACCAAAATAATATTCCAAACGATAGTTTGAACACAAATTGTCTGATATTTAATTAATTAGCTACAATCAACGGCAAACAAGTATTAAATCGTGATAAAACCGCACAGTGTAATTGAAAACGAATCCATGAATCCAATTCGTCACCTAATTACCGCAAACCAATTAATAATCCCAATTAATACGCTAATTGCTACGCGGTTTTTATAAAATCATTAGTACGGAAAATAAAATCTTTGAAAAATTCTGATTGATTCTTGTACCAACTTCTTTCTTAAGCATAAAATAACATATTGATGTTTTTAATAATACTCTATATTCAATATTAATATCTCTTCCTTGCGTTTAGCCGTTTATGTATCATAGACTCACTACCTTCTACGTAAAATAAAAAAAAAATGCACAGAACCTTTACCAGCTACCGAGACGAATATTTTTTAAATTCAAATAATTGACTAACGAGTCGTACAAAACGTTTAAACTTATGGTAGAGCTTTTGGTAATCATTACTAGGATAACAATAATAAAATAATTAAATATCAAGATACCTAAAGTAGGGACGATTGTACCTATAACTAAGGCAAACACCAAACAAACAAAACCCTTCAAATATCCTAATAACTGACATCCCACACGAAAAGCGAAACAATAAAAAAAATAACCGAAATAAATTTGAAAAGGCTGAAAAAGTTTTGGAACCGCACGACCCCAAGTTGGGGCATTACGGAGGGGGATTAGGCGTGTTCCCTTTAAATTGGAACACGAGATCGCGTGTACCCCGCGTCAGATTATCGTGCGTAAATACCGGACAGTGTTTATACGGTTAACTTTGATAGCCTTTCGGGGTATCAGTTATTTCGAAGGAATAAGATCGGATTACATATTGACTTAAAAATATACCTCTTCTTTAAACGGGGGCGTTAAAACTGTATTAACTTACACAAGTAGCATATTTTAAAACGAATTGTCTTCTTACGCGAGCGAATATTGCCCCAGTTGTTCAAATCTTTATAAATTGGCAGATAATACATTCTAAAAAATTAAGGGAATTCAACACTTTACACCCCCGACATTTAAACCCGCTTTTAAGTACGCTATACACGAAATAACATGATGCGAGACAATGAAGGGAATTTAGCTTTAAATAACAATAACAAACAACAATACTACATGTATCATTGCGCGTATTATCATTGGTGGTACGGTAACAGAGGATGGGTGTGTAAAACTAGCCACTGAAGTGTAATTTAATTAATATTATAATAAGTGGCAACTAGTGATGGGATATTGCGAGATTTTTCGGGAAAATAAAATTAATATCCGGGATCTAAAAAAAATGGCGCATCGCTGTCATTGTTAAAATGCATTACCAACACCTCCTAAAACGTTGTTGTTGCCTTAGTATAGTAAATTTTTAGAGGATTTTGTATTGAGGTAACTGTCAAGAACTGAAAGTAATAGGTATTTAAAAAACACAGCTGCAAGACAGGTCGTGGAAGGGGCTGAAATACATTTGTGCAACTATTCAATAAAGACTTTCTTAGTATTCATGAGAACTGGACATCTAAAAACATCTATAAATGTTAAGTTAACCTATTAATTGTAAGAGATGAACTACGAAATGAAACAAGACGCACAGTCAGCATATTACTTATTTTTCTACAGCTGTGTGCAGAGGGTTAAAATATAAAACAAGTAAAACTGCGTTAAGTGGCTTATAGTAACTTTTTTAATTTAGTTAGGATTAATTTGTAGATCTATGGCAGTAATTTAAACATAATGTGCAAGGCACCTGCCAATTAATTTTGTTGCATAACATATTCACCAACAAGTCGTTTCATTAATTAGAGTGCACTACTACATGTAATTCCCTGCTACAAAGTCTTCATTAAATCCCATGAGTCCGGGACGTTCCGGGGAAGTCCGCAGCATCGCAGCACTAGCGGTCGACCTTATACTTTAATATTCATATTATTACAGGGTGGGCAATGAAAATTTAACGTGGGGAAGTAATTATGAAACCGAATGAGACGAGGGTGTGCTCCGCTGCCCGACCTATTTCGCTCTGTTTATGTCCGCTAGGGATGAGATACTTCATTGTGTTAATCAATATTCCAATTTTGAAATGAACATAAAATTATTTTGGATTGGAATTACTATCAAGCTGAAGGAAACTCGGAACAGAATCTCGAAAAGCAAAACTGTAAACAGAGCTGAATACAGATGATAAAGGAAATCAGAGTGTAATCTTCCTGATGCAAGAAAACAATAATATTCAGTGCATACTTCATTTATATATTTTATCCGCTGAATTACAAAGTATTATTTTGTCCGTAATCCGTGTCGCGTCCCTAACATAAAAAATGACGCCTATAGATATTATTACTGCACCAGCATTTACAATACTGGTTGCTATAAGCAAATTAACAGGCGCTTTCTCTTCCAGTAAACTTATTTTTCTTAACTAGTAAAATAAAATAATAGTCTATTTATTTACATGTATAATTCTATGATAAATATCGAATGGTTAAGACGACTGACCCCTGCACACCACACAAAGAACAAAAACGGACTCTAGTTATCTTATAACTAGCTCTGATTCCCACTGGTCGGCTTTTGTAATGCATATTCGTTACTTATTATAAATAATGTATTTGTTGAAATTAACAAATACATTATTTACTATTTTATTTTCCCGACGTTTAATTTCAATGTATAGTATTCGCGTAAATATAAGAAAACAATAATGTATTTGTACTTATAATTTCATAGGTAGCTCTACTATACAATTATATATTAGGTAGTTGTCAACGGGATTTACAAAAACGTATCTCAATTATTGGTTAGCATGACTTTAGTTGCTGTACTATTTACCATTGACATTTTGTGTGGAAACTAGCGAATATGAAGCGTAAAACTAGCGTAAAACTCTTGGGTAGAGGTACGATAGATGCCAACTATAACTTATAAAAATGGCCAACTCGATCTAGCTCGCCTGCGATGGTCTCTACAAAGGCGTGGAATAATGCGATTTACGAGTTACTTTGACAGCAGTCCGCTTCAAAGAAGGAAAATTAAAAAGCTGAAGTGGCAGTCCGCCGCCGTTCGCTACATTTTACATGAAATTTTTCATTCGAGTAATTTTATTAGGGTGTACAGGCTGGGGTTAAAAGGCGAAAACTATGTAACAAATTTATATGACGGATAAAATAGTTTTATTCAGATATAGAGTATCGATATAATACTGCTAGTATTATTAGAAATATCATTTAATATCAATAACATAGATCATCATAAAAATAATTGAATAAACAGTGGATAGGTAAATACCATTACTGAAAATTTTGCATAAAATTTTACGTTATCTTTATATTTCGGAAGCAAAAACCAACCTGACTAAACAGTCCGGTTGTTTGTTTACCAAACGGTAAAGGATTAGACTAGTAGTATGTATAATATGTAGTATTAGAAAAAGGCGCTAAATGACTCTACTAGAACCCTCTCCTTATTAGGATGCAATTTATATGGCGAAGTTTTTTTAAATAAGTATTTCCAGGCTCTTAAAATAAGCCTTTCTCAACGGCATTTCATTTATAGCAAATAAATCTCATTCACTAAAGAAAAGTATTTTACAGATAATAACAATCCTTTTGTAATGGCAGTGTTAATATAATAGGTAACATTTATTTTAAAATTTAAGTTAAAATCTCTTGCAATTTCTATACATTTAATTTGTCAATTAAAGTACCTACTGGCCTAGTACGAATGTCAGTAATGAGGAGTGGTAATAGCATTCATTAAACCACACAAAGCTCTGTGGGTCTCCATTGTATGGCGCGAGTATGTACCCATGAGAATGTAGGTCTGGAATGTGAACCGTGTACAATCACTCCTGGAAATCTGCTTTTGGGCCAATCCACACAGTAAGGCCGGCTGTCCAATCATAACGAGTGTACTGGGAATGGATATGCAGGCAGAACATTAACAATGTGCATTCTCGATTGATCCACTTTGACTAAATAAAATTTTACTTTCAGTAACTTGCGCAGATACTTAGAAACTTACTTTACATACTTACGTATAGTTTTCAACTAATTATGGACAGTTTAAAGTATCAATCAACCATTCAACAATATTTGTATGTCCTATAGTTAAATATTTATCCATTTCAAGTTTTATTAAAACTGATACTGTATAAAATGGCAATTTGAAATAAATATACTTCTATTACTGATGACTGATGTATATAAAATTAGGCAAAGAAAACGGTAAAAGCAACATTATCATTCTAATAGTAGATATACCCAGCGACTTCAGGCAACGCAATACAACGCGCAATACACTTTGACTTGCCTTAAAATGTCTATTATGTACGTGTGCAGACTTGAAAACGACTTATATTCACCCCATCGCCCAATAAACGCAGTTCCCAGCCCCAAAACCCGACGAAAACAATTTACCAATTAAAATAAGCATAGTAACACATTCGATGTGTCAGCAAACCGACTGACTCCAAATGTTGTTTGCAGATCGACCAACTTCCACGCTAAAATCAACCTTATCCAGCTACGTGATAAGTCCGATTCAGAGTGGTACACATTAAATGCTCCAAATAACTTGAAAACCTTCCAAAGTTGTCGAACTAATACTCTCTTCTTACCTCAAAATGGCTAAAGTTTCGTTCGAAATACGCAAGGAGTAAGTCTCCTCAGACATTCTACTCTAATTTCGACCTTACTGTACGCTGTTAAATGCTATTTTCGCGTAACGCTCAAATTATATAGGTTTATACTAAATAATGGAGTAAGTTTACGAGAGGGTGTTTTTGAAGTGGCAAGGGACCTGTTGAAAGGTTTGTAGAATTATTTTTTTAACGTTGAGCAAATCGTTCGAGGCGTTCGTCTGGATGTTGTAAGTAAATGGAGCGAAAATTGATTCCTTATTGACGGAGAAAGTATTTGAGTTTACATTTTACTTTGGGAATAGATATAAGAATAAATAAGTACAGAAACTTAGCTTTAATAAGGAAATAATCCTGTATTTCGTAAGGTATACCATTCGTGACTGTTGAAAATACCGACGATAGCCATTTTAGTATCCGGAAAAACCTCGCCACAATAATATTCTGGCTAGAAAACAATACATATGGCACCACAATTACTTCACTTCATTCCATACCGAAAGAAATTTAACCAACCAGAAAAAAGTTGTCCTCAGTCTCGATAAAGTATAAAAACATTGCTGCGTCGGCAATCGTCTGTCGCGAGTGTATGGGCCGAAAAACCGGGGCCGCTAAGTAAGCAAACCATTTGTCTGGCACGCGACACACCCACGCCATTTCGTCCCAACAATTCGACCCACCACAGAGCCACCAGAGCGCAGCGACGTAATCACGCGTGCGGTGCGTTTTTGTGTGAAACGACACACGCGTACATTTAGCATTGTTTTTTTGTAACAGCCTGTGAATGGGGTGATTTTTTTAAGGTTGCCCGACTGGCATTTTGTTAGGCTAAATAAAGGTAGCATTTTTTTGAGACAATACGTGTTTTTTGCTAAACATATTTTTTTTATCGAGAATGAAATCATTGATCGCAATTCTTGAGTATATTTAAGAATAATATAAATGTTTAATTATATAATATTTAGGATTTTATGCTGAAAAAGCCATATTTTTTTCTATTCATTTGGGGGTTATAAGATTTGATAACTTCAGGCTATATCAAGTGATATCATTGTAATATGAGCTCTGTGTATTTGTAATAAGTTTTGGCGATTTATAAAAACGATCAGCCCACTGAGTTTCTTGCTGGATCTTCTCAGTTGAGGTCGCGTTTCGATCCGGTGGTTGTAAATATAGTATATAAGAAAAAAAATGTAAACTTGACAATTTGTAAGTGCCCCCATAGGCCTTTACATAATAAATGATTTGACTATGCTACGTAACATACCAAAGGAGTCGTGCAATTATTTTGTGTAAATTACAAGATGATTTTAAATCGAAATTAAATTTTAAAACCTACATGTCCACAACTACAAGTCCAAAATGAGAAAAGTTGAAATAATTCAAGTGGGGGACGCACAGATTTTTATCTGGTCGACAGGTCGTTAGGGGAAGCGCGGGACACGCCACCACCTCGCCAAACGGCAAATGTCTATAAAATTATCGACGACAGAAGAAGGAAGATTATATTATGAATTCTTTCGATAATTTTGGAGTCCGCAGTTAGTTAGAGATATTGATTTTTTGTGAAGACGTCTGTTGTAACGATTACACGAATTAGGTGATACAATTTAAAAATGTTTTAAACAAGTTTGGTATATACATAATTGTTACCACAAAGCGGTGATTTTACTGCGACTGAAATTACCCTAAATTTGTTATTTAATAACAAATAAGATTTAAATATCACAATATTGGATTTCGGCATTAATTGTACGTATAAATAAGCAAAATAGACTCAAAATATCAGGCAAAATTAATAAGCACAGTAGCTTTTGAACTTAAGAAGTTTGTATGTAATGCAAGATAAACATAAACCTAGTAATGTACTAAAACATTTATACATTTAGTCAGTTTTTCAGTACTAAAATAATCGGTTTACAATGCCTTGATATAACGACCATAACTTACTATGAATATGACGGCATATGGATGTCAATATATGCCGGTTGAACAATAATAAAGAATACCTATTCCGCTTCACTTATACAAATCAATAGCAATAAAACGAGGCACGTCGTATTAATGTTATGGAAATTCCAATTTGAGAGAATGCGGGAAGTGATTCCTAGCGCGCATCAACAATATCAGATGAATGACACTTTTATTGTATTCCAACAACATATTTATATCAGGAAATAACTTCCATGGATGGATGAAGTTGTCTTTGTGTTGAACTGTAAAGCAGATTTATTAAAAAAAAAAATGGTTTGCAATTGTGTATTAGTTGGGATCAAGCAAAATCATACTATTTGTTAAAATTTCATTACTTTTTTTGCAGTATGTAAATTTAACCTTATAAAATTACGTATTAGTATTGCACACTTATTTACATGTAAAAGTAAATTAATGATACCAGCCTTAAACGAAACATAATCACAGCCAGCGTCTAAATTAATTTTGTAAAAATCGCGGACAATTTTTTGAGCAGGCGAAAACTCATAAAAAATGTAACGTATACCGTTTTATAGGTGTTTAGGCAAAGGTCGGCTTAATTAGTTCATTCCGAAGCCGTCAGGTGTCGCCGGGGGCACCGCGGGTAAACAAGTTTCATCAGCAATTCCTCACGGGTCCCAAGTGCCGAAACACCCCCTCGTCGCTCGGGGCGCACGGTGATTTGCAAAAAAAGTGCGAAATTACTCCGCGTAGTTACGACGTTAACGGAGGTGTTAAAAATTGAGTTACAGATGACTCGGCTGTTTAGACGAAACGCCTACAAGATAATTAGCATCAGACTGTACCTATGTACTATTAAATAATCAGTTTTTTTCGCATCACTACTTATGATTTTACTATGTGTCCAAAATGTCACAAAATATTAATCAGTCACGTCTTCGGTTACTCATAATAATGCTGCTAAATCTAGTGTAGTCCAAACAGTAATAGACCGAATCGACTAATTGAAGTCAGGTTCATATCTAACAAATACGGTATGACAATGTTCTAACGAAAGGAAATTTCCCATCGACCTCACTTATAGTATCAACTTTGCGTAACAACTAAGATACCAACATTGTTTACAACGGTTTAGACAGTTCCAAAAATCTACGAAATAAGTTTCATTTAAAACATAGCCTCGGTCGTACGCCGAGGATTGTGGAATTCTGTTAGCCAAGCTGACGGCATAATTTGGCGAGGGGAGGAGGGGGAAAAGTTTCACAGGTAGGAATCCACCTCTTGTGTGTGTCGGCGGGTAATGTTCGTTTATTGAGTAAACTTGAGCTCATGTTCTTAACTGATTCGAAGGCAGGTGTTGTTTGTGCTTTTGTACTGGGATTATGAGACGTATCGAGTATCGATTTGAGGTGCTACGTTACAAAACAACTTATGCCATTTATGCTACATCCCAGTTTTTATTGTACGGTAAAAAGTTAGAACACTAAGATTTCACCGTTGAATAAATCTTTATAGACAAACTATTGAATGTTACCATAAAATAAAGATTTCTAATCAAATGTGTTTTAAAATAAACAAAATAATTTGAATATCTACTTATGTACGTATTTTGTTCTTACAGGATAAAGTTACGGTTCTTACTGTAAAAAGTATCATCTCGACGTCTTTTATTCGATCGGTAACTTACGCCGGCGTAATTTACACGCGCGAAAGTAAAAAGGGCCGAACAATGAGGGCCACATTAAGCCGGGCACGGCCCGATTGTGCCCTTCATTGTCACCTAATGTACGCACAATATTGTGTTTCGGAACCCTCCGAACCTTTGTAACCTCGTTCTCAAGTCGTTTTATTATAAGAATATAATATAGGTATTTAGAAATTAGTGCCACTGTGTTGCTATTTGCCCCTTACTACCCGCGACGAATATTATTCCATCTTGCCTCCAAATTTTTACAAAGTTATGAGGTGTTTAACATGTTTGTAGATAGTATAAAGATGAGTTAGTATTTCTATAAATTTGGGAGTTTATGTACACACCATCAAACTTAGAATTTCCTGCTCCGGGTAGGCAGAGGTGTATTTAAAGTGAAATAGCGATTCCTTGTGCCATATTATCGAATTGATGATATAATCCAGGTATCATGAACATTTGTACATTTTTGTTTTAATATTGAACGAACTGTTCTAAATTTAATTCTTTCAAATCTCTAAGTCAGTGCCACTAAAATGCTATACAAATAATGTATGGAAATCACGCCACCGAAAGCAGCGCTTTTAAATTCATGAAACCGTCTCACGGAGCGGGTCGTTACGTAGAATTGTACGTTTTTATTGAACCATAACAGTTTGCTGGTGACGGCAACAGGTGACTCTGTGGTTGTAAAAACCTACATCGACCCCTTTCTGACCTAACCTATAATGCCACAACAGCACAATCTGAACTTTAACACCTAAAGTATAAAGTTTAAACCTTATTGTGCCACGCCAGGAGTTGATTAAATGGAGGAAATGAAATCTGCTGTTTGTTATTTTGTTGGTTTTTGTTTAAAGTGTCTTGAAATGTAAGCGCTATCTTAATGGAATGAAAAAGTCTCGGGTTTTAAGCGCGCTCCTCGTTTCTACTTAAAGTAACGACGCGGCGGAATAAAATGTGATGGGAAATGAGGGTTCCTAGTTTTTGCAAATGGATCGAATTTAATCAGATGTTCAACTTTACAAAAACCATTTACTGTAGGTAGGTACTAATATTACACACAATCAGCTTCTGAAAAATGTCCTCGAGAAACTAACACTAATATAAAATAATCTTCTTAAAGGGAAATTTCATTATTTTTCAGTCATTTTATTTGATTAATAATTTTAGTGGTACCTTTACCTTATGATTAAAACGCAATATATAAAAACTTACATAATACGTATGTCTATATCACAAGCATATATACTAATAACTATAACTATAATCAACATACTAGCAAGCAGTAGGTACTCAAAATAATCATATTACATCTCTGGTTACATAAACATGGCACCGGTGACATAGTTTCAGCATGGCTTCAGTCAGACAGTAATTACTACATACCAGCTTCCCTCCATTGCCGTTCGCCCGCTCTCAAATAATCATTTTAAAAATCACAACACTCCGTGCGACTCAGCTCTAAGGTTGAGCGCCCCAGGATTTTATTTAACAAACAAATGATAACTCTATGCAAAACAAAATAAAGTTTATTTTACTTTGAGCAAATGGTGTTGTTTCTTACTTCAATGACCGCAGGACAAATTATATTTTATTATGGTTTCATGGTATACTTGAAACAAATTAGATGTAATTTATTTGAATGAAAAGCAATTTTTATATTCCAAGATAATCATCTTATGTGTATAACTTGACAATAGTGGTCGCTGCCATCTTTACTCACAGCAACTTGTATTGGGCGGATATAACCGATTTTATCTGGAATTAACTGGATGTTTTAGTTAAGCTGTCTACTTTCTTTTTATCATCGTCGCTATGTTTAAATATATAAAATATAAATATAATGTTAGACCACTTAATAAAAGGTAGAAATTCTACAAAATGAGCCATTATCTACGAAACAATAAAATACCAATCGAATTGAGAACCTCCTTTTGGAATTCGGTTAAAAATGATTAGTAATATTCAGATTATAATTAATTAGAGCTGTAAATAGTCAGTGAATAGTAGCAGGTGGGTGCCATTAATTGTTCAGTAATCCGGTAACCATGGCAACCGGTCCTGAGGACTTCCAGCACTTAATCTGGGCACCATTAATCACAGCTCAACGAAAATATGTTATTTCCATGTCTCAAGTTTAAGTAAACATATTTTTTTTACTCAAATTCTAGTAACTTAAGAGCAATAGTTCTGAGCACTTTTTTTGCACAAGAGACGTGTTATCTTCCACATAACAGAACCAAGAGTTAGGGTGGCTATGTATCTGTGAATTTATTTGACTACAAATGTATTTTTTTCTAGCCTATAGAACTGTACTCTCAAAATAAGTTATAAATAATATAATTATTGAATTAAGTTTTCTTAAGAATATTAAAGTATCCGTATTATTTAATTAATGATACTTTAGAAATCTGGCGGGTTAGGGAGACTAGTAAGGTACAGTTTTTAAAAATCCTAACACTCTTAAATTTTTTGTAACTTAAAGTTCAACTTTCTTTTTAAAAGGCTTATAACATCAAGAATAACCAATCTAATTCAGTGACAGTCAAAGGATATTAACTTGTTCGCTGAACTTTCAATAATTTAATTTTATGACCTTTTCCATGACTTTGATAGATTGGATATTTAAATCTGATTATAACAAGCAGAGGAATTCATTACTGGTCCTTTATCAGTGATATATACTACATAATATTATAAAGACCTATTTTTCTGGATCATTTTCATATTTAGAGGCGCGACCAACAGGAAGTACTGCCCTATTCTTGCATCGATCGACATTATCCCTAATTTGACATATTATGTCAAAACAAACGACATATGTCTAATTAGATATAATGTCGATCGTGCGAGAATTAACATCCTGGTGCAGTGAACTAAACAGGATACTCTCAAAGCTTGTCATCTATTATGTACATTTGTTTGCCTTCTAGTAACTATGGCTAAAACCAACATACAACGTGTAGTAACTATATACTCAAAAGGCAGCTCTTCTCTTTCACAAAACACTTACAAAAACCGGATTGAACAACATAAATATCTTATCGTCCTGTAATCCTGGTTTCAGCCGTGGTTTTGTTCTCATTTCCATTCTGATAGCCGGTTAGCCGGGAGTGGGAACCGGTTTAAACGGAATTATATCCGGTTTTTGTAATTAACCGGTTGTTTGTTATTTGGCATTTAGTTCTTAGGAGAATATTAATTCAAATATATGTTTTATGTGATGTTGCATTGGCGATCGACGTTTTAATACCTAACGCATTTTTCTGTGATAAAACATAGCGAGTAATGTACTGTACGTGGATGCTATTCCTCGCCTGGGACTCTGTCTGGCGTTTATAATTTTAGTACACTATTGATCTGTCTACAGGAGCTTCTTAGCTGCATGGACTTGTGTACACTATATACTGCCTAATTATGGTATTTATCCTGAAAGTGGAATAGTTTTGATGCTTGTCAAGTATTAAAGGAACCCTCCCCGGACCTCATCAAGTAAGTGAGTTTTATTATCATCTAGAAATACAATTATAAATTAAAAGTAATTTGAATATTTCGTCTGAACAAAAAATGGTTAATTTAATCCAACAAAAACACACGTCTTCGGTACACACTTGACAGCGTGTTAAAAAAACATAGTTTTGCTGTATCTAAACATCCAGCCCGGATTTATGAGGGTTCAAGAGATTGGCATAATATATTTCCACGATTCATGAATATTACAGATGCAGACAACTCGATGCAAAATGTACGACAGTCTCATCTGTTAATTAAGTCCCCCCCTCAGTGTTACTGCGCGTTATAATTCATAGCCGGATATAAGTGGTGGGGGAGAGGGAGAGGTGACAATACGGGGGTTAAGGTGCTAAGAAAATAATTACGAAACCACCTTATAACGCTTGAATTGTCGATATTAGAACACTATCAGGGTAGCGAGGGAGCACACGTACCTCCGATCATTATTTCGCGAAATATGTCGTTAAATAAAAATGGAAAAATTATAAAATATGTTCTGGATTTTATTGCAACCTCGATTGAGCAACAGTGGCACTACCATGAGTTACACGCTCGATAATAAAGTAAAATATTTACGAAATTTCTACAGCTTCTCCGTTCGCCACGCAAGAACATACGATATTCATCGAGATATGCATTCTAAGAGACTGACCAGTATATCTTAGTAAGCAGCGTTATATATGTAGCGAACTTATGAAACGTAGAGCGCTTTAGTTTTTAAAGCGCTCTACAATCTCACAAAATTGAACAGTGAAATTGCACTAATAGTTGGAATAAATTGGACAATCCCTAACAATATCTGCAATGGCGGCCGGGCCGGATCCGAGCCGCGACTTGCATACAAAGTGGCCATTTCGTACCAATCCTCCACTTTATTCATACAGAGCACGCTGCATTTAATACATTTTAATTATGTGCATTCAGTTTATTTTAATTTAGTTCCATGATAATTTAAAAAATATTTAAAAAAAGGGATTATGTTTAAACGGTCGATTTCCTGTTAGCGATGTTTAAGCTTGCCTCACACTGGGGTGTCTAAATGCGTCATTCGAATTATTATCTATTATCAAAACTCAGAGACAAATTTCATTCTACAAGGAAATGACATAGACAGCGAAAGCGATTTGAACGCGTGGGGCGTGACTTTTACTACAGAAATTTATTCTTTATGTATATAAACATAGAGTCCGTATTGATATTGTCAAATATTTCGACGCGCGACTCTTGACGCCGCAGTAAGCGCAGGACTTATTGTTACAAAAAAGCTCGCTAAGTTGTCGTCTATTTCGGGTCCATTGTGCTTCACCTTTGAAGGCAAACCGGGGTGAATATTAAATTAGTTAGCGTATATTAAGGGCTTAAATAAAACGGGCGCTCTGATTAGTCGATTATTTTTTACTTTGTTTTAAAATTCGCGAAATCACAAGTTCTAGAAAAGATAGAGAAATCTCCAAACAAATAGAACTAACATTTCACCTACAAAAACACAGATTTCAGTTCACGTAAATACAAAAAATTTAGATATTTTTAGAACTAAACTATAATTTGTGAATGCGAACGTAGAAAATTTTGTGACACATTCAGGTGGTATCGTTATAAGAAGGCAACTAGCACAGATCAACGGAGTAGTACGAGTACAAATTAAACAACCACTTAACCGCGACACACGCGACTGAATTCAATAAACGATAATGGGTGAGGTAGACCCACATTATCACGACCGACACTGGTAATCGACAAGCGACACATAATAACCCCAAACCCTAAAAGGGTTCGTGTAATGGAGCAATTGCCGGTTAATTACGGGCGCTCGGTCCGACAGACCCCGCCTGCTTTTTGTGAGGCATGCCTGGTGATGGGACGCTCTTTTCCAAATGATTCCAATATCGGATAGACATCTCATTTATATCTGAAGAATTACTCGTAAAAAATATATTATTCTCCCTAAAGATAAAATAATGTATCATCACGTCTGTATTCACCGAACAGGTTGACCGAGGTACACTTCAGTGCACCCACACTTGACCGATGTATTTTGTTCACAACGTTATAGGGAGCGAGCGTATTGCCATTATACCGGGCACATTCCCCCCTCAAGTCGTCTTGATTTGGCCCAGGCGGTACCATAATACAAAAATATAAATGAATATCGAAGTAACACAGAATCATTCATATTTTTTGCAATAACTTATCTTTGGGATACTATATACTTTATACTTCGAATAACAATAATGCTCTTTTTATGCTCAGTTAGTTCAAAAGTAATACGAACCTATTTCGACAGAAAGTACCTATCCTGTTCTGTTTTAGCTCCTGTTGTATTTTGATTGATATTCGAAAGTGTTTTTATTTATTCCGAAATCTGCGGCTTTACTATCGCATTTTTTTGGAGGTTTATTTCAATATTACTTTATATTTTTTGACGGTTTTTGAATTAACTGACAAACTGTCAAATTATTACAATAATGTAAAAACATTACTGGTAAATAGATGGTGGTAATAGGTCTGGAACAACAATCCAAGTACGATAATGCTATCCACTGTTGTAAATAACATCACTAGCTTTACATTTAGAGTTGTTCCGTTGTTTGACTTTAGTGTTACATGAAAAGGCAGAACAAGGATTGTTTACCCTAAATAGTTTAGTGTTGAACAGTAGTTTTGAGGGTTTGTGTTCAACGTTTATAGTTCGCTGTTTTTTTGCGAATATATAAAATCTGCTCCTTTTTACGCCACTCTTTATCAATATTGTTTTAATAATACCTAGTTCTTTGACACTGTTTTTGTATAAAATCTGTCCTTGAAACAATGTCTAGTGTAAGTAGGTATTTCCAGATAGAACAGATAATAGGATGAAATATAAAAAAAAAGATTGGAAGGTTATTATCCCGTAAAGACAGTTGTATTAGTTCAAGATTTTACAGCGACCCTCGACGCTGTAATCTTGAGCACTTCCACCAGAGGTTACGTCCCTCATCGTCCCTCCCAGCATTCTATGAAGGTTCTATAATGGATCCCGTAACAGATGTGTCCACTCTATTGTCATTCCAAGCAGTTATGGCGCCAAAATATTGCCCTTTGCACGCATAAACTTGGAACCCCCTAGCGCAATATTTTCTGTTATGAAAATACTACTTTAATAAGGAAATAAAATAACTTTCCTCGCAACAATAAAACATTATCTCCCTCTCTTCCGCTCTGTATGAGATTTCGAAAGATGTTTGTAGTCCGTAACGGGCCAGCATGGGGACTGTGTCTTTAATCATATAGTATTAATAAGCACGAGTTAATATCAATGGGCTCACTCCCTATTACATGCCGACATTTGGGTGTAATTTTACCTCTTTGCCAAGACATGCGTTTAAATATTTTCATTTTGACCACACACGTCTATAGTAAAAAGCATAGATTTTTAAACTTAGAAATCGTTTAGAAAAACAATTTAATTTTAGCAGACATAAACTCACTAAAAATATACTTTAAAACACAGAAATTTGACCCAAACTGATCAACACCACAAAATCCCATTTAAAACAATACTAATTTTGAACACGCAATTCGGACCGCAAACAATAAACGTCAAATAAAACGAAAAAGTTGGAATAAAATCAGTTTCGGGGTAACCCGATGAGTTATGGCGACCTTTTGTCTCTGGTTAATTAGTGCACGGTCGGGTAGACCTCGGGCCGCGGAAGGGTTAAAAGCCTTGACCATGCACGCGATATTTACAGTAGATTCGATATGAAATCATTTTTATAATGATTTGAAACGAACAAATTGTCTGATAGCGCCATCTTCAGGCGTTTAAGAGTATCCTTTTTAAATGCACTTATGGTTAATCAGTTCAGGAATATAATCGTTGTGTATTTGGTATCTATGTCATCTAAAATCAGTAATAAACTTTAAAGAATCTTAATGTAAGCAAATAATGTAAATAGTTATTTTTATATCGTCTATGTTGGCCGTGGCTCTACACTGCGCAGTACAAATGCACTCTGATTGCGAGCTCTACATTGGGGTTCATTAGTTGGCGCGCGGTTAGTGAGACCCGGCCTGTCGGTACGCGGTCTGCGGGACTGCTTCGCCGGCAGAGGGTGAAGTGGAGTAGAGTCACATATAGTAACTTTAAAATACTAGACGACAACAACTAAGACGAGTTACAAAACTATTTTTTAAATTTTATATGCTATGCTACTGTCCCCTTACCGCCCCTTGTCTGGCAAAATGTTTTTAATATTATTTTTAGTTTTTGACTAATAACTCAGAACAACATTAATCAGACATTTACAGTTTCTATTGAAATTACAATACTTAAGAGGTAAGGGCCATGGAGTGGATTTATAAGATATATTTACCAATATTGGATCGAAAATAGTAACGCGAAAGGCTCATGATAATGGTAATTTAAAGATACAATAAATATATACGTGCATATAACAATACGAGGATTTGTCCTGTAACCCACAAAATATGAAGCCCTTATTTATAAGTAAGGTAAATTTAAAGAAATATAACAGAGCAATGACAATATCTTTTTTGATGTAAAGGAATCTCGCCATCCCAATGATGGTTACAAAATATTAGAAACATTTTCATTAATACCCATCCACCATGATATAATCGCAGCATTCAATACAACACAAAAATATTTTACTAAAAGATTAAAAAATAAACATAAAGCATAGCCACGTTTTGAAGTTAAAAGTGAGGCGATATCAAAGGCCCCAAATGAGTAGGTAATACGGGTTGAACTCGGAGCGATTCCTTCGAGAGAAAATGAGAAATGAATGATGAAATGAAGTATGATGAAAAATATTCAGGAAGTGTCAATAGGCCGGTGACAGATGCGCGAGTGTCACGGGCTGGTGCTGCGTGCGATTAGTAGATTTGAACATTAAATACGTACAAGTTAATAACTCTTTTTGTTGACCAAATAAAGGCATCAATAATTCAGTAAGAAAATATTACTGTATTTTGTAAAAAGAACTTCCACCACAAACATACCATAGCTTGATTTTTTCAACTCGATAATTAACGTATTTCAACTTACCTGAAAACAAAAAAAAATCCGATTAAAATAATGTATTTATTAATTTATTTATAATCACATTTTGTTTTGGTTTACAGAAAATCAATTCATAAAGTAAAAATATTTATAAGACGACACATACAATTCTGACACAGATTCAAAAATGATAATTGATAACTCATAATGATATTAAAATCAATGTTCCTTTCGAAAGTAATCTTTTGAATGTAAATAAGATGGTTTTGAGTATTAAAACTTTATTACGTCACAAAATTCAATCGCCGATTTATTTATCGCGAATACAACGAACCAACAGCTTCCAAACACTAGCTACGTACACACAGACACACACACCACTTTAATCCGTAAAGTTGGAAAGTTGTCGCTTGGCTGGTTTGATTCCAAAATAGTTGTCGCTCGAATGTAGCCGGCTTTAAATAGAAAATGGCCGAATTGAATTTTTATATCGGCAAACTTGCATAGAATTTTCTTATTCTTTTGGATTGTTGCTGTATGATGGTCAGTTTATTTAAAATTTATTTGTAAAAGTTTTGAATTATTTGAAAAGCAGTATGTACTAAATAAACCAATCATTATTTTATTTAAAATATGAATATTTTTTTACAGACGCTTGTGAATCAGTAATGGTATGTACAAAACACAGCCAGTTCATCGCAATTTGCAACGTATTTTGAACTATTGAAGGGCAAGATTAAAATAATATTCAGCCAGCTAAAAAAATCTTGTTTTTGAGATAAACTATACGAAGTTAACATGTAGTGTCCAATGAGTTTCTTGCATTTCAATTCAATCGCAGATTATTAAAATAAAATACTTATGACAGATATTATAGTTAGATTTTTTCCAAGAGTACACAATAATATCCCAGCAAGCTTCGTAAAACGAGATTGCTTCGGTTGGACCCATACATAGGGAACATCGAACAGTAGGACAAATCAGTCCGGACTTTGAATAACGTATGCAAAGTATTCCTCGTCGGCGCCCCCTGGCGGCATCTCGGAGTTGGATGTTTTACTGCAGTTTGCATGCATTTGTTAAGCTTTAGAAGGCAGATGTAAATATTTCTAGCAACTTTGACACGGTTAAGATACTCAGATTTCTTTCTAGTAAGATGTACATCCTGAAAATATTTGTATAGAACTAAACGCGTTGCTATTATATACATTTCGATTTGACGACAGCTAGGTGAAGTGGTTTAAGGGGAGGCCACAGGCACTGCACCGAGTAGTAGCGAGTTCGACTCCAGTTACTGTCAAAATATGCTCAGCTCTGGGTGTAGCTGGCATCAGTCCATTATATGGTACCTACAGTACAAATATTGCTTAGTTACCTACTTATCATATGATCCCAATCATATGATAAGTAGGTGTTGTCTGCCGATATTTTATCACATTAAAGAATTCATGAATAGTTAATTTACGGTACATTACACTACATATCATTTATAATAACAAAGCATACTCAATGTATTGCACGATGATGGATCGCTTTCGACCCTGGCGCTGTATACCGCGTCGGGCTTAGAACACCATGTATCAACTATATTTGCTCACAGGATACCCATAATAATACAAAATAAAATTACTTTCAGTTAAACCAAACTTACGACCTGCCGAGTGTATGGTCATAGTTTTTACTATAACAGTATGAGGTGATGCACTATCTGTTTGATACTTATTGTAATCATAAAAAATAAATGAAAAACTACACAATAAACAACAATAAATTTATATATTTTGATTGATTTGGATAAGATTCAAACGAGCAAAAGCTAAACCTACGTTTTGACAACCCTACTTGTGCTCAATCAGACCGTTTGTGACTTATAATAGAATTCAATTTCATTTATTTCTGCCCATATATATACACCGCCAGGCAGATAATATTCATAACACTTCTTTTTGTGTTTCATCCACGGTATAATAAAATAACAACAATGTTTAAAACTGCCATAACTCTACGTCAAGTATGATAAAACTAGTATATCTACTTAGTACCTGCATAAAAGCGTCTCCGAAGCAATTTCTCAGGCCACCTGGCGCTGGTGTTTGAAGAATACACTGATGGGGGTGGGAGGGGAGGCAGGGAGGTGTGAAGGGGGCAGATATTGCCTGAAAGATGCCTGAGTGTTGTAGAAAAGGCGACAACGTAGCAACAGGCGGTCGCGTTATTATTTTTCAAGTGACGCATAGATTTGTAAATAGTATTCAGTATGACAATTGCGTAGCAGCTGGCAAATATCTTGAGCAACAAATTGTTTGATATGAAACAGACCTTGAATTTTGCGCTATGCTGACATCTTGTGTTGATGATATAAAGGATAAACATATCCAAATGGATTTAAGGAGCCTTGTCGGAGGCCTCGTAAGTCCGATACTAGAATTGGTTCTTAGCTCATACGAATAAAAACTACTATTACATGTGCAACATAGTTTAACTTCAACAATTCAAACTATCAGCTAAATTCTTCGTGATTTTGTATCAAAAACCATGTTATTCAAAAACCACTCCTAAGATTACACCTAAATATGATTGTAATTCGCTATTCACAAAAGACACGACAGCGTTTTAAAACCTCGTAAATCTTTCCGATAAGCAAACATCTTGATCACTTTCAATGCCCCTATGGTATTGAAGGTGTATTTTTGTACAAAACCAGCCAACAATGGGCTCTGGGCACACATTCGTCACCCGGACAGCTGAAAGGCGCCCCGCAATTATTTACTTATGGAGGGCGCGAACGAAAAATAACTTGAATACTCGTTATTGTTAGAATTTCTAAAGACGTTCATGTATTTTCAGTGATGTAATTTAGTTATAGTAAATTGAGAAAATTATTTATTGCCTAGTCGCTAGTTTGAGCCGTTGTTTTGGTAAAAAACAGCGATACAAACTTAGTTTGTAAAACGCGAGGAGCACAACACATCTTATGGAATTATTATACCGTTTTCAATAGTACCAGGAGTCACCTTAACGAGATGCATAATTAATTGACTGCAATAGGCAAATATATGAATGTGTAAAGTCTGCCAACCCGCCCCGGGCCGGCGTGGTGGACTATGGCCTGAATCCCCCTGGCATTGAAGGGAGGCCCAGGCCCAGCAGTGGGACGTTAAAGTGGCTATAGGTAAATGCTTCATATTTAGGCATCACCTTAAGGCGATAGGAGTTATGGAAACAGAAGTTAGATTTGAATTAATTATAATTAAACTAATAATCTTCACTAATTAATGAATAATGTTTTTCAAAGATTACTAGAAACAACTAATAATTGTAACGCTAATAATCCCGTCCTTTTAACTTCGCTAACAACGCCTACTAGGACTACTCCTAGTATTTTTTTTGTATTCCTAGTACAAACACTAATTTCGTGAGTTAGTAGTGATTAGTTCAATGCTCAGGGTGAGGACTGAACGCGGAACAAGGGCCGTCGATTTAGGGTATCCAGGCCATCATGGCGATGTCACAAATCTGTTGCACATTGAGGAGTGTGTAAGGTATAATAGCCATAAAAGACTGTCAACGTATAAATAAAAAAACTATGCCAAAAGCGATACAGTCATAACTTTATACACCAAGACAAGGAAGCCTCAACAACAAACTACACACGGGCTGTTTGATAGAACAACACAAAGTTGTCGACAAACACAGTCCAACTGGAGCAAGCAAGTTGCTGTGAATAATGACGTTATCAAGTTATAAGTTACTGTAGCTTAGTGCTTGACTAGTTGATCATAGTCCAAATTATCTAAAATTTTATACAGATTTTATTTTTTTCTTAAACTTTGTATTTTACAGAAGTGGTATGAGGTATCAGTTTTTACAAGTAGAAACTGATCTTTAGCTCCTTTTCGTAACTTTTTAAATCTCATATATCAACTCTACTGTCCGGAATTAAACAGCACTTACCAAATTGCGACTATAGTAAAATTATTTTAAACTACTTTAAAAATATACCCCACAATTTTAAGATCAAAATACTTAATGTATTTCTCGCAGATGACGAGTTAACTGGCACTACACACAGCCAGCGCAGTGAGCAAATAATATAAAGTTAGGAATAATCAACGGGCTCTCGGCAGATGGCGCCAACAGCGGACAGCTGAATAACGTTATGAAGTTATAACTCTCCTTGCAATCTGGGACACACTGACGATTAGTTAAGCGAACATATTGGCTACCATTTTAAAATTAGAATTTACGTTAGGTATCTACATACAATACAAGTCAGACAAAAAAAAATAGATAAGAGTGTAACTTGGTTTCTTAGATTCAATCTGACTATTGAAGCTTATGAAAAGCTTTGAAATAGGTACATACTAAGGCCACAGAAAGACAAAAGTGAGACTTTTATTAGTGGTTCAACTTGTGACTTATCATACTAATCAGTCCTCTCATATCATGGCAATATTTCAATGCAATTTCAACAACGGGAATGTATATAACTAGTCACGAAAAGTACAAGTACGAGGTAATTTTAGTTACATCTAATTTAACAGCTGCGTAAAACCTAAGTATAATTCATGAAGGCAGCGCTGTCGGCACGCGGGCGAGTCTGCGCTGTATCATGCGGGCTGTTTACATACGCTGTCGTAATTACGCCGCTTTGTATTAGATTTACCTACTTTCGTATTGTTGGACAGTAGATTAAGAGCTCATAAAGTTGTTTCATGGTCATCATTAAAACACAAAACTGAACGATCCAATTTGAATTGAGAAAACTAGTTGCAGAATCCTAGTATACTTAACGTTTAGTTTTCTGCCGCAGAAAGTATTAACTGATTTTGCTAAGATAATACAGCCTATCCTGTTAGAGAACACCAAAGGGGTTACAAGAGTACCTAGTGATGGAAAATGACAATGAAACTATTGCCTTCTGCTATTATTCATAAAATAGTCATTTTTATCGTGCAGTATGTACTTAATATAAATGAATTTGATAAATTGATTTTAATCTAACAACAGTTTCCGTGCGACCTTATGGGTTTAATTCCAATATCTGGTACATTTTGGAAATAACATGAATAACGCACTTGCGATGCCCCTGGTGTTGCAGGTGTCCATGGGCGGCGTTGATCACTTACCATCAGGTGAAATGTCTGCTCCTTTGCCTCCCTATATCATAAAAAAATATTAAAAAAATAACATATTTGATTAAATACTCTAGTATTTAGCTATCGACATAGTTTAAAAACACAGGCAAAAACAACACATTTAAGTAAGTCAAGTCAAGTACAGAATAAGAAAAATGATTCCCCCAAGTTGGGTTGTCCATAAATCCTAACCGAAGTGTCTAACTGCAACTCGGATTACAAATGGCGGCCATTATCTGATACCGGAAGCGACGCAAGACTTCTCCACGTGAAATTGCCTCCAGTTTGTTTGCGTTCACTCATTTTTAATAGTCTGTTTACTGTTCACTGTATATAATCAATCGTCCTACCTTGAATTTATTAAGAAGTTTAACTTATCTTGTCTGTTTTCAATAAACGCTTTTGTTATCACTTCTGTACCGCGCCGTGTACGAAGAAGGTCACAAGTTATAAATTACCGGCTGTAGTCTGTACGACTTTTATAGAGGAAAGTTGGTGTGAAAATTACTTCAGATATAGTCTTCCAGGGTTTTCTAATAGGCAAGTAAGTCAGACTATTACCAGCATGGCATTCTACCCCCCTCTTACAGCCAGTGACGACAAACTGGGTTTCTGAGCCTATATTTCTATGACAATAGGAGCGCTTCTGAAAGGGACGCGCGTTTCCTGCTGTAAGGCAGCGGATATATGACTGTTTCAAAAATAAATAAATTATGAATATGGCCAGACAACACTCGTCGTATGATCCCAAACTAAGTTTAGCTTGTACTATGGGTACCATACAATGAACTGGGGGCGATCCCAGTTACACCAAGAGCACGGCAAATTGCGAAAAGGCCATTTCCGATATTTGCCACTGGCGGGAATCGAACCCGCAACAACCAGTTACAGTAATTCAAGAAGCCTACGCTTAAACCACTAGATCAAGCCATCATCACAAGATAAGTAGTAAACTAAGTTTGGTAACTGCAATCGACGAAAAATAATCAGCATCCAAAGTGTCCAATGTTATTAGAATTTGTATAAAAAATCTAGCAACTTCAGCTTTCTTTATTCTAAACAATAATGGCACAATGAACGTGTAATCTAGGTTATAGTTAAAATTACATTTTAATTCTTTGTACACAAGTATAGAACTGCCCCCTTACCAACAACTGCCTTGCTGCAATGTTCAGTTTTTAACAGTTACCATGGAAACAATAATACTTTAAGAGGTCGAGGTAAGGCTCTTGTATGCCAGTTGACAATGAAACCGCGGCCTTACGGACGGGAGGCGGAAATTAAAAAATAACGCTCACTACAAAACACGGAAACTACGGAGATACAGATTTATCGCTAAGCTTATACACAATAACACACTCGAGCAAATTGCAATCCAAAACACATAAATCAGCACTTTTTGTTTACGTAGCTATAAAATACTGCATTATTACAACAGGTATTGTGTTACGATATAACCTACCTAAATTAAAATCACAAGTAATAACATTTAATTTATTAGTATTGAACACCACCACACCACACCACACCTTTTTCTGAAGGATTATAAATACAGTTAAATGTTAACCAAAGGGCCTACAAGGGGATGTAGGGGACAGTGTCGACACACGCTCAGTAACGAGAGACCAGTGAACAAGTCAGGTGGCAGTCAAAATTTAATGAGCTGCGTACCCCTTGAATATTGTACGCGATTACCATGTGCACTACCGTGGGTTGTCGATCACAGATCGAGAAGTTATCTATCAGAATCAGAATATTTTTTATTCATATAAACCAATACAGGCACTTATGAATCGTCAATAAATAGTAAAAATAGTAGCTCTACCACCCATTCGGAATGCATTTCCTATGGAGAAGAATAGGCAAGAAACTCCATGGTTGCTTTTTTCAAATAAGGATTTACATTTTTGTGTTTTTCTTAATTAACAATTATACAATAAAATAAAATTCTAAATAATCTAAAATTGAAAACAGATATCAAGACACAATGAAGTTGATACCTCAACTCAAGCGACTTTTCTTTTTTAAAACAACAACACTGTAACTGTTGTGCAGTCCCTTTTTATTGAAAATAACTCCCCTCAAAGAACTACACATCAATAAGTGTGATTTCAAATACAGTTTCAGTTTGTGGACAATGCCGTTACTACGTGAATTGCACAACTTGTATATCTAATGTTGATTTTACTCGCAAGTCAGTGCAAACATTTTTATAACAATATTCGTTAATTCGATCTCGTATAAAATGTAATTAATCTGATTCGAGAACCCGCAGTCGCCGCCAAAGGTTCCGTTCTGTAATGAAAGGGCCTAAACAAATTAAACGCCGTCCAACCGTGAATAAATGATGAACGTTTTGTGAGAGAGTTAATAAAATATTCGACGGACAAATACTAGGGGCCGGGGATGAGTGCTACGATTGTTATACTCACGGAATCAGCTTTATTATACTGCAAATCGATGTAAGTGTGGGAATGGACATTGAGTCGTCCTAAAATTATCATTACAAAACATCGCGTGAAAACATACCTACGTGTCCAAAAGAAACTAAACATTTAGAAGGAATGTGGACTGTGGTCAACGGTTTAAATTTCCCGGTGTAATTGAAGCCAGATCACCTTCGATTATATTGAAATATGGATCCAGTGCAGTGCAACATTACCTACCTCTTCTGGAAATACAGGGAAAGTGCGTTTTGGTAACAACTTGATGGGCGACTTTTGACGCCCCAGTTACTGAAACTAATAACATGGGGAATTCCAACATCATTTCGCATTCCAAGAGACCCTCACCCAATTCCGTCTCACCCCACTTCAAACTGGTTATATTTTTTTAAACCGAGCTTTAATTTTTTCATATTACGACTTGATATAATTAGGTCAATTGCGATATCGTCCTCGCTGCCTGCCGCCCCGTCAACGAGGGGTTTAAGCGTCTGACGCTATGCCGCGCTAATTTTTAGCGCTACGCTAAGAGCGTGCACCTGACTTTAGCTTTAACATTATGAGTGTTATATTTACATTTGGAAAACTGCATTTTATTATGTTACACATTAAAAATAAAAGTAGAAATTGATTTAATAGCGAAATTAGAAGTAAAATTTTAATACACTTCCATGTTGTTGTCACCAAGCTAACCTGCATTGCATGTTTGAGTAAGACACCAATATTTTAGTGGCTATTACAATTACGTCTCATGTTTACAGTGATTGTTACAAAATCTATTTGTACTGTAAGTTTTCCCGTCTATTTCAAAACTGGCATATCATCTATTGACAAAATATAATCTTTATTCGAACCACATTTAATACATCATCCGATATCCAGACGAACATCACTCTTATTCTGACGTTACTCCTAACTTGTTTACGCAATTTGTTACAGCCCAACCATTTCATGAAGGCCCCTAACGAGCTCCAACATCCCCTCTTAAACATCGCTAACATCTGACTACAGGGGGAGGCGGGGGCCACTGAAACTGGTCGCCAAAGGTGAGTTAACAAAATCTCGTAACGGATCATTACGCGGCTGTGTATAACGTTTTTTGGACGTCAAAAAAAACGTTTAGACGTATCTTGAACGGTTTTGAATTTGTCGATTGAGTTTGAAACGTTGCGTTGGAAGTTATTGACGGAGTTTTAATGGCAATTTTATGAGTCGATTTAAGGGTACGTTAAAATGAATGAATGGCGCGGGTAAGATGAAATAAACTTTAGTTTTTTTTTCACGGATTATTGGTTTGTGAACATCTTAATTTTGTCTCCGTGAAGTCTTAATCCTCCTAAAGGATTAGTAGTCACTTTGGAGGTACTTACAGGTTCAATCCAGGTGTCAGATCCCTGTATTTAAAGACGCAAATCCATTTGTATATACGTATGTAAAAGCAGCTCTACCACCCAGCACAGTTAGTATGGTGGACAATGGCCTGAATCACGCTCCCATTGAGGGGAACCCAATTGTGGGTCAACAAAAACGGTTAATTTATTATTGTATATGCGATTATTATTTTTTTGAGAAAACGTATTTTTTTTTTTTAAATGTTGTGTGAACATTTTACCATTTCACCATTCCTTAAACACCTTAATGGTTCTTAATCAAAAAGATTTCCTGGCGTTACTATCTTCAAAGGAATTAAACGCGATTGTAGGAACACTAGTAATTGGGAATCATTTTCTCAAACTGTGGCATAAAAACCATTTATACAATAGTAATTTAAAAACAACGCATTCTACTGAACCGAATGTTATTTCCTTGACGTAAGGTTGATTTTTCATTGTGTATTACGGACCAGACGGTATTGTGAAGTTTGCAAGAGAACGTATAACAGAAATGTCCCCTTTGAAGTCAGTTCTTTGTACAATTTGAAGAGAAAACAGTGTGTTTTGTAACGTTGATCACTGGATTGACACCCACGCTTGTTTCTTCGATTTGAATAACATTATTTTTCTGCAAAAATAATTGGTATCTATCATTTAACGTAATATACAACCCAAGTAACAGTTTAACTCTATTTATAGATAGTTACAAACCATTTATAGACATTTCAAAACACAAAAATTATTCTTTAAATTGGCACTATATTTTTTTTAATAATAAAAATAAACGGGGATACTCATGTATTTGTTCACATTGTCTTACGAATAGTAATTATTGCATACAGACTTTCTCTATTTCTAACTGGTAACTGGAGATGTTGCTTCATTTGGCAAGAAATTTTATCACGCATATTTACGTACCATATAACTTGGACCATGCCAACAAGTAGTTATTTAATATCTTGTAAAACGTTCAAGCCTAAGTGACACAACTGGTCTCACATAAAGACAATTTACACGTGAAGTACCTACCAGACTATTGAAACACGACAAAACACGTAGAAAAGTACTATAATTTTATTACTCGAACACCCCTATAGGGGGCCGTTTAAATAACAAACGATAACAAGGTGTTTCGCAACAAAATAATATTGCGATGTAGCAAGAATGGGGTGGGTAGAGGTATCGGAAGATAGTAACAATTTTCACCAACCAATTGAATATAAATATAGAAAGTTCCTTCTACTGAGTGATGATATAACTGTATAGCTTTCATTTTGCAATAGAAAACATAATAACATGTCGGTATTTCGATACATGTTGCTGATAGGCGATTGAAAAAAGGTTCCAATTGCAAATTAAGGGTACAGGCAAATAACAGGGAATGTCACATTTTTTTTTCATATTTTGTGTAAGGTATTTTGAATTCTAATCATTAGAATTTAAAAAGAGTTCACAGATGGCGCCAAAAATGGAATTTTGTTTATGGGCAAACTATAGAATTGTTAGATTAGTTGAACGTTCAAATTGTTTTTCTCAAAATTCATTAATTAGGACATTCCCTGTTATTTCTGCCATAAGAAATCTAATAAGTTTTCACTAGGATGTTCGTGATTCGATTTCACACAGTGCTTCCATTCTATTATTAGATAAAAGTCACGATGTAAAGTAATCCTTTTGTCTACCAAGCCTCAGGTTATCGAACGCAAAACCTTGACATTAACCCAAGCACCCATAACACCCGTTTGTAATCCAAGTCACGGCGTGTCACCCATGTAAAACCCGTAACATAACAATATTCGAGCAGAGCCAGGATACCGACAGTCATTATGGCCCACTGCCAACTATCGAATTACAGTGTAAAGACGGAATGATGAACGCGCAAACAGACAGCATCCGATGTGTGGTTTATTCCCGTTTTGCGTTTATTACAATGTTGAATTTATTGAAATAGATTATTATTGACTTTATTTAATTTGTCGACACATATACGTAACTTACGTCGATAATAGATTTATATTTAATTTAAAATAAACAAAAACTAAAAATCATCCTTGATTATATGTTTCTAGACAAAAATACAGAGATATTTGAAGTTGAAGTGTGTGTGCGTGACAGAGAAAGAGCGAGATACCGACCCTCTCACCACTACTAAGCATTAAATATAAATAAAAAATACGGACTCAAAAATTAATAATAAATTGAATTCAATAAAAGTACACTACTCTATTTATATATTTATGGCTACTAAATGTAAAATAAATGAGTAATAGATAGAAAATACATTTAAATTATTTAACTGGCCCACGATAACATAAAATAACAATTTAAAACTCGTCTATTCCGCTCCCCGGTGATGAGGACACATCACTTAGAGCATACTTTTACAACACTGAATAGGTTTTGGAGCGGTTGAGTGAAAAATTAAAATTATCCATTCACTGGGTTTTAATTCGCAGACAGAGCTGTTATTTATGTTTATATGCCTGTGCTGCAGTAAACTTATTCATATTTCTGTATTATAATCTTTTAATTATCCTCTCACTCTTCCACGTAACCGTAAGTTGATTCGATGAATGATTTTTACGAAAGCAGTTCTTAATATCGATAAATTAATTAATTTTACTAATACCTAGACATAAATTAAAATTTAGTTAATATTACTTACAGGTAAGACTAATAGTACGAATGTAATAATGTTTTTTACGCGTAATGTAATCATAATTATTTAAAACAGGCTTTAAGGATGAATGTGTGTTAATTAGAGCCTACCTTATATTTTATCAAAAGTATCCCTGTTTTATAAACCTATTTGACAATAGTGTCACTGAGATTCGTTGAATTTTTTTTTAGTTTATTTACAATATACAAAGTTTTACATCTGCAATTTACAAAAGCTGTACCACGCAGACCTCGTAGGGTCTATCTGGGTATCAGCGACCCGTTAATAATACACATATACCATTGTTACTAGCTTAACATCGGTACATAGTGTCTTTTTAAAGTTATAATACATCATCACGCTTGTATTCCCCGAAGGGGTAGGCAGAGGTGCGCTGTAGTGCGCCCACACTTCGCCGATGAATTTTTGGTCCCAATGTAATAGGGGGCGAGCCTATTGCCATTATACCGGGCACATTCTCCCTCAATACGAGGGAGATTTTTGGGCTATAGTCCACCACGCTGGCCCAGTGCGGGTTGGTGAACTTCACACGCCTTTCTATAGACGTGCAGGTTTCCTCACGATGTTTTCCTTCACCGTTTCATAGCAAGTGGTAATCTCGGATGAAAATGAGATTCGCACATAAACCCAGAGGTGCGAGCCGGGGTTTGAACCTGCACACTTTGATTTGCAAGGCGTGCGTTCGACCACTCGGCTACCACTGCTGTCGACCACGCGGCTACCACTGCTTTTTAAAATTGGTATAAATTTTTTGATATCTGATATATAGAGCATTTGGAGATTCTCCAGAAGTTTGTTTAACAACAAAGGAATCAAATATTCATCGGTTCGTTCCCCGTACGTATTGTTAGTTTTAGGTAATGTATATTTATTTCTATGTAAAATTTCCCTCATGTAACTGGGTCTCATGTTTTCGAACAATACTTCAGGCTTACAAGTTTCTGTTAAAATACTATCAAATATGAGATTATGTCTATCGTATATGAGACTATTATAGTAATATATTAAAATACTATCAAATATGATTTGATAGGATTACATCCTATCAAATATGCTCATTATGTTACAGTGGTTATATAATTTCTTGTCGTTATCTTCAAGTTTCCGTTTTATATGTTTCGGTACCATTTTTTTTAACAATAATAGACGTAAGAATATTACTAAAAGTCAAGGGCACCTGACTAGAAGAAAACAGTTTTTTATTAAATGTTTGTGATTAAACGTTTGTAAGAACTTTTTACCGACTTTAAAAATGGCGGACGTTCTCAATTCAAATCGTGTGAATTATTTTCTTTGTTTATAGAGCATGTAACGTGACCGAACTTCGTCGCTAAAATGCAGGCTCCCACTAATTTTAACAAAAAAAGTCTCGATGCATTTAGCGTGAGAGCCGGTTCGCTTTATAGCTCACGATACGAGCACGACACAGATTCTGGCTCCGTATTGTTCTTCCTATTTTTAGTACGAAAATGGATTTTGTTTTCGTCGACCTATTCGGAGTAATTCTATTGGTATTACTTTTCGATATAAATAAAAGTATATGTATGTATACATTGGAAATTGTGTTTTGTTTGTGTACTTAACTTATCGTTTTATTTATAGTTCATATATACCAATTTATTTGAAATTCTCAACTGCTTCGTTTAATCGTAATATTTTTGACCGAAATCTATTAGCCAAACTCATAATTGTTTTCGATCAAATGTGAACAATAGTAATTGTACAACAAAATCCATGAAATAAAACCTGTCACCGACAAACTAAAAATAGACGAGTTGCTCGATATAAACCCAGTATCGACGGAGGCCGCTAATTGCAGCGGACGGGACACGGCGACCGGTAACTGTGTTTTCCTCTGTGCAAGCGAGGCAAACAAACCTCCCACAAACATAATATTGTCTTTTTTTATCTACGTATATCAACGTAAAATCTTATTTATTTGTCTCTGATATATCTTGAAGGGAATTATTAGGATACAGTATATAATTGGGTCTGATTCGGATTACTAAGTATCTTACGACGTTTTTTATTCCTTAATTAGTTGACTATTTAAATATGTTTGTAATAATTAATTCGTCAGTAACCAATATATTCAGGACCAAAGTATTATGGGAAATTTCTTAAAATATAAATAAAATTTGGGTGTAACCAGAATCGCTCACAGTCCATTGTACAAGCTTTGCTTAGATTGGGATTATACGATGAGTATGTGTTGACTGGCGATTTTATTTAATAATGTTAGGTACCATTTGGAGACCCCAAAACGCTTCCTTATCAAACTCACCTCATACACCCATTATCAATATCTCAGATGCAATTCCACCTCACAGCACAATATATTCATAATACAAATATGAAATATTAAAACATCGCCAACATATAACAGCGAGTAGGTAATGAGGCGAAGTTTACTCATTAGAGGAAATAGGTCACAATAATAATTTTCAAGCGTGCACTATTGTTCAGTAAGGGCGGCGCGGGCGCGGGCGCGGCGGAGACCGGCGCACAACACAAAGCTACGTGAGTAATTACATCTGCGATTTAACCGGTTATCGCGGAGCACTTGGCGGCGCTGAGATTAAGGTTCAAATACCGCTTTGATGTTATGAAACAGTTAATCAAATAAAAAGTAATTAATTTTAAGATTGCATGATTGGTTCAAACGTTGGCCGTTTGGTGCATAGCTGAGAGAGGTTGCGGCTTCGATTCCTATCAGCAGTAAATGTTAAAAATGACCTTTTTATAAATTTGCCCCAAATCTTTGGCTCATCCTAAAGGATTTTTATTGTGCCCTTGGTTAAAGAGTTGCTTAGTTTAGGTAAAAATTATCATTGTGTCTAGTCTGGCAAAATTTATTTTATTTTTTGAACAATAATAGAGGAGTAGGTAAAATAACGAAACGTAATTCCTGATTTGAACACAAAATGTTGAAAACCTCAGTTGAACTAGTCAATAAACTATTGAAAATCCATTAAATTTCAAGTAAAATAGCTATAGCCAATTCGTAGCACATGCTACGCGACTACGCCGCTACGGGGTTACGAGATATAGCTACGATATACCGACTTTCCCCGACATTAAGAGGTATATTAAAATTATTGATATTGAGTTTCTCTCGACAGTCTCCATAGTTTTATGAGTAAAGTTCATCACGCTTGTTTCTTTGAATGACAGTATTCTAGACTGAATATAACATTAGGGAGTTAAAGCGTTTAAGTTTCTGAACAATTCATAATTATGGTATAAAGTTGGGTTAAGTACAGTTTTTACAACTACAAGTTTATCCCTTAGGGATTTTTTCATCGTTTTAATTTAACTAACTTTACTTTTCGTCATTTTCAATAATTTTTACCACTCGCTAGACGGTGAAGGAAAGCGTGTGAAGTTCACCAACTCGCACTGGGCCAAATCTTCGTCGTATTCATGGGGAATGTGCCCGGCTATAGGCTCGCCCCCCAAAATACATTGGCGAACGGTGAGTGCACTGCAGTACAACACTGTCTACCCCTTCGGGAAATACAGGTGTGATAATATATTATGTACTTTACAATAAGGTGGTTGGTTACTATGAAAATCTTTATCAGACATAAATATATCGCGAAAATAAAACATCGACAACCATTTATAAATTATCGCTTTTTTTTTTGATGATGACCATACTCCCGTTAAATATAAAAACAAAACTTCCTTTTGTGCACTCAAAACGAGATTTAATTTGACGTTTTGACATTTAAAAATATAGGTAATGAACAGGAAACGTCAGGAAAGTCGAAACAAAGATGTGACTCTTGAGTTTTCAGTAATTTTTCATATCGAAACAAAAGCTCCTAAGAACGGGGTCAAGTGAGAGGAGCATGAAATTCAGCCGACAATGAGGGGGGACGAGGGGGAGGTCCCGCTTCTTTCATCCAACGAGTGTTTCAGTGAAATCATACTTTTTAATTGAATTCTGTATTCATGTCGGATGTTATAGTTTTGTGGTTTTAAAATGCGAGTCGAGTGAGCCAGGACAGCCAGGTGAGTGAGCCAGGACAGCCAGGTGAGTGAGCCAGGACAGCCAGGTGAGTGAGCCAGGACAGCCAGGTGAGTGAGCCAGGACAGCCAGGTGAGTGAGCCAGGACAGCCAGGTGAGTGAGCCAGGACAGCCAGGTGAGTGAGCCAGGACAGCCAGGTGAGTGAGCCAGGACAGCCAGGTGAGTGAGCCAGGACAGCCAGGTGAGTGAGCCAGGACAGCCAGGTGAGTGAGCCAGGACAGCCAGGTGAGTGAGCCAGGACAGCCAGGTGAGTGAGCCAGGACAGCCAGGTGAGTGAGCCAGGACAGCCAGGTGAGTGAGCCAGGACAGCCAGGTGAGTGAGCCAGGACAGCCAGGTGAGTGAGCCAGGACAGCCAGGTGAGTGAGCCAGGACAGCCAGGTGAGTGAGCCAGGACAGCCAGGTGAGTGAGCCAGGACAGCCAGGTGAGTGAGCCAGGACAGCCAGGTGAGTGAGCCAGGACAGCCAGGTGAGTGAGCCAGGACAGCCAGGTGAGTGAGCCAGGACAGCCAGGTGAGTGAGCCAGGACAGCCAGGTGAGTGAGCCAGGACAGCCAGGTGAGTGAGCCAGGACAGCCAGGTGAGTGAGCCAGGACAGCCAGGTGAGTGAGCCAGGACAGCCAGGTGAGTGAGCCAGGACAGCCAGGTGAGTGAGCCAGGACAGCCAGGTGAGTGAGCCAGGACAGCCAGGTGAGTGAGCCAGGACAGCCAGGTGAGTGAGCCAGGACAGCCAGGTGAGTGAGCCAGGACAGCCAGGTGAGTGAGCCAGGACAGCCAGGTGAGTGAGCCAGGACAGCCAGGTGAGTGAGCCAGGACAGCCAGGTGAGTGAGCCAGGACAGCCAGGTGAGTGAGCCAGGACAGCCAGGTGAGCGACTGCCGGTGTATTGATTTATTGGAGTTTACTTTTTACCATTTTTCATGTGCATTTCATCAAAAAGTTTCGGTACCAATATTGTATTCAGATTTCGCACAATTCATTAGATCATTAACACATGAATTCATAACATAATTCCTACTATTTAAATTCTACTTTATGGATTTCCGCATTTGTTTGAAGTTTACGATTGAACAGTTTAGTTAACTACCTTATATAAAAAAAACATTCACGAACTTTTACGTAGCTTTCAGGTGCCCATTTTATAACCGCCTTATTTTAGCAATCATATGTATGACAAATTTCGTTTCCATAGAAGCCGTAACATAACGTGAGCCCCAAACGCGTTCCACTAATCTCCCGAGCGGCACTTGCCGCGCTTATAAAGTTTAAAGTGTTGACTCGGAGTTGTGACAGACGCGGCGCCAACTCGACGTTTACTTTTCAAACTCGATGTATTGGATTATTCAATAAAACCTTGTAAACATTATAAATTCTCTCGCAAGAGACGGCCGGATGATTGAGACAAGCGCAAACTTCCACCGACACTTGCGGAGTTAACTCGAGCCCGCCTAACACGGCACCGAATTTGCATTATCTCTTAAAACAACGAATGTTCCACTTTTGAATAATTATTTTCGAACCATTTACCTATCTTTTGTTAACTTCGTGTCGGGTTGTTTGAAATAATTATTTTCGATTAACTCATTTCAGATGTGTTCCATTTTCAAATAGGTCATGTGACGTAGAAAATTTTAAATGATTGCATCAAAGTTTTAACGCGTGATACCTGAGAGAAACGTTCTTGAGCGTCCAATATCTCGATGAACAGCGACAGCTTCTGGTCCATAATAGGAAATCCATTCCTCGGCTGCTGCAGTAGGTGCCGGACCGCCTCCCTGACCGCCGCCGGCGTGCTCGGGGTCCCGGGCGTCCCCAAGGTAGGATACGGCCCGATGAGGCCCGACAGCCCGTGGAACGTCGCCGAGGTCTTCGGCGGGTTCTGCACACCACCGGGGAGCGACAATCTTCGCGACGTGGACGGCGGCACGGCGCCGTAACCGTTCGTCATAATCGCGGGTCTTTGCAACTGGTAATCACTCCTCGAGGAAGGCAACAGGCACGCGCGCGGCAACGACATCGTGTTGGGCACGGGCCGCGGGCGGCGAGGGACCGGCTGCAGCAGCCGCACCTGAGGCCACTCATCGTCCACGGAGCCTATCGAGTGAGGCCTCCGCGCGAGCTGACTGATGGGTCGAGGGGATACAACACTGGCCGGTCGTCTAGGCCGCAGACGCTCGTGCGGTATCGGATTCGGGGGAATGTATGGGCAGAAGTCTTTGAACGTTGGTTTGGATTCCGGCGCGGGCGGCGGTGGGTCGTCCCAGCGAGTCCAGGCGAGGGCCAGAGAGTCCGGCTTGCGGGGCGGAGGCGGCCTCGGCCTCGCCGCGCCTTCCGTCATTGCGGGCGGCTCGGTCACATGGCGTGACGGGCGTCGCGCGCGGCGTCGGCCGGTCGACTGCCGCGCGGCGCCCAGACGCGACGCCTGCATCCCGTTTCAGCTTTGCATCGACGCAATGTTTTCATGTTTTGGTTTGGGCGGCAATTTTTTTTCATGATCGTTTGTTGTCGTAGTGATACGCGCGTGTAGTTAATTCCGTTATTCAGTTTATTTTTATGGTATTCTTTACTTGAATAGTGTGGAAAATCGATACTGTATAAAAGCAGTTAATTAATTTGTCAAGAGTCTAATACTCACGATAAGTTCGAAGAAATATAAAATATAGACTTATCTTCTAAATTTATAGATTCGCCCATTCACTATAGAACGTTTCTATTATGAATGGATGATTTCATAAATTGGAGGTAAACGTAGTTTTAACAAGGTGAGAAATAGAACGATATTCAACTCGAGTTATTCTCGAATCTGAACACGTGAGTGTGACGATGTCGTATTCATTCTTGATTCTAATAATATTAATTATGTTAATAACCTTTACTAACGCGTGATTAAAGTTGAAATCACAACAACATTGTCCCTCCCAGTCTCTTGAAACCCCCCACAGTGCGGCTCGCGCCATCTGTCAGTGTGAGTATGAACTATAGCGACACAGACACATCGGGTGTCAGCAGACACGTCCCCATACATCACAATGTTGGACTTGACAAATTGTGATCTTAGATATAGATCTCAGACTTAGATAGCAAAGTAATCATTTAAAATCGCTTCGTAATCCGTCCACTGTAGAGCTATAATGCTATAACATACATTCGTTGAACATTTTAAAGATATAAACTAAGAGTTAAATCACTGAGCTTCGACGAAACATGTTTCGACGAACAGAATTATTATATTCGATGACTCTAGCATCAGTCCGAAAATGATACAAACTAACGGCTCTTCGGTATGAGCGAGTGTCGTTAGATTATGTGTACCAGGTCAGGTGGTTAAGGGTTTGATTCCGATTACAGACAAAGTACTTAAATAACCCATTCTTATTGGACTGGTCTGTGTTTATAACTAGAATTGTATTAAGTTCACGGAATGGCACCCATAAACGTTACATAGCTTACGATCATACGATAAATATATTAGTTACAAAAAATATTAAGACATATCTCAAAATTCATAACTTTTAAATCTATTTACAAAGACATTACGGCACAATTTTGTTCTAAGAACGCAACGCCTAAATGTTTTTTTTTTTATAAAATGTGTTAGTGAAACTTCAATAATAAAAAAACGTCAACAAACTGGGTTGATTTAATACGGGCAGCCCATCAGCTTCCATGATGGATGCACCCTAAGCACCCCGGAGTGGATGCGATTCGCCCTAAAATAGCCCTTAATGCATCTCAAGTGTTACTACACCTCCAACCTGTTTCGGTCGGAGCCGATACTCATTTTTATTTGAGTGCCTTTATAAATAGCTGCGGAATTGAAAGGGTTATTTATGGTCTCACTGCAGTGCAACGAACGAATAAACGAGAGCGGACCAAAGAATTTAACTAGTCTTAATACCAGTTAATACCGTTTACAGCATCCATGGTCTCGGGGGGACTGAGGTGGTAGACGTAATAAACGCGATAAAATCCGTAAAATAGTTTTATTTCAATGTATAGTATTCGCGTAAATATAAGAAAACAATACTTAAAAAAATTTTTTTGTGTACACTTCAATAACAAACCTGATTTTGTATCATGATATGCCTTACGAAAGCTTTTCTTTCTAAGCCCTATATTTTCATATATTTTATGAAGCCCGCATAAACATCCACATCCCTCAGCCCGTCCTAAGTAAAAATATCCAAAAGAAAATCCCCTTTTAATCCCGCTATAAACAATATCAAGGGGGAAAGGACTCTGGGATCAAAGGGCGGGAGCTGGTGAGGCCCTCATTGCCGTTGCCTAATTCTTTAAAAGCGGCTAGCTTTTCACTCTTTATTGAAATTTATTTATTTATTAGGACATGCAAAAATTGTTGAATTAATAACATATAAATATAGCATACAGATAAGGTAACATAAAATGCACAATTAATAAATTTAATATAAGCGTCCACGGCCTAGTTATTAGACGGTCTTCTTGCGTCCGAGAGGATCCTGGTTCAAACCTACCCTGGTTCTCAATTCCAAATATAAATTCTCGAAGTTACCATTATGTGCAAAATGCACAGTATTTAAATTTGATTTCTTTATTCAGATAAAAAACAAACGTCGTCAAACAAGTATTTATATAGGTAGTTACGACAATAATACTTAATATCAAGTCGTGGAAAACGCCTCAATTTTCATATGAAACTGTAAGTATAATTAATTCATGGTTATTATGAAAGGGCTCAGAAGCCCACTGGGCAGCCCTATTTGCGTAGGGCTGGGACACGCCGGGAACACAGCTCTTTATATCGATACTTCTCAGAGGAGAACAGTTTTAATATTCAAACTTTCCCCGGAATGTTTACCGAGGTCAAATTATTGCGATGTTTAGCGAAAGCGTTTCGGTTCACTTTTTTCGTTTATATTGTTTAATAAATCAGGAAACTTGTGTTTACCCGCCAGCTACTTGGATATTAGCTGTTTTGTTACTGAGCGACATAATCGTCACCAATTTGGTGATGCTCGACATTACAGTAAATAATAATACACGCTTCAAATTCGATGAAATTTTAAATTGAATACCATTTAACTACAGTAAATATACTAACACAGCTTTATCGATATGCTAACACAACTTTTACAAGTTCCAACAGCCGCAGTTTCAGCAGAGAGCAGTGATTAGTTGCGAACATGGCTGTAGAGTTTCCAACATCACTAGTTGAACAACTATTCATTGATTGAGAGAGTGTGACATTCGCTAGATTTTCGATACTTGAGTTACTAGACTAGAATACTATAGTATTACCTAAGTCTTTAGACCGCTATTGATGTATACATTTTCACACAAGAAAAAATTAAAACAAAAAAAATAAATTAGATCGAACACGTGTTTCCAAGACTAGTTGTCCAAAAGCGAGAATTAAGATAAACGTATTCAATCCAAATTAACGTGTCGTGAGACCCAATAAGGCTAACTTTACTTTTCAATTTCCGATACAAACATGCAAACACTCATATTGTGTATTAAACTAAAAACCATTGCAAGAAAATATATACAGGGTGTATCCGAAGTCCGAAATAATACGTTAGGTACATATACGGTAGCTCATATGTGGATACTAAGTGAAGACAATTTATACCTAACTATCATAGTTACTGAGTCGTCGTGTGCCCAGCCTTTGGGTACATCCATAACCCTATTTAGCAGTGTAAACTACAATTATGAGGTGCGACTAAAAATATTCACACAACAGAACATACAAATCTTACAGATGACTGGAAATATTACGAGTTATATAAATTCACGACGAAAAAAAATTTGGAAAAACATGGTCTAATTTCGATCATTTTTTTATACCATTCAGTTGTATACCCGATACCGATTTAAACGTCAAAGTATTATTTCGGACTTCTGAAACATCCTGTATACATTAGAAGATAGCGCATCATCACAACATGAAATTAGCCAACGTAACTAAACTCCCGTCTCGGGTCCCGCTCGCCGCCGGATTAATAGTCGCGAGATAACCGGCGGGTTGATCTGTCCCGGCTCCATCCCTCAGCAATTAGTGACTGCTCGTCGACCGGATCTCTACATTCACAGCTATTAATGGAGGGCAGAGTCACAATTGTATCTATAGCAAAATACATTGAATGTCCTATTGTCTCTACCTAGTTGTAACTGTAAGAATGTTGAATCCTTTTGTAATTCTCTTAGTATGTGGTTGATGTTGGACCTCCTGTGGATATACCATTATTAGTCGTTTATTTTGGTTAGCCCACATGGGCACTTACGAAAAATTATTTGTACATATTATTTCATATAACCTTGACCTCCACTACTTACTTATTGTTATTTATCGCTACACTTTTTAATGTATGTGATTTATGATAAAACAAGTAAACGCCTGCGAGTACTACTTATTGCGTATTTGTATTCACATTAATTCATAAGGAATAATAATTCACTGCCAAAAAAAGGAACATCCAACCCTTAAACAATCTTAAACTGTTTCAGGGTTGTATTTCAGCGGCAAACATTCGCTTCCCTTTGTCGATTGAAAATGTAATTACACGTCTTGGCTGAGTTAGATTGATTACGGGCCTGCATGGGGGCGGCGGAGGGCTGCTCCAACCCCTGATAATGGGGTGATACATTGAAATTGTTCGATACAAATTTTTAGGAAGTATTTTTTTATTACTGTGAATGGAATCAAACGTGTAATTAGAGTAAGATACAAAAATCGGAACACTTTTTGTGACGCGCATTCGCCTTGTTTATGGTTTTAAATGACAAACATACTACCTGTAATTTGATATACACATCAATGTTTCAGTATTAACGTACGTACTTACGCGTAATTTTAATTTGCTATACATCAGAAACAAATGTATAATGTCATATTAAACTAAATGTTACACATTCAGAGATTAATTTGAATATTTTAAAGTAACGTCCAATACCTGAGTAGCCATAGAGAAGTCGCGGGCCGGGAGCCAAACCAACGACTTACTTAAATCAACAGAGGTAGATTATTGTTGTACGGGGATATCCGTACTAATAGGGCTGATGAGAGGTAGGTCGATATAAACACTGGAAACTGATACTGAAATAATTATATTCGAAAACTGATCTTATACGTAATGAATGAGAGTGCAAATAATGGTAGGTGAGGACGTCCGGTTTACTTGAGTACCGATACAGAACTGTCTTTATTACTTAAACTACGTAAAGGTGAATATTTTAGGTCAACTGATTGCTGAGTCGGCAAATGTACGTGCATGCTCGTACAATTGTAAATTGAATAAAACATTTAACATATTTTTTCCAATAATAATTTAAGTGAAGTTATAAGCTCGGTATCGTTCATCTTCTTTTTTAATATTTGATATTTAAAGGCTGTCTACAAAACTAATAAACTACACAATATACAATTTCAGGCATCATAAATAAATGTGCTAGACTTTTAAAAGCAATATTTTTCAGCCGCTGTCTGTAAGATTACGCGAATGACCATTCATCATAAATTTATTTCATGAAAAATCTCTGCAAAATTTTAACTAAATTGACTTACATCCGTTCTATGAAAACTTGATCTACTTTGAAATTTAGGAGAGGCATGCTTCCATGCTGAATATTATTAAAAAATGACAAGCCTGTCCTTAATAGGTACTATATACAGGAGTTTTAAAAGTAAACTAATTTGCATGAAATCTATAGTATTTCAAATACAGTGGCACAATGTGACAGATGGCATTATTTTAATAAATATGTAAATGAATAGAAATATAACTCAAAACTAATCAACCCTCTCCATATAACTTTCAAAGGACTCGGTAATCTCAGTTACACGCAGACCTGACCAAATTTCGTAATTAACCTCGACGGGAATCGAACCTTCAACCGAACAGTGCAATAAACCGAGCGGCTCACGCTCGAACCGCTAGAAATCAAAAATCGAAATGATTTTAGTTTTATTTGTGTAGGCTAAAAAGCACTTACAAATAGGTTCTTCCGCTTCGAAATGCTGCTTCCACTGAGAAGAGCCAGTAAGAAACTCAATGGTCACTCTTTTCAAAATGATAATTAATAAGGATTGTGAGTAATACATTCTCAGGAGCAACAACAGGTTATCACTCCATACAAGACATGATGTGTGGTTACAGTATTAGTTTATTTGACTCAAATCGAGGTTAAGGTTAACTAAACACAGATGTGTTAAACACGAATCAACATAATCTATTTAATACACATGGTCGCTCACAATGGGACTCATAAGACGGCTCAGAGTCACTCAACGTGCAATGGAGCGAGCTATGTTGGGAGTTTCACTGCGCGATAGAATCAGAAATGAGGACATCCGCAGAAGAACCAAGGTTACAGACATAGCTCGAAGGGTTGCACGTTTGAAGTGGCAATGGGCCGGACACATTGCCCGGAGAACGGATGGCCGTTGGGGCATCAAAGTCCTAGAGGGGCGGCCACGAACAGGTAAGCGGAATGTGGGACGACCCCCGACCAGATGGACGGACGACCTCACCAGGGTCGCCGGAAGTCGATGGGCGCATAAAGCCCAAGAACGTAATTTGTGGCGATCTATGGGGGAGGCCTATGTCCAGCAGTGGACGTCCCTGGCTGATAGATAGATAGATTTAATACACAAAGATTTTATCATGTTTTTGTAAAAAAAATATACAACACTTTACTAGTTGTATGTCCATGGTTGGGATCGAACTAGGAACTAATGGGATACCAGTGCGGCCCGAGTGATTAACCATTGAACTTCTAAGCTTAATCTAATCTTCTAAGCGTTTAGATTTAGATACACCTTTGCTTACACTTTCGTAAAATAACGTAAAGCAATGATAATATTATTATGATTTAATAGTTAAACTATGTCCCCTACAATCAATACAAGACAATAATACAAATAGTTTCCATTAGCACAATTAACGACGATAAGCCAGGGGGACAAAAGACCCCGGCGACTTGGCTACAATGGGCTACAATACTTGGCTACAATGGGCGGCTACATAATAGCTTAACTTTAAATAGTATAATTCCACCGGAGCTTGTAATTGAATTTAAAAATAATATGAAGTTGTGCGTGTGTGCGTGTCTACAGTCCGGTTTGCTAAGTCGAAGGTTAAATGTTCAATTTTAAATATATTACAGAGATTATTGTTTATTTATAAGTAGTTAAATATACTTTTAATTGTTGTTTAACTATTGTTTTTTTTGGTTATTGTGTGAGTTGCTTGTCCTACTAAATGTAGTTTATGTCTTTCTTATCTTCTAAAATTTAATTAAATCACCTTGATCAGATTAAATTAATCAAAGTTAATTATATCGGCTACCTAGAGTATTAGAATAGGTTAGAAGCTACTTTATAGTGCCTCCAAGGTAAGAAAAATACACCTTATAGGTCCGTCAATTAACTAAGCTAAGTTTAATTTGTTAACTCTTGTTTGTCATCATAAATAAGATATGACGTCCCTACACATATACAAATGATAGAATTAAATTTATACAAGTGGACTAATCTGACTATTTGTAAGTGCTGTTTGACCTACACGAATAAAAAGTAATTGATATTGATTTTGAAAAGCCTTGTTTTTAAAGCTAACGCGACCACTTATATACAAGTATAACTTAACCCCAAATCCCAATGGTCGTTGAAGCAAAAATATAAATTCTACTACGGTCGTAGAAGTGAAAATCTGGAAGGAGTAGTAGTATTTGTGGCGTATAAAAGTTTAGTGCAAGTTGATAGAAAAACGTGTTGAGAACGAGAAACATATAAAAGTGTGTGTTCTCCAAGTTGCCGGCGCCCGCAACTTGGCCGACGACTTGGATAAATACATTGAAACTAGAGTTCGTAGTAAAGATTGTATTTTACTTACTTCTAAACATGTTGGTGATAATATCTAATTCAAATCATTTATTTTATACAGGCCTATAGGGAACCTAACAAATTGTCAAGTTTTCAATGTTCTATCTTATATGCTACTATGGGATTGAAGCGCGACTTCAACTAAGAAGATCCGGCAAGAGAGTAAAATGGGAAGTCGATCAGTTGGATAATTATTTTTGTTTTTTAATTAATATTCTTTAAAAATGCAAATAGGCGGGCACTTTAAGCAACGCAGTTAAGGCTAGTCAACATATTTAATTTTATTGAATAGCAATCAATTCGAAAGCTATTTTGCACGACAGAAGTTTTAAGGAATCCATTTTTATTTCTCTTTGTACAAGGACCCTGGCAACCAACTCTATAATTACTACACCCCAATCATTAAAGGTTGAGGAATTAAAAGCTTCGCAAAAGGTGTTAATTGTGGGCACGGAGGCGGTCGAGTAAGTTAACGCTCCGTTATTATCGAACCCGTCGAACTCACAGAAATGGAATTTCAGGAAAATTGGGCGTTTCAACTTCCGTTTCGTGACGGTCCTTTCAAGTTCATGAATATTGTTAAAAAGTACGCTTTTGGTTGGACGTATAATCTGTAATGGGTATGTACGATAGTTAAAAAAACTCGGTCGTTGTGAAAATCCATCAATCGTTCCAAACAATTTCAGAAGCATTCCTTCTTCTCCTTCTTCTTCCTACATTGAAAAATATGTTACTGAGTTGATCTTTATCACCATCATCACAATTAATTCATAATGTGTATTTAATTATTGTAAGCAGTGGTAGCCGAGTGGTCGAACGCACGCTTTGCAATCAAAGTGCGCAGGTTCAAACCCCGGCTCGCACCTCTGGGTTCCATGTGCGAATTTCATTTTCATCAGAGATTATCACATGCTAAGAAACGGTGAAGGAAAACAGCGTGAGGAAACCTGCACGTCTGAGGGAGCTTGACTAGTTCTCGATAATGTGTGAAGACTGCCAACCCGCACCGGGCCAGCGTGGTGGACTATGGCTTGAATCCCCCTCGCATTGAGGGGAGGCCCGTGCCCAACAGTAGGACGTTAAAAAGTGCTGTAGATAGTTAGTGTATTTATTGAATTTGTTATTGTCAGTAATGGCTTGCCACTGGCAGAACAACACTCATTCTTAACATTATTATTATTTCATTACTTCGCGAGACAACACATACTAATCGTATGATCCTAAACTAAGCAAATCTTGTACTGTGGGTACCATACAATAGACTGGGAGTGATTCCAGTTACATCCCATTGGCCCTGGGGCCAATACCGAAAGGCCATTTCCGAAAATTGCCACCGTAAAGAGCTGAACCTCCAACCACCCAGTGCAGTGAGCTGAACCGTCTACGCTAAACCAGTCGTTATATTACATTATATCTTGTTTCGTAAAAGATTAAGAATGTAACATTCCTGATTGTGTTTAAGGTGAAAAAGATAAGCAAGTATTTTCTTCTTCTTCTAAGGGCTCGGCCCTTGTCGGTGCATCTGATGAAGTCCCCGCCATCTGGGTCGATCCAGTGCAGCCTTCTTCACCACGTATGACATGACACCAACCTTATCTATTATTTGATCTATTCGCGGTCTACCTCTCCCACGCTTTCCGTTGATCTTGCCTTCTATGATGTTCTTTATAAGTGTCATGTCGCATGAGATGGCCTATCATCTTTGCTCTTCAAGTATTTTATGCTCAAGATAATATTCTGAAGGAAATATAAACAGTATATTCCGATGCCGACTTGTGACCGCCGTCGCGTGCGTCGAACGGCCGTCATGCATAATGCGCATATTAGTGGCGGGGCGTCGCAATATTAATATAACTCTGCGGTAGTACTGCGCGACACACCTGCGCGATATTGACGCGGTGAGCTTTATTGCGTTTTTGGTTTACATTTTTTTTTCGCCCAAATTGTTTCACATTCCGCTGTATTAATAAACGTAGCTTGATTTAAAAAAAATACGTTGGCATTTGCTTCTATTTTCGTCCGTTTTGGATTGTTTTATAAATACCTGTCTCAACATATTTTATACCGCTGTGTTCAGTTTTTTATTCCAAACGTACATATAAAAGAAATATGTAGACGAGGAAGAATGGTAAGAAGCATTTTATTGTGTTTATCCTATTTTTTCTAATAAAAAGCTTCCAAATATTGACACAACCATACAATATTCCTTCACAAACCTGTCAGAACATTAATTCGTGCTGAAAAACGGACCATTCGTCATGAAAACCCAATTTCCTCGTCCAACGCTAGACGGCAAACGTAAAAAAACTGAAAATAATATCGGACCTCTCACAAAGTAGGCTATAAGTCTCTCGTTACGGACAGGAAATAAAAGAAAACTGGTAAGCGCGAGAGCGACTCGACGCAACGAGTTCCGTATACAAATACATAAAATATCAATGATATAAGTAAGTTGTTGCATAATTATAAAAATCAGAAGCTACTGCCAGAATTTCTACGGCTGGACTAGACCATTTACGACTAACTGTGACGGGAAGACGTGAGATAAGTTTTAACTTTTAACACATGGATAAGCGATTAAATTCTACTATTCTGTCAAGACAAGACTAGTCTTGGCTTAAGTGTATCTGGTATGTTCCTTGCATATAATAATAATACTTATCTAGATAAAACAAGGTGTCGCTACAAAAGAAATCGTCTCATGGTGAATCAGGTTTAATTTCAAACCGTTTTATTGATCTAAGTAACATGAACCGGGTTCAACCATACTGTTTATAAATTTGTATTATCGTGCGGAACCCTAACGGAAACCTGTCGACGTTGAAACTAGGCTGAAATTTGAGTAATATTCTTGTTTCAGTGTTTCTCAGAACGAGGCCGGGGAATATTTACAGGCGGTAGTTTCCTTACATATTTTGCATTACAGATACTGAAAGATATTTTGCTATGTGCTTTGACAGTACTTCCAGTTGTAAGCTAGACTACGCGTATACGCGTATGTAACGATTTGAGTTGATGGATAGATGTTTGGTGTTCTTCCACGCAAAAAACTACTGAACGGATTTTGATGAAACTTTACAGTATTATTGTTCTAACATCAGAATAACATATAGGCTTTAACGATATTGAATAATGAAAGACTGCGTGGACGAAGTCGCGGGTAGTAGCTAGCTAGTATGTTCAATCAGTTATACAGTATTTTGACTAGTTTCACTAAAAGCATTTGTAAATAATTAACGATCTAAGAATTAAACCCTTTTAACGTTGGATGGAAAATATTAAGACTCGTCACTTTGGGTTTTTGATAGCCATAATGTCGGTACCTACCCCTTGGCATATCTACTAACGGCAATATATCAATACATAGGTACTTCATTTATACTTGTAAGTTGATGTTGAGTTAAGACATTAAAAAGTTTGTATAATATTATACATAAAATCGATCTGAATGTAATTAAAATATCTACATACCACATCCAATGCCACTTACCTGTAAAAATAATAAAACTTAAGTTAATATTTAGTTTACACAAATATAATAAAAATATACACAATTAAACAAATAAACTACAACCTGAGATCTAAGTACATATCTTAAGTTTATTACTTCTCCATAATTCATGAACATTACTAACTGCAAACACAATAATGAGCTGTGCCATGTCGCCGGGCGCCAATAAATTAAGCAACTTTTATGGGGCTATTTTAAAGCACGCGAAACTAGCCGTACAGTTAGATGGGCAAGTTATAAATATACTGCACATAAACAGGGTTCCTAAATAAGAGAATAAGTTATAGTACTTATTCTCAAATAATTTAAGCTCAAAATGCTACTTTATCGTTTCACCCAAAATAAGTCTGAAAGCTATTTCTCTATCTGTTTACAATTAAAATATAATGAAGTTTTATGAGAACATTCTCGTAAAACTTCTTTGTTTAATTAAAATGCTCAAATGAAAGCAAAATAAAATTATCTATCTCGAAGACTAATTCCTGGAATATAGCACCTAATATTTTCAGTTCAAGATGAAGGAGTTTTTCAACTGGAATCGTCGAGATTTTTCTAATTAAATCCGGCGAGTCGCCTCGAGTCAGCGTTTATTAAATAGTGAGAAATTAATGCAAATTATGAAAATGAAGATACGGAGACGTCTGGACTTCTTAATAGTGTAAAGGACGTTATATTAAACTATTCTGACACATCTTTTTGAAATCTAATAATAAAATATACTAATTTAAGATATTAGGAATTCGTTTTAAGCTACGGAAGATTGCTACGCTAGATATTACTACTACGTTGCTACGCACTGCTACGAATGGTTAGCAACCGACACGGAGACCCGTAGCAGTCTGCAGCTCAACTATGGGTTTACGCGTTCACTAAAGTTCATGTAAAATATTAATAGGTAATATTTTACGTAGACGTTAGCGACTAGCGTTAAATGATAGCCCAACATTTCTCAAACTAAATTAGCTCAAACAATTAAGAAAGCAAGGCTTAGTTTAGATTGCCCCAGGTGGCCGCTACCCGGTAACAATAAACACGCGAATCCCGGGGCCGAATCCCGGGAAATTCTGCGGTAACTTCGCGCATACTTGAAGACATTTTGTGAGTACAATGTTAAGGTACGCACTGGAATTCTTGGATAATAACATCACAAAGTAATCTCAGAATCTCAGTGACAAAACTCCAACGCGTAATAGAATTAAATTAAATTTCACCCCGAATGTTTCCGGCGAATTTGATTAATCTTACTCAGCAAGTTCCTAATAATATGCTTCGACTTTCCTTTCTTGTCTAATTTTATAATGGTGAGTGATTGAGTTACAAACGCGTATAGAAAACTCAGAATTTATGTACTAAGGCATATATATAAATAATATAACTATGAATCAAGCTCCCGCATAGTTTTCGTCAAGAGTCAAAAGTATGTCAGAAGATAAATAATATTATAAATACATATAGGTACGGTAGCTGATAGGTAGATGCTCAGTGAAGACAGACTATGCCTTACTATGATAGTTCCTCAGTCTGGTCAAGGTCACGAACCTTCCATATTTGCTATAATTGTCACGTTGTGGCTTTTGGATGTTTCCGTAACCCCTATAGCCGCGTAGCTATATTTACGAGGGGCGGTTACTTATATTTAAAAAAAAAGACTTATAAAATTCAAAGGACTACAAAATAATACAAGTTTAGAAAAGTGAAAATACATAAAATCTAGTTTTTTTTTAAAAAATAGTTTTTTTTATACCAGTCAGTTATTATACCCAATACGCCTGCGAACTTAAAAGTATTCTATCGGATTTCTGTACGTTTAATCATCTTTATTTTTCAACAGCACTACATTTATTGTTTTCTTATATTTACGCGAATACTATACATTGAAATTAAGCACTACATTTAATTTGAGAGACCGTGACTTAGTATATAAACTCTCAGTATATATAGGTTTAAAATATTAGAGACAAAGTGACACCTTTAGAAAAATAAAAGCCTCACTGCAACCAACATCCTGAAACCATTTGCTAAACGTTATACCCTGTCGTTCTAGAACCACCTACGAGATGGCATTCTTCTTAACTTGAAATATAATAACCTGTGCACGCCCTCTACATTTTGTGTTGTAAACTAACGCGGGTGCAACTTCTCTACCGTTACCTAATATTCTTAAAATTCGGAAATAGCAGAGACTCAAACACCGCCATCTATGTTACTAACTCTGAAATATACAGTTTGGTACAATTTTGGACGATGAGCTTGTGAAAATATTCTCTCTTACATACCTTTAACAGATGCAAATCCCGCTCGGCGGCATCTAACAGCGATTCCGCTTCGCTCAGCCACGCGACGAAGTTTTCCAGCGAACGATCGAAGTTCTGCAGCGACGATACCGCTGAATGAAGTGCTTTACCACGAGCGACGATGCTGCAAATAAATATCACATTATAAAATGAAAATCTGATAAATAAAATAACCTAGTAAAGCGCGAGTATAACTACGAAAATATATTTGAACAACCATACTGAGTCCGAGTTGAAAGGAATAGCCAAAAGATGGCACTGTTTGCAATACATTCAACTTCGCAGCAAGAGATGGCAGCACTATTCGCGAACAAATGGGTCCGATAACGATATTGGGTCCAAACAGAGTCAGTATAGTGTACTAACCTGTTATTAAGCTCGTTGTATCTGTGATTGATGGACTCCGTGGAACGCTTGATGCGTGTGGTGTCATCGTTACGGTAAACCGCGATCAGCCGCTGTGTCAACTGACCGAACAGATCGACCTGATGCTTATACTGATGCACTTCCGCATGGAACGACTGAAACAAGAAGATCAGAGTCAACCACAAAGATCAGAGAGTATGTGTGTAGGATATGATAACTCATGTCTTTAACTTTGATGCTTTTACAAGCATTAAATAATATTTTGTAAATGTTGAAAAAGTACCATTTTTAATAACTTCAGTAGTAACGCCATCTATAGAACTTTCATTCAAACTGTCCTGTTGTTAAAGTCACGTAGGGAGGTTTTTTATCCATGACGTATAACTCCGTTTCTTACCAACAGATGGCGTAGTTACAGTGACCAAAACATAGCGTTAATCTATGGTCTGGTTATCTTTAACGTCCTATACATAGAATAATTACTCATAGAAAGATAGTCTTCATACAAGCGCTCTGTCAAAATTGAAGCACTAAACCGGTTCACACAGGCGTGCCGATTACGTGCTTACGCCCGGCGACACGCACACATACACTTGTGTAATGTTGCCAGTGAAGGTCCAGTTTTCCGAAAGTGGGGTAATGACTCGGCCGCTGATAACCATTTGTTTTTGGCAATCATGCATAAATAGCTATGTGTGGTAAAGTGTGGATATGGTAATGTAATGTTGTTATAATACGGGAATGTTTATTTTTATGAAACGAATAAAATAAAACAACAACACGTAAAAATATATACATTTTAATTATTGTATACAATTATGAATTTTTATACTGTGTAACTAAAGTAAATCAATCAAGTCAACAAATATTTCTAATCGAATAGTCTTCATATTATGAAAAAGAAAAAAATAATTATTAAAAAATAATCAGTTTAGAAACCTATAAAATATCGTTCGTATAGATATCGTATAGATATCGTTAAATCACACAAACACCTACATTAAAGAACAACAACAGTAAGTAACAGTAGCAAATGTTTTAAATTCAGTTAAAATGGGAAAATATTTTAACAATCGGGCAACAACTGTGCATTGAATTAAAACGTTTCTATTTTGTTCTATTTTGACTTAATTAACTACAAGATACTATGAAATACTGAAAGCTTACCTGTGAAAAGTGATGTTATCACATTTCTTTTGTTTTTCAGATGTGTTGTGACACAATTTAACTGCACAAATCGTCATAATATTTTTTTTTTCGCGAGACACGTTCGGCGTGCATTGACATTGAACACTACGGAGCGGCCCGGCGTTTGGAGCCATTTATGGCTCCAATTAAGGTGCTTCAAAATCGGCGCGCGGACTTGGTTTCTATGAGTAATTATTCTATGGTCCTATATTACTAACGTACTATAGATTTCATAAATAAGAATCACAGTGATAGCAAGATTTCTTGGCCACAATAACGATAAATTTAAATGAGGTACCATTATATTTCATCATAATCATATAATATAGCAGATAGTCAGGGTTCTATTTAAATAATTGAAAAGAACAAAGGATTTCCTTTGTTTTTTTTTTTTCAACTCCACTCATTTACGCCGACGCGTACATAAGTAGAGTTGAAAATAATTTAAATATAATTGAATTTTTATTTTAAATTAAACAATTTTTACTTTACGTGCTTGTTAAATAACCAACTTATGTTTGGTAAATAATCTTAGATTGTTGAGTTTCAGAGAGAAAAATCCTTAGTCCCTTCAAGTTTTTATGAGACCAAAAACTTAAGTTTCCGAGTTCTAAAACAGCCAGGCGGGCATTATTAACAAAGTGCTCAGTAAATTCACACCGTGCTCGCTCTCATCCCGGCCGTACTACGCAAAGTGGGGTAGGGATGCGCCAGTAGTGATGTAGCAAGTCCGCGGTAACATAACCGCGGATATTTTTTGAGTAAGATCTTGTTGATATGTTTACGTACACACTAATTAATTCATGAGAAAGATTTCATCTACGAACGATACGAAATAAACTGATTTATTAAGATTAAAGAAATTAAATTAGTTCGATGTTGACTAATTAGTATCCAACATGTGGTAGCTTGTCAATGGCTTTTTGTTTTGTCTATATTATTGTTATATTGTATATGTGTCCTAAAAGAATAAAATAGAATAAAATAAAATAAATAGAATGCCAATGTGCATAGTTTTGACCTCCATAAAATCAAGCTATATACAGTAAGTAATATATGCCATGTATGTTTCATAGTGTTTGGCATATATACACCAATTAACTGAAAGTTAGGTTCCCTTTACAGTGGAATTGTAACTTTTGTTCAAAATCAGAATTATTGTAGCTGTATAAATTTGAAAGTAAGTTTCTGTTTAACACGTGAAACCTTTTATACAAATATCAATATCTAGACCTACATCGATCCATAGATTATATATCCGGATCCGACCGCCCCAACCCTATGTTAAAATGGAAATTTAAAGAGCCAGGGATGGGGCGGCGCTGCCTGGCTCCCAATTAACAGGGATTTATAGCGCACATACGGGCAGTAACTTGAACTTGCGAGCAATATCGGTTGAACCGTACCCACCCGGTTATGGAGGATAGTAGGGGAGTTATAGCTGCTTCATATTGTTTATATTATTATATCTGAAGCCAGAATTGTCTGTGAAATTTTCATAACGATTCTCTGAAGAGCGGAAGTAGATATTGTTAGTATCAGAATTAGATTAAATCTAGATGATACTAGAATTAGTACGTACTTATGAATCTTCAAAGAAACAACTGAAATAGGTGTTAAAATTGGTTAATATTTAATACAATTAGCGTAACTAAACGTATATTAAAATATGTATGTCTGGCAACATTTTTAAATATAATTTGAAAAAGTCGGCAACTCTACGAGAGTTGTCAATATATGTAATTGGGATTGATATAAAAGAGTTTGTTTATAATGTGTATTCTGAAGAATTATAAATACAAATGGAATAATGTACACACGGATTTTCATTTAGCTGGCAGTCATCTTTTTCAGATCAGAAGTGAAATAGCCTTGAAGACAAAGCCATGTAAAAGACAAGGTAACAATGTTGAAGAAGTCTGGTAAGTGTTGATATTGTTTATAGGAGTATTCGAGTAAGAACAGATAGACTGAAAATCTGTTATATTGTGATTGAGCAATGCGGTCATCGGTTGTGTTAAAATTGGGATTTCATAGTCATTGATTTCATTGCGGGCGATAGAATGCCTATTTATTTAAAGATGATCGTAACGGGACTGCCACACCTGTCCAGGTGTGCCTGAGATTTTGTTGGTATTTTTTGTGTGCAACGAAACAATATATTAACAATATATTATTATTATATTTGTATAAAGGTGAAATAATGCTAGGCGATGGTTACCTATGGTGGTAAAATTGCGTCATTTATGTATGAGGTTTCCTATAACAAATTAGGCAAATTAATCCAACATTTGGTTACCCCATACACAATAATATGGTATCCATATCGATGAGATGGTAGATCACACCTACCTGTGATGTATGATGAAGTATGAGTGTGATTGAATAAACCAAACAATGGAATGGTGTTCCTAAGCATAAACAAATAATAATAATGAACTAGTTTATTAAAGCATATCAATGATTAAAAACATGTTATATTAAATGATTATTATTAAATAACTACTATCATTATGATTAACTACTGAGGGTTTTATTGAGGCAACAACTTGGTTTACTGCTTTGAGTAGGGGTATCCAAAATATACATATCAATCATATTTGATATAAAATTTAGGATCCCAGTATCAAAGTTTTGAAAAGTGAAAACTTCAATTCTTTCTAAATATTGACTACTGTAAAAAAAACAAAATATAATCCAGTCAAACGCAGAAAGTTTGCTCTCCATGACTTTGCATGTGTAATGTAGAATCAGAGATAAGAGTAACATATCTATACTAGTAGTGTAATAATAGTGATTTTCATGAGTGGTACTTAAATACAATTGAACTATTACAGTAAAGATGAGATGAGTTACTTGTAAAACAAAAACTAGAAAATTTGCTTTAGACATGTCATACAATGTTGCTTCTAACTAGCTATTTTAGAATAATTATTCTCATAACTCTAATAAACAATCAAAACAAATAATAATTACAATGCCGACAAGCAGCAGAAAATGGAATGTAGATTTCTACTATTTTCTCAATAATTGATAGAAAGTTGGGACTGCAGAATCCACAAATGACATGTATTTTAACCAAAGGATTTAATATCAATTATTATTAAAGACTATAATATACATTAAGGACTAAACAAAGTACCAGTTTAAAAACAAAAAAAAAAACAATAGTAAAAATAAATTAGAAACAAAGGAAATATAAAAGTAAAATAGATATGTTAAATGTTTTGTTTAAACATGTACTATAGCTTTTGAGTATCAGCATTTATTTTATTTAGTTAGAACATCCAGGAGTTGTTACAATAATAACATATAAATATAACAAACAAATAAAATACCACTAAATGCACAATTAATAAAGGGCCATAACATACATAGTAGGCAGCATAACTGGAATTGCATAAACAATATTTTGACTAAAACATAATACATAGTGGTGACTTATAAAATTAGAATAAGATAACAAAAAAGAAAATGGTAGACATATGGAAGCGAAGAGGTGGGACTGACTAGCAGCCGTTGAATAGGTTATCATTGTCACAGCAAGGATGATACTTATAAAGCGGATATTTAGATAAATAAATGAATCAGCAATTTAAAATAACGAAACTACTTGTATCTAAATTTAGCTGCCATCTTTGTCACCCATGAGGGTCACAAAGGGTCTCATGTCATCATGAGATTCATTTCAGTATTACTTATAATAAGTATTTGTTGGGTTTGCTCTTGCTATTAATGACTTGACACTGGCTGTCCGTTAATCGCAGGTGGATTTATTCCTCATCTTATTGTATTAAATTTGTGAAATTTAATACAATATGAAATGAATGCAGCAGAGAAGATTATTATCCTACGGCTAGGATAGCCAACCACAAGAATAGATATTTTTACGGTTGTCTAGCTAGTTGCCTACTCACAGATTATTACCTGACTTTGAAATCACTAAGTAATGTTCGAATTGGTTGTTGTTTATATTATTAGCAGAATTAGTATTGCTACATTAAAATTCTCTTAAAATATAGTGAAAATTAAAGTATTTCTAAAAACATCTAATTAATCCGATATATCACGTAAGGTACCTACCTAAACATTGAGCATATTCGATATATCATTGTCAAATAAATAATGCCTAGTTTGGAGTGTAGAACGCGTGGTCAGTGAGCCAGGTGGTAGCGCGTTCGATTCCCGTAAGGGGTGAGTTTTGAAAGTGGCTTTCGCGGAATTTTTCCCTGAATGTGTGTGGCTGTGATTGGCCCCGGTCCATTGTACGGTAGCCATAGTACAAGCGTTGCATGGTTTTGGATCACGTGATAAGTGTGTGTTGTCATTTGATTTGATTGTTAATTATTTATTAAATGTTGAGTTTTGTGCAAGAAGTGTGTCCGGTTACAGTAGAGAAGTAATTAATTGATTAATAATTCTCCGTTGGACAGGTTATTATTATTTTATTTCTTTTATTTTTATTACTTACATTAAATGTTATTAACTACAGATGTGGCTAGTGGAATAATGATTGGTATGTTTTATTATTATTTGCCTAACATCTATGGTGTTGTTGTCAATAAAAGATATCTGTGTAATTGCGATCTATGCATGGACATTTTAGGTGTGATACTTTATTTGTAAGACAGACGGATAACTCACCATTATTCAGCATCTTAAAGTAATACTAGCTATACATATGCGATATGAAATTAAAGTGTTACAATGGGCGGCCTTATCACTGAATATCTGGAGACAATGATATTATTGTCTTTCTTTTCCTGTTCGTTGGATAACCTCTACTTCCGAACATAATGAATACCCTTTCCCAGTTAGATATTAAAATCGTAACAAGGGTGTAGTAGTCAATGGACATCCTAAGCTTAAACGTAGTTAACGTAAGACATAAGGAGCGCGGTCGATCAACAATTTTGTCAAGTTTGAGCCCTAGCTTTAATGAGAGTTTGTCGGATTAACTCGCCTATATGTTGCCGTTGGCGACACCATTCTAGAAACCAGGTTGTAGAAAGGTTAGTGATTACATTATAGAAGCATTACTGGGATTCCTAGCATTGCTGGTTTATATTGCATCTATCAACTTCTTATATTAGAATTTGATCCGCAAGCTTAATTGTAAACTATGATATTCATAAAATAGTATGACTTCGGTTAAATTTGACGACGGCTTGGTCCAGTGGTTTAAGAGTAGGCCGCTTGACTCACTGAACCGAGTGGTTGCGGGTTCGATTCCCGCCAGCGTCAAATTTCGGAAATGGCCTTTTCGAAATTTGCCCTGGTCTGGGTGTAACTGGGATCGCCCCCAGTCCATTGTATGGTACCCATAGTACAAGCTATGCTTAGTTTGGGATCATACTATGATTATGTGTTGTCTGGCGATTTATTTATTATTTATTTATTTAATGTAGTCTGAATGGTAAATAATTATCCGCATTATACCGCGTCCGAATAACAGATGGTTAAGATATGATGAATAAGTATGTTAAGTAAGTTTAACCACTGCAATGTTCATCTAAGAGCGTTGTTGGTCAATGTAGTTTACTTACCAAAAACATCGCTAAAAGCTAGCGAGACCAGTCGATGCGGTTTTGAAATTGGTCATGTTATTCCTAGTCGTTTTGAATGGCCGAGATGAAGTATTTGAGACCGGAGATAACGCAAGCGTTATTTTTGGTCTGACGACAGTTTAAGTTAAGAAGAATGATCAAACGTTAATTATGGTATATGTCGACATAGCATGTTGTATGAAGAATGGAAACCTTAATGCGATTTTGCCTGGGACATCCTGCTAATATTATAAATGTGAAATTTCGTGATTATCATCCGATCTGATCTCCAGTTAGGTAGATGTTTGTTACTCGTTCATACAAAAACTACTGAACTGATTTTGATGGGGTTTTGCGGTATTATTGTTTATACATCAGAATGGCATACGGGCTATAATTTATAATGATATTAAATAATCAAAAATCTGAGCGGACGCAGTCGCAGGTAGAAGATAAAAGTGGAGCAGGATTTATTGCTATTATTCATTCTATTACGGAACCGTTTGAACTACCTTAAGGGGCGTTGTTAGCTTGGGCTAAACAAGTATCAGGTCATTTCTGTCATCCAAATCATCAGGTAACAGTGACGGCAGTGGTAGCGATACTCAGGAGTACATGTCTTTCACTGGGTCTAGAAGGTTGATAAGGTAGTTTATTGCGGATATTGATTTAAAATACAACGTACGCGAATTACTATGTACCTACATTATTATGTAAATTCACGACAATAATGGGTTGTTTTCTCTTGTGAGGAGCTAGGTAAAAACCTCACTAACAAATGCTTCAGCAGTATTCCAAAGATGGAGTTTCATTAGAAAGCAAAAATAAAATAAAAATAAATAAAATAAAATAAAGCTTAATGTTCCTCCGATTTTGACATTAGCTTTCGAATAGGGATCAAGTAGTAGTATTTGAAGGTGAAAGACATCTTGGTTGATTGCACTGATCTAGCGATATTTAATCCATGTGTAAAACCGAACTCCATAATGACGACTACTGTAACGACGTTATCTAAAAATATTTCCTATCATTGCCGTTGATGGCTATTAGTGAAGGAATGTGATTTTGATTCTGATTGGCAGGCTGTAATCCGGTATAAGTAGTATCATCAATAACAGAAACAACTGAACTGTTAATGCAGATGAGTTATGTTTATTGGTTACAAGCGATGCAGCCGAGTGATCCAAGACTATGTTGCATTAAGGCAATATTAGTTACAAAATGCAACGAAGCTTGTGATATCAGAAGTAAGTTTGAACTAAGGGAAGGAAATATATTATGTAGGTAAGTGAGTGTACGGCAAACTACGTTAGGTTTTGTCGAAAGACCCTAGGTCGAAGAGATTAATACAATTTTATGATGTAACTGATCATTTCTATATTTGATATATTATTATTTGATATATGTGATAACTATGTACTTATTTATAAGAGTTTGGACAAGATATGGATATCTGGTATGTTAAAATGACCCAATTTGTCCGGAAGTATGTATTTATGTTCTGCGCCTATAAGAGGTCACCAAGAGGGAATAGACTAAGATTATTATACGCTATTCCTAAACATAATAATACACCGTGTTAAAGTTTACATATAGATTTCGGATCATTTGTGAGGAATGGAAAATTAATATGTACATTTTGAATAGTTATATTAAATTTGTAATTTTGTATGCTGTCAAAAGCACATAGATTATGAAGGCCGTAATAAACACTTTAAATGATGATTTGAATTCTTTGGAACACCAAAGACTTTAATATTGGTATGTGAGACAAGTTTCAGATTAAAGAAATGCAGTGGTTTGTTGGGTACCCCAAGGGAAAAATGTACAAGTAGAGAGGTACAAGAAGACCGTCATTGAGATAAGATTTATAACGTCCCATGGAGTTTAAATAATACCGTTAATCAGACTTCTGAAAATTGTCACTGTTCGATTGGATACGATCGTGATGAATGAAAAGTTTGACTTCGGTAGAATGTTAATCAAGGAATAATATAGTAAAGTATATTGGATACAATTTGATGAATCTAAATCGGAAACTGATTTTGAAATTATAATTGGGGTGTTCGATGATAGTACCTTCTAAACATAATAGTGCTATCGTATTGTTCTATTTGGTCCATGTAATTTGTAAGTAATCCGTAATCTGATTTACAGTGAGAAGAAGTTACCAATGATTGATGTTAGATGGCCCAGTAATTGGTTGATGTAACGTTACCTAATTGACATTGATTATACAATGGTTGAAGAAGTTACCAACGATCGATGTTTGATGGCACAGTAATTGGTTGATAAAACAAATGAGGACGATTGAAGTTTAATCATGAAGTGACAAACACCGGGTGTGGACTTGATGCATCTGGCTTGAGGCCGTAGCTCCTGGTGTGGGCAAGCGGTGGCCACAGTTGATTGGCTTGAGGCCGTAGCTCCTGGTGTGGGCAAGCGGTGGCCACAGTTGATTGGCTTGAGGCCGTAGCTCCTGGTGTGGGCAAGCGGTGGCCACAGTTGATTGGCTTGAGGCCGTAGCTCCTGGTGTGGGCAAGCGGTGGCCACAGTTGATTGGCTTAAGGCCATAGCTCCTTGTGCGGGCAAGCGGTGGCCATGATTTCATGGACTTGATGCAGTAGCTCCTTGTGGGGGCAAACGGTGATTATGGTACTATTGGCCAAACCTTAACTCCTTGTGTGGTCATATTGCTAAGCACTAAAATGTTTCAGAATGTCTGCGGGCAAAGGATGATGATTGATGTGGCATGGTGGTTTCTGTGGGGCGCAAGTTTCTCCGTGGACCGTACTAGAGGCAATATGGGTTCACAGTATTCAGAGAACACAGAACACCAGGACAATGGACAAGATTACTGTTTGTTATAGATTTACTGTCACACAAGTTCGTGCTAATATCGATTACCTTTTTGAGAAGTAGGTGTATAACATCATAAAACTGTATTTAAATGATATTTTATTATTTAATTAATATTATTATTTTTAGATTATCCTTAAGATTTTTGTGTTATTTTTTTGTCTTATCAGAATGAGGTCATTCTTTGAGAAAGGATGGCCGAACGGTTTGTTTGTTTAAGTTTACTCTTAAGCCAGTTATGTAAGTAGTTTCACTGATACTCCGTGTTATATGTTAACTCAGGCTGTTGTTATTAGTAATTTTATTTCTTTTGTTATTTATTTTGTACTGAATGATGTTTGTTTCTTAATTAGTCTGCGTAGCGTAACTAAACGTATATTAAAATATGTATGTCTGGCAACATTTTTAAATATAATTTGAAAAAGTCGGCAACTCTACGAGAGTTGTCAATATATGTAATTGGGATTGATATAAAAGAGTTTGTTTATAATGTGTATTCTGAAGAATTATAAATACAAATGGAATAATGTACACACGGATTTTCATTTAGCTGGCAGTCATCTTTTTCATAGGATTCTACCACTTTTCGCTATGGAATAGAATGGGCAAAAATCTCCATGGTTACTATTAACCAAAAGGATTATCATGAATTGCACAACCATGGGACTATTTTGTGATTCTGGAAGTTCAAAAATTGACTTTAAATATAATGTATTTAAATATCAATATTTTATACAAATATTTTAACATTTCTACGTTAGCGATGAGGTAAACAAAGTTCTTTTTTGAGAAGTAGGTACCCAAATGGTTGGGCGGCCATATTTCATTAGTGTAATTATGCAAATGAACTAACTTCTTCTTTCCCGGCCCTACTGTAGTCTATATACGTATTTGCAAGATTTCGCGAGAAAATTAATTAAATTGCCACTTCTTATACCCCCTCTCTCACCCCCCCTCTTACTCCTATGTATACAATACATAAATAGTAACGAACGACTGTCTGTCTGTTTAGATATATTCTGTGATAGTTTTTAGACGTGATGAACTTTTTAATGCCTTTACGTAGCGTAGTTATTTATGCTCGTTTACTTATACTAAGAGACGCCTAAACATGGTGCCTAAATATGAATACTACTGCAACTGGCAACTGCTTTATAACTAGATATCACGTCAACGAGTTGCGCCTAGTCCTAGTTGATGGAGGCATGTCTACATTACGATCAAAATCTTTGAAAAAAGTATTCGATATATATCTGATATAATACATAGCAACCGCTGACAGTGTGTCGAAGTTAATACGATTCCACATTATCCTATTTTCCTCCTGTCTGGTTCCGATCGTATCTTGAACACGAGGGAGACAGACAAGGTTGGACAAGGTGCTTCTACTCGCTCCACTGTAATGATTCAACGTGACTGTGAGAGCATTACGCTATTATGTTATGCTCGAAGGCTACGAGTTCAATATTTTTCTCAATAGAAACTGCATTTCATACGGGTAGTCATATATTTGTAGTATATATGTTACGGCTAAAACCCGAAGTGCGGCTACACCTAGTTTTAACCGGTTAGAACTAGGTGTAGTTACTTACTCTTGGTTAAATCTAGTACGAGCCGATTGATTTCGGGTAAAACTAGGTCTATCCTTCATCATGCCGGCTACAACTAGGTCCAGCCATTCCCTGTTGGATAAAACTAGGTCTATCCGATATCATTCCGTCTAGAACTAGGTCCAGACAATCCCTGTTGGATAAAACTAGGTCTATCCGATATCATTCCGGCTAGAACTAGGTCCAGACAATCCCTGTTGGATAAAACTAGATGCAAACAAGTTCATACAAGTAACAGGCGCCTGGCTCACAGTCGCGCGCCCCTGCCGCCCGCCACCCGTACACCCGCGTTTGCCTTTGCGCTTTGAGTTTGTGCCGTTTGTGCCGTTGTACAAAACAGACGTACTTTCTTGTTTTTGCGCACTTATACAATCAAATTCAAAATGGCTGTGAATGAAGACCTACTGACTATGAAGTCATACTACTACTACTGACGATTGTATAAGTGCGCAAAAACAAGAAAGTACGTCTGTTTTGTACAACGGCACAAACTGCACAAACTCAAAGCGCAAAGGCAAACGCGGGTGTACGGGTGGCGGGCGGCAGGGGCGCGCGACTCGCGTGAGCCAGGCGCCTGTTACTTGTATGAACTTGTTTGCATCTAGTTTTATCCAACAGGGATTGTCTGGACCTAGTTCTAGCCGGAATGATATCGGATAGACCTAGTTTTATTCAATAGGGATTGTCTGGACCTAGTTCTAGCCGGAATGATATCGGATAGACCTAGTTTTATCCAACAGGGAATGGCTGGATCTAGTTGTAGCCGGCATGATGAAGGATAGACCTAGTTTTACCCGAAATCAATCGGCTCGTACTAGATTTAACCAAGAGTAAGTGACTACACCTAGTTCTAACCGGTTAAAACTAGGTGTAGCCGCACTTCGGGTTTTAGCCGTAACATATATATATAGTAGTTTGTTGATTCATATGGGCTGTAATGATTTACGTAAATTAGAAACTCTGACTTAAGTAAGCTTAGTATGGTAAGTTTCAAAAACCAAGTCTGGGTGGACGAGGGACCTATGATGTGCTATTGTCACAATAAAGTAGAGTTGAGGTAAGAGTTTAACTGAGTTGTTTGGGAATTAACGCCCGTCCTAAATTGAATTAGAAGTCAAGTAATCTGTAGCCTATCTGCATACCTTTTGTTCTCTCAGCTGCATCTCGAGGACATCGGCGGTGTTCCCCGGCGGCTGCATCGAGGAGAGCCGCGTCTCCATCCGGGAGAGCCAGGCGTCAGCGTCACGCCGTCTCGCCTCGTACCGCTGCGAGTCGCCCAACATGGCGTCCAGCTGCGCCTTGCGTTGCAGCACGCGAGCGTTCGCCTCGTCCCAGTGCTCGCGAAGGGCCGTCACTGTCGACCACAAAAATAATAACAACGTTGATTTTTTTATTTGCGAACCTTGCTAGATTTTTAGGACTACGATGAATGGACCGACTGTGCCTAATGTACTCGCATTGTTTTAGTGGTCTAAAACCATCCTCGTATAATTCTGATGAAATCAGTTTCGGGCACATCGGTTGGATGGTTTCAAAGTCAATAACGGACATTGGTTGAAACAATTTTAGTGTTTTATACACATAGATTTCAGTTTGAATTCCATTGCGCTACCTATAGAAAATTACTAATATTATCATACATGAGCATTAAGTTGGTTTCACGGTAACGCCTTTGAGCGAAAGACGTTGAATGAACAAACATGTTACTAGTGATGACTTAAATTGCTTTTGAAAACCTGTGTGCCCGGTATAATGGCAATAGGCTCGCCCCCTATTACATTGGGACCAAAATACATCGGCGAAGTGTGGGCGCACTGCAGTGCACCTCTGCCTACCCCTTCGGGGAATACAGGCGTGATGATGATGTATTGTATTTGCTTTTGAAATTACGCATTGATTTTGCATAAGACGCTTTTGCGTTATAAGATGAGGTTGGTCGTGTTTGTTTCAGAATATTATCCTGTAATATTATATCACGAATTAAATATGTAATATAATTCTGAAGTAGCCAGTTTTGTTAATTAACCACACAAATTCATGAACGGATGAAAACAAATAAACAATTTCGCTTACACAAACATAAGAAAGCAATCTCTGCCGAGTCAAACATAAATATGACATGTGAATAATATATCATACACATCTAGAGTGGATAGGGATCGAAATGAGAATTTACGTTACGGAAAGTAAAATATGATATCAAATAATTTGAGTGGCATATGAATATTGATGGTTGTACTTAAATATGAGTTATGAAGTCGAGAAAAAAGGATCAATTTACGTTTCTTTTAATTTGGACTCAAGGTTACAAGGATTTGTAAGTCTTGTTATAGGTATGCAATATTCAGCGATTCAAAACAAAAACAAAACTCGAGAGAAGCAAAAGCAAAAATGAAATATGGTGCCAGTGAAATAAGGTGCTCTACATAAGCAAGCCGTAGTGGTCTAGAGAGCGAGTGACAATCTAACATAGTAGAGAGCAGAGTGGAACACGATGTCTAGAAATCAAGTATCATGACATTGATGGCGCCACTAGTCACGTAACGAATGTCACTATGACAGACAGTTCTAGATTAGTTTTTGGATTTTTGTGTGAAAATAACCTTACTGTTTAAAGTGTATTTTTAGTTTAGAGGTTAGAGAGCGTAAACAAGTAGTATGATGGGCTGAACATACTGATGCAAGCGAGTTCACTTCTAATAGAAAATCTACTAAATGTTATTTTTATTATAGGGTAACCATACCCACTGTTGGCATCCCCCCACTTATTGGCACTCATGACTTTAAGTTAAAATAACAAGAAAATGGAAAGATCATACATTTTTTAATCTAAAAACCTTAACTTTAACCTCAAAGTCAGACTTAATTAGTTCAAACTTTAAGTTCGTTTTGGGACATACACTAAAAAGCCCTTTTTTACGCATTTTCTTAAGGACCGGTAGTTGTGCCAGGAACCGGGAAATCGAAAAATTTTGGAACAAATGTAAAAATCTTATGTTTCTAGTAGTATTTTTTTTTACAAAAACCTCTAAACATTAAAAAACGAGTGGATATTCTATAATCTGATATCCTTTTTAGCGAAATAACGGGTCATAGATCGTTTTGGTGACTGATTTTCTCCGAGTAGGTGCCAATAGCTGGGAGTTTTACCCTACCTACATAATGTTTGAATATCCGTGGCAAGAGTCACGCGACAACGCGAAAAAATCTGTTGCGTCATCAAAGACATATTGTTGTAAAATGTACTTTTTCTATGAGGTAATACAGTTCGTTTTGGTATTGACAAAAAATGTTTTTTCTTTAAATGTTGTTCTTCTCCTGCTGCAGATAACATTAATGTTCATCGTTCTCATTACAAACTTTGGGTCTCGGTTCACTCCCGTCAAGAAATTCTCGTCAAACACAAATTGTTTTTACGTCAAACGTTCCGTGCTTTTGATAAATTTGAAGAGATGTTATTAATTGTCATAATTAAATGAACAGGTGCTCGGGATAGGCTCAGACAGTCTTGTCATCAATTCGTCTTAAAAAAAAACTTTTTATTTTTTATGCGAATTTTAAAAAAATGCAGTTTCATATATCGACTCATTTATACCAGCATCTTCAAATAGAAGACTATAAGAATGATAGAATAGTATCTTCAGAAATGGAACACAGTATTCTTCCATTCTACTAATATTAAAATAGCTATTCCGAGAACATTCTTACTATGGAGGTATGAATGTTATCGGAATAGCAATTTTAGTTAAGATCATTTCAGCTGCACAATGTAACAATGTAAAACTATATTCAGAAACTACTGAATTCGGAAACCCCTCCTTTTATAAAAAAATAAATAATTTTTGAGGGGTTTCTGAATACGACCCGTATGTTATTTTATTCAGTATGCAATCCATGAAAAAATCTGAGTTTCATTTGCGCATGTATTATATGTTTAAACGTTAATAAAAATAAAGCAAAACCTTATTAGAATCGTTATTTATATTAATGTTATATAAAAGGGAACACTTCAACCGTTAATGTTTGGAAAAGTACAAAATGGTAATATTTGGGAAGCGTTTGTTAATTTCAAACCTTTTAACAAAGACCTCAAGTGTAAAAGGGGCGCGCTCGTTTGCGACACGGGGAAACCGGTAATGTGCGCTGGAAGAAGGAAATATACATAAATACATAATTATAGAGCATAGTAGGTATAGGCGCATAAATATTACTAAAAAGACAGAAAAAATATAGTGAAGAAAATAGGTGTTTCTAATTATGAAATAATGCTTCTTCCTAAATAACGTATTAAAAATGTTAATATATATTTTGAAAGAAAACCATGGTATTTAACGGTTATTTTTTAATATTATAACTTTAACGTATTATCCGCAATATTACTATGTGTAGTATTACAATGATTTTGAAACAAGTAACAATGTATAAAAAAAATACAAATATTTTCTAACTTGGAAGGTATAACGTAACATGCAATTTGAGACTACATAATATTCTTAAATTTATACAAAAATCCTCAATTTATAAAACGCCTTACAAAGCTATTTTAGCACAAAAGTGCTTCGTAAATACTTTAAATAAATTATTATGTACAGATATAAGCTTGCAATACATTTTAAGCTTTCCGTTTTTTCCACTATAAAGATGTAGAATCGACGATAACTCCTCAAACCTTCAAAACATATCTCAGATACGTCCATGATCTTAATATAAATCCAGGTACAACACACCCGGGTAAGGGTTCAATGTAATCGATAAAAAAAACCCAGTAAGCCGGTCGAATAACGAGGTCTAATCGATCCTCTAACGGGTGCGCCTCAAGTGCCCGATGAAGGGTTAACCGAAAATGACCTGTATTCATTAATCAGGTTAGGGTTTGTCTGACTGAAATAGTACGATGAATTGACGTTTAATGTCTTCTGAAAAGTTGCACATAGGTTCTTACCTTAAAGTATTTTTTGAGTCGGTATCTCGTTATCAATAATAATTAAAATAGTTAATTAACCGAATTTTATGTCAAAACGCTACGTAGCAATGTGTTTTAAAGGTTCTCGTTGATGTAATACGGAGCGGAGTTACAAATGTTTGCTCAGTAATTGGCTCTGTATGTACGTACCTACTTAACTTATATTCATTGTGTAGATATTCATTATTTTGACTTAATAGAAGGGCAGCAGATAAAGAACATTACATCAAATTATAAAAATATAGAGTTTTACTTTTAAACATTTTGAACTGTAACAATGTTCTGTCTAGACTAAAGTCGTGAAAGTATCACCCGCAATATTGAAATCATAATAATTCTACTTTAAAAAAAAAGCAATACATTTTTTCAAGAAAATTTGAACTCCAAACAAACAGTTCGCATTCTGCTAACAATATCTTCATTACCTAAAGGCCGCAACGCTCACAATAATTAGCCAATCAGCCCTCGCCACGCTGATGTTTTCACAAACCCTCAGCATTCGGCATTCGGCCTGCCGCCGCCGTTACACCAACAAACCCGCACTTTAGTGTTAATAGGACGATACTTGGGTAAAATGTAGACATTCCCCATTTATGGCGCACGAAGGGAGGTGGAGTGGTGGGAGGGGGCCATTAAATAATTCACGAAATGGGTTAGTATGGTTGCGAGGTGAGGTTGGGCATCCTTATGATGTTAAACTTTTGCTATGACTGACCGACAATGACAAAAAAAAATATATAAATTAGATGTACCCGGTACGCGTTGCTATGCCATATAAAATAATGAAGTGTTACTTATATAGTTATAACATATTTTTGAGCCCATAACCTTCGTTGTCCTCAGCAGAATCTACCAAAGTCTCATCTCAATCTGACTATTGCTTTAGGAACGCATTTTTTTATTTATATAGAGACCTTATTCCGTCTTATGTATTAACGTAGCTAAGTCTTAAAAAACTAGCAACCTATGTTTCAGGAAATATTTACAAGTGTATACTCATAATAAAACATCCTTATTGGGTCCCCCTTTGCGTTGCGCTGATGGTTATAAAACCCATCCACTTTGAAGTTACAAAGACTTTGTAATTAAATTGAAACTGAAAAAATGGTGTTAAAAGGACAGCGGAACGAACAAGTTAATTAGTTCGGGGGTTGCAGGGGTTGGGAGGAGGAGGAGGGGGAGGCAAAGGGATGCAGGCGACACTTGTAAACCCATATAGACATAAACGGAATATCTCTGACTGTGGATTAATTCAAAACCTATGACACTAGAGCAGTTAAAAAAATAGAATAAGTCTTTTTGAAAAAAGGAGGAGGTTCTCAGTTCGTATCGTATGTTCTTTTTAAAGTAATTCTTGTGTTTATAGAAAAACGATTTGCTTATTAATGATAAGGCCTTCGGGAGCACTTGGCGAGTCAGAAAAATTTCTAGTAATTGTGGTTAGTTTTTTTGATCACAGATCTATTATTGTTTTGTATACGGTTTTGCGCTTGCTGCAAATGGAAGCGGATTCAGCTTTATTGTGTACGAGACTAAGCGTAATGAGACGAGGTAGGGAATTCTTTCATTTCGTTGTATAAAAAGGTGAAATGCTAATTTCGATATCAGCATTAGAATTAATCGTATGTGACACTTAATAAGGTAATTTAATATTTGTCAAAACGAACATTTTTAAAGTCAATCTGATCTCGGCGTTGATTTAAATATCGAATGTTCAATCATGTTTGCAATGTAGGGTGATGACATAACAATAACATTAATGAGTACATCTGTGGTGTGATTAAACGAAGTGCATCATCATTATGATCTTCATTACTCGAACCTCAGTCGATCACATTGATCGTGTAAAATTGGAATGAGACGACACACAGTGACACGATGATCGGTCGCAAGTACCTCAGTGACAGACAGTTCAATCTGCCAGCCGACATGGCGGGTTATATTTTATAAAACCGACTTATAGTAATGTATTCACTGTGCTTCAAGCGGTTTTGAACCATGACTGAGAGAGTTATGTGCTGGATTTGATTGTACCGTAAGTAGAGTGAAATACCTATGCAATTTCGATAGCATCGCCGAATCCATAAATAGGTTTCTGGTGTTTAAGTAGTAAGCCCATATTTTATCAGCAGACTTAACACAACTAAATTTTAAATTCGTCCACTGAAAAAAATATAAAAATAACTACTTAAAACTTTTAAATGATAACAAAATATCATTCTGAAAACAGTTTTAGAGGGATAGAGTCATACCACTGTTATGACTTGATTATATCTGTAGAAAGCCCTACTATGGATTTTGCGCTCGCTAGTCGTTTGAGCTTAGTTCCAATATCTTTCATACAGCGCCCCTATTGGTCATCCGACGAACTACCGATTTTTGACACAAATTTCCACTCCTAGCAAACATTTGGCAAAATTTGGGAGGCTCACGGGACTACTAAGTAATGTAATAAATAAAATATCTCTAAATAGACGCCAGCAAAAAACCATGGTAGAGCTATCGAAAATATTATAACGTATAACTCAGTCGCGATCGCAAGCGCGTAATTTATATGCAAAACCACTTGTCAATCGATTTTAAATGACGTAGTGCAGCGATGTGGTTCGGCAAGCGACGCGGACACCTCCACCCATTAATAGGGATTGGACGTGTTGATATTTCAGCGGTTTCAGTACAACACTTTGGTTTTACGTCAATGCGTTTCAGTTATCACTAACAATTTTTTTTACACTTTAATTTTAGAACATTTAAGAATCGCGTAAATTTAGAGACAATTTGTTGTTTTCATGATTATCTGGCAGCCGACTCTACCGTGTGAACCGACCACAAACAAGTTTATTTTTTCATTGTTAAGGCCCGTAACAACTTAAGAACGTTGATAAAAAAAGCACGAAAGATTACATTACATATTTTGGTATGAAACATTATTCCTCACCGCATTTGAAGATTTGAACAAGATACTTACGGACACGTTATTCATTTATTAAGCTGTACATAATAAATACACTTTGTTTTTGTGATAAAATACTGAAAAATTTTGAACAATGAGCCCGTTACAGCGTTTACAGCTGATTGAGAGCCGCTTCAATCGACGTTCAATGGAAAGCGGAAAATCGAGTGCGTAGGTGATGAGAAAATTCGAGGTGTAATTGTGTTGCCCGATGAAAAATAACAACCTAACTAAAAATTATCTGGGGATATGAAAGATGTTTTTTTTTCAAATTAGTTCGATCTTTAAAATAGAAACATTCAAAATCTTTGTTCGTGTTTTCTCCGTAATGATTTTGTTTTTTTAAATACATTTTTGGTTCGAGAAAAAAGGTTAATTTATGTGGTATTATATTTGCATCATATAGCCATACTCTAAAATTCTACCCTACATTATAGCACTTTTTGATAATTTACAAAATACTAACAAATGCCGTTGGAGATGGATTGTAAGCAGCTTGGAATAGAAGTAAAAACTTATGTTCTTTCAGTGACTTAATAAGATAGTAATTTTAGTTTTTAGATAATTTGAACATTAATTCTTACGTCTAAAATAGATAAATGTGTTGGATATTTTAATCGTACCTGGCAGCACTGCTCGCCTACCCGTGACGTCACAACCTCTCGAACCCTACTTCATTATTCATGGCGACTTTCTTTGGGATTATTTTTTTTTTCGTTTCGTCCCATTGTGTTGCCACTTTATAAATGAAATATAATTTCAGCGCCGTTTGTCGGATTCATCGCGTTTTCATTTCGCTAGAAAACATTACTTTATTCCTTTTGATCTCTCCGCCACGACGGAAATATAAGAGACAATAAATTAGAATATGATTGAGTTGTAAATTTATTTTCTTTCAATCTGTAATTGCTTTTAGAGTACCATAGGTAGTATATAAACCTATGTATATAAACACATAGGTACTGTCGCTCCAATTACATTCCTTGCTTACCACTTTAATGCTCATAGGAAAACTTATAGGTATAATTAAGAAAAACACACTGTAATGCAAATAACATGTAAATCCTTATTGGAAAAAAGCAACCATGGAGTTTCTTGCCCATTCTTCTCCATAGGAATTGCATTCCGAATGGGCGGTACAGATACTATTAATACTATTTATTTTTTACTGACGATTCATAAGTGCCTGTATTGGTTTACATGAATAAAAAAAATCTGATTCTGATTCTGATTCTTACAAAGGTAAGTTATCTATTATTATATGACGCCCAATTTATACAAATTTTAATCCATCAAGCAGTGGTAGCCGAATGGTCGAACGCACGCCTTACAAAGTGTACAGGTTCAAACCCCGGCTCGCACCTCTGGGTTTCATGTGCGAATCTCATTTACATCCGAGATTACCTCTTGCTTTGAAACTGAAGGAAAGCATCGTGAGGAAGCCTGCACGTCTATAGAAAGGCGTGTAAAGTTTACCAACCCGCACTGGGCCAGGCGTGGTGGACTATAGCCCAAAAATCTCCCTCGTACCTATTGCGGCAGAATATGCCCGGTATAATGGCAATAGGCTCGCCACCTATTACATTGGGACCAAAATACATCGGCGAAGTGTGGGCGCACTGCAGTGTACCTCTGCCTACCCCTTCAGCCTACCCATACAGGCGTGATGATGATGATGAAATTAATCCATCTACAAAATACTTACAATGGAATATTTCATTCTACAATGCCACTAGAAATAGATTATAACTTTGTAGTGTAGTTTATATTCATTATTTTTTTACTCCTAGTAGAAGGTTGTATTTATCGTAGAGTAGACGCCACTTACACTATATTGATAGAGCAATTATTACATGAGTAAATTAAATTTAGAATTAAAGAAAATAAGTTAGTAGCGAAAATAAATAAATAAAACACTATTTAACAAATTTGAACCGCCGAAAATTTTAAAAAGCAAAAAATAATATACCTTTTTAATTTAATCTTAATAACAAAGTTCTTAAACTAATGTAAGTATACCTAAGTCATTTTAAGAAGGCGAAAACAATTAATGAGCAATAAATTTGAAGAAATAACATGATAGGTTGATCAAAAAAATATTTTTTAAATTGTGTGAACTTCAACCCCCCATTTCACCCCTAAGGGGGTTGATTTCTGATAATGTTATGAAAATGGGACCACCCTCGAAGAATTCCCTAGCAAACGTCATTTTTTTTTGAAATCGGTCGAATGACGCCGGAGATATGCATGATCATACATTTAAAAAAAATATATATACGCGTCGAGAACCTCCTCCTTTTTTTTCGTCGGTTAAAAATACTGCGACACTTCTATGTAACCCTTTACTAGCATTGTCTGTCTGGATTATTTGATGGCAAATTGAATTCCCGCGTTCCCGGCGCTTCCCGAAACATGTTGCCGTTCCCGGCTGCGTCGCCGACTTGAGATTATCGATTTTATGTATTTTTCCCGGCGCGGGCCGCGGCGGCGGGGGGTTGGGCTCTTTGTACCAACATGTTGCGTGATAACGTGCGGCGGCGTTACAGGGTTATGTTGGTAGGGTGCAGAAACACATTATTACTGAAAGGCACGCTGAGATTACAGAAGTGTTAACCCTTACAATACTTCGGAACAAAACTCCGAATTTAACAAAAAGCTAAATCTCGAAAAAAATTTATAACCTGCACAGGTATGTTTGTAAAATATTGACCCAGTGTGAGGAATACTTGTAGTGAACGTGATGTGACACTGACAGCTGTCAGACGATTGTAAAGTGGGATCTGTGGCTAGGAGAGAGAGATAGCTTGAACTTGTATCGAGGCAGTAGAGCCTAATTAACTTAAATAAAACAATAACTAATACTGAAGACTTTTAATATAAATACGAACAACACAACATATCAGTGTCACATCACGTTCACTACAATACTGACCTCATGGTCGACAAGGATTTATACTACACAAACAAGGCAATCAGATTATTTGTAACTACTAAAGAATAAAATAAATGATGATCACAAGACGTAGGCTCCTATCTACCAAGACGTAAGTAGTCCAATCCATTAGCCGATCAATCACCGGAGCACCTAGTTCCAGTATGTCGCACGCAACAGCCAACCAATCAGAGCGCTTTATTGTGACCACTAAATTATAAAAAAATCTGAGACGCCTCCTCCACCCAGTAGCCAACTTTGTTATAAGATTTTCTATTACACACTAACTTGTATTTTCATTTTAGAGAAATGAAGTGCTCAAGTGGCACTTCTGACAACATTATCACTTTTTGTTTTAATTTGAATTGGCCGTTGCTCTACCTAAGTCATTGTTACTATTTTTTTAATTTATATTTACTTCTGTAATGATATCTCACTAATTAAAAAAAATATAGGTCAACACATTTCGTAATCTTTAACTTATATGTACATATAAATAAAGAAATCTTTACTAATTTTCAGACTCCGACTACCCCCTAAAATTCTGAAGAGTATAGCAGCATGGTGTTCCTACACATCGGATTCAATTTGTCAAGACGTAGCGCGCAGTACGTAGACATCTCGTTTCGCGTCAGAGACGAACGAGACGCCGTAGAAGTCGACAAGCTAGATCCCGTAATGCCTCTAGAGTGATACACGAGGCGAGGTAACTGACGGTAAAACTTTACAAAGCAACTTTTCGTAAACCCTTCCATGTTATTAAATAACCATTGAGGTGCGAGAGACAACTCCTTGGAAATATACTTTGCTTAGCTAAAGCGACTAAGAAGACGGTTATTAAATCTCACAAAAACACGTTTACTATTTTTAAAGTTTGGTTTGGGATCCATACCCGTTTACCGACATTTGAAAATCAAAATCATTGTGTGACACGATTCTACCACATTTGCAAATGTATTAAAACATACACGACTCGATAAAATGAGGGAAATGATTTATTGAAGCCGACCTAATAAAGCCGAGTATTTATAAAAAGTAAGACTAACAGAAATCTAAAGATAAAAGCATTGCTGATCTAAATGATAAGTAAAGCTTACCTCCCTCCTTGTGTCTTAATTAAACGGTTCGCGGGCGGTCTGCGGCTCGAACCAAATTAAAGCGGCTATCAGCTTTTCGCGCTCTTACGGTAAATATAAAAATTAAAACTAGACTATCTGAAGCTTTAAAGGGAATTCTAGAAAGATGTGTAGGGTATGTTAGTAAATATAGTTGAAATTTATGTTATAGTTTAGTTTTTTAGTTCAGTTGTTATTTTTTATGGGACTTATGTTAATTTTGCATTAGACTCGAGTCTTCGACAACCCTGATTTCAATGATTACGGATACATAAAAGGAACAATTAATGCATTTAGCCTTCCAAGACTTAACGACTTTGACTTTGACCTTGACTTCCTAACCTAACTTAACTGGGGTCTTACCACGACCTCTCATAGTAGTATTAATTAACTGACAGTTTTCGATTTTTTTTACCTACTGAGTTAGCTACAAAAACGGAAAGTAATGTTTAAAACATTACAACAAGAGGTGAATAGCGATAGGCAGATTGTTTTTTGTACAATACTCTCTCCCGGGCCTGGTGTAACAACCTTTGGGAAACTTACAAAACAAATTATGGCCTACGGTAAGCTAAGTATTAACTTGAAGCGAGTGTCAAGGATGTTACAAAGATACCTTAAAATACCCTCCAATTAATGAAAGTACTCAAATTCGATCACACACCCAATGTTGGAGCGAGCTACACATCTTCAATTTACCATGTCTCCATAAACCCAATGAACACTGAACGTCCGTCGTCGTGGAGTTCCATCCATCAACTTCAATAAAACGTGTCGCCCGGGCGCCCGCTTCCACTCACTTTTATTACTCGTGTTTGCAACCAGGGGACAAACAGATATGGAGCCTTGGTATACGAACACTTATTACCTCATGATTTGAAAATAAAATTATATATGACGGAGTAGGAACGTCTTTAGTGTTTTGAAGAGTGTGACGTTAGCACCGCTGACGTCACTGTAGCGACATCTATCTCGCCACATACGAACTAAATCCTGCATCGCGATATTAAAGCGATCCGAGCGATTGCACATATATACAAGAACCCGACAACATCCGTCGGGCAGTAGCCCACCAGACACAACACCCGTCTGGTCGGAGGATCCTCCCTTTACCGCCAAATCACCATTGTTGGATTCCTGATGATGACTCATGTTTTGGGTCTTTGAAAGACAATATCACAAATATCATAATAAGCTTATAGTGGACAGGCAGCGTAACGACGTCCCAAGGAGGTCCGTACTTCAGGACAGCTCGAGCACGAATGCCCTAGCGCTTTTCTTATTTTTTAAATGGACTACGCTGTTGGCCGTGAGTTGGCCTTTACAGCTTTACCGGAGGAGTGGCGAGTGCAGAGTGCGACTCCAGCCAAAGCCTTAAGGGCGGAAGAGGAGGGCAACTAGCTCAAGGGCGCCACATGGGGCACGACCTCGGCTTGGGCAGTTGCCGTGAGGGGAGAGGTAATGACTACGCTCCTAGGTGCAAAGATGCACCTACGAGCAGAAGAGGGGGTTCCTCGACCTCGCCGGCGAGGTCGGTGTCTGTTTGAGGCTGGTGTAGGTGTGTTGGGAGCTCTCTTGACGCCCGGGTCGAGGGCGGTGATCGTATCAGGAGGATCTATCAACACATGCCGCGGACGGCGGAGTTGTGCTGTTGTGTGCGCGGGGTTTGGCTCATAATTGCCGGCGGTGACAATTAGAGAGTTGGAATGCGACGCGGCTTTTTTAAAATAGCGTTCGGACGCTATTTTGAAATGTTTTCGAATGGAGACGAGGCCAAGATCGGAATGTAATGCCTTGGAGCCGACAGTGCGGCCGTTTTTATAAGGCTCGACGCACGTGTTCTTCTTTTTAGGTTGTGTTAGAATTACCATAAGTAAAATAATGGCATGCTGTTAATTTCACATCTTAACAAACTCTAATTAATCGATTGACGATTTTAGAATAATCAGATTATCAAACTTAATTATTCTTGTTTTTATAACAGGCCAATTGTTATATTTACGCCGACATATACATATGTAATTAACCCATTGTTAAATTGCATTTGTTGACCCTTTATGTTTGTCACATGATCGAAATTAGCTCTAATTCGACTTATGTCCCATTACAGATAAAGTCCAAAACGCGAGAATTGTACCCTTGTTCTTATGTGTTCTTACCATTAGGTTGAATATTAAAGTATTTTTACATCACAACAAGTAAGAAGATACTTAATAATTTAATTTCGTTATAACTATGATGTGGAATCTATTGTACACGAACTGCAATTGGACCACTATATTTGACATCACTAGAAATATAGCCACCTTGCTCACACATTACGGCGGTAAGAGGGACGGTAATACGCTCAGTTAGTAGATTAGTTTGGTGTCAAACGAATTGTCATCAATATCTAATAACTATTTCGTTACTTGTTTTTTTTTACACAAGCTAGTGATAACATACAGTATGTTTTTATTTCGTATATACAGTGTGTGACATCTCAGCGGTCGGCGGCGATCCGGCCGGGGTAATGGCGCGGCAACCAATCGCTTAAAGGGAACGCAACCTTTTTGATCAGGAGCGGCACACGTGGGAAGCGGGTGTATCGTGTCCTTTCATGTTTACCGGCTTACTTCAAAATAACATTTCCTTTTATACTGTTTACCTTTTGATAAGAAGTATTTTTGCATGAAAATTTCACGTTACCTTAACGTTTTAGGCTTGATAATTGTATCGGCCACACGAAGCTCCCCGTGGGAGTCTGGATCACAAGAAAACAGAACAATCTAATCATAAAAATGTTAAAAGTTTATAGGATTTGAGCGACAACCTTCTAAAAACTTCAAACAATAATTAGAGAAGCACTTAAAGATCTACGTTAGTTATTTATCAAGAAATAACTTAGAACTTTTCGAGTTTATATAACTCAATCAAGCAGGCGTACTTTATACGTCATATTTTATTTCCGGGTGACCTTTTAGTGACGTAATTATATTTGAAACAATAATAAGTAGGTCGCTTGTTAAATTGTCTAAATAGTTAGTCTCCACACGTTTATTTTAGGTGACAGAAATGTAGATATGAAATGGCATTAAAGTATTGCCACCCTAACATAGAAAGGTATTGTCCATCCACCATTTATGTTCCCCCCGTAATAACCCAATATCCATTCTCGCATCGAAGGCACGGCCGCACTATTCGAGACAGGCCCTCGCGTGATATAGAGCCAATATCGGGAATATTGCTGGGATCCCGGGAATGACGTAGTGATGGGAACTACGGATTAATATTGTGGCTATCGGTATACGTCCATAAGGTTTACTTTTATGACAGAAGTTTCCTTTTTTTTGTTACGGTTTGATAATGTTATGATATTGTCCTTACTTACGTATTTTTATTTTGATAATGAAAAATCTTCTTTATACAAACTATGTCACTATATGAGAAAGATTTGAGACGAGATACAACGCTCCACAAATCCGAATGTTTGAAGCAATGATGTTACACTCAATTACAAAAAGTGTATTTATACTGCCCATCGAGATAGAAGTCTGTTAAAATAAAAGATTTTTAGTCAGATATTCTTTATATGCGTCATCTATACAGTTACCATAGAAACCATAACCATATTTAAAATAAAACGACTTGTAAAAGTTTCATATTTACAGAAATATTTTGTTACATAAATATTAAATGGCCATCAATAAAAAAATCTCCATTAAGTCAAATGGCTGTGAATTCAAAACCACTTACAATGAATACATTAAACAAATTCATATCGAACCTATTTATTCATTACGAGTCCAGCCTGTCGCAACTAGGAGTCTCTCAACTCCCGATCTCGAGCTAATTATAATTATTTTCTGATAATAGATATCTACTGAATTTATTTTACTATACATTTCAGAAAAAAATCATCTGTTATTTTTATATGCTTTAAGGATTAAGACCGCGGCGATAATAATTAATTGATAAAGTATTCGTTATTTTAAAATCATAGTGAAGCTTCTGTATAATATAATGTTGGATGACGTGACAACGTTAATACAAGGTTATAAAACTAAAACCTAGTTATACCTGAACAATTAAAATACTAACCAAAATAAACTAGGTTAGACATAAACTACCTCTCATTTCAGGACAATCCCGCCTTTATTACGATCCATTACGGCACTCGTAACATTACCATTTTGCTCGAGCGGTGACTCGGTTATCCCTTATTTAGTCATACTTCAATCATCTACATTCAAAATGAGCGTACCATATCTGCCGTGCAATAAAGTTCTATGAAATTTACAGCTACCATTACTTTCAGGTAATTTACAATAAATTTTCTATTAAGAGCTTTTTACTAATAAGTTTCATATCTATGTACTTACCAGTTTCATGAAATACATTGTGAAAGTACAATTCAATTCAAAATTAAGTGCAATTCCTTAAGTGAACAAATAATGTTACTGTTGTCTACAAAACATTGAAAAGGAAAATAAAAGGCATACCTAAAACAAACAGAAGAAAGTTCTGTCGCATAAAACACAAACAATTAGTGATCCCCCGCCGCGGAGTTACGAAATGATTCGCATAACAGAAAATTAGTTGTTGTAAAATGGCCGTTGAAAATATAAAATGTCCTTCCCGTAGGCAGTTACTTTCTCTATTACGTCCCCGGGATATTGTTCGCTGTTGCTTAGCGATTGGGCCTTTATTTACCTTCTCAAAGTGTTTCAAGTTTGTTTTTGTTAAGTTTAGGATAAACTGAAATTAAATATCAACTCAGTCAGATACCTATATAATGAAGATATTATGATAAATTACTAACAAGATCTTTTGACAGTGCTTTGTAAATTTTGCAAAATAATTACATAATTTGTATTCCTTTTTGATTTTTCTGTCTGTTTTTCTTTTTAACCGACTTCAAAAAGGAGGAGGTTCTCAATTCGACCCGTATGTTTTTTTTTTTTTTTTTTTTTTTTATGTATGTTACCGCATATCTCCGGCGTCTGTCGACCGATTTCGAAATTTTTTTTTAGGTTTGCTAGGGAATTCTTCAAGGTTGGTCCCATTTCCAAAATATTATCAGAAATCTAACCCCTTGGGGGTGAAATGGGGGGTTGAAGGTCACCTAATTTCAAAAATATTTTTTGAACGACTTGAAACTTTGTATATATATTTAACATACAAAATAAAAAAACACGTCTTTTAGGAATTTTGAAAGAAAAAATATGTAGGGGATGAAATGGGGGTCCAATCCGGAATACAGCATATCTCCGGCGTTAGTGAACCGATTTCGAAAAATCTTTTTTTGTTTAATACGGATTGTTAACAAAGATCGAAACTCACCCCCAAAGGGGTGGAAAGGGGGGGTGAGGGGGGGGTGATTTTTTTTTGGGCTGTAAATTTTTACTTTTTTAGGGCTGTTATAAGGTGATAATATTTGCAAATTTTCAACGATTATTGACACTAAAAATCGTGAAAAAAAATTATTTTTAACAAAAAACAAAAACCGACTTCAAAAACCTAGGTGCACTAAAAAGCTACAAATAACCTTACAATTCATTACATTTGGAGTCGGTGCCAATTCATGTGTGTATTTGCCTTGTCCGACGTTGATTGGCACCTACTCCAAATGTAATGAATTGTAAGGTTATTTGTAGCTTTTTAGTGCACCTAGGTTTTTGAAGTCGGTTTTTGTTTTTTGTTAAAAATAATTTTTTTATATGAAAAAAACATATTTACGTGTACGGAATCATGCAAAATTGAGTTGTATGTTATAAATAAATAATTTTGGAAAAGGGTTTCAAGGTTTAAAAAAATATATTCTACAGACTTTGCATATAAAGTCTGAACTTATATAATTATAAATAAATATTAAATTTAAAAATGCGTTGAAGACAATCGTTTGTTTACATAAATACTTATATACCAATTCAGCAAATTATCGACTGAAAAGTTAACTATAAAAAGAATACCTTTACAAGACACAGATTAGATTTACTCAAGAAAAACATCCCGCAAACGTGCTCTTACTTGAAAATTAGCTTTTCCCGCGCTACGTGCGGCCGCCATCTTGTCAGGCACGTCACGTCTGTAGCGCGGGGCGGGGGCGGGAGCGGCGGGGCGGAGGGCGGACAGCCAGGGCCGACAATACGAAGGGTTATATTTCAAAGTATTATACATACGGATTTACTTTTATTGCCCTATTCTGTTTACGTATGCCGACCGCCGTTTTTGAATACGATAAGTTTTCGGTCACTATTCTGGGATCTCACATTTATTTTTTACAAGGTACTTAAGCTAGATAAAGAATTTCTGGTAAGCATAAATTTGCGCAATGGCTATTCCGTCTCAATATGGCCGTGTCTGATAAAGTAAACAACAAAAACGTATAGTCAAGTAAATTAAAAACTAAAAAATCCCACAGAACGATAAAATTAATGTCACCATACTAACAGGCAATGTTACCGCACATCCACAATCTAATCGACAAATCTTAACGTTCCGTCAAAAGTAACGAACGGCAAACTGATAAACTGTACAGATAAAACAAGGAACACGCGTTAACGAGCGCGCCCGGGCGACATTATAAGTGTTGCCAAGTTTAAATTAGACGACCGTTGGTTAGACCGCGGGTGGGACGATTATTGTCTGTTTATACCCAGTAAATTGGGAAAGGGTTAATTTTCAAACATAAACACATATATCGTACATATTCCAATGAGTCCGTCACATATTAAGTTATAATGGAAAAATTAGTAGCATTTAAAAATGAACTTTAATTACCCAAGGGTAAAATTTGAAGACCGATATCGTTGCTGGCAACCCGTATGATGCGTTTTTTTTAAACAGATTGTTTGGTGAAAAATACTGCTTTTACTGACTGTGTCACTCGAAAATAATGACTTTACTGACCTAACTTTAAAGGGATTCCCCAAAATTTACAGGACTTTAAATCCATCTCCTAGGCGACATCGCGACGCCTACTATAAAGCGTCGCGACGCTCGCCATAAGACGGCGCGACGCTCATTATTAGACGTCGCGACGATTACCATAAGGCTTCGCGACGCAAACTATAAAGCGTCGCGACGCTCACTATAAAGCGTCACGACGCTCAATATAAGGCGTCGCGATAATCACTACCTATATGGCGTCACGACGCTCACCATAAAACATCGCGACGCTCAATATAATGAGTCGCGACGATAACCATAAGGCGTCGCAACGCTTACCAGAACAGACCATACATAACAGACCTTAAGTAAATTGACATTATATTTCATAAAAGCTCCGCGAAGTACGTATCTGCTTTCTCTCCACAACTTTTCAATAATGTAATTTGAACCGCCATCAATCTATGGCGCGGCGGTAAAAATATAATAATAATTGATCAAAATCCCGCGACGTTCCATTCATCAATCAAACGCTATTATCTCGGCGGGTGCGCCGGTTTTTTCGTGAAAATAACCGTGAAATTACGGCGGCGGCGATATTTCATTGTTAGCCATTGGTTACACCTATTATGAGCGTACAACCTATTAATGGGATATTAATGATCGCTCAAAGTTGGGTATAACGACATCTGTTGAATGGAATTGAAAGTTAGGTTTTAGGTTTTATAGGGCGGCCGGTGGTAGACAACACGCTTCAAATTCAATTATGAATCTAAATTAACTGCCGATGCAGTTGCATGGAAAAATACTTAGCTGTTAATTTATTTCACCTTTTTTTGCAGTAAATTACATTGATTTGATGCAGCCATGTAATATTACCTGAAACAAAAAGAGGAAAGAAATTACAAATGAGCCAATTTGAAACGTAAATTACTATTTAATTGGTATATGTTGCATAAATGGTCATAAGTTGTTATCATATTCTAATCGCAAACAAGTTTTCTCAACTCTCACGCAAAACGAAACCAAGACATCAACAAAATCTAAGCGCTCGTTCTTCAGAGTTGGTTAGAGGCGCGTTTGTGCGGCGCTGGAGCGGCGTATGTGAGAGTGCACCAAGCTTTTGACGCGACACGCATTGTGCAAACGTCCCGTGTGTACAATACACCGCGCTAGGGATGTCACAAATGTCAACCATCAGTAGTTTTGTGCGAATCATCCACAATATTGGCGAATATACTAAAAACCTAGGATTTTAGGTTTGAGTTTTTAGACGCGACCGGTCAAGATGACATCTGCCTACTAAAGTCACAAATTACATGTCACATACTCTACACATTTGCTTCTTTAAAATGTAATTTCCGATCTGTCAAGATCTTGGACAAAGGATATAGGACTTGTTTAGTTTTAAATCACTCAAACTTGCTATTCTGTAAAGGCGTTTTCAATAGTTTAATTAGTAGCTCTCTAATATATAAATATAGATGCGGATGGTACAAGCGACGTCCCTAGAACCGTGGAACTTGTAGACATTGCAAAAATTCTCTTTAAAGCTCGCATTGTGCGGCACATGTCTCGCGACTATTGAGCGACATTCTATGGGACTTTGAAAGTGTTGGGAGACGGGTGGGGAATGAGATTTAACATGGGGTAGGAATAGGGTAAAAAATATACACAAAAAAAAACTACGATGATTTATATCTGATGTTATTTCGCGTCGATTACCAAAGTAACCCTAAAATATTCACTTGATTTATATACCACGGATATAAAGCGAACGGCGCACATCCGGGGATGCAACACCCCGTACGGGAGATGGCGCTATCTTAAATAATTACACCCGGCCAAAATGGCGGCGCTTCCGGAGAAAAATGCATTAATATTGCAGGGAATAGCGGGTAGGTATGATGCATGGTTTAAGTGGACGGATTAAATATTTATTATTTATGCGGATTCACGTGTAATGAATAATAACTTGTTTTTATTGTGGTTCTAACTGTTCATAAAATCATAAGTCAGAGTTAAGCAACTAGTAGGCACCGGGTTTTCATTTTTATACATGGACATTTAGTATCGATTGTGCTGACACCAAATTACAATACATTATTGCCGTCCTTTTTACGTCCGTAACGTATGAGCAAGTTGGCAATATTTTTTGTGCAACCAAATATAGGAAAGTTGTAGTTTATGTACACTAGAATCCACATCATTATTGGCACTGAAAGAAAGGTATAATGAACAAATACTGTTAAAAACATTATGAAATCGCTGTTGCGTGTTCCGACATTTTAAGTGCGTATAATAAATTATTTATTAAACAAAGGCTTCAAAAAATACATTTTAAGAAACCTTTTTACGTTTTATTTTCCGGTATAAGAATTTCGGATCTGATTGTCACTTGCAAACATCTTTTTCAAACCCTTTCCTTTCCAAACACGCCGCACCAATTCGAGTGGATACCCTTCCCCGTAGAGACGGGCGGGGACGCTGGAGCTGGTTAAATAATAAAGGCAAATATAGCGAGGCTAACCACCCGGAATTACCCCGCGATAGCCTGCGGGGTACACGGCCTGTAGCCATTGTCGGGCCGGTTGTACCCTCCCGCGACTTGAGGGTTCAGCCTCGTATTATAAAACTTGATAAGCGAGCCGCTAAATTTGGTCTCCTATTGCGTGTTTTGTATTAAGTTACTACATTTTTCGTGTAGGAAGCGAGTAATGCATGGTTTGTTATGGTCAACGCTTGTAATAACGCTTATTATTAGAGTCCTAAAACACAATTGGTTATTGTTTTACGAAGATTCCGTTTATTTTATATTCTTCCAAAATGGTGATTTCTACTCTACAATTGTTATTTCAATACATTCACCAATCCGCACGCTCACACCTATCGTTACAGTTTAACATGAAGGTATATATTATAATTTATGAGAATCCTTTGCGTATTTATCACGGTACCCTAATCCATCGATTTGCGTTGCGCTTGATTAAAACAATTTATTTTCTATTGTTATAGGACGTATAAGTTCCACGCAAGTCTCAACAAAACGCTCAATGCAAAGGAGATTTACCACCATTTCTTATAGTATTTTTGGTCTTATATATTTATTTAATTAAACTATTTACAATTAAGTACAAATATAACTATTTACATGACACATTTTAATTATTTACAAACAGATTAATTATATTAACAGTAACTTTTTGCTGCAAGTTTGTACAAAGTTAGAATAAAGTTAGAATAAAGATATTTAATAGATAAACATGACCGGTAAGCCTGAGCAAACTGGGGCGTCATCACGCGCGTTTCAAATTGTTTGCCAAAACCAAAACGTTATGTATTTACTCGTAGAAAGAACTCGTTCTTCAACGAATGTCATGGACAGCGCGCGCGAATTTTGCAGCGTGTTCTTAAGGCCTTTACCATGGGTATTCAATCTTTTTTGACACAAGGTTAATTTTGGTATTGACAAACATTTTGCCGCGAGCGTCTTAACGCCCCAGTATGCAGGGGTGTTACCTCGTTATGTATTTCATAGTTGTTTCTCTCGGAGCGCAGGCATCAAACAACCACGTCTGTTTGTGTTCGTGATACATGGTCCACGCGTGACCCGTGTCATGGGCCGGGCTCGGCTTTAAGAGCTCCTATAAAATATGAAAATAACTAATTCAAACCCATCCCGCGTGATAACAGGCTTCGTGATTAATACAGCCGTTTTACGAATGGCCGGGGGTCAGAAATGAGGCCATATTTTCAAAATAAAAAAATACTTGCGTTCTATTTATGTAAATGCTACAGATATGTGTATTGTACTTAACGTATCCTTATGTGCGTAGTGTATATACATAATGTATTGTTAAATAGTTCTAGCTAGTCAGCGGGTTTTATTTAAGCTACTAAGCTATTTAAGACGACGACATTATTTTTGTAAAGCGATAAAATTAAGTGATCTTCCTATTTATGTTGCTTTGCCGATTTGATACAGCCGATTTGCCTTTTCAAATTACGCTCACAATAGATTTACAACTCTCTACGTTTTCCTACTTATAATTTGGGCACAATACAAATTCGATTCCACACAATAGTTACAGGTATACGCGGCAGTAGGAAGTTCGGGGGTGAAACGGCACAGTCACGGGTAGGCGAAGCTATTTCGGTGCCAGACAGACGAACAGGGGGTGAATGAGGTAAAAGGGTGGGGTCAGGTCAAACGGCACACGGGGTCGAATTAAAAATGTTCACGGTAATTTAATTTGTGTGAGCAAGACTATCTAGTTGAAGCGTTACTAAGTGAGAAGTAGTAGTGTCCGCTTGCATCGAAATACAATCGAATGTTTTTAACTGTGATAAGTATAAGCGTGGCATTGAAATTGTAGCAAATAATTTAGTGCATTTTGTTGAAAATACATTTTATAAAGAATATTTAGATTCAAAGTGTTTATCAGTATTATTAAACCACCAAATAAATATAATTCATTTTTATAAATAATATTAAACGTGTTTAATAAAACAATAATATCACTAGGAGGCCCAAGTCCTCCGCCATAGACTGGCTTCTCATCCGAAAGCAAACTAGAGATGGGACAATATATCGGTAGTATCGGTACCCGGCTAGCGAGGCTCTATTCGCTACACTTCTCGATTACAAATTATCTCTATCAGTACACTGAATAGGTACTCCATTTTCTTACAAGCTCAAATTTCCAACGTTCCTTTTTTTAAATCAACATTTTCATCGCCTCAAACAATACACCGTTAACTCTATAAAATTCAAGTCTGCCCCACGCGGCACACGTAGGGCGGGCGGCGGTACGCGCAGGGCAGGCGGCTGCAATTAACTCTAGTGCAATACTTTACACCCGCGGTAGCACTGCGCCTATTAGCTCTACCTTCTGTACTTACCGGGTTGGGATTAACTGCGCCGTTTCGGGACCGGAAACTTATGTGAATGGTTTAATAGCATCCGTGGCTTGCGCCATGCAACGAACGATGGTGATTGTGAAACGAAACAAGCTCAGAGCGTCGTGCTTTTTATTACGTCATACTAAGATGGCAGACTTATCTATCGTTAGGTAAGTTATTGTGTTTAACTAATTTATAAATTATCAGATTAAATTTACATTTCATGTATTCCAATTGAAAAGGTTAAAATAAAATAAAATTGAATATAATTTCTACCGAACGTAAGAATCTGATTCATTTATTTTATGAGCGTCGTCATGAAACGTGAAATAAATACGCGCACATAACATTTCCTCATAAATAACGCCCATCCTATTTACCCCTCTCGCCCCAAATCGCTTCAATACAGAATGCCACAATTAACGTACACAATTTTTAAATCCTTCTGTAGATCATTATTTTCCGTAGATGGTAGTAACGTCGGTATCGCGTGACCGTAGCAATATAGACACGATTAGCATATCTATCGCGCCGCCGCGCGCCGCTAGCGCCAGTGTACGTTCAGCCCTGGACACACGGGGGCGTCATGACGCTTGCGTCAAATATTTTTCGAATACTTTTACGACCACCGTGTTAAAAGATTGAATATCTATGGGAAATACCACGCATCAAAATTCGATCGCACTTTTCTTTACATTTCGTTGGAGAGTGAGCCTTTTCTGTGAGACAATACAGTTCGTTTCAATATTGGCAATAATTTTGACGCGGGCTTTGAGCCCGGTGTACTTGTGGCTTTTATAATTGCGGCGCGATAAAGGAGCGGTGTAAAGGATACTTTATTCGCTGATGAAATATGAGCCGCGTTAATCATGGCAGGCTCCGGTGCTGCGCATATATTTTGATACACCACGTCTGCTGATAATACCAATGTAATCTATACCCCTTCGGCTTGTGTACATATCCCCGGCTCTGCTAAAGGAATAAATAATTCTGTTTACAAATATTTTGTAAGGGCTCACTAAGTTACCGTGAAAATATTTTATTTATGAAATACTTTTCTTGTTGTAAGAAATTTCTGTGCATACATTAGTATTGTGTCTGTTAGTAATTATAGCGTATTAATAAAGTGTTTTTTTTAATGAGATAGGGAGGCAAACGAGCAGACGTTTCACCTGATAGTAAGTGATCAACGCCGCCCATGGACACCTGCAACACCAGGGGCATCGCAAGTGCGTTGCCGGCCTTTAAGGAATGAGTAGGCTCGTTTCTTGAAGATACCTTTGTCGCATCGGTCCGGGAACACCGCTGCAGGAAGATATTAAATATAATATTTAAATTCAAAGTTACTTATTACCCCCCATTCTTCCTACCTTACCACATAAGCATTTTAATTTGTACGCCAAATAAATTGCTTAAACGCTGTTAATATTTCAGGCGTTAATATTTTACGCGTTTAGCATTAGTCATATCTTGACGTCCCTCCACCCAAGATTCGCTTTAGCAAACAAATTTATTTTTGTCTTTAGATAAATACGGGTAAAGGTTCCAATGAATACTGTATTTCTTTCAAGCCAAGAACAAACAATATCTCCTGAGCAATACAGTTATAGTGATAATGCAAACCGCACGACCACTTATCAGAGTAAAAAGCCATATTTGATGCAAGATTAAAAGGTTAGGAGTCAAAACAACTTCAATACTTCGATTAAGGATGTGAAGATAGCAGTGAGCCCTGGCCATTAAGGAATCCCCCTTTGTTTCCGACGTGGATATATGGCGGACTTTCTATTGCCGATGACGGCGCGGCCACTTTCGCCAGAACTGATTGTAAAGGGGTTGATTCCAGGGTGAGGGCGAGAAGAATACTCGATATCGACAATATTGCAGATATATATCAAGCTGGTCACGCAGATTGTGACCTGGCGCATCTTCCATGATGCAAACACTCATTTCGATCAACTTGATTGACACATTTTATTCGGACCCACTTATGAGTAAGTACAACTTATTGAAAACAGTGAAAGCTGATCGCCTTGCCAAAATGTATTGCATGTGTAAGTGTTCTTGTATTATGTTGTAAGCGCGTTTTAGTGTGCTTTATATAGAAACCTGTTGCTTTAACGAGTGTATATAGGTTTGATTTCTCGCCAAAAACTATCAAAACAAGTAGTTATTTCAAGCGTTAGGTTATACACGTTACATTTACGAGTATCTATCGATATCACGTGGTCCATCTCTACTGCACTACAATCAAACCCCATCGGTTGGGGCAACATCATTAGCCCATAAAAGCCATTCTACTAATACTTTCAGAGTACGCTGTACCGCGAGTATCGTTTTTGTTTCCCCCCAGTCGGGAGGGGAGCGGATATTGTGCACAATCACGATTGAAGCAGCCATTAATTCAACTAAGGCTAAGGCTCTGAAGTATGCTAAGCTTGTACAATTGCACAAGCAATTACCAAGCTTGTAATTTCTTTACCATAGTAAAACTAGGTTGCGTTAGAGCGATGACTGATCAATATTTTCATCACTGAAGAATAAAGTAGTAAACACAACTACTTACCTCGTGGGTAAGAACGCCCGCCTTGAACGTAAGGGGTGCAAGTTCAAATCCCAGGCCCGCACCTCTGAGATAATTTTCATGTGCGAATGTGTCATGTGTCATTTTCAACAATGATTACCACTTGCTGAACGGTGAAGGAAAAACATCGTGAGGAAACCTGCACGTCTAGGCGTGTGAAGTTCGCCAACCCGCACTGGGCCAGCGTGGTGGACATGGCCCAAATCTCCCTCGTATTGAGGGAAAATGTGCCCGGTATAATGGCAATAGGCTCGCCCCCTATTACATTGGGACCAAAATACATCTGCAGTGCACCTCTGCCTACCCCTTCGGGGAATACAGGCGTGATGATGTATTACCTTTAAAACTAAATTATTAATGATGCCATGATTACCCAACCAGACTACAAAGATCGTACAAAGTTCGCAGTAGTTCGTTTAATTGTTCTGCCGACTTGTCTGTTTTTGTCAATAGAAGCAATTTTTTTCAAGTCAACAAGACCAAGCAATATGTTAGATATTACAAGTAAATAGGTACAATCTTGAAACTTAAACCGAACGTTAAGAGTATTGTTCTAAGTTGTTTGGAAACAAAGACAGTTACAACAAGGGAATAGGATTATGAGGCTTAGTACGAATGTTGTTAAATAAATGATCTGCTAATGGACGAGCATATGACGTGCTCACGCCGCGGGGGTGCTCGGGCGCGCCGCCGAGTTGTTCATGTAATGCTCAACCGGCAGCCGAGCGGAAGAGCATTTGTTTTGCGAACAATTTACACGTGTTAGTCTATTGTGAGATTCACGAGCATCCATTCGGAAGTTGAGTTTTATGAGAGGAAAATCAGTGAAAAGTTAATAGAAAGCATTTACAGACACTTAAGTAAGTCCAGTGTATCTATAGTGGAATTGATATTTATGTATTTTCTTCAAAACAAATATTTTTTTAATGGTATGCGTAAAATATAGTTGATTTAATACTTATTTTTATTGCTTAAACATTATCATCAAACATTGCACATCTATTACAGTAGCTTTGCTAGTCGACAGCTACCAACAGCCACTAGCATCTACATTAATTATTTATTTAGCAAATTGTTGGTCATGGCACCGCTGATATCCAAGTTGTACAATTTTCAACACAAATATATTACGTAAACGTTTGCGATTAGCGAGCGTAAAACTCATGGTAGAGCCACAGGTTAGTGTCACTACTCACAAACAAACCGGTCGATAGTCCCGCGTCCGCTAATTACTGTTTGTGTGGACTCATGGACGGTGTTTTCGGGCAGGTAGGTACTGTTTGGATTTCAGGGCGTGTTCCCAATGTATAGGCATTTGTTTGTAGTGGTTTAGCTAGAAGCAAGTTGCGTGGCCTGACCCACAGCGTCACAGATCGAATATACCCATTAACAACACGCGTTGGGTACTAATTCTGACCCATGATGATATACTAATAATTTTAATATAGTAATTACGAATGAGGAATTGTTCAGAAAATAAATACTAGGCTGACATAAGTAGATAGCAGGACGTAAATATTAAAACCACACATATGTAGAAAGAGGATGTCATCAACAGGTACCAGGTTATCATAAGCGTCAAAAAGTATCTTCAATATATTGATGAAGAAGTAACAGATATCGGTCGTTATTCATACAACAAGATGAGATAAAAAATGTTGGTGACCGCAAAGCCTCATAATATAATCTTGTAAAGATGTTTTATCTCCAAGGGTGTCGAAACAAAAATGTTATAGTATGAATGAGACGTCCTTTGACGATGATGTTGAATAATTCATTGCCTGTCCATAGAGCTGACAGCCTGTAGCGCGGGGTAATTGGATTTAGTACTAAAAGTAGCCTTAGAGTTTCAGATCAGATGGTTTTAGTTAGCATAACTCAATCTTGTCGAATAAATATAATCAAGCCAAATTAACGCAAATTTTAGTACACCTCGGCAATTTAAATATTAATTTTCGGATTAATAACTCTTCAAACAACAAGTTTCCGAAGATATTCAATATTCATATTTCTCTTACCTCAAAAATGAATAAACAACAGACCACAGTTTAAACACCCTCCCGCAGTATCCTTAAACAAGTCAACAGTACAACAATAAGTTTCATACGGAAATTACTCGAATCCGCATTACGCCAGGACTACAGCAGTTTACAAGCTATGTAACGCTTTAATATCGCAGCGCAGACCGTTCCAGTTCCTGCTACCCTGGTACTGGTGTACTGTTATTGGAGGAGATACTGGCTCGGTTAGTTTCTCATATCAAGTTCCAATAAGAGAATTACTTAATCAAGGGCTCTCCGAATGAGGTATCAAGGACTAAGGAGGTAATAACATATAAGTGACGCAGAAAGGAGTAAGAATTGTACTTATTGCCGATGATGTGATGTCATATAAAAACAAAGCTTGCGATATAAAAGTAATGTCCAAGTGAAATAGCAAGCTTTTTATGCATCTAATTTTATTTAACTACAAAACATGTTACAAACAAAATTATTTAGAGTCGGGTCTCGCCGGGACCGCCCGGGATTCGCCCTGTGCTCAGAAGACGCGACGCAATCCCGTGGTGCAATTGCGAATGCACTTCAATGGTGAGATAAGCTGGAGAGATTTTGTATAAAAATTGTTTGTATTTTGTATTACTTACACAAAGAAGTGAGATTGTCTTTTATGTAGTTTTTTGAAGTTTATTTAGAAGTTTTTTTTATTCTAAGACGTTTCGAGTGACTTTTATGTTATTAGAAATAAAAACTATTTCGACAACTAAAGTTATTTAACACGTCAGTTCGACGACGACATTTTACACAACGTAATTGTACTAATTCGAAGAATAATTCGATTTGGAGAGGAAATATAAAAAGGAATCTAAGTGCAAATATTTACCAGAGTAATGTTCTCCTTAAGTAAATTTAATTTCACTCGAAGAAAGGAGACTAGTTTATAAATGGAACCATTCTGGAGGCGCGCTCTCCCGGGATCCTGCCCGCGCCCGGCCGTTCAAATGTCGAGCTCTAGTCCCGGATTGCATTAGCTAGCACCGGGATAAAAAAGCTGAGAAAGTTTGTAATGGAAAAGTACTACATTATGTATAGTCTGTAATTGTATAGTATTTTATGATTATGTCAATGCCATGAAGAAAACAGTGCAGTATTTTACCGCTAGAAACGGATGATGGCGAACGTAAAGATATTCAAATGCATGTACATTATTACAGCTTATTGCAAATTTAAATCGAATTATTAATTATCCGTAGGTACGTAGGTTTATTTGAGTGACGAACATGAACAACTTTATAGGTAAACAGAGAGAAGAATGAGGCCGTGCCCGGGTTGTACGGGTGACCCGGCCGAGCGGCGGCTCCCATCGCTGCCGTTATTAGATTTATAACCGGAGTCCGGATAGAAGAAAACGGAGTGTTTTCATTAAGGAGAGTCTCTGCTTAGTGAAAAACAATATCTCTAGACTTACACAGTCCCAAACCAAGCAACACTTGTATAAGATACACTTGACTTGAGCGATCCCAGTAACGGATAGGGAGGTATCTGGTATGTACGGATAGGGTCAGATAATTTGTTACTGACGGAAATCGAACTTAACTATCAGATGAATTGGCCCAACGGCTTATGATCAAACCGATCTAGGCGGACGCTAATAATATCGAACGGACAGTTTGAAGTTGTCAATAAAACCTTTCAAAATTATAATTAATACAGCCACGAATTATTGTTAAACGTTTTCACAGAACCAGAAGCTTAGATGAATAGATAAATAACGTTTTATTGTACACTGATTCAACGTAACTAGGCAAACTTCAAAACAGTGAATTTATTTTGAATAATCTCACCAAACTCGCTCCACATACGTGTACGTACACAGCAATAAATTCTAATCCAATTTGTTTTATACATTGTCCATGTTTATTTGCCTACACTCCGATGTTTCCAGTTTATTTAGCAATCAGATCGACCTTGGGTTTTTATGCCAAGAACACATCTCAATTGAAATTTAGTTTTTCTAGTTGCAAATGGTTTACCTACTCACCTAATATTGGGAAAACCTGTCTTCCAAATATATAAAAAGTTATCATCTAGTTACAGCGGCAATGTAGAAATTTCGTATTGAAAACTACCATTGTTGATGATTTTTTAAAGTAGAAAACTAGAAATTACCATAAAATTGGTAGTTGCTTATCAGTGTAAATATTTGCGAAATAGACTCAACTTCTGTACATACGTGTGCTATGGGAGTATATAATTATTGTTTTAGTTGTTTAGATTCGTTAAAAATGTATCCCTTCGGTTTCACCTAGAACCAATAATATAAACGTATAATAACTGTACAAAACACGTGACGAGGCAGTACTAAATTTCAAAAGAACTTTCTTGTGGAAATACTTGGAATATAAACTCCTAACCCAAATACTATTTCTCGGCTGGTGAGAGCTCTGGAGCTGCGGGATTCCTGCGAACAGCGTCAATAACTGCGAGATGAAATTAATGAGGAACCAGAACACACCGCGGGGACGCCAGATGGCGTCGACCCGACAAGATTAACCAGGACATGTTTTATACGTTCGTAGGTCTATTCACTACAAAGTTGAAAGTTCTTGATCATGTTCAGCAATTTGTTAACTCATAAATAACAATCAAATCGATTTGAGCCCATTTTGTGCAAATTACGAAGCAACGATAATGGAATTTTCAACAATGAACTTCACTTAGTGCTTTAGCCACGTTTCAATCAATAGTTTATAAGTAAAACATGTAAAGGAAACAAAAAGACCTGAAAAAACTACTGCCAGAGAGTATTTTCGGCGTCAACATTGCGAACTGATAATCGTCAGGCCGTTTTAACAATTAATTATTACCTAAAGACCCTCTAGTCCAGACCCTTGTCGCTTATCCGGATGATGCCGTTTTAACATAAAGTCTTTTGTTATTCATTTTTGTCGAGGTAGCAATATATTAAAACGGTAGCTTTGAAGTAAATGAGAGAAGTTGTTTATCGATTTCAGGACAATTGTTTGCTTTTTAGGGATTAAGAAGAGCTTTAAGCCATCTTTTATTACTGAAATAAACAAAGGCATAATCTTTACGACCGTTTTAGTTACAATGAAAATGCTTTGCATATTCCAATCGTAGCTTTTGTTACACCTTGTATACCGCAAGGTCTTGGAAACAAAAACAATACCAAAAAGTTGAACGGCTTTCTGTCTGCTAAAAGCACCAAAGTGTCTATAAATTATGTGTAGGCTCGCGTGCGGCCGACATTAAGTAACGCGCCAGTCGCCACCGACTCGGGAGTAATTTACCTCGACACGTTTCACTCACGCCGGTAAAGCATATCTAAAGGCTGTTCAGACCGTCAGCTTTAGGTTGAGTGGGAAATATCACCAAACATAACGCTACAACGGATAGGATTCTCCTTATTGTGACACGTGTCGTACAAGACCTTGCTCAATAAATGTTATCGGAGATTGTTTTTGAAGGAAATATTGTATTATCCACAAGATTTACGGTGACAATATATTGACAGCGACATTACTTTTATTTTGAATCGCACTATTGTTAATGGTTTATAGATTGATAATAGAGAGAAAGCAGTTAAACCAACTATAACATTGAAAGTTACTTCTGATAGATCTAATTTATGGATACCACTTACCTATAAGGTATTTTTAGAAATTTCCATGATACGTAATGGCATGTCTTTTGCCGTTTACATGATCAAAGTCTCGTATGTACAACGATGATGTGATAATTCCCAAAGACACAATTATATAATAACAATCGGGCAATTTTAAAATCAAACTCGGACAAGTAGCGAGCTATATACGTACCTACAATGAAACCCCTAAAGAACATGTAAATAGAATGTTTCCAATACGACATAGTAATGATTCTATCGTCAGCTTATTTTAGAGCTTAACGAACACGGCTTGAGCAATAAAACTGAACATAAATCATTGAGAGGAAACAAGAATAAATTACCAGCTTCCAATATATTTTATTCTAAGTCATTTTTACAAATAATTCCGTATGATTTATCGATTTTAAACAGGAAATGGGAGAAAATACTCACGTGACCTTACAAGAAATCACATTACAGCGAGTACGTGAATGAGGCAATTTTTAATACACTCTAAATTAGTGAATACAAATCGCTAACATACTAAATTCAGTAAAGATTTGCATTTGCACACAGGACAATCGTTTATATTGGTAGAACTATTGTTTTTATTATAGACTATTCCTAGAGACGTAAAGGAGAGTTTGTGTAATCACGATCAAACAATACATTCACAAACATTAATATATTTACAACAAAGACATAGTACACAACATGTTGTAACACCATCAAAGCTTTCAAATTTTTACAAACTGTTTTAACCAGTTGTGCCACACGCCAGTTGATCTAAATCGGTAGTGCAATAAAATGAAAAATGCTGTTAACCCGCGGTATGCGAGCGGTTTATGGGTCCACATCGCGCCAGGTGGATGCGTGAAATGTCAGTTTTAAGTAGAATAATGATTATAACTCAGTTTCAAAATCGTCAAATTATTTATGAAACTATCTAATACATTCAGTCAATTATCGGATCGTCAAGCGTTTCGAAGCAATATGCATTTAAGAACGAGAATGTAAAAGAATTACCTAAGAGGCACTGTCTTAAGAGCCGAAACAAAAATTGTTGAACGCAACAATATAAAACCCACTGAAGCAAGTGACGTGATTGAACGTCTATTTATTTATTTAACAGGACATTCAAAAACTTTAGCATTAATAATACATTAATATAAAATACAAATAAGGGAAAACTAAATGCACAGTTAACAAAGGTGCCACAACATGCATAAGTAAGAGGAATAACATAAAAGGAACATTGATAATAAATGAAAAATAAGAATGTGATAATAAAAACTAAATTAAATTAAATGTGATGAATGACTAGAAGTCTATCATTGACGCACCAACGATGACAAGATCAGTTTGCGAAATTTGTAGAGTGTAGCATTAAACAAATCCACTTCATGACCGATTGAGTTGAAGGTAGTTGACAGTCTTGATAATAGGAAGTACTGTTTTGGGTTCGTTCTGGGGGGTTCTTTATGTAAAAGGCTAATTGCACGAGTTGACTACAAACAAAACAACAATTAAAACATTACAAACTATTTTTACACCACATTGCTGTACTCATTATTATATTCACATCCTTTTTTATTACAAGCTTTATATTAACTTGCAATGTATGTCCGGGTGGAATCTTGCAACTGAATTTTAAATCAGTTAACTTTAACCGATTGAGCTGAAATTTGGTATACACGCTTATTTTGGATGACAATGCATGCTTAGCTAAGTGACGTCATTCTAATTCCAATATGGCGGATCATCCAAGATGGCGGAATAGTTATTTTTTTCTGGACTACCACAGTATGATATGGCTTGCTGAGGAGAACACGAAAACTATGGGAAAATTAAATAAAAGCTTGTTTTTGAAAAGTTCTTTTTACCAGTAATTTATTATTTATCAATATTTGGACGCTACTCAGGTCTAGTAAACATTATTACATTCACATGCCGACAAGACGTTTTGATGTCGACAAAATATTTTTTAATTGCATAGAATTACGTCATGTTCAGCTGAAAGGAACTTACCAACCTGTGGCGGCCATGTTTTTAATTATAGAGCTCCTACAATAGTTGGCAAATGATATTTTGATTAACAATTGCGGACATAGTGACTGACGTCTGTATTGAACAGTTTGGAAAATTTTCTCGCAATATCAAACTAAATTCTAACATTGGGACAAGCGTTAAACTGGGGAAAATTAACCACTTACAACTCTAGCAAAATATTTTTGATGGAATTAATACGTCAGATTCACAACATACAAAATTGTAAGATATCAGCACCAGCCTAGATCGACCTGAGTATAAAGGAGCTCACATTTGCAATGGATATTATACCGAACGCACATAGAAATATAGTTAACTATGGCTCGCACGAGAAACGATCTGAGGAGCCGGATTGGCAATATTGAAGCCAGGATATAGGGTATTGGAGGTTGAAATAAAAGTTTAAGAGCGAAGTACCCCTGAAGATTATATATTGTGATTGGTGAAGAACTGAAGACTACTGATGCGTATTCCATTTTTATTGAGCACGTATCCTCTGATATTTGGATTCTTATCTCAAGAGCCTGTATTCTTGTAGTAATGGTAGCAAGCTTATGCTATTGAGTGAATTACCTATTGAAGTCTGAAAAGATATTTTGTAAACAGAAAACATTAATAACACTTATAAGTATTGTCATCATGAACGTGCTATATCGGTGATTGATGTACAATTACTAGATTAGTGATCATAAACTAGTCATCAGTACCCATTTTACAAATGTTTGTTAACTCAAACACAGGAGACACAAAAATACTACTAAGCACTTAAGTAGGTGTACCTGGTACTGTTGAAAATATGACTAAAATGATCCTTTAGTCCCTTATGTCACATGCCACGCCGCGCGCACTACATACCACATTTTCCTCATAATAAGTGCTCTCAGGCAATTCGAGTGTCGTAAAGTATCTGACATACGCGCGACTTGAATTATTAAGCCGATGTACATCACTCGCTTTTAATGTCATGTCTTTTATCACACAGCTACGAGGAAGAACATGAATACATACTGATGTTCTTCGATCCAGGTCATTATGTCTATGCTATTCAATACTGTGAAACTTTATAAGTTTAGACTGATATCAATAACTTTTATTTAATATTTTGTGTTAATTAAGTTCTTTAATTACCCATTGAACCCTGGAAGTGATTACAATGTGAACAAGCTTAAAATGCATCTCTGAAGAGAAGAGGGACTGACGATGTTGGAACGAATCCGAAGGAATTAAGACGTAATTTTTTTTTTTAAATATGTTTCTATAGCTCCCTAAGACTTACAATAGACGAACTTATTTTTAATGACGTATATTTCAACGTTTACAAACAAAAACATACTATAAATAAAATTACAGTGAGCTCTTGAGTGAGTGGCTCATTAATAATTTAGTGAAAGTCCAAAACACTCAGTCACAAAGTACAAACGCATTCCTCCAAACCGTCGGAGTGACAACTCTGTTACTAAATAAACCACTAATTAACCTCACTGGGATTGATTAGGGACACTTCATTTGTTATCTATAGGTAACTTTATTTTCCCCCAATTAGTTATAACTCTCTTTGTATAGAGTAACCATTTGAGATATTATTAACTTTTGTATTTGTAAAAATGTATTAATTTACAATCGATTTTTCAGTACAAAAGTTTTTGTACCATCTAATATAGTTATGGATAGGTATAACATATTATAAATTTTAGGATAGATTTGCTTGCTGTAGATGATACTTATGTGATCTAATAAATAATATAAAAATATATAAAATAAAATAATAAATTATGCCATTTTGATATCTATTTGGATAGATACCAGGCATAATATATTTATAGAAAATGTCATACATTCATAGTAGCATTAAAATAGCTATTGTATTAAAATACATTGTATAGCCACTTCACATTTCTTGTTAGCTGTATCGACTAGAATTGGTCGTGTACGTCGGTCAGACAAATCACATATTTCAGCTCATCGAGGTCTACGATTGATTGGCGTACAAATGAGTAGTGAGTGACATACAATTGAATCCAGAAATGTATCTTTCAAAGCATCATCATAATCGTAATTGAAAAGGTATAACTGGATTGCATTGTTTGAAATGCACGTTCATTACAAATATATTGATGTATGTGTTGGCACTGAATCACGGGGACATGTTTAGGAAACAACAGCAATGTTGTGGTCGACACAAATGCCGTGTATTTCAGACAAATGATGTCAACTGTTCCTAGGTTCAGTTTTGGACATGTCAACAACAGGCAATTAGGACGCTATGATCCGTGTGTGTCAACATTTGTTCTGTTTTCGATTTGGCTTCTATTTCCAGAACCATAATCCAATTAAATTCAGATCAGGTATTACCTAAACTCATATTTATATTTGAATAAATCAATTTAAAATAGGTACGTTAGTTACCTACAATGCTATCGTAAATTGTTCATAACTTTCTACGTTTTTCTTTTCTTTTAAGGTCAATTTTGCGTGGCAACACACAAAAGTAAATATACGTTCACTTGTCGTTAGTGAATATGTAACACATTCATATATGTAATTATTAAGTGTTCAGGCTGTATAATTTACGTGTAATTTTAGGTAGAGCTACTGTAATAATCATAATATTATTATATATTATTTTACCTATCTTTCAGACAGGCGGCGGCCATGGTTCGCAATCTCCCATCGCTTTTTACGACGCGGCTTCAACCTTCGAATATTAGCATTCCCTCATATTCTCAGAGATAAAATGTTATGAAACTATTAGGATTTTTGCGTGAGCGCTCGCTCCTGTCGATGTACTTTGAAAATACTCGGGGAAAGAGGCTTTTCGACTGTTTATGAATTATACCGAGTGGAATTACAGTGTTTCAGGAAATATACCACTAACTTGCTTTTTCGGGAATAAGGTTTTATATTTACTTCCTGATATATTGTATACAATTTATTTCCTTTTCAATGCCGATGTTAAGACCAATTATAAAACTGGACCCAAATCCGTTCCTTGCGGAACACCAATTGGCATCCCACAAGGCACGTTATTAGGTATTTCTTTACAAATGCCATTTGAATATTCGTACTTAAAATCCCTTTACCTTTTTTATTCCGCTCCGGCACCCCTTAAGCCGGGCCGGCGGGGGCGTGGGCGGTGGGGCGAGGGGCGTGGGGTGCGTATGTTAATGCCACCGGTTACCATAAGCATAATTTCAATTCAACATCAACGTGTCGGATTTGTCGGAAAATCGCCGGCGAACAAGTTGCGCGTAATGCGATGCGCATCCATTTACATAGTAATGAGGTTTTGTTAAAAATATGTCAGTACTGACGGTGTGTATAAGTTTTATTGTTTGGAAGGGGTAAACAACACAACGCACAATGTTTTTAGAATACAAAATATTCATGGAGTTATTTGTCTGTGTAATTTGGACGGAGCAACATCGTTACAGACGAGTGTTACTTATTTATCAAGCCGGCTTGAGGTACTTTTGAATAATGTAAATCTTTTTCACCTGTTGCTTATACAGGGTGGCGCAATAGAACGTGCATATTGCATCATCTTTTTTCGCGGGGTAGAAAGTGCGCGGGCGGGGGGAGCCTGCATCGTTGGGTAGGCGGGCTCATGGAGTTTTAGTCACTATGAGTCACTTCGACGGGAAGCGTCGCGCATTTTGCGTGCGCGCATTTTACGAGAACTCTCTTTCATACATCGTTACTAGGCGTTTATATTGTTCTGAATATGGACTACGGCAAATTAGTGAAGCTCCGAGTGCTAATTTAATTAAAATATGGGTACAGCGTTTTGAAGAGACTGGTTCAACGTTTAAACCACAAGCAAAAGGTCGTCCAAGAACATCTAGGACCGACGACAATATTGAGAGAGTTATGCAGTCTGTACGAGGAGATCCACAAATGTCTACTCGCAAGAGATCGTCTGTCTTACACTTATCGCGACGAAGTTTGCAACGAATTTTAAACTTGGATCTTAAACTTCAGTAAAAATAAACTTCAGTTATTTCTTAATAATACCTCAGTTTTATTTTAACTATACCTTTTGTATTTATTTTCTAATCAATATTTTAAATATGCACGTTCTATTGCGCCACCCTGTATTACAACCGCTACAAAGTTGGCTAGCTTCTACACTATCATCTGCTTTTATATTTACCTGTAATCACGTTAGTATCTCTAACTAAGCGGAATTCTAGTACCTAGAGTGAACCTCACAATCCCCAGGACGGCACATCTGACCACTAAGCATTATGAACGTTAGATTTTGTTGATACAAGATTACAATTCCTAAAATAAACCCTATTAAATCCGGGACTACTAGTTGGCAAAAGCACTAAAACATACATACTCAAACGGATGTTTTTAAAACAAGTTTCCACAATAATTCCCATCTCAATGGTATCAATGTTTTAAATAAAAGTATTGTCACGCCAGCCAAGTTCGGGCCGGGCCCGCCAAGTTACGGGCCGACACAAAAATGCGCTTGGCGGGAGACCAAGCTGCACGATATCGATAGGACAAGTTTGCGATGCAGTTTGCCACTCGAAGCTCGCGGCCCGGAGTTCACTAGGATAACCATATTTTATAGGATATTCTGGACAGAGAGAAAAATAAAATTCGTCGACGATCCGGAAAGCTTAGTGCAACTAGTTTTACTAAACTTTACGAAACCACTTTAGTATAGTAAAAAAAATGTTATGGTGGTGTGAGTCTAAAAATATTATGCGACAATTGATTGGCTCGGTCCAAATTATGTGAGACGTATTAAAAGCAAATGTAAATATACCAAATTTCCGTCCTATAAAAATACAATATTAAAAGCCATATCCCCAAAACCATAACGCACTATATTCCGTATCTCAGTATGAAATCAAGCCGTTTATACAGGATGGTGTGGCCAGCGTGAAGGGGTCGCTCGCTCGATGCCGATAAGAATCGCTAACGACCGAAACTTGGCGAGACTTGGCGCACATTTGTTGCTACGTATTCCGTTAATGAGAGCAGGCAACACATACTGCTGGTGGGCAAATGGTCGTTAAGATACTACTACTATTTCATAATTTACATAACATGTAGATTTTTCAGTGACTTGTGCAGTTTCATAGATTGCCACAGATAAAAAATCTTTGAAATGTACGTTACTACCAAATTAAAAAAAAAATTGAAACGAACATGGCACCACTGATCTACACTGCCAGTTTCACTATTTAGATTTATTACTATGTGAATACTAAAATACATTTTTACTGAAAATTTTCAAATTTTGGGGAACTGGAAAAACTTCTCACAAAAAGATGGGCTCATTGTGACCATACACCACTTGGGACTATTTTCAGAATTTTATTTAGTTATATAGCCGACCGTGGATACATTAGTGGATACACCGTGGATACTTTTGTTATAGTTATCGAAGTTGAAAATAGATATATAAATACTTAAGGCTCAATGAATTTAAGCGTATAGTTATCTTATTTATAAAAAACATGACTTATGTATGTATTAGCATCCAACTCCTAAATGATATTAAACTGTAATAACATACCAATTATTCAGTCCGTCGTCGTCCTTTCATTATTGCAGATAACTTACCTGAAAAGAAAAAATATTTTTATAAATTATCTACATACCTACTACTAAAATGTTCCCTAAAAATCTTGTCAATTTTATTAAGTTCGTGACGTTTATTTTGCGTACCAATAGAATAACCGTCAACAAGTAACTTAATTACGTTTATATTGTATTAATTTTCAAAATTATAATAACGTGAATTGTTATTTCGGAAAACAATATACTCTTGAAGCCCAACAGACAGATTCCACTAACTTGCCACCCAAAACAACATATCAAGACAACATAACCTCAATAAGCTTAATGTTTCATCACCCCGTCTATTAAGGTTAACTTCGACATTGAAAATTTCAGTGGAATTTAATATTTTTCCAATCAGGTCCCTCTGTGGAGCGTATCGGAGGCGGGACGCAGGATATTAAATACTTATGATATTAATCAATTTATGTTACGAGTATTCAAGGGATCAGGGTTCAGGAATGTAGAATTAGATTTTGTTTTCAAGATCTTTCATATGGTTCAACAGCTTTACGCCAACATAGGGTCGGTAAACCATTTTATAAAGCACATTGGGCAATTAAATCATGGCAGGAATCAGTCCAGATTCTGTCTAGCACCTACGACCATAGCGGTTATATGTCATAATCTTTACATTTAAAAATAAGTTATGATCAATTTACAATGACATTGCAGAACACTTACAATCATGTGTATGTTTGTTTGCATTGAAATTTAAATGTATTAAATATTATCAGAATGCCAGGAATATATTGAACGTAAGATGGATCATGTTATATTAGATCCTTGTATTAGATTTAGAAGAATCTAATATATCTTGATCCATCTCCGTGACTAACTGCACTGTATATTAAACAGTGATAAGGTTCCAACAAACAAAAAATATGTTATCATTTTCACTCATTTGGTCGTGAAATGGCTGCGTAACATAAGTTTAATCGAAATATGTATTGGACCGCAGTGGCAAATTAACTATCTATTATTAAGAAGGGCAACGTTCTTAAAGAAGTCAACTCTAGGCAACCAACTGTTCAATGGAATTTAGTACTGGCTCTACTTCTGTATGTCACTTGTCTACTACATTCGTAGATTGGTCTGCTTCAGAATAAGAAACGGCGACGTGACGACACTACACGGGACTCGTGTGCGCATCGTTTAAAATGTTACGAGTAGATCTCAGCTGAAGTGTCGTAAACGTGAGTGGTACGTTAACATTGACCCAAAGAAGGGGCAGGTTAGCGCGGGGTCGCCGACCGGCGCGTCCCGTATTGATCCCGGCCATGCGTGACGCGACCACAACCTCACCAGGTATCAACACACCTTCGAGAACTCTTCCATCACCAAGGCATACATTCAAATCATGCCTTCGTATCATTAGTAGGTGGTTTTCTTGAAGCAAGTTCACGGAACTCAAATGGCCGCTCTAGCAGTTCCTCTTACACGAATTAATTACATGATTATTTTTTAAATGATGAATTCGTTGATAATATGTATCTGCTTGTGAATTGCGCTCGACTATTTTATGATAATTAGCGGAATTCCTACACTTTCGGTAGAAGATCAGAAAATGAATTCGTATAAGAGGAATCGCTCAGTGGCGACTATACAACGCCAGGTTTCCAAATTTATCATCATCACAACTGAAAAAGGCAGAGGTGAACTGCAGTATACCCGCAGTATGAAGATGTATATTTATTAATAAATAACATCTAACAACAATTACAAACTTATAACAGATTAGAAACACGAAACTATAATGGGTACCTACTTTAGAACTTCTACAGAACAAAGTTTTGGATAACTTCAGCTTTGGACTGATCACGTAGAAAATAGGATACATTTTACCCTATTATATTTTCAAGCCTCGCGGGCAAGAACGCCCGCCTTGAACGTAAGGGGTGCAAGTTCAAATCCCAGGCCCGCACCTCTGGGATAATTTTCATGTGCGAATGTCATTTTCAACAATGATTACCACTTGCTGAACGGTGAAAGAAAACATCGTGAGGAAACCTGCACGTCTATAGAAAGGCGTGTGAAGTTCACCAACCCGCACTGGGCCAGCGTGGTGGACTATGGCCCAAATCTCCCTCGTATTGAGAGGGAATGTGCCCGGTATAATGGCAATAGGCTCGCCCCCTATTACATTGTGACCAAAATACATCGGCGAAGTGTGGGCGCACTAAAGTGCACCTCTGCCTACCCCTTCGGGGAATACAGGCGTGATGATGTATTTTTTTATGTATATTTTCATTATTCTATATTTGAAGTATTATTTTAGTGAAAGATTTTCTGTGTAGGCTGGGAGTTTTAAATAATTATTATTTAATGGAACTTCTATGTTTAAGTTATGAACGGTAATTAAGTATGAGCTCCGTCAAAAATAAATGTCGGAATAAAAACACGTGTAGTGCGTCAAAGTCACGTCAAACACATACTCGCTAAAGACGAACATTATTACGAGTGTATCGCGTGTACAACACTATTACAAATCGTTTTGCATACGACTCCTGACTGATATCCGTAGTTACGAGTAAAGCGTTTCAATCCGACGTTTATCCTGATTTCATGACAAATTACCATTTTTTGAAAGGCATGTTTTAGGCTTAAGTAGGGAATGCTGGGGAGAATTCGAACTTGCAATTTTATACTGAGTACAAATTTCAGACACTTAAACTCCCATTTTACAAGTAATTATTAGAGGTGTGTGTATTTGTATGTCCAAATAATTAGTACAGTACTATTGAATGTCCCTTTGCTGGGCAAAAGCATACCCTTATCGCTGTAAAACACGAAAAGTCTAATTTTTAATTTTCATCACTTTACAAGCTTCGCAAGCTAGTTCTAGGAATTAATGAATATTTTAGGTTATAATTAATTCTTATTACATATCAGGGAATGTTGGGAGTATATTCACGTGAAACTGTTTGGCGGTTATTTTAAGGGCTTTTACAAGGTATCGTTTTAAGGGATTGTTATCAAGCCAAAACAGACCCGCCGCGGTTTGCTTATTAATATTCGAGCCCACTTAAGTTGTGCTACCAGGAAGAGATTTGCGATGGTATTTCAGTGAGATTAATTTTAGATTCACAGTTTGTGAGTGTACTTTGTTTACAACACAGGTATTTAATGTTTTTGCTATACATTTACTGCTAAAATTTAGAAAGCTTGTTATAACCTAGATAATGTAGTTTGCAATTTCTCTCACTTTTAATATAGGTACAAAAAAAAAATATAATGTGTAAGAAATAAGTAACACGTCTTGACGCCTGCGCTTTCTCTGTCCATCGCTAATTCAATACTTTGTAGAACTGAAATAGAAATATGCGAGTATAAATCTAGTCAATACTTATTGCATTCCGTTTGTTTTTATGCCCAGTGTCGATTCACGGTTGATTTAGGAAACCCATTTGTCAAACGGTAACATGTTTTGATCAAAGCGAACCGAGTAACAATTAAAAATATATATTTGTATCTCCACAGCGACGGGCAGACGACCCTATAATGGAACATTTTATTACGCTCCACGATATATGTAACACGTATAATATAAATAAATTTATGAGTTCAAATGTGTGGAATTTGTGTACATTTTATTTGATATTCTATATGAGTTAATGCCAACGTAAACGGTATATATCGTAGTTTTTATACACCGTTATTACTTCACAAATATAACTCGATGTAAGTAAGCATTACGCTCGTCTTACTCTTGCTAGTAGCTAGCGTCCGTAGAAACACCGGAGAACCGAGCTTTTTTTTGTTTATTCGTTTGTATAAGACTTAAGACTTCGATAATGCAAAAAAAGTAAAGTATCATTTTAGATAATGATAACCAATGTATACAGGGGTATACACACCTGATTCAGGGCTCTGCTCAAATGAGTGGAGGTCTTGCTGCGATCGCCGCCGCTGTCTGTACTCTGCTCTATAATCAGGCCATCTGCCGTACTGAGCTGGTGCGTTCAAATACTCCTGAGATGAGAACCTGGACGCCCGAGGGGGAGAGAACCCCATCTGGTTGTAATAATCATGTCTGAACACCACGTCCGGGTGGTTGATCCCACCGGGTACTATCTGGGACCCATAGTGGCTCCGGTGACCTAAATACTCGGGTTTCATTGGAGCATCTGTCAGTTCATGTCCGTGGATGGACGTGGACCGCTGTGGGCCGTAGTCCCGCAGTCTGTTGGAGACATCTGAGCCCATACGATGCGGGGAGTAGTCCAGCCCCCGTGGACCCATTTCAAAGTGACCATGCGATCGATGGTTTCGATAAAAGTGGGGGGAGAAAGGGTTCTTGCTTTCTTGGTTTTGTCTCGTTGCGTAACCAGTTTCCACTTTGGGTTTCTCATCCTTGACCGGCTTTTCCAGGGGTGCTGGTTTTTCTGTACTATTCAGGTTAGTCTCTTTTTTTGGGATATCTTGAATTCGGTTTTTTGGATGAGGAGCAGAGTCCGTCACATCTTGTGACGCTCTGCGGTTGAACTCCTGGACCTTCTCAGGCACAAAACCTTGTTGCGGCGCTTGAGACATTTTAATAACTTTATAAAGACATCGAAACGTACACTCACTAACACTGCATTATATCAAATATGTCTACAATAGTTATATCAAAAGTACTAAAGTATATACGTGACGTCACAGTACATGAATTGTGCAGTTAATATTTATAGGAAAAAGTTCACAACCGAATATAAAAGCTTAAATAGAAGAGCTTATTTTATAAATGCGGTAATAATTGAGGAGCATTTCATTTAATTATTAGAGCGCTATGAGTGGTGTCCAAGATTGATCAAATAATTAAAATAAATTAACATAAAAAATAATGTTGGTTCCATTTTCAAAGAGCACTACTTGTTTATAACCTGTTCTGACATGATTAAAGACGGTCTTGCAATAAAGACGTTTTTTCAAATCGATATCGTACTTTAGTCATATAATAATACTGTATTACTAAAGTTTTTCAATTGAATAAACTAACAACCTACTTTGCATTGGATGATACTTTTCACTTGCATATATCACGAAATATAACGAGGTATTTAAACTGAAATCTTCATAAGTATGTGTGTATAATCGGCTTGGACCCGCACAGCTACTCGTACACAATACATCGCTAAGCGGATCACGCGGTGGATTAAATACACCTAGTAATTGTTCATTCCGCTATTAAATGAAATATTAAGCTGTTTGTTGCAAAATATTTCACTGCAAAATACTAGTAAAATGTAATTATTTATTTAAAAAGTGAGTTAAATTTACGATTGGTTATTTATTCCCCAATTTCCTCTTACGTAACACGTCGAACGAAAGACTTAAAATGAGTTCAATACTTATAACAAATTTGAAATAAAACGACAAGTTTGTTAAGTTTATACAAACGATCCTATAGAGTCATAAGTATTAAAAAAATAGTAACGGCTCCGTAGGCTTATCAAAAATAAACAATTCTATTTCGGGTACTTATTTATGTCATAAACAGGAATATGTTATTTATTTGAATGCGCTGTTAAGACTAATGAGACACTCATTATCTGTGAAGTAGGCGTAGCTCGGGGGGCAAGTTCGCTGTTTATTCCTAATTAGAGAGAACACGCCTTTGGCGACTCGAATCGTACCTTGGCTGACGCTGGCATATTTGGTTGTTTTGATCTAGTGAGTTAACGGCTTGCTGGTATAATAACAAATACAAATTACAGCCCTTTTCTTAAAGTCCCACTGCTGGGCACGGGCCTGCACTCAATGCGAGGGGGAAAGGCCATAGTATAATAGTTAGTAAAATATTTAGAACATGAATTATTGCTTTGGATTCCCATACTTAAATGTTATTTCTGTAGTATTGTGTTTTGGGTCTTGCCAGCTCACGTTGCATTGCTGTTTCTGGGAATTATAGCTCACAAATTATTTTCTACAGTAAAGACTAACCATTGATTTGGATGTCGGCTTTTCTCTGTGGAAGCGACATTTTTTACTGATCGTGTATGATTTTAGATGCTTCTGCGTGATCTACGGGCATGGACGTATAATGAAAATGACAGCAATAATCCTAACACGTTTCCAGAGAAATTAAATTATTTAACCAAATATAGTAATAATCAGTGAAATAATTATTGCCACGTCGCTAACAAGCGCGTGTCGGCCGTCTCGCCGCCAACTTGGGCCATTACTCGTAATTAGAGCGCGCCCCGAGTTCCAGCAGCGGAACTTAGCGGACGCGCTTCCCTGCCCACCGCTGCTCTAAGCAGTCTATGTGAGTTCGTGTGACGTGATACCGAATTGGACCCTCTGAACGTGTACTCACAAGATCAACATAGCAAAAATACGGTACTACTCTCAATATAAGACTGAGTTCTGTTCTGTTTTGTAATTGTACTGTTTATGATTAGCCAATAAAGGTAAGGGTATTTTATTCTAAATAGGATTGCGAATAACTGCGAAGCGAATAACTTTGTGATAATAAACCCTTTAAAAGTAACCACTTTGAAGAAAATATTAAATTCATATTGAAACATAATACAGTCTAAACAAATGAATTACTTCTTGACTTTCAAACTCTACAAAATCTTATACGACTCTATAACGCGGTAAACAGTAGCGCACACAAACAATCATAAAATGTTATTAATATACAACGGTATACAAGACATCCGTGTCAGATTTGAAGCCGCAACTACCAAACTTTAACTATAAATCCTAAACACCTGCATCACACATACGACAGTACTGTGTAGCTATACCACGAGTTTTACGCGTAGTACACTCGCTAGCGTTTACGTTAACTATTTCGCAGTCAAATTGTTAGACAACTCTATAAACTACACTACGTACAACAATTAGCTTGAAATACAAATGTGTTACGTAAACGCTAGCGAATACCGACTGGTGCGTCAAACTCGTAGTAGAGCCACTGACCTACCGACCTCACTCGTCTACGGGCACTGGCTTATTACCCAAATAACAATCGCGATTAATCGCGCAACTACCGCACGACCGTCGTTATGCGCTAACAAAGTTTGTTTCAGTAACAAATGACTTTCGAGACGAGTACAATTAAACGAGTTAATTAAGCGGCCGCACACGACGCTATCTTACGTAGACACGTCTCAAGATAAGACGGCGGCGGTCAGGACTAAAGATTTGAATTAAAAATGGTATATATATTTACACGACTAATTTTTAATCAATTGGCAAATATAGGCACAATCGAAGTAGCTTAAAATTTCTTATTTATATTTGAATACTATTTTTTTGGTAATTATTTAATACCTAATTTATCAGCTGATATCTCTCATACTACTTATTTATATCGATAATATGATTTTATATGTTGACATGTTTTACGCACCTTTCAGAACTTTCAGTATTTAGTAGTATCATTGTGTAAATTTTAATTAATTAGTGGGTTTAAATGTCCTAATGAACAAGTAAATAGTATCTGTGTAGGTAACAGGAGAACGGGGTTACTGTAATGCGCTCGACACGCGTCTACTTCGAAATCAAAATGCACCATCATAGCGCGTGGTGTACGTAATAAGCTCTAAACCAAGTTGGCGCTGATCCAGCACGTATCGACCGATCGGAAGGTATTTACGATACTCGAATACTTGAGCCGCTTCGCCGCGCTGCTCGCCTGGTCATACACAACCGGGATTGGTAGCAATCAGCTGACCTGGCGATATGTGACGAAAGGTTGATTAGCTATCTATACAAGTCCAACTTTAGCCAGTCCAAATCTTATTTGGCATATTATAATATATGTAATTGCTGTCTAGCTTAGACATATCTATCTATCCATCAGCCAGGGACGTCCACTGCTAGACATAGGCCTCCCCCATAGATCGCCACAAATTACGGTCTTGGGCTTTATGCGCCCACCGACTCCCGGCGACCCTGATGAGGTCATCCGTCCACCTGGTCGGGGGTCGTCCCACGTTTCGCTTGCCTGTTCGTGGCCGCCACTCCAGGACTTTGAAGCTCCAACGGCCATCCGTCGTCCGGGCAATGTGTCCGGCCCATTGCCACTTCAAACGTGTAACCCTGCGAGCTATGTCTGTTACCTTGGTTCTCTTGCGGATGTCCTCATTTCTGATAATATCGCGCAGTGAAACTCCCAGCATAGCTCGCTCTATTGCACGTTGAGCTTAGACATAACGACATTGAAAAGGACGGTAAGACCCTGAAGTTTTAAAATAAGAACACCTACATTTTAAGCTTCATTTTATATGTGATGGTAAAACAAACCTAAAAAATATAAAAGAAAATAAAAAAAATAATACAACTTTGTTTGACTCCGATATCGAACAGGATATGTAAGCCGTGTATATACTCACTTTATAAACGCGTAATTCCAATAAAACACATCTAAACAACCGTTAAGCTCAATTCAATATAAATTTAATCGTTTCAGTTGATCAATACGAGAGTTTTCATGTCCCCCCCGGGGGGGGGGGGGGGGGGGGGCGAGGAGGGGGAACACGACACTTCGTGATCATTATGACGTTACACGATCAGTGCCGGTCAGCTCCCGTGCCATATTCAACCTTGCAATAATTTTAACGAATCCTAAAACCAAAAATAATTATTTGATAAGTATGTACATCATATAATACTTACTTCATTACATTGTATTTAATTACGGTCTCATTCCACATTTTAAATATTTAAATGCCTACTGAATACATTATCTACATATTTTAAACTAGCTGTGCCCGCAGTTTCACCCGCGCTTATTATTACTGTGTGATGTAATATAGCCTATAACCTTCCCCGGTAAATGGACAATTCAACCCAAAAATATTTTTTCAATTTGAACCAGTAGTTCCTAAGATTAGCGCGTTCAACCAAACAAACAAACTCTTCAGCTTTATAATATTAATAATATAGTATATATGGGCAGTAAATCATACATACTTGTCGTCATACAGTGAATAATTAACATAAAATTTTAACACGACAATGTAAAGTCACATACCGGAAACCAGTTATCGTTAAATGACAACATGTCTACCAACATTTCATTATTTCCGGTACATGCTAAGAATGTATGCTGGCGTTTATATTAATATGTTAACGGTAGTTCATTATTTTTGTTTTGAAAACTACCTGCTGAATTCTGCAAGAGATATATCATTTTGAGATTTAGTAGAGAAAATAGAAAATGGTTTTTTTTGTCAAATGATTTCCTAACTATGATAAAAAATGTTATATTTGCTAACCCTACTGCCGATGCTACCAGCTGGGCCCCGCAATGTGCGCTCGCTACCCTCCTGCAGCCCTCGCGTCCCTCTGAGCAGGAAATGCCCTTGTTTAGACACCGACGTGCCCGGTGTCGTCACCGTTGAATACCTAAGATATTTCGTTAAAAGCATCTTCGCGCTAAGCTACGTGGAGGCTTGCTTCATTTGAATTACACTTTAACAACAACAGTGAACTGAATAATGTAATACTCTACATAAGATCAAAAGATGTTATGCTTCAATTAGTTTTAGATATGAATCCAATATCTCAGTCGAAAACGTTTGAATACATGTTATGATATTTGGTTTTTGAGAAATAAGGAAAACATGATTTACTTGAACATGTAATATAAAGTAATTTATCTTGGGTATGGAAAATTAAATATTATATTTAAGAATCAAAGCCAGTAATTAATACATTAATTATCAAATATTTAATAATTAATTTGGAACGGGTATAACATTTTTTCTTAATATTACGTATGGAGTCCATGACTAGTCGAACCTAATAAAGTAAACCATTTTCGAGCAGCTCTACATGGATTGATATAAGATATGTACTTTTTGTGAGATTATTACAAAAGTAATGAAAAGTATAGCAATGAAAACCCTTTGTATATGATTTCAAAAAAGCGCTTCTCTTGCTATCTGTACAAATATTTTGTATTGCAAGCGCGTTTTATGTATCTGGCATCGGCGACGCTGTTGGCACCGGTTCATTACGGGGCGACGTAGCCGCGAGCCGCGACACACTGCCCGTACTAACGACCCCAAGCTTCAATAGAAGGCACTCTTATAAAAATAAAATGTAATCTATTTTTTTGCCGTTTTACTTGCCAACGTGTTGACGTCTTTTTATCTCGGATAATATTAGGTACCATAACTCTCACGGAATTCTGTCAGCCCCCTGTAACAGCAAATAAATGCTAATATGGAGAGCTCCGTGTCCCCAGTCTAAACGTATGCGAGTGTTATCCCTTATAAAACACGACATGTCCAAATCATACATATTTATTGAGCCAGCGGCGTCCACTGGACTCGCTCCAACCGCTGAGGACTTAGTGATGGGAATAAGTGTGTCGATATATCGATATTTTTGTCTTAATTTATGTCAAAATAATTTTATCGTATGTATCATTATTGCGAAATCATTAGAGAGAGGTTGTGATCTCCGAAAGAGATCCGAACGTTTAATATACGTAAAAATTAACAGTTCGGTGAACGATCCCAACCTTTTTTCAAGTAGCCTTAAAAGCTATGAAATCTTATCTTATCTCGCGAAACAAACTTGTAAGAAGTTGGTAATCAGAGGGCAGTATACATATATTTTTTTAATATTGTAAATAAAACAAGTTGACGTGTGCATGTCTAATAAAAATGTCTGATTCACAGAAAATTCTACCTCAATAAAACTCCAGTTTATGCGCCATATAAAATGACGTTGATCGTAAAAACAATTCACCTGTGCATAATATTTATTATATTAAACAGTTTTATAGTTTTGATATCAATAGAAACATCGTTAACACGCTGACAGAGATATAAAAACATAATCGATTATCGACTACTTATGACAGAGTTTTAAGAAACATGCCTACTATTTCTATTATAGTCAGGTTACTAAACTAACGTATCATGAATTGGAGAAAAACAATAAGTTTCGATAAATTCATATCATTCATCGTGAGCTCCTGGGTGGATGGGTATCACTAGTATTATTCCCCACGTCTACATATCAGTTAGAAGAAGTTATACTATCCACAGATATCAGATTGTTGAATAAGATTCTGTCATGCCGTGTATATCCAACGACCTATCTACTTAATGTGATTTGAAGACTTCTTCTTCTGCAAAATGAATGAAATGAGGAAATTTAATGGAATAAGACGAGGAATGGCTGTAATTAGAGGGTATTATGCTAGTTTTAACGAATTAATAGGGAAATGGCGTATGAAATCGTTTAAAAGGCTTTAATCTATATCAAATACCTTTCTATAATGATTGCTGTAATTGAACGTGACAAATAATCCTTCCGTCTCGCTCTAACCGCACTATCAGTACATCTCGGGAGTACAAATGTCTCGGCCGGGTTAATGATGAGGCAGCCCGCTACCGCCGCTGAGATATTGCCTTGTATCTTATGCGATCCTGGTACCTCGGAGCTAAATACATTGCATAATGTTCTCATTCAGAGAATTTCCCTTTAAATGAGGGGGGGTATAATTAATGTACGTACGTTATATATGATGTTTTTATAGATAGATCGAAACAAAAAGATGTAAATTATAGTAGTATTGACCGCCAAAGCAATCATTCAATGATTGGCAACGCATCAATCAATTACCTGTTTATTTGTACACAAAGCCGACGCGATCTGTTCTGGATATTAGTTTTATGATGTTTAACTAAATATAAACTTACAGATTGACGAACCGACAGTTGTTTTGAAAATTCTATATTAAAATCTCCGAAACCGGTGCACATAGAGCTAACTATATATTGTAGAGCAGATATTTCACGTAGTAGATAGGTGCGTACTTTATATTTCTATTTGTGCAGTTTTGTTTACATTATCGTATTTATTATAAGTACTTCAAATATCGGGCAACCGGTTTTGTCGTGACAATAGAGCCTCACAAAGAGCGGCAAATAGGACATTGTATAATCAGGAGTTTTACGAACGTTTAATTAAAACTGTACGCTAAATCATATTATTAGACTATTATAGTTTCTGGATAACATGAGTGACACTAGAGATAGTATATGGATGAAGAGAGAATATAGAAATAAATGACCCCTTTCGAATGAGATTATAGAGCTCAGACTTTAAACATCTTACCCGACTCTAACTCCGTATTAAGATCTAAATGATTGGAACATTCTCCTTAAAAAGAAGTCGTATCCAGTCAGCATTACTTCTCAATTCGCTGTTTCTCAAGCCTAGATACAGGCATTAGTATTCAGCCCGCGCGCGCTCAGAGGACGCAGTTATTAAGTTTCCAGACAAGATATTCACGTCTTAATACGGTTACATATTTTGGGAAGAAGCATAGTGTACCCCGATTTGATTTCCTGTATGAAAAATGAAATGGCTAGCAAATTTAGATTAAAAATTGCCCAATCATATTCATACATATTTCTAAACGAAAGTTTGTAGTTATGCCATTTATTCTCATAGTTAAGAAGATACTAATGATTTACACATTAATAACCGTATTTTTCTAACAGCTATTATATACTATATAGCTATTATATACTACTATATAGTGTAGCGTTTGGACAGGGAGAAATATTCTTAAAACGTTCATAAATTATTATCTTGGTCATCATCATAACAGGTTGTTAAATCAACAAGTCTTAGGTTCTTGAATTATAATAGTTAATAAAGCTATTACATTTATTATTTAAATTAAAAAACATAAATAGGATATCCGTATACGAGTATGTCACAATTATGGCATCCTATTTAATTGAAATGACACTATATTGCAAATAAGTAACAAAAGTTAAAAGAAATTAGCAGGGAACTCAATTGAAACCAAACCTTTGAACATAAAATAAAGCAAATCCGACACTGCACCACTCATAGTGCCCATAACACGACACTGACTCGTTGTATATTACACCTTAACACTATTATACTAGAATACATAATTAAAAAGCATTGATATGTTTAGTATAGGCCTCGGATTGTTAGAGCGCACGGAACGGTGTTTGGGCGGCGACACGCGAGCGTCGGGCTGCGAGGGCGGGCGGCGACTGAGCTAGGGCGGGACGCCGGGTTGCCAGGCACATACTCGGGATTGACACGGGATTGTATTATTTAACACTAGATTCCTTTACCTAATGATCGTTCACTTTTTAAGTAATTGAGTGTAATTACATTGATTAATAATACTAATAATTTTTATTTTAATAACACACATAGCATCTAGACGAACATATTATGATATAGGTGCTAAAAACATTATCCTTAATTTTATGACTATATGAGGGCAGAAATTAAGGTGAACTGTATTGGAAGATTGTTTTTTTTATTAACAAGAAAGTTTTTTACCATGACGTTCGTGGCGTATTTAAATGCGAATTTAATTCCGTAGGTACTATGTTGCAACTTAAAATAATGTACCCCGCATGAAACCTGAAATGATACTACAACATCATAAGACTCAAGTAATCTGCAATTAAACTACCCAAACTCAAGGGTAATTTCTCCCCACTAATGGGCATGGCAAGCAGGCCTAGAGAGTGGATATAGGTTAACGATCACAGTACTGAGTGCGCCCACGGCTGATACTGATTTGAGACTAAGTCACGAAGGTTAAGCCGTGGAAAATTAAAATAATCTATGTTAAGAATACCTTCAAGATGAAAGCTACATCATGTGTTTAAGGTGCAGAGTGTACTATTGTGTAAAAAGTTAGATTTATACCGGGAACCGATGTGCAGTTGATACGAGTCGCCGGGACTCCAGTAATTCGTGTAAATAAAAACCAAACAGCGTTACCACGAAAATGTTTTCTGTAACGATGCCGTAATTGTTGTCCAATGATACATATTAAGTAAGAAATACTTTGGGTTTATAGATATTACGAACGAATTCAAACAAGAAAATATTTAAGGAGTCATGTAATATCACATGATAGTAACGAGTATAATTACTCAACGTGTCATAGTATGATTTTACGAGTACTTCACTGTTTTATTTGTTCTATATAAACTTTCAAAGTCAATTCCAAACCGTAGAGCGCTGTAGAAAATATTTATTGGCTATTGGAAGGCTTGCGATGCAATTTACAAGTCAATTGTGCTGTGGCTCGGTGTAAATACAGATTTGCAGATTCAGGCAATGTTTTATTGTTATTCGATTCGTTCAATGCTCACAATTATTTATAATATTACGAGCGTACACACTTTCTGAACAGTTTCAAAGATTTATTCTACACGAGGGGTATTGAAACTGACCCTGGAGTCATGCAGTTCATGGTAAGTTATTGAGTCGACTTTTAAGACTTTAACCTATCGATTAATGGGATCCCTATAGGAAAACTCGATGTGAGCTAACAATGAGTCGACACTACCTAGACTTTGATATGTAGATACAAGAACGTCCTACAAAATAGAAACCTCTTTATTATGTCTACGTGAAAACAACACGTGACAAGCAAACTAATCAGCACCAACAAAATAGAGCACCATAGAGCAGATATCGAGCCACCGCCTAATTAATAGATGCAGCTTATACTATAGTCAATATAGAGATAGAATGCTCTACGGTAGCTCTATCTGGTGGCAAATGATTCCCGCCGGTAGAGCACACCACTCTAATTAATAACGTTACGCGGGATAATAGTAATTTGTAACGGCGGATGGTGCGCAAACTGTGCATTGTTTTGAACAATTAAAATTGATGGAGATTTGTTAATATTCAGAGCGTGACTCTACATCTGAATTGCTATAAATTTTGTTGTTTAAAAGGCAATACACCGGTCAAATTAGGATAAATCATTGTTGATTTCTACACGTTGTCTAATTCCACAGTATCTATACTAATATTATAAAGAGGAAAGATTTGTATTTTTGTATTTTTGTATGTAACGAATTAACTTAAAAACTACTGGACCGATTTCAAAAATTCTTTTACCGTTAGAAAGCTACATTATCACTGAGTACGGACTGAGTGATGACGGACCGCTAGTATATCATAAAAGTAAACATCACCCAAATGTGTCGCTTAAGTCAAATGTCCTTTCACCCCTCGATATTATCTTAAGTTTATTCTATATGCTAAGTCAAGACTAACCTAACCTAGATTACTAGTTTAAGACTGATGAAATGGATCCACATTATTTAAGGAAGTACCTATACTGGTAGTACTGGTTGTCTGAAAGAAATTGTTTTTAGCCATAAGACCGCCAAATTGTACATAGCTACTGTATTTAGAAATAAGAATGTTGTATTCTTTTATTTGTTTGGTGTGTACAATACAAAGTACTCTATCTATCTATATTCAAGTAAATTTCAGCATATACACCAACATCTATTTAAAGTATTATAAAAAACGGGAGCTTGCTTTCTCGGACGCTGAGTCTGGAGCTCCCAGGGAACAGTTGACGGGGTAAAAAGTACCCGACATGCTATTTCCGTATGTTGGATTTTGGGTGTGAAATATTTTCGAGTTAAAATGTTCAAATATTTATAACCGATATTTTGAAATGAACGATAACATTGTGGCGATAATGCGTGAATATTTACAACTAGAAATGCTGACCGTGACGCGGTCATTACATGGCCAGCTATGGCCAGTCGTAGCCAGGTGTAGCCATTCGTAGCCGGGCGTAGTCAGTAGCAGCCAGTCGCAATCCATCACGGCGGTCGCACAGTGTCAATCTTTGTAAAGTGACCGTTATTCAAAGAGACATTTTAGTATCAATGATTATAAAGCGATGAAAGCGCTTATGAATCTCCGAATATAAGGATCCCGGTAAATAAAACGTATACATCTATAACTACATCAGAGAAAAAGGATGTAAATGAAAATTATTTTTAATTGTAATTTATGCCGTTAATGTCAGCCAAAACATTTAGCACCACACTCAGGTTTTCTTAACCGAAAGCTTGGTGCTACTGCGACTAACATTCGTACAATATTAAAACTAAAACTGCTTAAGCTTTCAACACAAAACCATTCTCAAGCTGAGCACCGAAAAAAAAACACTTCCATACAAAAAGCCTCGTAGACGGCTACGGCTACGACCCTCGGCGTTTAGCGCTACGACCCTCGTAGTGCGTAGCTCGTAGCCCCACCCTCTACGCAACCGCGCTACGAACTTGCGATAAGTTACTAACGGGCCATGAAATATTGCTACGCCCGGAGCGTAGCACTGAAACATTGGCATCATACGTATTTATAAGATGTTTAGCTATCTTTGGAGATAAAATACGAGCTCTTCTAGCTATTATTACAATCGTTTAGGGAGAGAAAATTAGGCAGGACAGACTATGTAAATATAACAAAAAAAATTGTGACAGATGATACAACTGCAATGTTTAAAGTTTTTAAAGCGTGTTTTCGCTAGTTTGATGGCCAATCAAACGACGAGGACAATAGTGGGCGGTTGATGCTGACGTATTCAGCCCGAAGCAAATTTATCGCAGCTTGTTGCCCCCAAATTAGATCGCTCTTCCACTGTAGGGTAGCGTTGTTTAGAGTTATATCATTTATGAGTTTTTAAACTATATTACACATTGATTAAGTAGAAACTTATCATTAGATAGTTAAACATAGCTGTAAAAAAACTTTGTTTATATATATTTATAACACTTTTCCAAAAATAGTTTATATTACCTGCCGATATGTCTCATTATAATAAGTCAGATTCCTTTTATCAAAGGCATTAAATACATCTTTCATATCCAACAACTAAAAGACAATTACATTCAGGTTATACACGAATTCTCAGACGTAGCTAATAGCCTGAACATGAGGCGCTATATTGCCCTGCTTTTCAATGTAACTAGGATCTTACTACGTAAATTCTAAGAAACTTGAAGGTACAAATTTGTGGAAAATTAGATCACAGTGCTAACAATCTTGGTTACGGAAGTTTAAACTCAAAGCAATGTTGAAGAAGAGACCAGGGATTGGTTGTGCTATCTTAAACACTATAATTAGTGATGTAAACAATATATTGTTAGTGCATAAATGCGACATATCTCATGAAATACTGAATACACAGGTTCTAAGGGCCCCTTAGAACAAGGAGGATCCATATAACTATAGTTACGCTAAACAAGTGCGGTATATTTTTCAAATGAATTCATTTTCTTTTATTTAAATTTAACTTCTAATTAGACACCAAGTCCAGTAAATTCAAAACAGACCTTATTCAGCTGTATTAAGGCGTATTTTTGTCGGAATGTCACTGCTTGCTAACAATATAACTTTATTGTGGTAAAATCTTATCTCAACGAATAAAACAGGGTAACTAAGTTGAAAGTTTCTTCTCGGGATTGGCAGTTGGGAATGTTAATTTAAAAGGTAAGTTTTACTTCGACACCGCGCCCGCGCCGGGGAACTAACGTATAAGGGTGGGCGCATACTTTACAACATTCGGCAGAATACAATACAATACATTACCATATCGATAAAGTGGAAAGCTACAAATGTTATGCAACAGCTTTTCATATTCAGACAATTGAATCTCACGTGAAGATGGAATCCTGAACAGTATAGCGGTTTAGACATTTAAATTTTGAAACCATAGATAAAAATATCAGCCAATATCGTTGACACCAAATTGAATTAAGTGGTAGTTTTATGGTAGTGTTGTCGTAACAAATTAGAAAAGCATACGTACCAGTAATATATTAACTACCTAATTGTTTTTTCTTATTGCATAAAACAAAAACTAACTAATCATTTAAAGCAATATTAAAACGGGGGTTGTACTTGACAACCAGGTGTACCTAACCAAAGTGGATACATAGGCCTACAGAGCTATATATTATTTATACGAGGAGCGAATTAAAGTTTGAAATGTAATTGGAAAGAGTCTTTACATCGGATCAAGTGTGCGCTACTACTTATGGTTGGAATTCGACGAGAGGCGTCACGATGAGCGTCAAGACGGTGCAGACGTCAAATTGCGCCAAATTACGTTAGACAGCGCCGTTTGAAATGTTAATGTCGGGAATGTTGGAAGATGCCGCGCGCTACACAATTCGTTTGAGCGCGCGCCCAATTTAATTTTACGAAATGAATTTAGATTTTATGTTACAAAGTAATAAGGCTTACGGAAGGCAAGACTCTGTGGTCCAGTTGTACTCATTGTATGTGAAAAAGGCACGATACAGACTATGTTATGTATATTTTTCTATTATTGTTTTATTTCAACAAGTTTTCTAAATGACACTCAAATTAATGTGTAAATGAGACTACTGCTATCATTTGTACTAACATTCACGACTAAACACGGAACAATCAATTATTAACCTTAACACTAATTCTTATAATTCAATTTCCTTAGCTTTCTCTTTATGGAAGTATCTTGCAAAATTTCCTCAAGCGGAAATGTATTGTATGATCATTAAAATTAGGTGCAAATTTCAGTTTACCCAACATCGTAGTACGTTCTCCAAATATGTTTAAGCAAGAATGTGCTTTACGACGATGAAATAAGGTATATAATTGAATTGTTGATTTGAATCAACAGCAGAGGAAAGAAAGGGAGTGAATCAATTTATTCAAGGAAAAGGAATTATGAATGCTTGGGGGATTACGTTAGTAAGATTCATTTTGAGAAGACTTTCTTGTAAATTGCAAGCTCAGGTAACTAATGACGAGAACATCACGGGTGAGGAAAAGTAACGAAAATTGAGCACCAATTTAACTCAAGTTCATTTTATTATTGAATACCCTCAGATACATTATGAACTTTCTTACCCCCTTTATACAATAACATTACAAATCACTCTTATTAAAAATAGTTTTGAAAAATAACCTAATGTAACAAAATAGATTTTTCTTAGATTAATTACATGTATCAATGCAGAATTAGACTTTGTACTTATTTTGGAACAACTGTCTTGACCAAGTTTTACTGCTATAGCATGGACTAACTTGATTTCAACTAGAATTTTGTACAGAATATTACTATATCGGCCAACTAACAGCGAGGCAGCAACATTCTTCCAAAGGACAGGAAACTCCTCGACCCGGGCGTCGAGAGGGCCACCAACACACCTACACCAGCCTCAAACAGACACCGATCTCACCGGCGAGGTCGAGGAACCTCCTCTTCCGCTCGTAGGTGCATCTTGGCACCTATGAGCACAGTCACTACCTATCCCCTCACGGTAACTGCCCAAGCCGAGGTCGTGCCTTCTGTGGCGCCCTTGAGCTAGCTGCCACCCTTATCCGCCCTTAAGGCCTTGGTTGTAGTGCACTCTGCGCTCGCCACCCCCCCGGTGAAGCTGTAAAGGTCACCTCACGGCCAACAGCGTAGTCTATTCCAAAAAAAATATCTTGCAAAGGATCCTAAAAAGCCCCTCGAAGCCATAAAACTAAATTTTACGTCGGCCGGCCTATTGACCTCGAATCAAAAACGATACCGCCGCGGGTGTCTTCGGCAAACACACAGAGACTCGTATCCTTCATATAAAGGGCTTTAAAACCGTCTCGCCGCCATTCCCCTTCCAAGTTAACATTCAGCTTCACAAGTTGCGTGGAGAGATTTGTTTTACTCCCACGAATGCTTCAACATACGCAAAATAATTTTGGTGAAATACATTAAGTGGGTATCACTCACTGCCTTATTATATCAGAGGTAAGTACTGTGTGTACTTAATTCTGCAGACAAATCCCATGAACTCACGAGATATGTTAAGTAATTTAGCCATTGTGTAGGTCTTAAATTTCACACCCTTTTAAAAAAGGAAACAGGTATTTATCCGGCACTAATGTTTTATTAAAAAAAAAGCTTCATCGTCGTTCGTTCAGTAATTTCAACAGTATAGACAACTGGTAATACAAATGTAAATATGTACAAATACAAATAATCTGATAATGTATTTTGTATCTGTATAATGTATCTTGTAATGTATTGAATGTTATGGAACTTACGAAAAACCAGTCCAGTGCATCGGATACATTCAATATTATTTTTTGAGATAAATCCGCTCGTAGTAGGTATAATAAAAATAATCTTGAACCTTTTACTGGCTCAAGCTTTTTACAGACTATTCACAGGGCGGAGTTAAAGAGGGCTGAGGGCGAGCCCAGTGGCGCCCACTACTGAACTTAAGCAGCGAAAAGTGTCGACGCAGAGCCCTATTTAATGAGTACTACAAAAGCCCGCCTGTGGGAGATTGAAGCCGATGTGTTATTCAAAGACGCAGGTCGTATTTCGCGGTGCACATCTCTATAACTTATTATGAAGTTGGCTATTGAACGTCGTGCACAGACTAAACCGCCTTGCGAATATAATTCGAACATGAGACGAATAGCAATGTATTCAGTTCAGCCAAACATAGTTTGTGGAGCTATAGAATGAATCAAACTACTCGCTCCGAAATATTACTGTTTTCAATGTTCGTAGATTTCTACGCTGAACAACATCTAGGTAGGTAGATAGGATATTTTTTATTTAAGGAAGGATCTAGGGAATAAGCACGTATTGGGTTTCTAATAATTTATCGATAAGTCGACAATTTGCACATAAAAATATTTGCTTTTAACTAAAAAATATGTCGTTTAATCTCTTGTTGCTGGTTAGATCAGTTGTAGTAAATCAATTTTAACTCCGATGACGAACATTAATACGTTCTTTAAGTGTTATTTTGGTATTGAAAATTAAAATAAGTTTATGGAGAACTCTCAAAGTTGAGAACACATAATCAGAGCCTGTCTTGTATGTCTAAGAGTTCAAGTCCTACCTTTGCCATGCAGCTGCTGCCGGTTCTCCGTGCCCTTTAGGCTCTCAGCGGTGTGCAGCAGCTCGTCCAGCTGCGGCTTCTTCTGCTCCAACTCCCGAAGCACACCCTGCAGAACATCACAATAGATTAGCACTCAGTAACACCAGAAGGCACGGCAGTACGCCGCGAAGTCGAAACAAATATCATTCAAATATGAGTCAAATTAAAAGATTTATGTGTTATGTATTCGATCACATAGCCCATGTCATATCCGCTTTAATATAACGATAGAAAAGCCTGCAGATTGTCGTCTTGACTAGTGAGTCTAGTCTAGACTCTAATATGGCCAGTATATTCTACATATAGGCAGTGTCATTTAGCAAAGCTCATAAAGCTATCTGCTCAGACAAAACAACAGTAATTTGATCAGTACATTATTTATACGTAATTGAATTTGTCGCCGCTTGCTCGCGTTAAGCAAGCTGCAATCACCAATGATTTCAACCACATTCCAACCGATCCACCCGGTTCAACCACACTTATTAACAAGGCGTGTGCAAATTTCTGTTGTCCGTGCAAATTTGCTATTATTTTAGTAGATAGTATGACTTAATAACAATTAAGATTTAGGAAATCAAGTCATGATTGGTGATTATTGGTTAAGTTATATCACGATCATCAACCATCGAGGTTAATTAGAGGTTACAGAATTTCCTTTTTATAAATTATAATGTACGTGTATTATTTAAAAATATGTAAGAAAATAAAAAATCTTGATTTCATTATTTATTCCAAATGATTTGTGGAAAAATTAAAAGAAACATTATTTAAAATACAATAATGTTAGTATTGGCTACGATTTGAAGCTGATTTTCTAAGAAAATTTGAATATAATAGCTTCGATCATTATATTGGTAAACGCAAAAAAACTAACAAACACATTATCAGGTGGTAAATCGTGAAAACACAATAACGAGGACAATAATGGACCAGTTCATATCATTTAAACAGCGCCGCGGGCACAAACAGCGCCGCGGGCACAAACAGCGCCGCGGGCACAAACAGCGCCGCGGGCACAAACAGCGCCGCGGGCACAAACACGCAATATTTCCAGTTGATTAGCCGTGCGTGATTAATTGAACTCGATAATGAGCCGTCGGGACCGAATAACTGGATACCCACTTCTAACATTTATCAGATTCTAATAAGCCGTAATAAACTGAATAAGTAATTGATTGGGCGAAATAGCTGGATTCGGTCGAGCAGTATGCGCGAGGGCTGCTCCACTAGCTGTAACGGGTCATTTACGTTGGAGCAATAGATAATGCCATATTCGTAACTTGCCTTTCCTTTCCCATTATAAGGAAATTCCATTAGTTTAGTCTAGTTTGTCCTACAATTGAAATAAAATACGTCTTCAAAACTTCTGCATTTATTTGTAGTATCGGGAAATATACTTAAGTGGGTAGAGTCTGAAGGAGTGCCTCGAGCGATACGGGAACTCAAACAAGTCTGCTTGAACTGCTCAACAAGTCGACAAGTTTTAACAACACGTCCTCGCCGCCGCCCGGACGCCGGACCAACATCTAAACTTGTCCAAACAGACAAGTTGGGTATTGAATCAAAACATTTTTATTGCAGTTTCCTGTATTTGAAATGGCTACAATCTTTAAAGGCACCAATGTGCATTTATATGTATATCGCACTGAATAACTGCTACTAAATAAACTTACACATCATAGCGCCGTAACTGTTTGGAAATGATGTATATTAACTTTTCTATAGCCCAAAAATACTTTTATATGCTATGCCAAGTTTAATATAATCTCTATTGAACCTTACTGAAAATTTGTAGGTAATAAAAATAATATTTGGAGGAAAATTTAATTTTATTGTAATTATTCTCAATGTTACAACGTAATATTATTACATTAAACGCGAATTGTGGTTTATACGTACGATCCGCCTGCAATGATTGGGATTTAATTAAAGTTTAAAAAGAACAATGCCACAAGCGCGCTCTCCCCGCGGACGGCGCTAGTGCGGGGCGCCCGCGCCGGGCAGGTTATCGATACCAACTACATCAGAATATTGAAACTGACCAAGACTTCCTACAAACACCGCTTATACCAATTTGACATGAGAGGTCTTACAATAATACATGTAAGTTACAATTATGTAGTTAATTCAGCACCAAACCTGGGCCAAAAAAGACAAGATTGAATTAATAAATTCTGTGAATGAATATAGTTTAATTTCAGTTAAATTGAAACTACTGACCTTGCTGCTTGTGCCAAATAAATCAGCTTACTTATTATTTGCATTTAAAAAAGTCGTAATTTTTTATAGATTAGGCACTCGTGAATAGGCGATGCATAAGGTTCACCCCATCACTAGCCGTCGACCGATGCGGCCCCACACCTTAACACCCCTTATTGATCCCCTCCCTAGACTACTTACTAACCAACTTAATAAGAACTACTACCCCTCCATTCCGAACTGTATTCAACACGACATAGGGCAATTGTGTGAGATTATAAGGATCTCTATAAACTGGTAAATAGATTACAGGTAAGATGAACATTTTTATGGGGACCCCGGCGGATTTCTCAGGTTACTATTTTAATGATTTAAAAAAATATAATATGCTCGTTTACAAAAGTATCATGATGGAAGAAAATTTGGCAGCGGTGTACGTACAATGAAGCGGTAACATCCAAGCTGTAATTACGTAGTAGAGTCCATAAATTAATTCAATATAAAACTCCACATACGATTTTCCTATAATTAATTTAATGGAATAGTCATTTTAAAGGTTGGCACTACCTTGTTTGCTACAGGGAAAGTTGTTGATACGGTAACCCAAACCGACTAGTGACTTGGTATAGTAAACTATACTATTTATAGAGAAACCTGCTCAATAATTACTAAAATATTGAATAGTGATCTTAGTACTTATGTTTTATTTATATATTTAGTATTCTATGTAGTCTCATGTCTATAACACTTTTTGAACTTATTTTAAAGTAAAATAATATTTTTTTCTCTACATAACAAACATATCTCATATGCAACATATCTCGTCTATTATTCAAGTTTGAAATAATTAATGAACTTTAACTGTATTCTGATTCGATATAATTGACATGTAAATTTATATTTACCAAAATAAATGAATATGAATACATATATTTTATAGAGAAAAAATACTCAGGCTCTCAAATTGTAGTCAAAATTGAAGGGATGACCTGCCATTCATACAATATTATAATAATACCACGTGGTATGGCCAGGACCGGACCGGCCGCCAGCGCGCGGCAACTACCAGGCTAGCATGAACACGTGGAGCTTGCCGGCTGCCACCGTTGCCTAGCAACCAAGTGGGGGGGGAGTTGAAGAGATGGGACATGATGACATCGTCTGGTATCGATAAAAAAAACAGCACCCTTATTAAGATGCCGTGTAGTAAAAGATAAATGCTTTTATCTTTTACGTACAACAAACAGTTTTTTTAATTTCAAAGATTATTTTCTTTACATTCACTCATTTTAGTACACCTGTTTTACGAAAAAAACCGGCCAAGTGGGAGCGCACAAAGGCTTCCGTACCTAAGCTGTGAAAGCACCGAGGATTACTCTAACGACAAGATAAACTGGATAGAGAGAGAAACTTAACTTTGCTGTTGGTGTACAGGTGTCCCCATACAAAGTAACTACAAAATAATTTTGTAATCGCAAAAAAACATTTTCTAGCAATAAATTTACAGTTTTCGGATTTTTTCCTTTACTTAGGCTATAAGACCGTACTTCTTGCCAAATTTCATGATTCTAGGTCAACGGGAAGTTCCCTATAATTCTATGATTCCCGTGCAAATGTACTGAAAATGCAACATAAAACGCCATATCTTTTGATTGTGTTAACCTAGAAGTATGATTTTTTTTAGGGCGCCAAGGGACCACATACATAAGTCTCTGTTATAAATTTCAACTTGATACCTTCACGCGTTTCTGAAAAAAAAAGGTCTTGACACCCCGACAGACAGACAGACGGACAACAAAGTGATCCTATAAGCGTTCCGTTTTTTTCCTTTTTAGGTACGGAACCCTAAAAATAATAGAATTTACAGGAGACTTGCTTAATAACGAATCTAAACATAATTAATGTTAAAAATTTCAATTCTAAATCCACGAATAGTTTTATCGACACTCCCGCATCGCAATTTGTTACGCATGCGCGTTGTTTTTATCAGCAGGTATTTAAGGTGATCATTCAGGGGAGTGGACTAGTCTACAACCATCGCACCTGAGAAGCGGACACGTGGATATGATATATGGGGTTGATGTTGACTCCGAACTATACTAACTACACAAGACACAACTATACACAATTTTGTCCGTCCTTCTCGAGATCGTATTGTATGAGCTAGACAACAATATTCAATGCTGTAAAATTAAGTTTAATTCTAATTACAAAATTTAGGTCAGTATGTGTCCACCGAGTACTTAATAGTGCTTAGTCCTATTTTATTGTAATTAATTTATAAAAATGAAGTAGTTTGAAATGCACTGTACGTACACAAAGTTATGTTACATTTAAAATTTTAAATACACCGCGCAGGAATATAGCACACCTCTGCCTACCCCTTCGGGGAATACAGGCGTGATGATGATGATGATGTAAATCAGTTTATGTCTGTGTGGAATATATCAGGCGACCCAATGTGAGATTGCAGTCGTGATGTTAAACTACGTAAAACCTTTTAAACGTACTTGACTGGACGTCTATAAACTCCATGTTTATAAATAACTACGAGGTTTTCCGTTAAAAAAATTTAAACAGGAAAAAATTTTACTTATCCTGTACAAATCCATGTACGACTCGGCGCTCATTGTTAATTACGTGGGGCTCTTGGCTCTACTAAGGAGTCGCGCACATTAGCTGCATGGTTACGAGTACAAAAAATATGAGGATTACCTCCTAATATTTTTATTTCATCATCATCATCATTAGATGATCTGTAGATCAATAAGAGCAAGCTTTGTTGTCGAATCGACTTTTTAATGTCCAAACAAAGTGTTGTTTTTTATCCAGACTCCAGAGTAATAAAACGACATCTTTGTAAGGTTAGCGAAACCTTTAAGGTTCCCTCTCTCGCCCTCATTTCGAACTCCGCAACGAAGCAGCTAGATGTCGCTACTAGTATGTTTCTAAGTAATAGGGAGTTGTAGATATTTAAAGAATTTAGTTATTCGAATACCCGTTATTTAATGTGTTTTATTTTGATATTTATTGCAAACATTAAAATAAAAACCGACCAGTTGCAAGGGACTTACAAATTCAGGGTATCTAAACAGGTCTTTATTGATATAAGTTATAGGTATGGGGACATTGCACTGACCAAAAGGCAAGTCGGCCGGAAGGACGAACCTAACTTAGCAAAAAAAAATTCTTTAAGAGCATTGTGACCAGCTCACTCGCAACGTCTTACAACTGGTGTCGAGAATCGAGATTCTTAATCACTAACGTCACGACGCCTTAATTCTTCGATGGAGAAAATAAAATTTACTTCTAAGTAGGTTCCAACGTCATTCAAGATTATATATCTACTTACTCCATCACAGCTAGGGCGTAAAGCTACAAAGGGCGCGTACTCACTGGTGAGCGATTTCGCCCCCGGCCTAAGGTATCGGACACACGACACGAATATTAACAAGCCGCGTACTGGGGGAACACGACCCAGGTGGGCGGAGGTCCCAACTGCATGACGCGGACTCACAACTGGCAGCGATATATTGCCAGCTTTGGTTTAAATCATGTAGCTTAGATTAAAGGACACGACTTGAAGCAATATCCCCTCATTTACGATTATTTTTAATAACTATTTTATTATGTTTCTATTTTAGATTTTTTTTTTAAGTTTATTAATGATAATAATCCCGTATAAATGTTCAAGAAGTCCGAAATACTACTCTCAGATACGGACGACTTTCGGATAACCTTATGGATTGATATAAAAGATTAATCTGAACAATGAATCTTTGTATCTAATTGTTCAACTTTGTTTGTAATACATCACGACCCCTATGAGAGATTTCCTATAACCGAATGTATAACCGCCTCTCGTAAATGCGATTTACATATTGAAATACATTTTAAATATATCTAAGCCAATTCTAGGACCTTGTGAGGGCCAACTTAAGTTTTGAACATCTAAACATGCTTGAATATTCAAGCTATATACTCTTACATACCACACTTTGTATTAGATATAATGTTATACCCTATTAATTGTACACAATTACAGTTTTCAGGAACTTGAAAGGTATTGCTTTGTAGCACAAGATATATTTTATATCGCCTCCGAGTGCATCTCGGGACTTCAGCCAATTTCCAAGCTATTGTCGCCCCGGCCGCTTGGGGACGCCCCACACTCTGCCCCAACCCTAATTTAATACCAAATTCGACTTCGCGACATTACATCACAATACAAAATTAACTTTAAATTTTCCGTGATTAAGTAAAAAAGTATATAGCACTCAAAATAAAAAGGCTTTTATTAACTCAAGTAACAACGAGTCTTAAAAGTTGACAACAGACCTATAACTTAGATTGTCAGTCAACACATACATTTCTTAAGCGATGTTATGTGTTTATGTGTATGTGATAGGGTTCAAATTAGATTAGTCGCATTGCTTGTTAAGATATAATTATGATTAGTTAAAATATACTTTGGGTATATAGATTGAAGGTTGAGATTGGATTGTAAGAATATTGTTTGTAAGTAATAAATTTAAGCCTTTGTGTAGCATCGGAACGATCTACGCATTGTTTTGTGCTAGACTCTGAATGCCCATCCCAGTTTGATCTTAACGAATTTGTTAAGAACACTGAAATTCAAAAATTCTAATGGATTATAAACGTAGTATAGGGGAGGACACATTTTTACATACAACTCTTTAATTTGGTCTTCGCATGAAATCAAATACAAACTAATGATAGAAAGGATTCAGAACAAATTTGTTAGATTTCTGTATTTAAAGCAGTATGGCATTTATCCGGGATATCCACTATTATATCCAACTTTATTTATTCTGGGTATGGTTGGTTATGACAAGCTGGAGGTAAGAAGGGAAGTAGCCTTAGCTACTTACTTATTCAAAGTTATGCGTGATTTAGTTCATAACCCCCCCGTACTGAGGGAGATTAAGCTTTGTGTTCCGGACGGCTACATGGGCCGGCGACGGCGGCCGCCATTGCTGGAGGTGCCGCGCGCGCGCACTAACCTGCTGCAGCATACGCCTATGACGCGGGCGCTGCGTGTGCTCAACGAGGTCCATAAACGTATAGACATCTTTTCGTGCTCGATGAACCAATTCACAGAGGCTACCTATTTTTAACCGACGAAAAAAAAAAAAAAACGGAGGAGGTTCTCAATTCGACGCGTATATTTTTTTTTTATTTTTTTTTATGTATGATCACGCATATCTCCGGCGTCACTAAACCGATTTCGAATTTTTTTATGACGTTTGCTAAGGAATTCTTCGAGGGTGGTCCCATTTTCAAAATATTATCAGAAATTAACCCCTTGGGGGTGAAATGAGGGGTTGAAGGTCACATAATTTAAAAATTATTTTTTGATCGACTTGAAACTTTGTATATGTGTTTTACATATAAAATAAAGAAATAGGTGTGTTAGAAATTTTGAAAAAAAAATGTATAGGGTGTGAAATAGGGTGATAAAGTTTGCATTCTTTTTTATGTATGATCACGCATATCTCCGGCGTCACTAAACCGATTTCGATTTTTTCTATGACGTTTGCTAAGGAATTCTTCGAGGGTGGTCCCATTTTCAAAACATTATCAGAAATCAACCCCCTTAGGGGTGAAATGGGGGGTTGAAGGTCACACAATTTCAAAAATATTTTTTGATCAACCTGAAACTTTGTATATGTATTTTACATACAAAATAAAGAAACACGTGTTTTAGGAAATTTGAAAAAAAAAATATTTAGGGGGTGAAATGGGCTGATAAAGTTTGCATTCTGGACTATAGCATATCTTCGGCGTTAGTGAGCCGATTTCGAAAAATCTTTTTTTGTTTAATACGGATAGTTAACAAATATCGAAACGATGGGATGGAAAGGGTGGATGGGGGTGAATTCCTTTTTTGGGCTGTTATGAGGTGCTAATACTTGCATCTTTTCACAAAATAGATACTAAATTCGCCTTCAAAAACCTAGGTACACTAAAAAGTTTACAAATAACCTTATAATTCATTACATTTGTAGTCGGTGCCAATTCATGTGTGTATTTGCCTAGTCTGATATAGATTGGCACCTACACCATGATATACCTACGCCCACGTAGACTTTATTTGGAATTATACCCATTTTTAACCAACGAAGAAAACAGAAGAGGTTCACGTTTCGACACGTATTGGTTAACTTCGAAGTTGGTCCTATATAAATTAGGAACAAAAATCCTACCCGAAAGGTGGGAAAATAGGGAGAGATTTATTGTTAATTCTCAAATTTTAATGCTGAGTTGTGTATTACACAAAAAAACAAACAGTAGATTCAGATTAAGTAGTAGATTTTAGCCACAAAAAAATATAAAATAAAAACTTTTTAACAAAAAATTAAACCGCCGAAAATTTTAAAAAGCAAAAAATAATATACCTTTTTTATTTAACCTTAATAACAAAGTTCTTAAACTAATGTAAGTATACCTAAGTCATTTTGAGTCGGCGCCAAACAATTAATGAACAATAAATTTAAAGAAATAACCAAATGAAATTAACAATGCAACGTGAAATCTTCAGCGACAAACATTAACATTCCAAAAAATGTGCTCTCCGTACGACCACTCGCACACATTGTGTATCGCTATCTCGCTGTGTATTGCTGTCTCGCTGACGTTAACTTCGTGAACGCTCGGCATTTTCCAGCGAAGGTGCGTGTCGCGCCGCGCCGCCGCCGCGCCGCCGCCGTACATCACACTTTACTAAATTAATTAATTTGCTTGTTTGGCGCAGACTCAAAATGACTTAGGTATACTTACATTAGTTTAAGAACTTTGTTATTAAGGTTAAATAAAAAAGGTATATTATTTTTTGCTTTTTAAAATTTTCGGCGGTTTAATTTTTTGTTAAAAAGTTTTTATTATAAGTAGAATAAGTGTTTAGTTATTAAAGATATTTATGTTATGTTGTGATACACTATTGAATTAGGTTTACCCTGTAAAAATAGTTGTATGTGTTATAATAATAAATAAATAAATAAATAAATACATTTTAAACTAGATGGCGCTCTATACATGTAGAGTCCAATCAAAGCTATTCCTAATAAAGTACTTCGCAGAAAATTATTGATTGATTTTATGACTAAATAATTAAATACTTTCTACGACACATGCCTGCCTAGTGCAGAAAGATTTTTTTTATATTTGGCAACATGTTCACTCCCAGGTAACGAATAACGGTAAACATTGTAATTACCATCTAAGCAACGGACATGTAAGCTTTTAAGTAAATAAGTGACGAGATGCATACTTGACGAACTTTGTACGTGACGAAAAGAATTCGTGACAAAGTTAATTGACAATCTACATTTATAATTTATCAGCAGTGTTTAAAGACCACCAATATATACATAATATGCTAGCTCTATTGTCTACAAACTACGACTGAACTAAAACTCCGTATCGTTCCTGTATTACGATCATGAGGACAGGAATTAATTACTCGACTAAACGAGTTTAGATCGTGTAACATCAGATTAACGTTGAATGTCCGTTGACAGTGAGCAGTGGGCACCTACCTTCTGTTTGTCGAGCTGCTGCAGGATGTCGTCCACGTCGCCGACGGCCACCGACTGCGTGCGCAGCATGTCCACCTCCACCGACACCCAGTCGCGGATCTAACAGACAGACAGACAAACCAATTATTCTCCACCTGTGTATCTAAAAGAACTGAACCAGTTCTCTAGAGGTGTAAAGTCAGGCAGCATAAACTGGGCTACACCACTTGCCGAGTGCCCAAACAACGATGGCTAGCCGCCTACAAAATGCAAAATCGCCTCTTCGGGAAACCATTTTGAGGCCGCGAAAGACGTCGGTATATGGTACGTATAGCTCTCTCCTTCTCTGTTTACAACAACAATCTAAAACTCTCTATTTTATATATGTACAATAAAGGTTCATGAAAGAAATGTAAAGAATGTAGGTATAAATCGTATAACTGTCAGAGTGCCGGGAGCGAAATTCTCACAATTGTTTGTAGATAATGTTTACATCGCGGCTCGTAATGCTCGAAGGATCAGATTAAACCAATATTTACACTCTCGCTTTTACCGACTTTCCGCCTACACCAAACTACTGTTTGTTTCCTCAAACTCAAAAAAGGTTGGACCAAAATAGATTGCTATACCGCCATACATACATCAACTGTATTAATAACAGACAGAGTGACGCGGACGTAGATTCAAGTAATGCTTTAATTAACGAGTCAATACAACTTAAGCCCTGTATAGAATTTTTCCAAAGGCTCCCGTTCCCATAATACCGCGGAGCACGGAACACCGAAGCGTGGAATGTCGAAGCCCCAATAACAATGCTATTTATTTTAATACTCCTGTTTTAAAAGAAATGAGAAAATTCTGAACGTTTCCGTGCAGACGAGAGGCAAAGAGCGAGAAAGTTGTTCGCAAGGTTAAGATTCCGTAGTCCGTACAGAGCCCTGTCCCGTGATTACATACAAAGAAACAGTATTAACTAGTTACAAATGGTAGACACTTGTTTAAATTTAACATTTAATAAACAATTAATCATAAAAAATTAAATGTATATAATAGAGGCTAGCAACAAGTAAAATCTCACTATACGTATTAAATTAACTCATAGTTTAACCATTTACGTTAGTCCGTGGAACGCGCGTAATTTGTATCGTACCTTCAGATATTCTATTTAAGTCAATGCAATTCCAGAACGGACAGTAAGCACGTACAATTTTTTCAATAACGCGTACGGCGGGCGGGCCGCGGTGCGCTGGGCGGGCGGCACGAAGCCAATCCTGAAGTACTGGCCCTTTGCGGAATAAGGGTTACATTTCTGGAAGCAGCTGCGCTCGTTTGATTGTTTCGTCGTTACGTATTATTTTTATTTTAATGCCGCGTTGAGTGCTAAAAGATTTCTCCTCTTGTTCAAGTTTGGTTTCGACAACTGGAACCTAACCTAACGGTAACCATTTTTATTCGTGGTTTTACATTTTTTCACTCATATTTCTGCTTTTCTTGTATCAATCTAACTTGTATACATCATCATCACGCCTGTATTCCCAGAAGGGGTAGGCAGAGGTGCATCTAACTTGTACGTGTGTCTTAATTGCGTTCTTAAAAAATATTACCGGTTATATCTATATTCGTAAATATTAGACCAAAACGTAGAATTTTTGGCCCCAGTTGAGTAGCACCGCCCAGAGATGGCGCTGTTAGCGCGCGCGTCCTCTGAATTCGTTTCAATTATTCCGCCACGGACCCCTGATTAGGCGCTCTATTGAATTCAAAAACTTAACTATTCTCGCTTTTTACTGTCTTCCAAATTGTGTCTGCTGCGGGCTTATATCTCTTAAAAAATATTGGGATTGTATTGCAAAACTGAAGACTTCCTATCCATCCTAACGGAAAAAAAACGAACAAAAAAGGTAGAAAGTGTCTCTGAACATCTCAGAGTATAATTTTTCAGCTTAACTTTCACAGAGTTGTGAACACTGTGTGGTTATGGTGGGCAATAAAATGTGATCCTTTGACGAACAGGCTCCGAGCCAAATTGTGCGGAAGAGATGAACGGTCGGACACGTTTCACATCGACTTCATATTATTCCCTCCCTTTCTAACCGCCTATAAATGAAAGGGAGGGTGAAAAAGTTTGGGAATTGTTCGCGAATAGAAATGACGATCAGAGCGGTGCAATGAGAAATATTGTTATTGATTACATCGGCGGTTGGGAGCGGAAATGTTATTGTGTATTTGGCGGCAAATTTTCGACTCGCATATTTTATTATCAGTAAATCATTGGATTTGTTTTATTTAGCTCAAAATAACGTACAAAACGTATTGTAGGTAAGTATAGGTAAAATAAACTGTCTACGTCCTAACGTCTACATAAACCGATTGCTTCCTGCCATACACCTGCGCTATCTTAATGATCTAAGCACTGTTTTACTCAGAGGTTAGTAATTGTTGTAGTTGGTGGTTACTATAACCACGCGTCAACCCGAGCACAATGAATGCTATCGTAGTCGTCGGTTGCTGGTACCGGACAGTACGCACCTGCAGCACGGTGGCGTCGAAGTGCGCGAGCAGCGCGGCGGGCGTCTGCTGCGAGGAGCGCCGCCGCCCCGACAGCCGGGAGCTCCAATCTGTAACAAACAGACACAACATTCACATATAAAACATTATAAACTAACCTGTTATCAATATATCTAGACCACTAAAACCGATTTCCTCAATCAAGAAGATGATAATCAATGATGATAATCAATGGGGACTTATCAAAGGACATACTTTATCAAGGAAACAGGAATACTTTACAAAGGAAATCAGCCAAGAAAACCACTTGAAGTAACTATTATACTACGTACTACGTCTTGAACCAATGAAATTCAGGCATTAAACCACCTCATCAGGTAATTTAATCCCGATCACGCTTCTATTTCAGACTGAATCAATTCCAAAATCAACTTCCTATAAACAAAAGTCAACTGCATAAATAGGCGACCGGCGCAGCGCAGTAGACACATAAACAAACAAACAAATAGCCGTAAATTTCCGTGTCGCCCGCCGTTGGGTCCATGGCCGGCGGCCGGCCCGGTCCGGGGCAGGAAGCAGACGGGACTCGGGAACGCCCCGGCGCCGACGCCGGCGCGTACAAGCTTATTTTGATCAGGATTTGCTAGAGTCCTGTATTGATTGCTTATTAAAGCGCTCTACGAATGACACGATTTGATTCCCAATCGGTAGGGTCGAAGTCGTCGGTTGTCAGTGTGAGGACCAATCAAGAGTCAAAACTTACCGCTGGTAGACAAATTTAAAGCTCACAAGTACATGTAATGTTACCTAAACTAGCAAAGAGAGCGACTTTGTTTTGGTAGATCATTGGATATCCGTTGACCTCTCGGTGAATTAACATTACACTGTGCTAGAGCTCTTCTTGAGTCGACATACTATCCTAGTAACCTTCTTAATTAAACATTTTTTTACAGAAACAAAACTGTAGTCCGAGCTGTATTAATTAACAGTTAAAGCGAATCGTTACCAATCGCTTGGGAGTCTGCAAATGCTTGTTTTTATAACAACTGCGAGCGATCCATCAAGTACTTTAGCTGCGATTTGTACCGGCAGCTAGGGCTGCGAGCACTGCGGGACATTGATTATTTATGACAATTAAAAACCATATTTCGTGCAAAACAGCAGGTCTTACCATCTACGTGTAACATTGTTTAGCTATGCTCTAGTATCATTATTGCATTTAAATCAAATTACCTACCTACTCGCATTACATCTGCCCCTTCCAATACTGATACTTAACGATCACGACGGCTCTGCCAAGAGTGTACCCGATAAGAAGAAGACCTACCTACTCATCCAAAATAAAAATGTATCAAATCAAGTTCTAAGCAATTAGAAGGAACCATTAACCAGATGACCTAAATACTTAATCCTGATATCAAAAGAACTATAGTACCTAGAATATAATTTACTATGTAGACAGATATGGATTAAACACGCTTTGTAGAAATGGTCTTACTTTTACAACGGCTTTACAAAGCCTTGTTAATGCTCAATTGATTCATAATAACTCTATACATAGGAGAGTTTTAGCAGCAACCCTGTCGTAGATCGTTTACGGGGCGCAGTGCAACAGATTGTTAGCTGGAGTGGCGATGATTTATTCGCCAACTAATGCCATCAATCTTTTATTTGTTCTAAATACTGACTCTTGCTTTGATTCTCGTGATTCACGTACCTATAGGAATGTGCTGGCAACATAAACCGACTTAATACTCGACCCATGGCGAGATAGATTTAAATCTAATTATATAAGCTATAATAACACCCCAAAGTGGAATTTTTCAGTACAAGTCTACAAAATAACTGTAAATGGATCATAACTTTTGATACATGTGGAATGTAGCTTTTTATACCATTCTACAATATTCAACTTCATTCACATTTTCTTTTCAACAATATCATCTAAGACTTGAACGATGACAAATAGTCTCCGTGGCTAACCACTCGGATATGCGCGGAGTTTAGCTAAGTGGGGGAGGGGGAGGCTGTGAACACCAAGTAATTGGTACTAAGGGGTATTTGAGATATGTTGGAAAAAATAATCAAAGTTTAATAAAGTTTGTAGCGCACAGAAGTGTGAAAGAATTGGGATGGCACGAATACATTTAAAAAATGTAAGCCCATCTATTACATTATACAGGTGAACAGGTTCCAGTGTATTTATACAACCGAAAATATGGATTTCAACCACTATACGACTTATGATACCCAGTTACTTATTATTTCTTAAAATAAGTATATCTTGGATGTAATTTTAAGTACATTAACTCCTTTAGAGCTACTCGCCAGTAGTAATAGCGTCTCGGGCAGCCTTGTATGTCGTGCAACACGAAGCCTGTGTCGCAGGCTCATTATAGGTCATTCACACCGATCTAAACCTAAACTGATTAAGTACTTAGCGCACGCGTGCAGTGCAAATCATACTTTATTTATTTCGCTAAAGGGTACAATATTGAATACAGTAATTATATAGGTACTTAGGTAGGCTTCTTGTCGCATAAATCAGTAATCGAATATCTTAAGTAGAGACTTTAGAACAAAAATAGCAATAAAACCACTTAGAAGTATAAAGTGACAAATATGGATCATATTTAATAAATGAAAAGGACTTAATCTTCAAACAAAGAACTAGTAATTACCGATACACCAGATAACTATCACCCGGTTACGACCTAAATAACGCGATTGTAACATCATAAATATCCCGGATAACAAGCATTATTTATGAACCGGATTAACAGCTAGCCGGTTGTAACCATGGTAACCCGGTTATAATCACCGTCGGCCGCAGCCCGGGGCTTAATACACTTGTCCGGTGACAAAGGGATTGTGAGGGCCCTTTAATTCGTCGGGCCGGTTGCAATCTGTATTCTGTATTGTCCGGGATGCTCGGGTTTGTGATGGATCTCAGATTTGGATTGCGAGATGTATTCCGGGTGATAATGAATTTGTTAAAGCATTGTTGACGCATTGGTATCAACGCGTCCGGCTTCTTCAATTTGCTGTTGGTTATTAGTATTGAAATAAAAAATAAAAAAAACATACGAGTCAAATTGAGAACCTCCTCCTTTTTGAAGTCGGTTAATAAATAAAAATGCTTGCTGCGATTACAAGTTAGAGTATATTTCACATCCTATTCACTTATTTAAACAAGGCATTATCGCTTCTTGTACGTATGTGTAATCTACGCTTTGTAACATAATCTTAAGGAAAATAATGCGAAATAATATTCGTAAAGAAGCCAAATAATTTTTATACATACATATTTAGAAGTAGCTAGTATAAAGTATTTTGTGTATCAAGTGTACGAGTATAACGTGCTAAACTTTAAATTCTCAGTGGAAATAACCTTCAGCTAAATTTTTCATAAATGTTGAATTAAGTGGAAGGAAAATGGTTAAGCTCCCCTGAAATATGTTTTCGATAAAGCGTACACAGTTTAATGCAACCAGCTTTGCACAGTTATGTTTTTCGACGTATGAGTACAACTAGGAGTCGAATACTGAAACTCAAAATAAGCATTACGCAACTCGAACACTCAAAATTGAAAAAAAAAACTGCTCTCAGATTTGAGTTCAAAAACGTATGCAGGGTAGATTTATTTCCGCTCGGTTAAAGCTGCGGTATCGGTGACGTCACGGTTCATTTCTCCCGTCCCATCCGTCCGACCGTCCATCCCGCTCGTGGCACAATGGACGCGGTTCGTGGACACACTCAACAATGTATAGATAGATAAGTATAGGAATAGTGTGGTATTACATCTAAATCACCATTATAGACACAGACCTACCTTATCTGTCAAGTTCTATGTAGTATCAAGCAACCGTTTCAAAAGAACTTTTACCTTTGATCCAATTCCACATCGACGACGCTAGCCAAGATATAACAGCGTAGAGATTCTTAATTATTAGACAGTATCGCTGAACGAGTTTGAATATTAAAAGTCAAGTAGTATTTATAACTACTCCCTTCCTCATGTCTTACCCGCCACACGAAACTCAGCTTATTAGCTATCTCCCGAAAACTTGGCGAAGACGGTACCTGCCACCGGCAAACTTGTACCAACTTTATACATTACATTAATTAGCAGGATTTTTGGTAACTTAATTAAATAGTTTTAAATTAAATATTTTTAGTATACCGCCTGTACTCAGGGAAAGTAACCTCAAGGTAAAATGAGGATGTTTTGTAAGCACTACAGACCTGACAGTTTGGCAATGTGGTTTAGAAGTTAGTCACTGTCGCATCGCTGGCTTGGCGTTTGGTTTTCATGAAGCGGAAATATTTTTCGTAGTTTGGTATTGCTGGAACCACCAGTTCAGTTAGGGACGTTTCAGTTTCTTATTGTACAACAACGCGGCCCGACATCGAACATAAAATATATTTATTTGTATAACTACGGATTACAATAATAACAATGCCATCCTATGCTATTAGTATAAGCTTCATTGACAGACAGACGGGCTTGAATCGGTATTGTAAGTGATGAGAAGCCTTCATATATTAATCTTAGGGTGAGATAAAAGGCGAATGGTTGATGTGTAGGCGGGTATTCGGATGGGGAGCTGTGTCTAGACAAACACAGATTACAGCTTCCCCTTCTGAATGGAGATGGAGGTATACAGCGCTACAAGAGACGTGCCAAATTATGCAGCTACTTATGACTATTAGAAACGAATCAAATGGAACATGTAACTTTTAAAATATTGTAGGTATATCGTTATAATATTGGCCGTAATCAAACGAACGACAAATCTTGCAAAGGAGTTGAAGTTGTCGCCATGACCGAAATCGGTCGGATCACATCATCATCATCATTGGGCGTAAGTATTTTTTGACACAAAATGTGATAAACATTGAAAATACATATCAATGACCTTACGTAAAATATTATATCAGACATCTAACACACCCTGTTTATGTCCCGACAGACATACAACACACTTGTACTACCTACCTATTATATAACAACCTGACATTTCTTTCCTGACATTTTATTCCGAAACCCGCCCCTACACAGGGCTACCGTAGAAGGTAAAAAAGGGCTTTGTATCACAAAGAATAGCGTCACAAAGAGGCTATTTCGGTGTACGGTCGGCATATTGACAGGTGCTAATACAGGATGCTCACAGGTGCACGCTCACGCTCTGGTTGCTGCGTGTTGCGTGTCAGTGGGTATGTAAACACGCTGTATAGCTGATCGGAACGCATTATTATTTTGTGCAAACACGGTTTTGCTTTGTACCTCACTCAGGCATGGTTTGCTTACATCGACATGGTTTAGATATACTTATTGGGATATAAGAAGTGTAGTGTAGTAGTTATATAGTTAGAACACTAGTTAAATATATATTATTTTTATATCTACCTATATTTGAGTTATTTAATTGTTATCGGGCGCGGTGCAACAGTTTCCAAGAACCAATTATAAATTAAACTCATATATAACTAAGAATTTACGTCTGAGATACGGAGTACGAAGTGCAGGCGTGCCGAGAATTCGGACACTTTTTAAAACTTCCCTCACGTACACACTCCCTAAGAGCGGGAGAGAAAACACTAGTACCCACATTTTAATAAAATTCCACTTTAAAACTCAAAGAATAAGATCAAAAATCCTATGCACTTTTCTGCAGCCCTCAAAGACGTTGAATAAAATACAAAAATCGTAAATCTGAAGTTTTATCGCCTAAAAGCAATCAGCAACTGGTCGCCTGACTCTTATTCGGTCTTAATAAAAAAGTTCGCCTTTGAAATTCAGGATGCTTTCCGTTTTTATAGCAGCTCTCTTCTGACTCCAACTGCTAAGGTTACTTACTTACCATACTAAGTGTAAAATACTAAAGTTAAATCATACTCCATCCTAATTAAAACTGAGTTTTATTTTTTATCGATGCCTCGGTCGTTGTGCCAACAGTATGTAAAAAAGTCTATGAAAAGTATTGAATTTAGACATCTAATATGAAGTTAAAAATGTTAAGTAAATTAACGAGCCACCCCCGCCCAGTCAATATCTACACAACCACAGCACAATCACTACGCGATCGCCGATACAAAATCGCGGAGACCCTACCTCCCCCCACCCCGCAGGAGGCATTTCACCCTCACCCGCGCCACTATTAAAGTCGTTACGTGAATGTTATTGTTACATGTGTACCGTTTTCGGAGTAAAAGAAAACAGAAACAGCATTTTGGACGTGTCCAAGGAAGATGAAGTGGATTTTGGATTTTAACTCATAAATTGCTGCATGCATTTCGATTTATAGTTACTTTGTACTTATAGGTATGCTATTTATAATGCCACATACATATAAACTTACTGAGCTAAGACGATCTATCTGTCAAGTATCTATCTGCTAAGTATCTATAGTTTTACCCCGAATTCAGATGCAGAAAGCTTATGAACCATAAATCACACTCTTGTACTGAAAACTGCTAAAGGGAATAGCTAAGAACGTGTAGATATTATCTCTATTCCTGTTGACCTCTCCAAATGTTTTACACCTCATATAAGACAGTGTTAACTCGCAAAATGTTTGCGTCTAAATCATATTCACGTCATTTCCCTATCGTGGATGTGGTTAGTGCCGCTAGGCCCCCAGCCTCCCCTAGCCACTACAAAGGGCGCCGCGTGACACCATCCGCACTAACTACGTCTATGGTGGGGCCATTATACCGCGGCAATTCGCTACACAAACACTACAATTACAGATGTCACAAGCAAATTTGTAACCTACAGCTTTAGTGATAAGGAATGCGGGGGCAGTAAATTATTGTGTGTGGCTCACTTTTCACAGATATATTCGCGCATTAAGACAACCGAATAATAACCTGATTGTTTCTTTTTAAAACGTATGCGATGTGAATTATCCTGAGCATAATATCAAATACCTCTAAATAAGAATTTATAACAATATATTCCCCTCGTAATTCCAGTAGCTCTACCAAGACTTTCTAGTGCGTTTTGCTCATGCTACTAGCAAAATTATCGTATAGACAAATAGTAGAGAGCTCGGAGACACATACAATAGTAGAGAACTTTACGTAAAGGCTTGTGAATATAAAAAAAATATTTCAAAAAATGTGTGAGAGCATTACATGTACAGAAATCTGAAGGACGTAAAGGGAAAAGGTCAAACAATCGTAAGTACGTTTAACTGGAACAAAACCCTTAATGACCGCTTTAATTAACAGCCACAACGCGTGCTCTGTTTACTGACAAAAAGTTAAACTCGCAACTAATCAGCGATTCAGGAAAATACCCGACAACAAAAAATGGAGAGCTATGACCTTTGCCACCAACTGAACGCCAAATTGAGTGTTAGAACTTTTAAAATCTTGCACTTTTGTCGAATGGACTGAATTACATCGTGAATTATTTTGAAATTGATAATGTATATATCTGAGATGATTCGTAGCTATATTTTATAGAAATTATTAAGGTAGCTATAATTTATAGAAATTATTTAAGTGGTTTTAAAGTATATAATCAACAAATAGTGATTTTTAATAATATATTTTATTTAAGTGACATAAAATCCAAATGACCTTTTACGAAAATGTTGTGATATAGTAGGCATATTATATTAGCTTTGAACATGAAGCCACAACAAAAAGACTAAATAGAAGGAAGTTAAATGAATGCCGCCGCCATCGCGCCAACCGCCATTACGGGCCAGCTGACGTCACGCGCTAATGGCGGGAAACCTCGCGACAACGGGCCTAACCTACAAACATAATTAGTATCTTATGTTGTATACTAAAGTAATTGATACAAAACTGAGCCGTCGCGGGACGCCTGGCAGATGTTAAACAAAACATAGTAATCTTAGCGGCGAGTGAGCGGAGTCAGCCGGTGGGCGGAGTCTAAGCGGCGGAATGAACCGAGGAGAACGAAGCGTGGCCGCATTTAAAACTATACTTTATGCATTAAGTAATAAGGTTGATTTCATTTTGTTGTGGCGAAGCGCTCACCACGCCAAAAATCAGGTTTACCCCTCGCCTATAGATGTTTCACATCAAAAGGTAAGAGGAATTTGACTAGAAATACCTAACTGATTTCATAATGTGTCCATAATCGAAGCGTTTGGGAAATCAATATGAAGTTTAGAAACTTATCAAGAATTTTTTTTTTGAATTTTTTTTTTGAAGGACTTACACCGTTGGCCGTGTTGTGGCCTTTACAGCTTTACCGGAGGAGTGGCGAGCGCAGAGTGCACTCCAACCAAGGCCTTAAGGGCGGAAAGGGGTGGCAACTAGCTCAAGGGCGCCACAGAGGGCACGACCTCGGTTTGGGCAGTCACCGTGAGGGGAGAGGTAGTGACTGCGCTCCTAGGTGCAAAGATGCACCTACGAGCGAAAGAGGGGGTTCCTCGACCTCGCCGGCGAGATCGGTGTCTGTTTGAGGCTGGTGTAGGTGTGTTGGTGGCCCTCTCAACGCCCGGGTCGAGGAGGGCGGTGATCGTGTCGGGAGGATCAATCAACACGTGCCACGGACGGCGGCGACGAGTTGATGATGTGTGCGCGGGGTCTGGCTCGTAATTGCCGGCGGCGACAATTAGAGGATTTAAATGCGACGCGGCTTTTTTAAAATAGCGTTCGGACGCTATTTTTAAGTGTTTACGAATTGAGAAGAGGCCAAGGTCGGAATGAAGATCTACGTTCCGTATGTACCACGGGGCACCTACGGCCCTACGGAGAAACCGGGACTGAGATTGAGCAGATGCTGTACGACTATTCTTATGCGAGTCCTATTTTAAAATTACATTGAATTTTTGGCGCTTATTGTGCATCTACTAAAAACCTTTCAAAAATTCAGAGTAATATAAAACAATATTGCTTAATAATAAAGTGTACAGTTCCTTAAAAGCCCAAAATGTAGGACAAACTCCGCGTTTCCCCGCAGAGGTCACGTTGCCAGCGATAAATGTCGAGTTTCGGTTTCCATTGCAAAGTTTGCTCATTGTTTTATTAGATTTTTCTTTGTGAGCCGCGCGTTGGTTGGCTCGTGTTCTTACAACACGAGAAAGTAAAAAACTTTTATATTATTTCTCGGCATTGTTTATCAGAGTTCTGCGATTCGTTAGGCATTTATAAGATAAGTTTGAAGACAGATATGTTCCTTTCAATTTTATGAAGAAATTTCATCAGTCGATGCTCAAAAGATTTTTTAAATTATTACATCCGTATTCAAAATTGTAGCCAAAAAAACATATTCACAATTGTAAACAAAGTACAGATTACGTTAACGAGCTCAATAATTTAACTACACTTTAATTAACTCATACAAATTCAATATGCCGACACAAGCCTTCCCGTAATTAACATTACCACATAACCAAGCAGGGTGAAAGTACGTGTCTACCCCGGCGGGGGAAGATTGGCTCCAGCCGGATGATCCCCAGATAAGGGGTGATATTACACCTCGCATCGAGATGAATTCGGTAAGCTTCGTATAAAAATTCTTGATTCGGAAGGACTTAGCTGAGGTATAAGTTCCGGATTAGCGAAGTTTTGTACGTGATGTGCTTTACTTGTTCACCTATGGATGACCGGGTTCAGATCATGATCGCTCCGAAGTTTAGTTTGCTATGGCACAGAAATTGCTGCAACATTATACGAATTTCGCACGATTTCTGCCATCATTCGTTTTTACCCCCAATTACTTGTATATAAGACTAACTATTTTACTAATTACCTAGTAATCCTAAACCCCCTTTAACTGTATTAAAGGTTGTTACGAACATTAGCACCAGGAACCTTTTTGTAAATCAATGCAAAACAATCCCTAAATTTTAGTAATTCCTTTAAAAAATATTTATCTGTAATCACAAGTCTGAGTATTGAACCTCCAGGTACACCAGCCCCCTTAGCACGTGCAGACATAAGTTTTATCTCTTTCAACTGTCAGATTTGTCGAGAAAATGACGTCACTTCGAGTTTTTTGTACTGGACATGGCTCACTTTCTCGACGAATCTGACAGTTGAAATAGATAAGTTATGCTACAGAGCCAGGTAGTGAATGCTCAGGTAGCGCAGGAGGCAGTGTGTAGTGGCTGGAGTAGTTATTTATACCTGTTCAACCTCAATCGGCGGCATCGGTCGTGCGCCGCGGGGGATCAGAGCCGTACGTGACACATATTTCATTTGATGGCGGTTTGGTTTAAGCGACGAGCGATATGTCAATATTACATAATCGGTTTTTATTTCTACACTATTAAAAAAACCGCAACATTACTGATAGATATGTGAAAATTATTGGAACAGTTTTTTTCCGAAAACCTTAAAACGCTTGTTTCCGAAATTTTGAAATTTTTTGTGTGTGAAATGACATCCTTTCAAAAAAAATTAACGCAAAAAGTGTGGGCCTCTACCAGAGAGCCACTAACAGATCCAGTACAAAATGAATTATCCAGTACAAAATGAATTTTCCAGTTATCCGATTGAATACATTTGGTTACTTTAGAGTTTACTTACAGAAAACATAAGATGTCTCTACCTAACCTTTAGATAAACTAATAGCAATATTGTTTTCTTATATTTACGCGAGTATTCGCGTATTACATTGAAATTTTTTAATAAAAAATTTTAATAGCAATATTATTAAGAGACCCTCAGGATGACTGTTCTCCTATAGCGCATACCACACGTAATCCCGAGATCCCGCGAGACAATCCCGCGGGATGAAGAGGTGTTGGCGGGATGGCGAGGCCGCAGCCACACAGAAACTTATCGCCGCATCGCTCTTCCGACAGACGATCAATCTGAGACTTATGACCAACCCAGTAACATATAGCGTAGAACATATACCTGTATTTTTTCAAACGATAGTAGAACTTTGAAGTTGCCATTTTACATAAACGCTAGCGACTAGCGAGTAAACGCAAGGTACCTACTATCTACATCGCTCATATTTTAGATCTAATCTGAACAAGAAACGCCTGACCTTGTAAGATATTTGTGCATACAAAATGGCAGGTAATTATCTCCACTACAATTTGAACTCAAATTCTCATTTTATTTAGAATAGTAGAGCTATTAAAAAAAATTCCTATCAATAATTATATCAATTTACTGATATAAAATTAAAATATGCTCTGTTATCAGTATTGAATTTTGTTTTATGACGTACATAATCACAATCCTACGTTATGTGAGACGTGCCCTGCGGTAAGTGGAGATAAAACGATCGAACCCGCACCCTCGGACGCAATAAGTCACGTCCAATCCTCACATCTGTCTCGGGATGAACGTTACATATCATGCCTATTACCTATCTGAGTGATATAACACAATTCAAAGCGTCAACTGAGTCTTACAAAATTCACCTGTCGACCAAGAGTACTAGGTAACGCTGCTAGAGGGCGCTGGTGAGTTCACCGTAAACCAAAGTAAAAATGAAACCAGTGTTGCATTCAGGGCAGTGGGTACGGTATATCGGCAATAGTCTCTCCTATAAGTAACTTCGGAAAATATAAGTACATCTCTGCCTACCCCATGTGCTATAACATGCATGATAGTGTTTTTTTTTTATAATATTTTTTATTCGCCTCTACCACATAATAAATATTTTTTTAATATATAAATAATCGTGAAGTATATATGCAGCAGGTGGCGCTAGTAACATAAAACCAGTTTAATAATAAAAAATATTAATAACAAATTAGTATTTCCTCGTAGTAGACTGTTAAACGAAGAAATAAAGTTAACTTTTAAATTTCAACTTCAGTTCCGCACACCGCACTAGATGTCGCTAGCTCCGTTCTGACTCGCACTATGGTTTCGTTACATCGGTTTAGTTATATTTACTTGAAACTAAAGACATTTGATTCACCCATAAAGGGTAAATTTCGGAAATTAGCCTATTTTTGCACAGGCACTAAATCTCTACATTGGGATTTTAGCCTAATTAACTCCTATCATGCATGATAATAAACAAACATAGAAAGAATAGGGAATAAGATAGAGACACGATATACTAACATTCATAATTGGAAAATAAAAATTATATTATCAACAACACACCATGTGCACATATTCACATCAATTGCTGTTCAGTATCAATCAATGTATGACTGGATGAAGCGAAAGAGGTATGCCAGGATCGTAGCATGTGGCTAACGGTAGATCTAGTCTCTGCTAACCCCCATGGGATACAGGCGTGAGTATATGTATGTTGCTGTTCTTTGGTTTGGCCAAAACACTACTAACGGCTCATCCAATTTAAACATGTTTTAATGTGTTATTCGCTTTAATACCGATACCGGTGTGCGTTTAAACAAAAAAGTAGGGAAATTAAAAAAAGAAATCACGTGACGACGGCCGCGCCGGACGGACGTGTAATTACAGTGTTGTCAGTGTAGGCAACCGCGGGATTACTCCGGGACCACGGACATCCCGGTTTAATGGCGCTCTAAATCGAAAAGGTATCGTGGCAGTTTTGTATAGACGGGTTTAAAACAACTTATAGTGATCCCAATCTCGTGTTATCTAAGCAATCACAAATAATTTACTAAATTGTATTTTATGTCTTGTAGCAGGTTTCGTGATTATTCTAATTCGATTATTACCATGGTCTAGAAACGCGTGTATGATATTATCACTACAAACAAGCATTTTATAAAAAAAAATCAATCAAGTAAGCATAAATATATGCTATGCAGCAGATAAAGTACTTAACTGATATATAGTGAAAAACGAACAAAAAAAAGTAAAAAACCGCACCAAGTTATTCTGTAAGAAAAAAGTTTGTTGATTGGTATAGCTGTGATTGAAGCGCGACGCGCAAACAATGATTTCAAGAGTCTCTTGTTTAGACATGGCAGTTCTCCGACAGGGTATAGGCAGCAGAGGGTCCCCTTGACTGCGGCCCCATCCCGGCGAGGGCGTGTTTATATTTATTGTTTGCAGTGCGTGGCTCCTGCCGCTACTGCCGGGGGCTGCGGATACGAGCTACATATTTAATGCAAGACCACGTGATATTTTATAAGTCAATTTAACTTTTTTCATTAAATTATGCGACCTAACTTACTAACTTTGAAGAATTGAGTCTGAATTTTTTCATGAAACTTATTAATAAACGCTAGTTCTAATAATGTCATTTAAAAAAGGTGAGGTGTATGCAGTGAATAATCTTTGCGACTCATTGCGGTTTACATAAATATAAAATCATTTAACTATCCATTAAAAACCCCAATCCACTTTTAGTACTTACAAATACATAGCCGAAGAATTAATAATTTCATAGTTGTCAACTAACGGTCCCTTTTATTAATAACAAACTTGGTGAAAGTCAGCCACGTTCAATATTAATTCTAACAGATTACCCGCGCGAGGTTATAATACGTTCGAATGAGTCCCGGGACGCATCCCGGGATACGTGCGCGGCCCTATCCCGGGTTGAGTGCTAGTTTCCGATGGATCCCGCGGGTAACATCCCACTTTACCGGGAACAATACTACGCTACGTTTTAAAGGCTATGATCTCTTTTTTCAGAATTTAATGAATTGAAAATGAGGTGTTGCTACAGCGACGAGAACCCGCTCCCATCATTATGACAATCGTTCTCTTAATTGGACTTTGTAAGTTTATAGTTTTATGTTTAATATTGTTTTTAAAAGTCCATTAGCCTAGCAGGCGAATGGGAATTATTGATAGTATATTTAAATATAGTAAGTAACAAAAAAAAAGGTTTTACGGGTGTAGAAAAGTCGCGCAGCGCCTGTCCATGTGAAAATCACCCAATGTTGTACAAATAAATTTCACATATTAATTAGGCCCTCCTCGCTACAACATAATGTAAATGGATCAATGTCAATGGTAATTGAATCATTTGTGTCGCTACACGCTTCCGGTAGAGTCCGCTCCGTCTGCATTATTCATGAGCTCCGTACGAATAATCCGAACGACATTATAGCAACGCACGAATTGTTGATAGGTATTTAATGCAAAATAAAAACAATATTTGCAGCATTCGGGTAATATTGACTGTTGTATTTGTTTTCAATTGTTTGCAATTAAAATATATAGTAAACAAAAACCAAGCCCACTGAGTTCCTTGCCGAATCTTCGCAAAATAAAATGTCAATTCCGGAAAAAAAAATCAATTTTGTAAGTGCTCCAAAGATTGGGTATTGGTCTAAATAAATATAATTTATAAAAGATTAGACAACGTCAAGTATAGAGATTTTGATTAGGTTTAATTGGTGTTATCTTTACATTTCAGTACCTACGATCTATTAATATCTTAATACTTTCAGTTGGCGCATTGCGCTGCTCTACCAGACATCGTAATGGATATTACGAGCGGCGTTGGAGGCAAACCTTGCATACGGTACACGCAAATTGGAAAGAAATACTGCGGCTCTACCATCGCAATATACATTACCTAGCTACTCGCTTGCTTCTATGTAATATACTTGCAGGACGAGTTTCTTATATGGTAGATACCGATATATGCGTTACCGTTTGGTGAGCTTAAAACTCTGTAGAACTACTCAAAAAGCGTAAACAGCGTAGTAGTGAAATTGATTTCACTAATAGAATGTTCCAATATCCCGAGTGTCATAAGTATGTACAGATGAAGTGAAATGGCTCAAATAGTATCACTAAAGTAATATTTATCGCAAACCTTAAGGCATCTAATGTTCTCGGCTTTGCAGAAGGTAGAGCCACCGACTCCCTTCACACATAAATCACATTCACGGGCAGCGGGTTCGATCCCCGGCAGCGAGATAACAGTACCTACACGTGGGGCAGCCGGGGGACGGGCAGCTCGGCAGGACTGTATCGGGCGCTTACTAATTGGTTTTAGGAATGATTAGGGTGCGTAATTTATGTATTGTGATATTCGAAGCTGACGTGTGGTTTGGCACGCAGAAAATCCTTCATGGAGTTATTGTTGATAGTCGTAAGTAGAGGGAATAACATCGTTGTTTATACATCATCAATACATCATCACGCCTGTATTCCCCGAAGGGGTAGGCAGAGGTGCACTGTAGTGCGCCCACACTTCGCCGATGTATTTTTTGGTCCCAATGTAATAGGGGGCGAGCCTATTGCCATTATACCGGGCACATTCTCCCTCAATACGAGGGAGATTTTTGGGCTATAGTCCACCACGCTGGCCCAGTGCGGGTTGGTGAAATTCACACGCCTTTCTATAGACGTGCAGGTTTCCTCACGATGTTTTCCTTCACCGTTTCATAGCAAGTGGTAATCTCGGATGAAAATGAGATTCGCACATAAACCCAGAGGTGCGAGCCGGGGTTTGAACCTGCACACTTTGATTTGCAAGGCGTGCGTTCGACCACTCGGCTATCGCTGCTTGTTGTTTAGTTGATCGAAAATCAGTACATTTTGGCCACTTGAACCCTTGGCGGTTGCTCATGTGCATACTATAGATACGATCACTCTTGAGGGCAATCGGAAGAATTATATGGGTACCTACTTCACTCTAAGCCAAATAATTGTAAAGGCCATTATAATCCTACAATGATGAGGTGTGTATACATTTAGAATACGTCTCTATAATATTAGCAATGTATTTACCTATATGAATACATTACAAGATAACATGTGTTCTAAACATTACTTATATTCTCTACATCCCAATCGTAATCCATTAAGTGTATTTTGACAGGAGTCCCGGCCGCGAGGGACAGACCTGATACAGGCATTGTCTTGTCGCCAGGGACGCACCAAACACGACCGTGTGGATGATAGGTACATGGGAAGTTACAATTCGGAGTGGAAAGGTAATACATGCCTACCTAACTATAATATGCCAGTAGATCTTTATAATAGTATCATTTTGTAAATTTAAGATAACGATATTTCTATATGATTCAAAATCAAAAATCAAAATCATTTTTTTTTTAATCGTGTGGCCAAAAAGCATTTACAAATAGTTTTTTTCTACCACCAGTTCGGAATGCTGCTTCCACTGAAAAGAGCCGGTAAGAAACTCAATGGTTACTCTTTTCAAAATGATAATTGCTGAGCAGTCGGTGTTCATTGCTATTCGTTCAACTTCTAAGACATTTCAAATCGTTTTAACGGCGTAAATACTAAATGTCATGAATACATTTTTTCTTATATTGTAGAACCGGATCGGAACGCGACCACGAGTGAGAAAATCAGCCACAAAAATATCGAAAATATAATTTACCGCAGCTATAAAAAACTGATAATAAGTCACATAACACCCATGATTACTGATTACTGCTATAGAAATCTCGTGGCATATTATTTGTTTGAGCCGGGACCCGTGAAACCGCCATTTTGACGGTGTTAAAATTTGTTGGCCCGTCAAATCCCACGGAATGGCCTCGTAAACGTAACGAGCTTGTAGGGGCCTGCGCGATGACATGACACGCGCATCCAAATCGAATGTAGGAACAGATAACAGAGCTTCAATTACACTGACGTTCTAGTTTAGTTGTCGATTTGATATTATTTCAGCCTAGAGCCAACTATTTGGGAACTGGAAAGTTAAAGCAAGACGTTGCCGAAAGAGTCGGAAATACTATTTCATTTTGAAAAAGGTTATGTATTATTTCTAAGTATGCCATCACCCCGTATAAATTTAACAGAATAAGCTGGAAGATCATAGTACAAATAAGATTCATCATCACATCTGTTCTCAGAACATTTACTAAACTGTAGCAATGAAACCGCTCGGTTTTAATTAACAATGTAATATATCCCGAGAATACGACAAACTAAGCGCAAATAACAACTGAAACGCAATAATCGTCGGAGTTACACCAAAACTCATTACCGAGTGAATATTAAACTAAGCCTGGGAGCCCACTAGCCCGCATCAACGTCACCACACACCGCGGGCACGTCACGAGATCATTACACGATTAAACTTTGAGCAGTTATCTCCAGACTGAGAAAGACTTGTACTATGAGTGCCATACATGGACGGTGACAATTTCATAAGAACATGGCAATAACAAAAAAGTTATTTCCAAGTAGTGCCCCAACGGGAATGGAACCTGCGAACACTATAGTAAGCGGTCTACGTATAACCCACCGTATCCAAATATTGTTAAAAAGATTCTGTTTCAGGAAGCTTTTAAGGGGCGGTGTATGAAAGCGGAATGTAAAAACATCGGCTCGCACGCGCGGCTGTACGACCCAAACTAATCAAATTTCCTATACCGTACAATACACAATGAACCCAGGCGAACGGGGCAATATGTGAATGACTAAAACTGAATAATTCAAATACGTACAGATTCGAACCGGCTACTAATAACTTGATAATTTGACGTTAATATCACTACACCTGACGATTGATCATGAATAGCAACACTTATAATAACCGTTTTTTTTCATTTAGTTCTATACTACTCGTTGGACAGTCAAAACAATCCTTTTATATACCCAATTGAGACAAAACTACAAGAAAATATAGTAGAAAATATGGATGACAGACTATCGTCTTACTTCTGTTATCAGATAAGTCCGTATGAGGAGCACTTCATTCCCAATGTATTTTAACACGCTGCTTAACTTGATCATAATGTAAGGTGTATATTGTGTTACGGGCCAGTTCGCGCCGCTCCTCGCCGCGAGTGGCGGCGAGAGTGACCTTGACATTACATTACATTGGTACCAATGTAGCTAATACCTTCATTTCAGTTAGTATACCACGTGTATCACAAAGGGTAGGCAGACGTACTCATGTAACGTAGTCTTTTCTTATCCTCGGCAATAACGACCTAAAAACATTTACCGTATTTCTGGGACAGTCCGTTAAAAATGTTAGCAGTAACGGCTAACCTTGACTCTAATTTTTACTGCTAACAGCTTTTTACAGCTAACAGCTACCTAACATTGGTAACTTTTACGCTACTCGCTAGCGTGTACGTAAAATTGTAGAGTAGATACTACCGAACGTAACATACGTTTGAAACTTATGGTAGAGTTGTTGTGCAATCTTAAATGAAGAAGTTACGTGTTTCAATTGGTAAACATAGAATTAGAATCAGAATTTTTTATTCATGTAAACCAATACAGGCACTTATGAATCGTCAGTAAAAAATAAATAATATTAATAGTACCAGTACCAGTCCATTAGTTAGATCAGAGCTATAAATGTATTATATTCTTTATGTGTTGATTTCGACACTTCACTTTCACTTTGGGACCCCGAAAGAGCTCTTTGTAAGCATTAAGGTCCGACCTTGGGCTGGTGAGGGCGTGGGCGGGGGTGCGGGCGGGGGCGGGCTGGCCCTCGCCTGGATACGTAAAATAAAATATACTTTTATAGTGAAACACCCGCTGAACGCGACACTTCAGCACGGGGGCCTACTGCTGGTAACTCGAATGTAAATTTACTACAATATTGCCTGTCACATTTCGCATCTTTAAAAGTATAGAGACCTAACTCAAAAATAATGTTGTTGAAAAATGGTCGTTAGAACGATCCTTTAAGATTTATAGTCAAAATCCTAAAATTTCAAAATGGGTCTTTATACTTTTAAAGATGCGATTTGGGTTTTATAAAAACGTAAAAACAGAAACAAGATTAGATATATTTTCGACATGTAAAAAAAGTTATTGTATCTACGACAGGTTTGGTTACCGTCCCCATAATCAAGCAGCACAATACATTGTTTACATTAACTTACACTTCTCAAGAACTAATACAATTATATTGATTACATTAGTCATGTAACACTTTAGAGACAACCAATAGTAGACCTCTCCGTGTGATATCGATGTAACTTGCAAACTATTCGTTTCTAAGTCACAGTTGTCCGCGCGGGGTCATATACGCAAGAACTTTTCTGCGGTTCACTTCGGGCACATCAACCAACAATATATCTGAGATGGGTATATGTAGTGATATAAGTACTGGCACCTTTGATACACCTAGTAGCATTAACGTATCTTCTACTAGATTTATATTATATTATGCAGCTTAATTTTCTTTCATACGTATATTCACGCCTGAATCCCACAGGGGTAGGCAGAGACTACCACATGCTACGATTGGACATACCTCTTTTGCAATATATGCATCTTATGCTTTATTTAAATAACAATTAAGAAATTAGTTCAGAGTGACATAACTTCAAGCGTTACAATGTAGCATCTTATAGATTGATACCTGCAGTCAAAGTCCTCATCTCTATAAAGGCAGCCATGAAGTTACAAAACTCCGCAAAAGGGTGCAGTAATGTGCGAATTATTAGCCAGCCGAGCAGGAGGGCCGCCATAAACAACGGGACTTCATATTCCGGAAGATATTTTAAACTGGAAGGGTCGGGGTGGGACCTAAGAACACAATAAATAATAAGATAAGCGCGAGGGGGTGTTCATCCTTCCGCGGGGCGGGGTAGGGAGTGGCAGGGAATACTTCGATACCTGGATCAAATGATCGAATTCTCGCCAATTACGTTTGAATGCTTGCTTACATAGGCAGGGGCTTGCAATTATATTACACATCAAAATAAAGAGTATTATATATTTATCATAAAGAGTATACAATATTTTAGGAATAGCTGGCCTGAGCGGTTTAAATTATGAAAGCTTTTATTTTACATTACTATAATTGTGGAACCAGTTTTATAGTATTTTCATATAGCTCAAGCGAAAGCTATCTAATTAATAAGATCAAAATCTAAATAAAAAAAATGTTATTCATGTAGGCCAAAAAGCACTTACAAATAGTCAAGATTCTACCACCGGTTCGGAATGCTGCTTCCACTGAGAAGAGCCGGTAAGAAACTCAATGATTACTAAGGAAACTTGAAGACAGTTGAGGATTTATCAAAATTAATCTATATTTTAGCCTTATATTTGTATCTTCCTTTCCATGTCCATGTCCTTCTGGTCAACGACATAAAGAAAACATTTGATTATGATGTCCGTGAAATACATATCGAGGGGTAAAAGGCTTATTTAATTAAACGACACTTTAGGGCGATATTGACTCATATACATATTTGGAATCAGAGAATTTTCCTGCGTCGAATGAGTATGCTCTCCTGTAAACTTAAAAAAATGTCGCTTGATTCAAATAGCCTTTCACCCCTCGATATGATTCAGACTTGAGTCGCAACAATAGTGTAGTTAATAAACAAGGCGACACTTTACATGATTGGAAGGTGATAGTGTCAGAAAGTGTGAAGATGTGTGAGATGAAAGAGTGAAAGGTCTATCTGTCTTACCTATTGTATTGTCTTACCTATTGTGTTACTGTGTCATTAGTGTAAGTGGCAATTGTATTGCCGTTCTAATTGATAAATAAATAAATGTGGAATTATTTTTCGTAATATGCAAATGGACTATGGCCCGAATCCCCCTCGCATTGAGGGGAGGCCCGTGCCCAGCAGTGGGACGTTAAAAGGGCTGTAGTAGTCATATGTAAATAGAGTGGGAATGATTAACAAACAGCTGCTGGCTATCTTAACTTGAATTTTAAACAATTTAATGATTAGGTACACTTCACCCCATCATTAAACCAAAACTAGTGTAACCCATTAGTTACTAATAAAAGTACTTAATAAGAATAAGTTTTGTTATCTTAGCAGAAAAGTTTTTATAAATTCTAATCACATTCCAAACTTACTCTACTCAACAAACACTACGTAAGACTTTAGAACGCTTATATAAATCATTGGTAATAAAGTTTTTTAGTGAACATACGTAGATAAAAGTGAAGGAAGTAGATTCTAATTAAGTAGTCACGCTACTCACAGAACCGGTGTTGTTAAATTTACACAGAAAATTTGGTACAAACTAATTAATAAATGTTCCTGAGCCAGTACCTTCAGCGAGGCGCCGCTCGCCGCCGCACAGACACCATCACAGACACGATCACAAACAACACAAATTTCACAAACACGATTGTAAGAACGCGCGGGATTTACAATCAATCGGAAAATTGCGCGTGTGGGGATCCCGCCCGCCCGAGTCACACTGTCGCTCGGGCGGGCGGGTGGCCAAACGAGAGGGAAATCATCCCCTATTAGCATCCTTCTCTTTCCGACTCGTGTGACGTTATATTTTTGTTTCAATCGTGACTTTCAGTAGCGCGGGGTAGTGAATGTACGTGCGTTCCATTGACGCGGCGGAAGGCTTTTCACTGTTGCGACGAGTTTTTGTAGGGGGTGGTCGCAGCGGCGGGCGAGGTAGCGCCCCGAGATGCAGTTCGGGCGGACGACAAGTGCAGCTTGGTTTGGTAAGCTCGTAAGTTTATGTAGGCGCAAAAATTTTACATTTTATTTTTGTATGCTGGCTCAGTTATTATAAAATAATGTAGTTACTGTTTGCTGTACGGATTGCCTGCGATCATAAATGCTATTATTTTTAAATTTACAGAAACACCATAATTAATTAGGTACCAGTCACGTCGCATTTGTAGCAGTTATCGCGACATTATCTCCCTCGTCAAGGGGACATTTTATACGGACTAATGGTTTTTCACTCCCTTACACTACATTTTACCGTACGTCAGCTCGACGTATACAAATAAACCCGTCATAGGAGCGGGCGACTTTTCCATAAATCACGGGACGCGCGTTCAACCGCATTAGTTGAGGTAGAAAAACGTGCCGACGCCGCACCGCGCCCGCCTCGGCCCCGTGCCGCGGACGTGCCACGTGACGACATAAATCTTTTCACCTGAGTAGGGTAATACAATCTGCTAATCGCTTGGGACATTTCATATTTATCGCTCCTCCAACAAGCGCGTAGGGAAACTGGATAAAATTCTACGTAAGTAAAAATCTCGTTAAATGGAAAACTTGATTACTTACTAACCGAACGTACATTGACAGCCTTCAAGCGAGTTGGCAGCCGCCCCTGTCGCTCACTAGTAATATCAAGGTAACAATATTGCCTAAAACATTTAATACCAACCCAATCACCCATTATTTTTATTTTTCTACCCTTGTGTTATAATTGTCTTTGAATTTAGTGTTTAATGTAAATAAATATATATCACTAGCAAAATTATCCACTTTTCAAAAACCTAACTAACCTGCATTATTCTCTGAAGTGTTGGTGACTCTAGTGGCAGGTAGACGAATGCCTAGCTGAGAGCTGAGACCCGGGAGCCGCGGAGACGAGCCGCGGCCCAAAGTCAAATCGATTGATGGCATTACCGCTGATAGGATTCAGAGCTTGCCACTCATTTTGATGCAAAGGTTCCGAGTAAAAGGGTCGGGGAAATAAAGGGTTGCAGGATTGTGCAAAGTTTAAGGCCCTTCTGAACACTGTAGCAGAAAGTTTAATAATAAGATTGTTAGTTTTTAGGATACTGTATCTTACTACTATTAGCTAATCTGTATTTAGGTAAGCTTATAGCGAATACCGATAGCAAAAATTTAATTAGTTCATATTACTGTGCAAATAGCTAAGTACCAAATACCTAACGAAACATTGCCTTGTAAATACACGCAAAACAGAACCTAACTGCTACACGCTTTAAGCCCTAATGCTCTAAAATGGTTGTGAGTGCCGCAAGTGAGTGGCGATGCTAATCTCCAACACACTATGGCCATTATCGGGCTGCGAGGGTTAATCTCCATCCTGAAACAACGCGCTGTAAGCCGGCGGTGGCGGGACACACGCCCAATACTGCGGCGTTTAGTAAACTAGTGTTATAATAACTGAGGGTCGGCGCACACCACCCGCCGGCGGACTGGCGGCGCGGGATAACACCGATCGTCAACAGATTTTTCCGGCTTCTTTGATCTTTTCGTACTCTCTACAGCTGAGGTGTTTACAGTCTTATTCATCAACGGGATATCTTTTCTTGAACAACGGAACAACAATAGTCTATCAGAGTTCATACAAAATATACGATATCGAATAAATACTTATCATCACGCCGTGTCAGTTGCAGAAGAGCAGACAAAAGTAAACACCGGGTTAAATTCCGCCTCCCATTTGAATTTGCATCGTATCGTCTCTACCACTTCACTCTATAGAGTTTATGTATAGCAGGCGTATACGCCCGCTGCGGGAAATTATCTAGTGTAAACTACTCTACCTACCCCTACTTCACTGTAGCGTGAATGAGTGAGGGGGCTGAGAGCTAGTAGGGAATCAGTGTTCTGTTAGAATTCACTAACAAAACATACATATAAAAATATTGTCGAATACGAATATTAAGTGCTACGAGCTACGAAAAATGTGAGTACGCGCTACAGGCTACGCAACTCGACGTAGACTACAAACATTTACAGAATTTCATTACAATATCGTGAAAGTCACGAAGTTAGCTGGTTGTTGTGTCGACCAGGGGGCGGGCAGACAGGTACTCTCTTGTCTGCTTCCTAATTAACAGTTTTAATTTGTACTTTCCGACTCCCAGACGATACGCAGGTGACTGCAGATACGAGCTTGTTAAAATAAAAACAGAGTAACTGTTGCCATTTTACTAGCTGGGAGTTACAATTTTACAATCTTACCCATGTTTTAAATGATTTCCAGTTTATTTTAGCGATAATATTAAGTCAAAAAAAACTTACTAAAGTCCATGTGAATAATTATTAAGTAATTCCACGTGTAAGAGACATAATTAAATTCTTAGCAACTCTGTAATGAAGGTGCGAGGCGATAGTGAAAGGCCGCACGAGCCGCACGAGCCGCGATTATATTAAACTCGTGAGATTTATAATAAGGCAGTTAGCGCGCCCTCGCCGCGCCGCGCCGCCTCTTGTACCTTACGCTTAATAACTGTGAAATTACCACCGAGTGTAATTATCTCACTACATGCTATGTAACAGCTTAGCATTACAAACTAATAAAATATTACCCTCCCTATTGGTTGACTTACAACTCACCATGTTACTTCCTTATTTATAGACAGCGTGACTTACCTGTAATGGAAAATAAAAGGAAAATAACATAAAAGTAAATACAAATAATTTAAAATAAAAAAAAAATATATAAGTTTGTAGTGTATATCATCGTTGTTATTTAACCCGAGAATTGAACCCAGGATCACGTAATGTTTAGCCAAGTGGGGCAAGACTATATAACAAACAATTTCATATGGTTATGTACGAAATACAGCAGTGAGTTATAATAAAATACAAAATAAACTTCAACATAAAGCACAACTAAATGTAACAAGCAACACATCATATAACATAACCGCGCCACAAGAAACACATTACCATACCCAATGATTAGCAAATCAAATTCAACATCAAAAGGATTCATTTCACACACAAAGCACCCTCCGGTGACCGCCGTTATTACCATACCATAATTAGTGCATCACTTTGCATGCGCCCGTGTTCTGGGGACCACACTATAGCTAATGGAATATTATTCAGCTTGTTAATCCTTTCCCAATTTCATTGGGGTCGGCTTACACTGTACCTACTAAGATTTGTTTGGACCACCAACTGACCTCCAAGACTAGAGAGAGTCCACGATTGTAATTTTATTCAGACTTTTACAGAGCAGACATATGTAAGAATGACAACCGGTACCATGCTCGCTGCAGAGTCGAGTATTACATATGTTAATAAATGAGTAACTTGAAGTAGGTACTTGAAAATATAACAATATAGGATTTAATTTCGCTTATAACAGATAAAACCCGCGACTCTATGAAAAGATCAGCCAACAAATAGTATCTGAACTCCGCCGACTCACTTCTATAAACATTTCCAAGTAAACCGCGGGGCGCTATTAACTGCGTAAGTTGTGCGCTAACTGCAGCCCACAGCTGGGGAGAGTTCGTGACAATAATAAAGTTACTGGGAGTAACGACTAATAAATTGTTACAAGTTGCTACTACACCTCGCAGCGAAAGTTAAGGCAAATAATTCAAATTATAACATAAAGCATGATACAACCAAATAAACATTTTAGTTTTTATCTGATTAATATATTAGGTTTTTTCTAAATCGTGGGATGCATGACAATTACTTATGTAGATGGAAAGGCATAGCACATAGAATCCGTAATGTTGTTTGCGTAACGGCGAAGTTGCCTAAATTTGACACAATCATAGCAAATATTTTCTCAACCTGTGCCTCGTCGCACTGACTAGCCACCCTCCTACAAAGAAAACTAAACATTACCTACATCCAGCGCCCTGCAATCACAGGGCGGCGCGAAGGGCGGCGGCGACGCTACGACCCTACGAGATGTTGTAAAAACCATCTGCGCCGACATACACGAGAACAAGCTGTGTGTCTAATGATACGATGACCAGACCAGACTGTATAGCAACATAGTGTATCAGGTACCTATATTAAAGGTCTAAAATAACCAAATTTTAAATATTACTAAAAATAATAAGTGGTTCTCTCACGACTGGGGTTTGAAACAATGGTCTCCCCCCATGTCTTAACAATATTATGCATTTGCATATTATGTGATATTTTTGTCGTCGCGGTAATAAGGTTTAATGAGGTAGCGAAGTGAGGTCATTAATTTGCCGCCGGACTGATTAAATTTCATTCTTTTTCCAATGTCACGTCTCGTTTGACTTGTGGACTCTCGAAAAATATACAATCCCATATCTGAGTAGCACCGTAGTGGCTGCATTATAAAATGTACAAGCGCGCCTCTCCGCGCCGCCCGCACATAAACTTTTAAATTCCAACACCACGCGGGAAATGTATGCAACGGCCACGTTTTACAAATTCCAATCTCGACGAACTCTACACAAACAAATTTCAACTTTACCGCTCTGATTATAGGTGTCTCGGATACCACATTACAATGCTGGTTATAATTTTATTTCAAAACAAGCGAATTTAACTTCTATAGGTGACGTTTTATGGTATGTTTTAGCTGGTGTGTTGAACGTGGTAGGTAGACGCGAACGTCGAGGCGCGTGACAAACGGCTGGGATGCTGCGCCGCAGTGCATTTTACACTGGAGCCATTATGATATTGGCCAGCCTCCGCCGCGCAATACGCTATGAATGTGCATATCATGCCATACTTGATAAATGGATGCATAGCATATGTCAGCCCAGGACCGGGCCATGGTGTCCGATTCGTATTTGTAAAACTAATAAATGAACATAAATAACTCTCTCGAGCTCCGCGTTATTGATGCAACAGATTTTCTATTATATACCATGAAGGAGCTCAACGTATGAATAGTTACTTAGGAGTAGTTGGATTTCAAAAACTGTTAACTAATTCATTCTCCAAAACGTTTAAAAACAGGTCTCCTGGCGTACATTTATTTATTCCAACAGATACGAGTACGGTGAATGCGTATAAAATAAATATTAGTTTACTTCAAAAAAGAATTATCTATAAATCCCGAAAACCGTTGCGAGAGAAGCCGAGGCTTTAGGAAATAAAATAAAAATAAGTCTGCGTAAGAATTAACGACGAGAAACAACCGGAAATCAGATTAATTTAAAATGTTAATTTCCTGACGTAGGTCGGTACACATTACATAAAGATTAGACAATGTAAGCGGAGTATACGTACGCGGCGTTATTTAATCCATCGTAATAATAATTTATAAGACCTATACTACTAAGCCAACATACTTTGAACTTAACACAATAAATAGATGTAGTATTACGTAAATGATACATCATGACCATATAGACTGATACCTCCAAGTGTTTAAGTAAAATCGGCCATATAATACGCATCAAAATCATAGTAGAGCCCGTTACGTATTGATAACAAACAAAATATGAGGAGTGAACTCCGCATTTTTAAACGCGTTAGTTCTCACACCACTTTGTTTACTTACAACTTGCGTCCAGCACTAAACTTGTTTCACACACGACTGGTATTTCTGCTTTTATAAATACTGCCAGTAAGCTTTTCAGCTTTATTCATTTGTCCCTAGATACCCATGCCAGTTGCTAAGTCTAATCCTGAGAAACCTGATAGACTGGATCCTGATCCAGCCTCCAAAATACAGCTACCTAAATTGTACACATATATATCTTCTTTGATATTACCGACACGTTCCGATATTTAATTATGAAGGGCACACCTGAATTGCTTGACGTCCGCAGATGGTCGTAATAAGCGGTCGGCAGGTGGTATTTAATTAAATTACGACGACACCAATTATCCCTACCTCCCTCATAAGAATTCACAGCGAGCTGTAACAACTAGCGCGCGATGCACAAAGGACGCCAACTCAAAGGCGTGACACCCAAAAGGCGCCGTTGCCGTTGAGAGCATATTGGGCCTCGTAATGCTAGTCAAGATATTGGTCAAACGTATGTTACCAACACAGGCAGTAGACATAATAAATGCGGTACAGCTTACTTCAGATATAACATAAAGTAGCTATGATTTCTAAAACAATTAGTGATAAACTAATTTTATCGATAAAAAATCCAGTTGAATGGGCCCAAATAAGAGTGTGGAATTGATTGTAAAAAGCAATATGAGAACTCGTTGAAACCGAAACGTTGGTATTGTCTCGTTGGACCAACAGCAGAGCGTCGGACGCCAAGTATCGCAGTGATTACTTCGGAGGCTCTCTCGCCCTAGATATGCGGCTTTGTGCGAGGCCCCAGGGCTCCACAATGCGCCGCGCGTATTGTTTGCTATTCCAGTTTTTCGTCTTCGGGTAACTGGGCCGCGTCTCTCGCAGGCGACCCACTTCCCGCCGCCTGAATAAAGGATTCCTCATCCGCTGCGGATAATTCCCATTTAAAGGTAGAATTTCTACCGAATGCACGCTACACCGAGCAGTGGACGCAGACTCGCTAATAACAGGGAAATTTACAAGCTCTGTGAGAATGTCCTGAACGTAGCAAGTCAAAGAAGGTGAGAGGGTTTTGGGACGAATTCAAAGATTGAAAATGAATAGGAAATATAATTAAGCGCGAGCATATGGAACACTCAGTTACGTTTGGATTTAAACAAGCCTCATACGCACTATATAAAATCTGAAAGAATGTCAGAAGAGAATATATTCCCGCTCGTCGCTACTGTCTCGTTCGGCCCTGTACTAGCCCATACCGGGAACGAGCGCACGCCCCGGCATTCAGATGCCTCGCTACCCGCTATAATTCTAGCCTAGCTCCACAACCTGCCATATTAATTCTTAGCCATTATCGTTGTCATTAGTTCTTCCTGCAATGTGGATATATTTCTAGCAATCACATTAATGTAACTAATTTATATTACAAAATATTATTTCTATTGATAAGCCAAGTACGCACAAAAGATTATTCAAAGCGTTCGTAACGTCCAGTAAATTCAGAAAGCAAACGGTACAAAGGGATCCCGTCGCGTATTTTTTGTAGAGCACGCGTCGATACCTTTAAATAGATACATTAAGATATTAATTTATCATTACATAATAGGTGTCTGTTCAGCGCGGCGGTCGGTGCGCGAATGGCGATGAAGCGTGAATTGTGGGTAGTCGGCGCTGTCTGCCGCCCGCTCCATGCCAGCTGCCTTTTATTGGCGAGCTATACAAATGATTAATAGCGTTCGCATACATGTTCAACCCTTTATTGAGCGTTAAATATTACCGCATATTACGCATTTTCTTACTATACAAATACGACGTATACCTACCTAGTGTTCACGTAGAAGGACGTGACACGGCAAGATCAAAATGAAATTATTGCAGTCCAAATTCAAGACAGGTAAGAAAACGTATCATGTCTAGGTGTGTTCATGAACTGTAAAGTCCCCGAAGCTGTAGTTACATATTCAACAGCAGAGCAAACGGAATAATTCAGAGCCACGTGTGGCCCAGGCGCTGCCCGCTCGAACGATTCACGTTTGATTGTATTAATTATATTGGTAAACACCAATACCCAAGTAATAAGCATGACAACTGGCCAATATAAGATTAAGGAAATATAAGATACGATGATAAAATGCCCGACAAATTCGAAACCACTTTAGTTAAAGTAATATTTTTTATTTTACTACTAATAATATCAGCACCACTATGCAACACCCGTTCGTGCGTACAGTGCGTATCTACCCAGCCGACATTGTATATAGAGGTAGGTACATGATTGCAAGGGTTGTGTAGCGCGGTCAATTCGCCGTGATTAACCAAATGGACAGTCGGTTCCAGCCTCGAGCGCGGACCGCTGCCCACCCCCGCCCCACTAATAGCGCGATGATTGCCGCCCGTTTGTCACACGCCCCCCTCACTCCCCCATGGCGGCTAGTTACAATGATTGACCACTTATAGGTTACATCGAGCTTCTCAATATTACATGACTACCGGGATATGAATTATAAAACATGTTATTATTTAGAATTAAAGTAGAGCAGAGTACTTTGGCTTATAACACGTCGGATACTATAATAATAAGTAGATAAAAATATTCTTTATATAAAATAATACGAAATAGTGACCACTATACAGTTCCGTCAGCGACCAAAGAAGTAACTTGCCATGATGGGACTGACCCTCAATGCACGGCGACAATATATTGCAATACGGTATTGATACGTTCTAGTGGACGTGGAGCGTGTTTGATACGTACATAGTACGGTACGGGGTAGTGGGCAGAGAGCTCATGTCAATGTTCTACCGATTCATTCATGTTAGTACTATCTTGTTAGCTTTGTACTAATTGGACGCGCCACGTGCGTGCGGTGCGGGGGAATGACGCGACACACAAACTCATCAACACTTTGTACAGATATTGTGAACTTCAACTAAAGTCATTGTATTCAGGCTGTATCAGGAGTGCAAGGGCATCTAGTATACAGTTGACTACAACGAAAATATAAAATAATTTGTAAGAATATTGTTCGTCGCCAATTTGGAAACTTGTGAAATTTGGAATATCTCGAGCCCTATGCTACATTTCAAGTTCTCCTCTGTGTGACTGTTAATAGTCGCCCATCGAATACGTAGTTTACGGTTAAGTATAATTTCCCTTTACGAATCGTCTACATATTAGGAAATATTATTTTGGACTTCCAATACTCCCGGGACATCAAAACAATTAACAACTGTTGATGAGTGGTGAGCGTCATTTCAGCGCTGACTTGGTTAATAATCATTCATGAACAACACTACAGCAACTACTATTAGTAAATGAAACGAGCTGTTAGTAATCCCAATCATTTATTTATTGATCTAATAATACGCCAACACCGCTATAGTCAGATTAGATGCAGTGTAGAGCAAACGGCACGACACTGTGCGTGTCATAGCATTTATAGCGCTACCCAAACTAACTCTACCATTTTGTATGAAACGGATTTGACATCCCTAAGTCTTAGTGCCAATTTGATAGTCTACTGTTTCGCATCATGGATAGACGGAAGCGTCGCGACATTTGCTCTATACCGATAACTATATACAAACTGCATCAAGTGACGCCACCAAGCAAGCCCAGGACCCGCCACCTCGAGCACTCACCGCTGGCCTGGCTGTCCACGGAGCTCTTGCGCGACTCCTCCGAGGACGGGCGGTCTTCCGGGGAGCTCCGAACGGGAGCCGCCGCCACCCTCGCGGCGGGCGAGTCGCGCGCCGGCGCGTCAGTCGCGCGAGCGGGCTCGGCGACTCGCGGCGTGTCCTGTCGGTCAGTCGGTCCTGTGTCGGTCGGCGGGGCGTCCCGTCGGTCGGTCGGTCCTGTGTCGGTCGGCGCGGCGTCCCGTCGGTCGGTCGGTCCTGTGTCGGTCGGCGCGGTGTCCCGTCGGTCGGTCTGTCTGCCGGGCGGGCGGTCGCAGTGCGCGCGCAGCACCGCCCAGTCCTCCTTGAGCCGCGTCACCTTCTCCCGCACCTCCGCGGACACGGTCTGCTTGGCGGCGACGCACTCGCGCTCCATGTTGTTGTAGTTTTCGAGCACCTCGCGCACTTCCGACTCGCGGTCCTTGACGACCTCCTGCGAACATTATTACATGACTCCTTCGACATTCCCTTCTTCGATAAATAATACTGATATTGCAAATTCAACCCAACTCATTTTAATTTAGAGGACTCTACGATACAACACAAAATTATTTTACTTTGGAGTATATAACACGCTTTAAATGTATGGTAGAGCTACAAAACTTGTTATTAACTGCGTGTAGGTGTAACCGGAATCGCCCCCAGTCCATTATATGGTACCCAGAATATAAGCTTTCGTTAGTTTGGGATCATACGTGTATGTGTTGTCTGGCGATATGTATAACAATATGGTGTACTGACGGCGGTGTCGGCGTGGTGTTGTTGGCGGCGGGTGTCGGCGGCCCAGGCCAGCGCCGCGTCCAGCCGCGCCTGGTACTTGCCCAGCGCGGACAGCTTGCTGTCTATGTACTCCCGGTGCGCGCACAGGCTCGACTGCGCCTGCGCACCATCACACAACATTATATATCGCCACTTAGTTGCGACAAGATAGCGGCATATTGGCATACAGTGAGCTATCAATTTATCAAATAATATTATGCATGTTATGTCAACGATATCGAACAGCGACTTGTCACAAATCTGTGGACGCAGGGACAGTATCGAGAAAAAAAATGTTTTAGAGTACACTAACGTGATCTGTATTTATATTTTATTATTGTAACTGAAATACGACGACTTGTAAAACTTAAACAACTGTTTACGGGTATACTAATGCTGTAAACTCAGACAGATACTCCACGTAAATATCATCATCTCCGTCTAACTCTGAGCATTGTTAACAAACAGTTCCAGCCCATTCTCACACAGACTCCCCCCCCCCTCTCCCCGCCCGCACTCTTGCGAGTTAGTTCGACTTATTTGTCAAGTCCACGTCGTGTTAGCGCAGCTAAGTTTGGCGTCTCCGAGCCCGCACCCGCCGTCTGATGCCTGTTCCACACCTAGTTAGCCAGTTCGCGGTGTACACGAACAAGTTTCATAAAGGAATTTACAACTATACAACCATCTAATAAGAACTACGCGTTCTACCGTGTAAGGTCTGTAAGCGGTTTTCCTAAGGTCTCCCGCACACTGGGGTATTAACCCTCGCGCGACTTCTTTTGCCAAACCCTAAACGAACTGTATTGAGTTATAGAAAAGATCATTATTCAACGAAATTACATTAACAGCACGAGCGAATGTTAATGCGTGGGGGCCTTGCTTTTACCACAGAAATTCGACCTTTATTTATATCGTCACAGAATTTATTTTCGTTTTGGAAAATATTTTGATGTACGACTTCAGACGCCCCACAGTGCGAGAGGCTTAAATTGGTCAATGTGATAGTGATAATGGTAGTATGATAGTAGTATATGGATAGGTAGTATGATGATAGTAGTATGATAGTAGTATAGTTGTCTAGTGAGTGTCGCTAGATGTGGTCTCGTGCCGTACAATGGGCGGGCGCGCCGCCCTCGCCTCGAGAGGTGTTCAGTCTAGCCACGCGCCCTCGACACCGCGTACACCACACACCTTGCTATCTACTCTACACTACGCTCTACCCGCGCTACTGGTACTGTATAATGTACGCGGAAACCACACACGAATTATGACAAACTACGGATACATATCATAAATAGATTCCAAAAATGTCCCACCGGAGCCGAAAAACTAGGTTTTAGTTAGTGAAATATGAAGATAGGAACACTAATTATTATTATTACGAAGTCGCAACGGAAATTATTTATTGTGCAACTATTATGCACTGTGTCAAGTTTTACAAGTGTTTATATTTTAAAGAGAATTGTGTACCTTTTCCAGCTCAGTGTGCAGCTGCGCGGTCTGCTCGCCCTTGGGCAGCTGCTTCGACTTGCGCAGCACCTCCATGTCCTTCAGCTTGGTCGCGATCTCCTCCTCGCGCGCCTGCAACATAACACACCACTGTACTACACCATCCACACGAGACATCCATCTGTCCTAATATTGTGATGAACAGACTGCTCAAAATTATTCAAACAACTAAAAAAAATTAGCCTATGAACATGTGATACGAAACGAAACGAGGTACTTCACGATACACGAGTCAACAGCAGTCACTCTGACTACAATTAATCTATTTGAGATAATTAAAATTCTAAGTTCAATCCGTGATATTGATTAGGTTAATTGATCTATGAACGATATTAAAGTGAAATAGCTGCACAGGGGAACATTATAATCTCGTTATCCATATTCTTACAGATAGGAGATAAGTATCTAACACATAATTAACAGCTAACAGCCCACCACAGACAATAAACCGCACGAGTCATATCGCCCGCGCCCGCGGTACCGTAAACAAATGAACTTCTTCATCACGAGATATATTACAGCAACTTGGGGAGCTGCTTTGTATCAAATTAAATCGCAAAGATCAGTGCTTGCGCATGAACTACCTTATAATAAAACCACGATAAAATACTTATGATTTAAGAACTAGAGTCGACAAGTCGGGAATTAACGGCTTACATATGTGTTTCAAAATTTCTAGAGTTCAGGAAACTACGCTCACTTTTTTGATTACAAGAGACTATCGATAACAGCATAAAATAAACATGTATAATACATGTCAGTGGTATAATAGAGACTAATGGGTGCTATAGTATTGTGGAAATGCGATACAGGTAGTTAGTGGAGACCACGTGACGGCGCGGCCGGCTCGCGCTGCCCGCTATAAATCACGCTGACGTGTAATAGCCTCCCCCGTGACGTGACAAGCCCCCCCCCCCCCCCCCCCCCCATCACCTGGACATACCTAATGGTTTCCCGTGTCATTCGTTAACCAGTGCCCGTTGCTCACAGCACCGATCAAATCTTTCTTAATAAAGAAACAGTACATCCAAATTCATGACGTATTACATTACGCTATAATAACGCGTTTTCTTTGACGTATGATACAAATAAATCCATCATCAGTCACATGACGCCGCTACGAAACGATATAATTTATTTTCAGTTTATTGACAGTGTTCAATACGTGAGCACGGAATCAGGCGTTGATTGTGAAATTAAAGTCATAAATTTAACTACGCCAATGAAATTACGACTTCCAATAAACTGTTTCGGGTCGAGAGCGGATCGCTCGCCGAGTGGGGTGCGCTGTGCATAACGAGGGGGCGACGCTTACAATACGCTGATGCGACAAACGTAACTCACCCTGTAACAGGAGCTGCCCGAACAGATAAGAGGCTTGATAAAGCCACCAATATGATACATTGAGTATCAAGAAGCTGACCTAATTCATAGTTATAATATTCCTAACAATCAAAATAGCTAAGTTTTTGTGTAGAGCCGCGGAGGAATACAGGCGGGGCGATCCTAGTATTATCGGATGCTGGTGGGATTATAGTGATACGCATTAACCATAATAACACGATTTACTAACATTTTGAACATTTTGAAGAACTCCTACACGTCACTCCATACTGAAATAGTAAATTTTTAAGAGACGTGTAAACTTATTCGTATAAATAAAATCCGCCGTCGGCAAGCGAAAGCGATGAGGGTGAACATCGCCGGCGCCGACTCTACATATTTCGCGTAGTCGTTACTACATCCGGTCTACAACACTCTATATTTTTACTTGTACAAAGGAGACGGGGATCTCTGGGCCTAATTGTAATAAGTTGAGATATGGTTTAAAAAAGCGGTATTTTTTTCTGTTTCAAAATATAAAAAAAATCAGCTCAATTCACAATCTGGGAGACGGAATCATAAAAAGAAGTTTATTTCACTGAAGAAATAGAGTATTGAGTACAATAATCGATTACTGTGATTGGTTTAAACAATTGAACATTAAATACTTGATTGATTCAATCAAAATGAATAAATACATTGTAATAATTAACTATAAAAAAACTACAATTAATATAGTTAATAACGTGTGGCGTCCGCGTTTCCGAACGCTCCACAAAATGTCGACGGACGAGTTTCCGAACACCCCAGACAGAGTGAGCACGTTCGGTAGCTCAAAAAAAAATTGTGTTATTAATGATTATGCACATAATTGTATTCATTTTAATATATTAATATACACTAAAGTGGTTGAATTAACACCAAAACTGTATATTCAAACAAAATAACAATCACAGTTCAAAAATCTGCTGTTTAGTATCTAGGTTGTTGTCACTTTGTTGAATAACCACACTTTTACTAAATCTCTTATAATTCTGCTCTCAGATTGCCAAGATCAGCAAATTTTTCGGAGATGGTTTGATAATATATAAGCTCTTAATTGACACCACTCTCATATTTTTACAACTGGGCCCAAGAATGTATGAAAGCGTATCCGTCTCCTTTTGCTAACAAAATAGGTAGGTATATCGTTATGGAATTGGGAGATTATGTTCACTGTAAATTTCTAACGTTTATTTCGTAGCTACATACCGAGTACCGCGTACCATATTCAAAGTGGCGACCATAAAAAGGTATTATACGTTAGTATTAAGTTTATCTGGCGGGGAGTGCGCACGCCGCGCCGCCGGATGGGGCGAGAAGCGTTTGATGGCGGTCGTTAAGCCGCATCAGCCGCGGCCTGGAGACACGCGACTAGGTACCACGGATAATGTCTTGAAATGAAAATTAACTCACAAAACTTGTGTCTTCACTTTGTAAACTACATTTTGTATTTGTACACAAACAATAATCCTAATGCGTATTTTCGACAGTTTGCGCGACATAACTTGCATATCAAGAAATGCAAACAGTTTGTACACCTTATAAATCGTGTTTATTTTGCATCTTGTATACGAGAATCGATTCTATGGACTCGTGTCGCATCTATCCTCACTACCGAAGCATAAGGAAACCGTCGCATCTGTCATATTCTACGAAATATGGTCTCGCGGCGGCACAAAGGGCGCGCTGTCGCCGCAGACGGCGCATACATCCAGTTTACGAGCGACCGTCGTGAGCGTGTTCCCGTACAGGGTGCATCGCCGGCAGCGGCAACTCTGCACCCCGCTATGTATGTTCTGTACATCGATGCTATTGTACCGTATCGTATGACATATGGGGGAAGGTGGAAGCGATAGGGAAATCAGTACCAAAACAGAGACTGCTCGCCAGACGCTAACGGAACATTTTAGCGATCTTAGGAATTATTTAGTCCCGTAGGTCTAGACTTTAAAATATTCAACTATTATATATGACTTGTGTAGTATCATAGAGGATATACTTAATAATAGTTATCGGTTGTAAATTAAATATGACAAGAATTCTATTGTACATAAATTGAAATCCAAATTTACATCCGCAGTTGGCGACCACCACGAGAGTCCACTTCAACTTGCACAGTCCGTATATCAAACGTAATCACTAAACATAAGCGCCGCTGGTCCCGGCTTATATCCACGAGCATGCTTTGAATAACGTAAATCACAGCCGCCACCCAGCGAGAACGCGCGTCGCTCGCACCGCGCCCGCACTACACCGGCCGCGGAAGTGCTCACCGGGACACTGAACACTTCGGAGCGCACTACAAATATTTCATTCCCCGCGGTTCACGCAACTTTACGAAAAATAACATTGAAGTATCAATAATTAGATCGAATTCGGTATATCCCGCGAGTGCCTCTTGCGCCGCTCTGGAAGCGGAGTGCAAACAAGATGGGACAGGAATATTCTCATGAATTCAGAAATAGACGCGATGGCGCGCAGTGACGTGACACACTACTACTAGAGCCGGGAGCCGAACGAACCTCGCGGACCACGAGGTTCGTAACCTCGTGGTTAACCTTCTATCATGAAGAGTGTTCCGAGTGTTGTTCGGTATTATACCTGCCGCTGGATGAATGGCGTTCCAGTACAGTGCGATTTACCAGGAATTTTCTCCCTCGCACCACCAAATTGTGGAATGAACTTCCTGCAGCGGTGTTCCCGGACCGATGCGACAAAGGTATCTTCAAGAAACGAGCCTACTCATTCCTTAAAGGCCGGCAACGCACTTGCGATGCCCCTGGTGTTGCAGGTGTCCAGGGGCGGCGTTGATCCATCAGGTGAAACGTCTGCTCGTTTGCCTCCCTATCTCATAAAAAAAAAAACACACACACTGCAATACAAAATGCATCTACAAGAAGTTTACAGCTATGATGTAGGCACTCTTCAAGAGATGTGTGCAGGCGCTTACGACCACACCAGAGTTGATAAGAAGTAATATGCCACAAGAACAAAAAAATTACGTAGACAGTAACGAGTAACCAATGCGCGGGACATTCGTACTGTATAGAGGTCCCGCTAGAAACATATAAACACAAAGCATAGTGTGAAGTTCTATAGTTCGTCGGATCGTTTGTAAAGCTGCCAAATCGAATATCGGTGTTTACAAACACAGCAAACGGGCTGCGAGCCGCACAAAGGCCGTGCCCGAGATTGACCTCATCTCGTTATTTAAGTCGATATAGCGCGCGCCGGGCGGAGCCTCCATTTAGATATTGTTTCGAAGACTAGCCGACAACAGGAGAATACCTCGCCTTCACACTGAACAAGACAATAGCGACCGGACAATTGTTATTTGATAAGCATACAATAATAAAATATATATAGCAGTGGTAGCCGAGTGGTCGAACGCACGCTTTGCAATCAAAGTGCGCAGGTTCTATCTCCGGCTCGCACCTCTGGGTTCCATGTGCGAATCTCATTTTCATCTGAGATTATCACTTGCTAAGAAACGGTGACGGAAAACATCGTGAGGAAACCTGTGTGCCCGGTATAATGGCAATAGGCTCGCCCCCTATTACATTGGGACCAAAATACATCGGCGAAGTGTGGGCGCACTGCAGTGCACCTCTGCCTACCCCTTCGGGGAATACAGGCGTGATGATGATGTAATAAAATATAGTTTGTGAGTATACCGATCCATCATTGTAATGTTCACTTCGCTCCATTAAACGGCAATGTTAACAGCTACCATATTTCTATTTAATAGGGTATACCTTGAAATTTCTATTGATGCTCCTGTTAATCTGGTTGTAAATCCCGAGACACGCGGCGCGAGGCGAGGCATGGGACCGAGCGGCATGTTGGACGGCCGTTATTTATAAAACCAAAACAAATGTCCGAAGCGCCGGCGGCTATTTTTACGAAGCCCAAAATAGAGTGATGTGTATTTTTATATGTAACGCGGTGACAGAGTTCAGTGCGCGCGCGCATCGCGCGTCACGTCACCCACGACATTCTCACATAAACACTTTATACCATATTTGTTTTTCTTGATTTTGTATTATGAATTGCTTACTTATGGTATACAATAATATTAAATAACTGAGAGTAGCACCACGCGCTGACGGCGAGGCCTCACCGGGTCCGGCGGATACTAATAAGATCGAACGCGAACAATAGTCGCGAACTCCACACACAAAGCTAGGTTTAATTGCATTATAGAAAGGCAATTAAAATAAATCCCTACATGATCTAATTTGATGTATATATGCAAATTAGCTCCGAGATATATAAGTCTACAAATACTGGTCTACGATCAATATAGAAGTTGAAAAAATACGATTCGCGTTGGTATCTCTCTCCAGAAATACCTATGTCAAATCGAAAAGGTGTCAGTGCTTACCCGAATGGCAACAATTACCATAAAGGTGACATTACCGCGCGCCCCATCGCGACCGGCCGGCGCGTACACATGCGTAACATCTCTATACATCTGAGCTTTTGAAACTATACGCGTGTCTCGGAGTGCTCTCAGGGTAACGACTATTACAACCACTTAGATAGCAGATAGAGCACCTCGATCATCATAAAAGTATGATACTATTATTGTACCGTGATATCTGATCATTATAACAGGCACAAGACTAATATATTATCTCCGTACTGCAATAGATATAAACGCAGTGTGAGAACTCTCACAACTATACGCGGTACTAACCACTCGGTTATCTACGTGTACTCGTTTTATTAAGTTAAAGCTACGTTATTTACGTCCAGGTAAGGACGTAGTCAAGACAGCCCCCAAACGAGATTATAATATTTTTGGAACGTAGTTCCTTATCGCGCGTTGCGAAAGGGGGCTAGACGGAAAAAATTAAGACTGTAACGACACTTTTACATATGTGTCTGTGATTTTTATTGTTCGAGACATTTACATGTGTGTGTGTGATTTTTACGGTATACATTTATGTATGTACATATATGTAATTATTTTCTTTGCTTTTTTTATTTCAAAAGGAACTTCGTTCCATCCGGGTGTCCCTTGACACCTCTCAAGTTTTCTATAATTCGTTCGTCACTATTACATACATTTTTGTATAAACTTTGAAATTATTAGCCATCTATAATATGCCAACTGGCCCCATAGCCAATAGAGTGTGTGGGTGCAACCAGTTGTAGTCAGCGCGTGTACAGTTATTACGCAACGCGAGTGTTGGTGTGTGCAGTGATTAGCGCGGCGCGTGGCGGCTGGCGGCTGGCTGGCGGGGTGCCAGGCGCTAGGCGCGTGCCATGATCATACTCGTATAGCATACCTGCACTGATATGACACATAACTTGCAATCTAAACCTTAATGAGCTTTACTCCATTTGTTATAACATTAGAAATAAGAGGCTCGTACAAAACAATAACAATGGAAAAACAGTAACAAATAACAACAAAATTACTAAAATTCGGTAATAACAACAAACAAGGCGTAGCATTCAGAAGTATTCACATGTGAATGACAATCACAGAACATTGTTTACGTCAATTTGACTGCCAACATAAACCGGCAAAATAAGAAAGATCCTGTTGTCACAACGGATGAAGGGATTAGGTAACATTTTAGATTTGGTAGGATTATAGTGTAACGAAAAACTTTTCCGGTATTATTCATCCCTGCTTATTTAGGTTTTTTGTATCGACACTGTTATTTTAAATTGGAAAAAATATATATATCTAAATGAAAGCCACTTAATTAAATAAGATAAATAGTGAAAATGATTAGTTACAGTGAGACTGCTGGTTTAAAAATATATTATAATAAATTGGGCGTCAATCGTAACTGTAATATGTTAATTGTAACTTTTGTTAAAAAGTGTACATTAAAAAGAACCTTTTTTAACTTCTTTCTAATGCTATAACAAATGGAGTATAGTTATAATGAAAACCTACGAACAGATAAGCACAGACAGTGCTTTTTATACCATTTTGCCAGTTCTAGATGTCGGTGGCATTAATGGTTCGATTTATGGCCTAATTTTACTTTTACGACATCTATGAATAGTTAATGTATCTGAGAATGTCAATCATTTCACAGCATGGTTGGTAATGTGAACAGAACAACCGGCCCCGCTAACGCTTTGTATTTTTTCCATGACTAACCCCGTCAGCATTACACAGAAGTAACATTGGCTGTAATACAGCACATTGTATAATAAACGCATAATTAATATACTACACTATAAGGTCGGAAGACAGCCCGCGGGAACTCGTATAACGGGAACATTGCACTTGAATGAAATTAAATAATGTTTTAATTACTATTTGTCGTTATGTTGATTTTAAAGTTAATACGCAATCCAGAAAAGGTCGAAGTTCGCCACGGAATGCACACCGGAGAGAAATAAATCCAAAACAATGCATTTTCCTATCAAAGAAGGCGCGCGACTAGGAAGCGAAACGAAACTGCAATTACACGCGATGCAAACAAACAAACACGACGCTACCAATATACAAATGCACTCGTCGTAAACCTTATTAAGTTTAACATAAAGTTCGAATTGCATTGGCTCAGCGATATTTGAAATAATTGCATAAAATCAACTGCATTGCTGTGAAACAGTAGCCGCACTCAAAACTGGACTTTCGTGTACAGATTTTATAGTTTGAATTTGGCGGTTTTGTGACGTCAGTAAGAAATGTTGGCAGCAGGCCAGCGACGGCCGCCTGCGAGCGGTTTAGTCTCGAACCCACACGTCCCTTGTAACTCGTCACATTGTACACTAATCTATGTGGGAGGCGAGTCTCCAAGGGGGCGAGCCGGTCGGTAGTTAGTGTCGCGCAGCAAGCGGCCCGGCGGCGTATACTACGCTAAGCCCATGATTTATACCACACGTGACAGAAATTATTGTTGCAATCGCGCGATATGACATAATTATTGTTATTTTCTTCTCGTTTGGATTTAGGAGTCGTCGTAAATGAAATTTCAAAGACGGACGAACCTTGACGAGGCTGGCGCGGATGGAGAGGCTGGTGGCGTCCGACACGTTGGCGCTGGTCGTGTCCAGCAGCTGCGACACCTGCCGCAGCTGCGCGCGCGCGCCCGCCGCCCACTGCCCGCCGCCCGAGCTCACCACGTGCTGCGTCTCCACCGCCGCTATCCTGCGACACCAAGACCGCGACGGGGAGTAGTTTCAACGCTCATATTAGTGGAGCTACCTCCGGTGGGTGTCAATTACCTATCCTGCAAGGCGTGCAGGCGCGCGGCGGCGGCCCGCCAGCGCTGGTGCAGCAGGTCCAGCTGCTGCTGCACGTCGGCGGCCAGCGGGCCCGAGCACGCGCCCACCACCGCGCGCGTCCAGCCGCGCGCCGCGCCCAGCCGCCGCTGGCGGGACGACATCTGCGCGCACCACACCCTCATTAATATCCCCGCTCGCTCGCAGAAGGCATGCGGCGGAGGGTGCGCGACTCGCCTGCTTGTCCAGGTCGCGGACCTTCTGCTTGAGGTCCTTGAAGGGCAGGTCGGGCGCGGCGGCCGCGTCCAGCGCGCGCTCGCCCGCCTCCAGCCACTCGCCGCACTCCTCCAGCGCCGCGTACAGCGACGTCCACACCGACTGGCACTTCGACCATCTGCACGCGCACACACACATTACACACACACCACATTCACTCGATCGTGATACAGTTCTCACTCGAGTCGGTGTTTTGTTTGACTTTGGTCATTTTTCATTATAATGACATTCAAATTATATTTTAAATCAGAAGAAAAAACTATTTAAAATTAAAGGAAGGCGGCTCGCCCGCGCGTGCAAGTGCGTTCTCATGATGAATTTGAAACATATGACAGCGAATTGACTATAAAATAGAGTCTATCAAACGAACTATGAGCGCTGCCGCTCGTCGCATGGGAATAGACGCGCGACCGGTGCCATGTATGTCAACAGGCTCGGTGCTCGGCGCGCTCGCACCTGTCGTGCCTGTCGGCGTGCTGGCGCTGCAGCGCGGCCCACTCGTCGCGCAGCTTGTCCAGCACGCGCTGTGCTTGCCCGCCCGCCTCGCCCGCCTCCTGCTGTCGCTCCAAGCCCTCCAGCTCGCCGCGCAGCTCCGACATCGCCGCCTTCACCCGCTGACGACAGACACGATCCTCACTACTCCGGTCAAACTGAAGTGACTACTATTACAGTACTTTTACAATCTTACAGAGTTCAAAAACTAATGAAAGGCCAACGGTACAGCTGAACTTACATTACGACACTAAGTTTCATGCATGATGAAATTAGTCTCACGACATTACTTTCACTACGTGTGAAACTAGTTTCATCTATAATAGTATCGTGAAGTTAAAAAAACGTATTGAAAGTTAATTCGAGGATGGATTGACAAATTTTTATCACACACACATTTTTAATATTTTTTTCGCCTACCACGGCCCACACCACGACTTAAATACAAATCACGTACGTAGGCGTCGCGTTTACATGATGAAATTAGTTGCATGACATTAGTTTCATCCAAAAATCGCGCGCTACACGAAACTAATTTATTGTCGTGACGTGAAATCAATGCATGCATCGATGAATGCATGAAACTGGACGTTTACACTGTGAAACGGTTGATGAAACTAATGTCGCGAAACTACTTTCACGCCACTAGTGTCGCAATGTAAATAAGGCTTTAAGATGCGTAGTGTGTCGGGTTACCGCAAGCGCGTCCTCCTGCAGCGGGAAGCGGTCGTAGTCGGGCCCGGCCAGCGGCGGCGCGCGCAGCTCGCCCGCCAGCGCCGCCACGCGCGCGCGCAGCCTGTTGGCGCGCGTCACCCGCTCGCCGCCGCGCGGGTCCTCCCGCTCCTGCGCACACCCGCCGCGTCAGCGAGCCGGCCTCGCTCTCGGATATCGTATTACGTTCATTACGAGGCGATCGCAATTATTTCTGATTACTTTTTTTTAGGAACTCCCAACTGGGTCAGGTCCAACGACGAAGACCCATCGAATACACAAAAATGCACCGAGTCAAGGTTCATGCAATATGGATGAAGCGTTCTACATAAAAGTCTGAGCTCACGGTGTCGGCTGGGGGGTCGGCGGGCTCGGGCCGGGCGACGCGCAGGCGGGCGGCGGCGTCCCAGGCCGCCAGCGCGCCGCCCACCAGCTTCTCGTTGTACCCGACGCGCGCGGCGCGCAGCTCGCGGCACAGCGCCTGCGCGCGCGCCGCCTCGCCCGCCCGCGCGCCCCACTCCTGCGGCGAGCCGCCGCGCGCGTCCAGCCAGCGCCGCAGCCCCTCCGCCAGCCGCTGCAGCTCCTTCACCCGGTCCTCCGCGCGCAGCGCCAGGTCGCGCTTGCTCTCGATCTCGCCCATCACCAGCGACCACTTGCCGCGCAGCTTCTCCTGTAACGAGACGCGGTCGGATATCGCGCGTCGACCCTCCCACGCTCCAATACAAAGACGGGGGCGATACCTGGAACTGTGTCTGGATGTAGTCGGCGAGCGGCGGGTTGTCCCTGTGGCGGGCGTACACGAGCGAGTCGCCGCGCGAGATGAGCGCCGCCGCGTCCGGCGCCAGCTGACCCAGCTGGTTCTTCAGGATCTGGACGGGGATGCGACGCATTACGTCAGGTTATCCGCGACGTTCCGCTCGACGCGCAATCGAAGGGAGTCGAACCTCGAGTCTCTTGGCGGGGTCCCGCTCGCAGGCCACGCCGCCCACGGTCAGCAGCATGACGTCCATGCGGCGGGCCAGCGCGCCCGCCTCCGCCTCGAACTGGAGCAGCTCCGCGTCGCACTCCTCGCCGAACCGGGCCCGCAGCTGGCTCTCCGAGCCCGCATCCGCCGGCTCCGTAACCGACGGCGACGCCGGGGACGCCGGGGGCTAAAGATCAATCGTAATCTTCTCAATACTATAGACGAGGCTATGCAACCGCGAAAAAATAACGCTCAAAACCGTTAATACGGTGGAAACCCCGATTGGCCAGATTTAGAACATTGTAACAATAATATTTGGTGACTTTAGTACGTGGACGCTGTACCAATAATTGTAACTTTAAAACTTAATGTAGGGACACACTCACCGTAATGCTGTCCTCAGTTTTCTGATACTTCTCAAGTTGTACGTTTTTGAGCCGGTCCTTGCTGATGGGAATGTGCGACTTGGGCGCCGGCAGCGGCGACTTGGGCTCCTTGCCGCCCTGTCTGCTGTCGTCCGCCGCGTCTCCCGCCCTGCCCGGCTTGGGCGACATGGCCACCACTTGTACCTGCTTCTTGGGTTTATCCTCCGGCTGTTTGATGGGCGTCGACGTGGACAGCGGTTGCTTGTCTTCGAATTCCGTGATCGAACTCATTCGGAGCTGTAAGCAACGCGAGGATTCGTAAGTCCCTTGCACCTGTTTTGTATGTAAAAGATGTGGAAATTAAGACAAGAGCAGAAAATGTGTTTATCGATTGTATAATTTATAATGATATAATATATATATATATAAAATGGCTTTGTCCTGAATGACTGACGGATCAACGCACAACCTAAACCGCTGATCGTAGAGACCTGAAACTTGGAGGGTGTGTTCTTTGTATGATGTAGGCATCCACTAAGAACGGATTTTTCGAAATTTAACCCCGAAGGGGGTGTAAAAGGAGGGCAAAGTTTGTATGGGACAACGTGATTCTTTGGTCCAATCTACTTCAAATTTTGCATAAACCTTTTTTAACCAACGAAAAAACGGAGGAGGTTTCTCAATTCGACCGTATATTTTTTTTTAATGTTTGTTCGCGGATAACTTTGTCGTTTACGAACCGATTTTGATGATTCTTTTTTTGTTGGAAAGGAGATATCCCAAGGGTGGGACCATGATCTGATGAAGGAAACCAGGATCTGATGATCCCAGCGAAATCGAGGGAACCTTCGAAAATCGTAGTGGCGACTAATGCGTTTGTTAATTTTTTCATTTAGTATTTTAAAGCACTACTATTTAATGAATGCCTGGAGTTGATCTGATGATGGAGGCGAAAGAAAGTCGAGGGAACTCCTCAACGATTTACAGTAATTACCTGGTGTTTGGGTTTAAATAATTTCTCCCACACCTCCTTTCCACCACTTTGGGGAAAGTGGGGTGATGAACTCTCATAGAGAGCGTCGCGACGCCTTATAATGAGTGTCACGAAGCCTTAAAGTGAGCGTCGCGACGCTTTGTAGTGAGCGTCGCGACGCCTTGTATTGAGCATCGCGACGCCGTATGGTGAGCGTCGCGACGCCTTATATTGAGCGTTGTGACGCCTTATGGTAAGCGATACCTGTGATTCGCGACGCTTTATAGTTAGTATTGCGACGCCTTATAATGAACGTCGCGTCGACTCATAGGAAGTGTCGGTACGCATTATAGTGGGCGTTGTGACGCCGTATAGTGACGGTCGCGACCCCATATGGTAAGCGTCGCGACGACGTTTTATAGCAGGCTTCGCGATGCCGCATGGGAGATGGATTTAAATTTTGGGGTATCCTTTTACAGTTAGGACAGTAAAGTCAGTATTTTCGAGAACCATAGTCAGTAAAATCTGTATTTTTGACCATACAATCTGTTTTATTAAAAAAACATACGGTTTAAATTGAAAACCTCCTTCTTTTTGAAGTGGGTGAAATAATCCTATTAGAACCACTATAGACATCTACGCGGACGAAGTCGCGGGCAAAAGCTAGAATACTATAAACCTAAAACCTCCTCAGGAATCCGTTTCGGAAATGAACGTACGCGCTTAATATTTTGAAACGAATGTCGCAAATTAGTGCGCAATCTATAACTTGATGACGAGACACAACACGCTGGCCATGAACGAGCGATGTCTGACAAAACTTCCCCCCCCCCCCTACTCTGGTGGACAGCTGGAAGGTAAGGAATAGAATAGGTGACACGCCTTAATAACAAATCGATTACCTGCGGCATTTCCTCCACCTCCGAGTAAATAACCTCTTCTTCGGCGGCGCTCTCGCCGGCCGAGCGCCTCCTGATGCGCTCCGGCGTGGAGCCGCCGATGCCGACCCCCGTCTTCTTCATCAGTTTATCGGTAGCGTCCACGTCCGGCGGCCTCGGGGCTAGTTTATCGTTGGAGGATATCTCCTCGGTCACGGAGGGCTCCGGCAGCGCGGCCCGGTCGTTGGGCACGTCGTCGAGTATCAGGTACTCGTTGACCTCGTCCCTGTGCAGGTTCTTCAGCGCCTCCTGCTGGCGGACGGCCAGGTCGTACAGCAGGGGGCACTCCGCGGATTCGTGCTCGTCGAGGGGCGTCGGCGGCGGCGTGTTCGTGGAGCCGTCGAGCTCGTCCTTCTCGCCGGCGGGGATCAGGTCGGGCACGTCCATGGACACGCGCATCGTCTTGGGCTTCTCGTCGTCGGAGCCGTTCTTCCGCTTCAATATGCCGAGGGTCGGCCGCATCCTCTGCTCGAGCGTCTTCACCTCCACGACGAACGTCTTGGGCTCCGAGCCCAGGTGGACCGCGGGGCGCGCGGCGTCGATCTCGTACTCGCCGCCGTCGCTGTCGGAGCCGCCGACCGATTCGTTCTCGGTGTCGTCGATGATTTCGACCGTCTCCACGTTCTGCGGTATGAACTCTACGACCGCGTCGATCGCTTCGAAAGGATATATCTCCACGGGCTCGGCCGCGCTCACGGTGGACTTGACTATCTCGTGCTCCCTGACCTCCACCATGTGGCACGGGTCCGACTTTGGTTTGGGTGCCTCCTTCGCGGGAGCTCTCGCGACGATTTTGTTATTAGATATTTGAGTGAAAAGATCGCTATCCTGCAATAGATTGAAAGTGCTGCTATCTTTCTTAGGCGTATCCGGAGTGGAGGGCACGGAGCTGACCCGCGAGCCGCCCGCCTCTATGGAGTCCAGCGACATGGCGCCGTCGAGACTGTCGCAGCACGGACTGCCGCCGCGCTCCAGGGAGGAGCCCCGGCTTCTGATGCCGCCCTCCTTGACCGCCCGCTTGATGGGCACGGGGCTCTTCAGAGCGAGCGGTATTTTAGACTTTTTAAAGTCGGGTTTCTCAGTCTCCGGCGTGTTGACGGGGCTCTCTAACCGCCTTTTAATAGTGTCGGTAACGTTTTCGTACTCGACGACGACCGCGTTATCTGTGCTCGAGTTCGCGGCGGCCTGCAAGCACAAACCGTCGTCAGAACTCGCCGTCTCCCAACGTTAATGTGTTACAAGCCACACGAGTGTTATGTACAGTGTTAGTCGACACGCGGCCGCCGCCCGCCCGTCGCCCGCCGCTCGCCGCCGCGCCGCTCTCATGAGATGTGATAAAGCATGATTCCCGGCCAATGTGAGTCCATTAAAAGCTTGAAGTGGCACCAATGTATGATGGGTTCGATACCGTGAGACACAAAGCGTTCCGATCACACCACACGAGTACACCGACACCAACAACACGTATTTACAAGGAGCGCGGAGCCTCCCCGCGCCCCGTGCCAGCTATACAGCGACCGTGATCACAAACCAGTCAAGAGGTGGAACACACGACAAACATTAAGTACGTTTAGTTTTGTTATTTATTGCGAGTTTTAATAGTTCACACGCGATCATCTGAGTCCATTCAACACGGATGCATCAACATGAATCACTTACCGTGCCGTGCGGAGGAGCGACTAAGTGCACTAATAAACAGTGTGTCAAATGAAGCGGAATGCGTAAACGATATCGTGGCGTCGAGCGGAAATCTCGAATCGAAGTAATAGATATAATTACACCAGTCGCGACATTATCGTACTCCCAAAATGTTTCGTGAGTAAGTCGAATGAAAACCGTCATATTAAAAACCCAAATGATAAATACCCAAACCGGACTCACCGTGATCTTCTCCAGGATGTTCTCCCAGAGCCTGGCGAGCCGCTCGGTGCCGGCGGCCTGCACGTCCGCGGCCTTGGCGCGCAGCTCGCCGGCCAGCACGCGCAGCTTGGCGGGCGACAAGGTCTCCGCGCACTCCAGCTCGCGCTCGATGTCCGTCAGGTACTTCTGCAGCGCGTCCGCGTCGCTCCCGCGCGCCGCCGGCCCGCGCGTCTTCAGCCGGTCCCACCGCGAGTTGATCGCGTCGATCTGCTCCTTCAGCTTCTCCAGGTGCACGGGGTCGCAGGTCTCGGCGAAGTCCACGAAGTTGGCGTTGAGCTTGTTCTTGATGGCCTCCATCCTGGACATCTCCAGCTCGAGCGTCTGCTTACCGACGTTGGTGGCCAGCCCGTCCAGCCAGGCGGTGAGCGACTGCAGGTCGTTCTGTATCTCGCGCGCGGTGAGCAGCGCCGTCTCCAGCTTGCTCTTGGACTCGGTGATCTGGGCGCCCAGCTTGTTGTACAGCTCCTTCAGCGTGTCGATCTTCTTGGAGAACTCCTGCGGCTCCGGCACCGATTTCTCCTCGACCATTTTGCGACCCGTCTTTATAATCGTTTCGACTTCGGATTTAATTTCGCTGAGCGTGCGATAGAATCTCTGCGGAGAAATAACATTTTGGATTGTATAATAAATATTGTATATTTTTAATTAGGTAATTGTCGTACTCACGAGCCATTTGTACAAAGCGATAGTTAGGATAAGGATCAAATACAAAGAGTCCCAATTCATGTCGGCCGGCGGTGTATGTACAGAGTAACGCGTTAGTGATGAATGCATGTGTTGTGCCGCGGCCGGCCGCGCGCCGCACGCACCCGCCGCGTAATCCGGTACAACGATGTCCGAAGAGACAGATGCGCACCGCGACACAATTCAAATCGGCAACACTATACTATACATTTTCGAGTGTTTCTTAGTCCACCTCGCAAAATAAAATCGAATTGCATTAGTAAGTTATTTATAGTATATAGATCTATTTATACAAATAATTGAAATAGCAGTGGATACGTGGATGTTTTCTGAGTTATAAGCCGCGATATAGTATTATGTCGTGTTGTCAAACGAAATATCGTTACACAAGTGATATGCCGCATCCGCGGGTGTGCTCAGTGCCTGCAGCTCTGTTGTTGAATAATGTAATGATAGAATCCTTTCAATGGTCGTGATGAGTCCGCCGCCGCCGGCACGCGATACTCTCGGTGCGTCCAGCGAGGGAGGACTGCGCCGTACACGTTACCTACGTACTACTACGCTCACTACACTGTTTTAATTTGTTGTTTAGAGCTTGTCTAATTAATGATAGACCTATACTCAGACAATAAATATTTTGATTTAAGTTAATTTTTCGACATTTTTCTCTAGACTCTGGTCTGCTGCACGACGCTCACGTGTTAACCTTGTAGCATTCAAGTCCAAATCCATATATACACGTTAAATACGACGATAGCAAAGGATTGTATCCGATCTTTTAATTGGATTAATTGAGATAAAGTTAGTGAAGCCAAAAGTCGCGAATTCGACACGATTCCTCTAATTCTAATTGTCCGTAAATACTAGACCCAAGTGTATTCCTGATCAAATCAAATGAAATCTTTTTTTTTTATTCATGTAGGCCAAAAAGCACTTACAAATAGTCACATTCTACCACCGGTTCGGAATGCTGCTTCCACTGAGAAGAGCCGGTAAGAAACTCAATGGTTAATCTTTTCAAAATGATAATTGCGAGTAATACATTCTCAGGAGCAGCAACGCCATGAGAGCAGACAGCACCTTTGCCACAATACTAGAGAAGAATTATACTTATAACTGATAACTGTTTACTAGTATAGCAAAGTCTTATTTTAACCGCAGGCTGCAATCTATACAAATAACAGGAAGCAAAATGCCAATGTAAGGTTGAATGTTTAAACCACAAACAGACGACCTTGTCTGATTTCAAAAGCTGTCTCTACACACACAGTAATAGTGACATAATATAATTGAATAGCACAAAACCACAATGAACGCGATTATCACAATTTTATAATCGAGTAATCAGATCTTCTCTCTTCCGGCCGCGCTCTTCCGGCCGCCGCCGCGCGGGCGCGCCACAATGGGCACGCACTCGTCTTCCGACAATGTATTACCGTGTGTCGCCCGCCGCGGCTGTGTCCACTGTGACGGGAACTACTTGCAGTGTACCTCGAAAATGTCGATGTGTCAACATTGAGTTCCCGTTTCGTCACGCTCGGCTGGCTAGCGGGTGACCTAAGCTCGAATTTCAGTGCAATGTCGCTTTGGATATTGCACGCCTATCGAATTTCATATTTCGTATATATCTGACGGGCGGGTGCGCAACACAACGACAACAATCAACCTATACTTATGCTCTAGGTTCAAAAAATGTAATAAGAAATAAACATTCTACGCTATGAGTCGGAATATGACTCGTCATATTCTCCTTTATGTATGAGTTTGTATCAGTGTAGAGTATGGTTAAATTTTATTGGGTCGTTCTTGGCCGTTCAGTATTTTGATGGTGAACCCCATCTGAGGGTGTAATATGTATGTATGATGTGTGCACTCACGAGGCAGGTCCGCAGCTGGCCGCGCACGTTGTCGGGCTCCGCGCCGGCGAGCGGCAGCGCGCGCGCGCAGTCCGCCTGCACGCCCAGCAGCGCGCCCGTGGCGGCCCGCAGGCGCGCGGCGATATCCTCGCCGTCGTCGCCGACCACCTCCGTCGGCGACGACTCCTCCGCCAGCCGCTCCTCCAGCTCCGTGAATTTCCGCTAAACAGAGAGCAATCTATGGCAGTCGAAGCGTCGTTCGGAAGGAGACCGAGGGCGGGCGGCGGGCGGCGCGCACCTGCAGGAAGTCGAGCTGGTCGCGCAGGCGCGCGGCGGCCTCCAGCTTGCCGGCGGCGCGGTAGGCGTCGACCTGCGCGGCCACGCCGGCCATGACGTCGCGCTGCGCGGCGCAGTCGGCGCGGGAGGGCGGCGCGGCGGCGGCGGCGGCGCGCGCCAGCCACTGCTGCAGGCCGTCCACGGACACCTCGGAGCGCGCCGCCTCGCGCGCGGCCCGCTCCAGCAGCGCGCCGCGCGCGCCCGCCTCGGCCCGCAGCGTGTCCCAGCGCGCCGACACGGCGTCCAGCTCGGCCCGGATCCAGCCCGGCATGATGTGCGCGTCGGCCAGCTGCCGCCCGATGTCGCGGATGCGCGCCAGCCGCTCGTCGCTGTGGTTCTGCACGTAGTTCTCGAGGTCGTACAGCTCGTCGGCGATCTCCTCGGCGTCGGCGGGCGCGTCGGGCGAGCGGCGCAGGCGGCGCTGCAGCCCGTCCAGCCAGGCGCCCTCCTGCGTCAGCCAGGCGCGCAGCTCGCCGGACTCGTGCCACGCCTCCGCCAGCACTCTGCGCGACCACCGCACCCGCGGTTACGGCTTAAGGACTCGATATACCTTACCGACTTCATTGCACCTCCGACTGTATAGCGAGGCGTCGCGACACTCGCTAATAAACGTCGACGCGCTCATCAGTAATGCGATACAAATCCGATTTCAAAAAATATTTTTGCACCGTATAGCCTTCAACGTTACGCTACGAAACGGTAACCATAAATGCGAGTGCAACCGCAGGCACGGTTAGTAAAAATGTTAATTTGAAATTTTCAAATTATAATAATGAATTCATCAATCCACAACAAACACAATAAGAAATAAAATATATAAGTGGAAACAATATGAGCGGGGTGAAACACGGCACGTCACGACAACGGTTACGGCATGCACTTGTAATAGTTGAAATAGGAACACTGAATTTAGGGTAATAAAAATTGCTCATTACACTAGAGGACGATGTTAAAAAGAATAATGAAGTGAAATTGTAATATTAGTAAAGAAGGTGTAATGACTTGTATCTCTCGTAGACGCCGTGCGTGACCTCGTTCCAGCGCGCGTTGAGCTGCGTCAGCCGCTTGGCCAGCGCGGCCGGCGCGCGCCCCTCCGCCGCCACCAGGATGTCGTTGCCTGGACACACAGGAGACACACAGGACATCATTCAATCACCGCACCGACGGTGAGCAGCACGAGGCTCGCGGCGCGCGGGTCTCACCGGCCTCGTTGAGGTTGCGGAAGTCCTGCGTGCGGTCGTCGCACTTGTCCTTGAGCGCCTGGAAGCGCGCCTTCATCTGGTAGAGGTCGGCGGAGTCGGCGATGGCGCAGTCCTCCCGGCGCGGCAGCTGGGCGTGCACGTCGCTCAGCCAGGCGTCGGTGTCGGCGGCCCCGCGGAACACGGCCTCGGCCCGCTCCAGGCCGCGCCGCAGCCGCTCGTTGAGCTGGCGCGAGCCGGCCCGCGCGGCCTCGAGCTGCGCGCGCGCCGCCGAGGCCTGGGCTCGCGCGGCCGAGCTCGCCCCCTCGTCGCAGTCCTCCAGTATCGATTCCTTCGTCGTCTCGATGCTCGCTAGCTTCGTTTCGAACTCCTTCGTTTCGTCTTCGAATTTCTGGAACGAGAATAACGATCGCCAGTAGCGATGACTTCAACAGAAGTGTGCACGAACGCGAGATAGTATAGTATGATAATATAGTATTCCACCGACGTTGCTGGTGTCGAGCAGCCGCTCCAGCGACTCCGGGTCCCCGAGCGGCAGGCTGGCGTTCTCCCGCGAGAACCGCTCCACGCTCTCCGCCCACTCGCGCACCGCGCGCGCCTCCGTCTGCAGCCGCTCCGACAGCCGCAGCCCTGGTGCGATTCAGACGTTGTATCGAATGGTTCAAACGCTTAAGCCCGACACCCGCACGGACGTATCGCGTACCTTCCTCCAGCTTACTGATCTTCTGCTCGAGGATTGTTCGGGTGTCGCCGAACTTGGTGACGAGGTCCTCGAGGCTGGTCCGCAGGTCGCGCGCGCTCCCCCTCTCGTAGTTCTCCCGCTTCTCCTTCACGACCGCGTCGTACGTCGACCGGAGACCCTCGAACTCCCCGCGGAGCCGCGTCAACTCCTCGATCTTCCGAAGCATCGTCTCCCGGTCGGTGACGATCGCGTGCTCGGCCACGATCCGCGTCTCCATCGCTCGGATCCTCGCCTGCAGGCTCTCGAAGTCGTCCTCGGGGCGCGGCGCGGGCTTCCCGCGGACGGCCGCCTTCGTCTCCGTCTCGAGGGCCGTCAGGTCGCGCAGCAGCTCGTCGCACTCGGCGGCCGCCCGCTCGCACTCGGCGCGCGCGCGCTCCGCGAGCGGCGCCGGCCCGGCCCGCAGCGCCGCGGCCCGCGCGGAGCAGGCGGCGAGCTGAGCGCGCAGCTCGGCCAGCGCCCGCAGCCGGTTGCGCAGATGCAGCAGCAGGTTGGCGGAGGGACGGTCTGCGCGCGCGCGGTCCCGCCACAGCGCGGGCTCGCGCAGCCGGCGGCGCAGCGCGGCCAGCTCGCGGCGCAGGCCGGCGGCCTCCTGCAGGCGGGCCAGCGTGTCGCGCACGCGCCGCGCGGCCCCGAGGACGCCCTCCCAGCGCCCCTTCAGGGCGGCTATCGTCTCCGCGTGCCGCTCCGCCTCCTCTGCAACCGAACGACATTGATCCCTCCGTCGATGGATTCGAAGTTGAGCCGGATTTCATCGAGATCCGGATGACGTCCGGAACCTCGCGGAGCGGCGGCCGGCTGACCTTCGAGGCCGGGCTCGCCGGCGAGGCGGCGCTGGATCTCCTCGACGTTGGCGAAGTCCGCCCGCTGCGCCGCCAGCTCCCGCTCGACGCGCTCCACCGCGCTCGCCGCCGCCCGCCGGCGCTCCGCAGCGGCCGCGTCCTCCGCGTCCTCCGCGTCGTCCGCGTCGTCCGCGCCGCCCGCACCGACCGCGTCGGCCTCTAACTCGCGCTGACACTGGAAAAGTTCCAAATTCAGAATAAAATCCAGTAAATATACATATCTCGCAATCGAGTCGATTCCGGGACGCCGGCGCCACCCGGTAGCGCTCTATGGAGTCAGTGACCCGCGCGCCGTCAAACGGTGACATCACTAGTATAGTGGTATCAGTGGACTTCACTTTGTGATTGGTGGGAACGCATGAACTCTTAAACTATGATGCGTTCTGTGAAATGTACCTACCTATTCAGTGAATCGTAATTGAGGGAATTATAATCTAATACTGTGTACGAGTCTATTTCCATTATCCGACACTACCCACCATTTTTTGTTAAAAAGTTTTTATTAAAGTGAGCGACTTTAATAAAAACTTTTTAACAAAAAATTAAACCTCCGAAAATTTTAAAAAGCAAAAAATAATATACCTTTTTTATTTTACCTTAATAACGAAGTTTTTAAACTAATGTAAGTATACCTAAGTCATATTGAGTCGGCGCCAAACAAGCAAATTAATTAATTTAGTAAAGTGTGATGCACGGCGGCGCGGCGCGACCCTCCCCTTCGCCGGAAAATGCTGAGCGTTCACGAAGTTAATGTCAGTGAGACAGCAATACACAGCGAGATAGCTAGACTTGTGTGAGTCGGCGTACGGAGAGCACATTTTTTGCAATGTTAATGTTTGTCGCTGAAGATTTCACGTTGCATTGTTAATTTCATTTGGTTATTTGTTTAAATTTATTGTTCATTAATTGTTTGGCGCCGACTCAAAATGACTTAGGTATACTTACATTAGTTTAAAAACTTTGTTATTAAGGTTAAATAAAAAAGGTATATTATTTTTTGCTTTTTAAAATTTTCGGAGGTTTAATTTTTTGTTAAAAAGTTTTTATTTTATAATTTTTTGTGGCTAAAATCTACTAATTATCCCATAGTTTCGATATTTGTTAACTATCCGTATTAAACAAAAAAAGATTTTTCGAAATCGGCTCACTAACGCCGAAGATATGCTATAGTCCAGAATGCAAACTTTATCACCCCATTTCACCCCCTACATATTTTTTTTTCCAAATTTCCTAAAATACGTGTTTCTTTATTTTGTATGTAAAATATATATACAAAGTTTCAGGTTGATCAAAAAATATTTAATATACGCGTCGAATTGAGAACCTTCTCCTTTTTTTTTTTTCGTCGGTTAAAAAAGAGATTCAAATGAGTGCCAATGATAATGCGAATGATTCCCCACCGTCCACCGTCATATACATACATATAACCTTAAAAATATCAGGGATCGAAACAGATTGTATGGTCAAAAATACTGATTTTACTAACTTTGAGACACAAAAATACTGAGGCCCAGATAAATAGTCGTTGCTAAGCATTGGTCTAAAGTACGACTTGGCGAAGCATTACTTTGACGTGTCTAAGCCAAGCACCTGTTATGTACTAAAATAGACGTAACTTTATACATTGCTTAGCCGAGCACGAGCTAAGTCAAAATTGAAAGTAATACTTTTGCATAAAAAGAAGCGTTCAGATATTGGGAAAGTGTCGGGTTTAATATTGTCAAAATTTAATATATAATCATTAATATTAACAGTTCTATATCAATATAAATGTATTACATATAATAAAAAATGTTTTAATACCACAAGTATCACAATGGAAAACTTGATTTGTTTGCTTTTTATACAAATGGCCATATTTCAAAAAATGAACGCACTGAATTCTGTGGTAAATTATTGGTGTCGACGATCTTTTTGGGAGAATGACACTTGGTAGTTGATATTTCGTTTTGCCTCTGTTGTTGATTTGTGATAAGTTCATCACACATTTTTATTTACAATGTTTATTTATTGAATTTGTCCTTGATTTGATATTAATTACTCGACATTGGCATGAGTACACGCTATTCGCAGGTGCAGCGGAAAGAATTGAATCATTACATTCATTTCGTATAAAGAGAAGAAGATTTGTGTTATTGTGTGCATTTATTACATTTTGTCTTTCTTTCTCTCGGATTAAATGAAAATGCAAGTGATGAACTTTTTGTTTTATTTTTAGTTAGAATAATAATGATAAAGGTAAACCTTTGTTTTTGGCTACTGAAGTAAACACAAATACTACTCTAAACTACCTACTTCTTTTTTTTACGAACTGAATCAAATGATGATATTTAATTAATTATGATGAGGGATGGCTCCACCTGCATTTAGCGGGTATTTCAGCCAGTATGAAGTAATTAATTGCAAGGGCAAATTCAATAAATACACATTTTAAATAAAAATGTATGATAACAGCGTTAAAGAGGGCGGATGAATCACTATTACAATATAAAAAATACTGCAGCATACAATACGACACTTCAAAAATCATTTTATTTAGTGAAATTGTTGCTTAGACCATGCTAAGTCATCAAAAATCTTGACTAATACTTGGCTTAGCCGAGTTCGACTTCTGACAGAACTGACAACTGAAAGTCACGTCTATTTAATGGAATTTCGTGAACTTAGTCAGTACTTTGGCTTAGATCGTGCTAAGTAACGTTTATTTATCTGGGCCTGACTGTACTAACCTAACTTTAAAGGGAAACCCCAAAATTTACAGAACTTTAAATGCATCTCCAAAACCCTAACAGAAATTTTATAGAAAATAAGTGTCCTGTATACAATGACACATTAAGCTCCGTACACACTGGGGCGTTGAGACCGGCGTATTTTTTTTTTGCCTCAACCATAACAAATCATGTCACAATATGGCTATGTGGCGTCGCGACAATCGCTACACGGCATCGCAGCGCCCACGATAAGGCGTCGCGATGCTCATTATAAGGCATCACGACGCTCACTATACGGCGTCGCTACGCACACTATAAGGCGTTGTGCCGCTCATCATAAGGCGTTGCGACGCTCACTATAAGGCGGCAAGACGCTCAATATTGGGCGCCTGAAGCTCACTATAAGGCGTCGCGACGTTCACTATAAGGCGTCGCGACGCTTGACAAACAGATAGTCGGACAACGTGAGGGTTTATATTTTCCTTTTGAGGTACGGAACCTTAAAATTGAATATTCGAATACCTAAAATCGGCGAAAATTTTTGCAAGTCTGCCACTCCCATAGCGGCTATGTAATATTGAGTACTACTGTCAGGCATGAAGAAAGAGTATCCGTAGTAAAAGGAGTGTGCGTATGTAACTCTTTGAAGACACAAGACATTTTATACGAAAATTCGTTTTTCCGAGTCTACAATAATAGCATTACTGACTGGTTTCAGAAAAAACTGACTGTTACTGACCACCATTCAAAAAACTGACTTGACTTGACTTAAATCCTGAAATATTCTTTATATACTTTGACGAGGGGGCTCTTGAAGGTCGGCGAATCCTACGTCGCAACCATATCGAATCCTTCGACGAACGATTTACCCCGCGTGCGGTACTCACGTCCTGCAGCAGCTTATCTGCGGAGTCGGCCCACGCGTCGAAGGGTTTGTAGCCGAGCTGGAAGTCGGGCTTGGGCTCGGCGGACAGGCGCGGCTTCTTGCGCGAGCTCTGCTCCGTCTGCTGCGCGCGCGCCGAGCTACTGCCGCCACTGCTGGTGGTAATGGTAATGGTGGTGGCCTCCGCGGTGTCCATGGCCGAGGACTCCTCCGCGCTCTCCATGTCGATGTCGAACCCGAGATCTTTAATCTACAATATTACGTAAAAATCATGATAATGGATTCGTCATCCGCGAGTGGCGACCGGACGTGAGAACGAAGAGGGAGGAGGACCGACCCGCTGCGCCTGCACGTCCAGGATCATGTAGAGCGCGTCGAAGCGGTCCTGCAGCCCCTCCGCCCGGTCCAGCAGCGCGGGCTCGGGCCCGCCGCAGCGCGCCGCCAGCGCCGCCGTGTCCGCCAGCAGCGCCGCCGCCGCCGCGCGCCGCCCGCCCAGCGCCGCGCGCGCCGCGCCCAGCGCGCCCGCCCGCGCCAGCGCCGCGCCCAGCGACTCGGCCGGCTCCGCCTCCATCTGCAAGCCGCCGCCTGTACTAGCGCGCCCGACGATACCACACCCCGCACCCCGCACCCCCACCGCGCCACCCACCCGCTTCAGCTCGGTCTCCGTGGCGTCGCAGGCCCGCAGCAGACTCGCGTGCCGCTCGTCCAGCTCGGTCCAGGCGGCGTGCAGCTCCCGCAGACGCCGCAGCTGCTGCGTGGTCCACTCGCACGTGTGCGACCAGCGCTCGCTCAGCGCCCTCAGCTGGTCCTCGATCTCGCACACGCCTGCCGAACGTCACTATCACTCGCCTGCCACGCCACCGCCTAAACGTGTGGCGCGGAGGGCGCGGCGGGTACCGACCGTCGTCCTGCGCGTCGTCGTCGACGACGATGACGCAGTCGGCGAGCGCGTCGACGAGCGGCTGCTGCGCGCGCAGGTCGTCGTGCAGCGCGCCCACGGCCAGCAGCTGCGCGTCCACGTTCGCCGCGTCGCCGCGCAGCGCGCCCATGCGGGAGATGCGGTCCTCGGTCTTGGTGAGCCACTGCCTGCGGGCGGAGGGCGGCGGGTCAGTGGGGCGGCGCGCGGGGGAGGGGGAGGGGGAGGGGGAGGGCGCACCGACCGGAAGCGCTGCAGCTGCAGGCGCTGGGCGCGCATGAGGCGGGCGTGGCCGGCGGCCTGCGTGTCCATGGCGGCGGTGCGCAGCTCGTCCCAGCGCGAGTTGAGCAGCCGCAGCTGCAGGCGCACCTCGCGCGCCTCCTCCCGCGACAGGCCCGCCTCCAGCACGAGCCGCGCGCCCGCCTCCAGCACGCCGCCCACCAGCGCCTGCTGCGACGACAGCTCCAGCAGGAACTTCTGCACCCACCGAAACATTTGACAGATAGAGGTTATTTGCTAAGGTTATTTGTTATTTGCTAATGTCAATAAACATTTCTATTCTCATTTGAAACGCATAGTATGTATGATTCCAGAGTTGAACGGTATACGTATAAGGATGAAGAGCGACCTCGTGCGAGTGGAAGTGGTCCTTGAGGTCGGCGAGGCGGTCGTCCTGCGGCGGGCGGGCGGCGGCCAGGCGCTCCTCCGCCTCCAGCAGCCAGGCCAGCACCTCCTCGAAGGCGGCGTAGTACCCGCCCAGTTCCGCCGAGCCCGTCGTGGCCGTCGACAGCGGCCGGCTCGCCGTCTGCGGGCGGACCGACCGTTACCACTCTACCCTCCGCGCCGACATGACGACGTCATGACGGGCGGGTACCGTACCTCCGCGGGCGGGCCGGCGACGGGCGTGGTGGGCTCGGAATGCAGGCTCTCCAGCTCGGCCACGTCCTCGCTGGCGTGCGGCAGCGATTGGAATAGGCACATCACGTACATCATCACGGACTTCTTGTCGGGGTTCGGAGTGTTCACGTCTGACAACAAAAATAATATTCTATACCGAATGTCGCAATAGTAGGGTCGACTTCGTTCGACTTTCTATCATTTTTTTTTCATTTTAACGATAGTTTTAAACCTACGATACTGAAATCTTAATATTCCTAATGAGAGGGCTTAAACTAAGGTAAGATTGAATGATAATGCGCCGTGAGCGCAGGGCTCTGAGCGCTCACCCTCCGGGTCGAGCAGACGGTCGATGGCGAGATGCTGGTGCGCGAGGTGGAAGGCGTGCTCCAGCCGCTGGGCGGGCCCGCGCGCCAGCACCGCCGTGTAGTCGAACAGCTGCGGCCGCCAGCGGTGCAGCAGCGCGTTGAACGCCAGCCCGTCCGACCACGACGACGTGAAGTTCTTCACGTTCACACCGGCGTAGTTCTACATCACGCGACACGACAACATTCCTTTATATAACAACATGAATGGCAAACAAGTCTCAGTTGTCGCATTGGTATCACTTTAAAGTTAACTTAACAATTCTGCGCATTAAAAATATTGTTTATAAAATAACTAAATAATAAAGGGTTTTTTTTATAATGTGACCTGCGTGTGGGTCCGGCACCAGGCGAGGAGGGTCTTCTCAAGGTTGGTCTGCTGCAGGTCGGCCATCAGCTCCTTCAGGTGATAGTGCACCTGCCAGTGCAGGATTATGCTCCACACCAGCCCTACGCGGCGCACCCAACCATTATATCACACGAACCATAAAAAAACTAGGACTATTAAAGAAAGCAGAAATATAAAAATCTTAAAGGTGATCGGAGCTAGTCCGGGCATTTGTCGAACTGTAACATCATTTTACTATAAACCAATAACTAGATAGTAGGGAAGCCGGTGCACCACTGGCCGCAGACATATAGTATACTGCAGGCCCTGGATTAGCTGAGTGTAGCAGGTATGTGTATATGTAGATATATGTATATGCAGGTATATTTATGCAGGTACCGAGTATGAGCTTGGGGTTCCCGTCGACGATGTCGTTGCTGCTGATGTTGACGAGCTTGACGCCGTTGGCCTCCAGCACCTGCAGCGCCGTGTTCACGTTGTTGATGTGGTGCACGCGCATGCGCCCGCGCTCGCGCTTCTACACATACACACACACACCCTAGCAACACACAGCCTAGTAGAAACCACTAGCTATAGTGTCAATAACACAAGTAATTACTAATGGGGAAAATACTTTGTTTGCCAATAAACTTCAGACAAACTTCAACATTTCCGAATAGTTAGAGATGACATGACGTACATGAAATAAAAAAACGTTGTATTAAAAAATAAAACAGTGATCTTAAATGTTGTGACTGCATTACAACAGGTGAGGCAGCCAATTAAATAAGCCTCACAGGAAGTTTATCGTCATCAAAACAGATCTATAAATACACAACATTTAACATTCTCCAGAAGCGAGGAAACAGAAAAATGAACATGGATCCAAGATTGAGTTTAATTTAATCTAATAATTTTGACGCTGCGCAGTGCGCAGTGTGCAGGGTGCAGTACTCACATACTGCTGCGCCGTAAGTATCTCGAGCAGCGACAGGAGTATCTCGCCATCTCGCAGGTCTTGGAACAGATCCTCCACTAGCGGCTTGTCGTTCTGACAATAAACACTCAATAACTAATGCATCATGACGTATACAACAACTATCTTATTGTTTTGTTAGTTTAATAAATAAATAGGACTTCTCATTTCACACAATTGTGAAAACAATCTTATTAGTTGCATACTTTGCATGTATTGCATTAAACAAATGATACCGGGCGGACGGGAACTACTCTACTTGAGAAGAATTGGCCTTAATTAGTTGGTATATGGAGTGGACATAAAACAACCATGCAAATTGGTCTATTTAAAAATCGAGAGTAAATCTATTAAAGCGGTATTAGGTAGGTACTCAGGAGTATAGATGCAGTCGACTAGCTTGTATCGTGTGACACGCCGGAGTCACGGTTGGATACGCACCTTCACAAGTTGGGAGTTTATCCATTTGGCAAAAGTTTTCTTCTGTACGTCTTCGCGTTCATCTGCAACAAATAAAACGTGTTGTTAAACGAGCGTTTAATCGCACAATAAATAAGTATTCGGCGCGAGCTAACACGATCGTTAATAGGTATGCATGAGAAGGATTACCGCCATTACACAATTGTTTGAGGAAACTTTTATTGCGACCATTATAAACAGATAATAAATACGCGTGCGCCGGACTTTCGCAAATATACTCCGCGATCGACGTACGCGCGCAGTCCTCACGGGGAGGGCCCACCAACGCCTCCCAGGCCTTCAGCAGCGTGATCATGACCGCCCCCGCCGCCAACAACACCTCCGCTATCTTCACTATCACCACACACGATTCGTCATTCATGTGACAATCAATACCCGTGAACGGAACTGGTAGTGGTGTAAGAATCCGGCGGCGGTCCCGGGAGCCGGCAAACTACTGCTCCAGGTGGCGTATCGATGGATGCAGACATCCCGGCCCGTTAGACGCGCTCCGGTGATCTTTATTGCCGTTTTGTTCGTCGCTTGCATAATGTGATGAACGCCCCGAGCGCGCGACCTTCGGCGATTTGCATATATCACGACATCACCGAGACACCGTTACACGTAATATCTGCCTCTTACGGGACACGCATCACAAAGTCCGGCCCTGTCTGTGGGTCGCCTGCAAAATACAGTTCATGTCTGCATAACGCTTCAAAGAGCTCACTACACCCGTACCTACTTAGCTGGATGTTCGTGTTATCCGCGCATAATTACGAGTACTAGGTACGAGCGAGCGTGCACATTTCACAGACGCCGGTCCCGATTGGAAATACGGCGACCGTCGCGAATTCTTTATTAATCAAAGCAGAAAGATCGATTCAGCGCAATCCGAGAGGAACGGATGCGTACCTGACGTCACCGCGGCCTTAATGCATTTCGAAACTCATTATCATGTTCAGTTTTAGTTTTCACACTAGCCACCCGAGTGCTTGTGTTTTATGGATAACTTTAATTTCGCGTGTTTTAACATCATCAAAACGGGCAAGCAATTAAGATAAATAGTTGCTAGGTGGTAAGCGCAGGACGCAACGCGGCGGCGGGGCGGGGCGGGGCGGTGCATGAGATCACAGCATCAAATTATAATCGTAGTATTAGCTAAGCCTTACGCGTCACCGTGTTATGAATGTCCTTTCCTAATTTAGGAAACCGTGTTTTCATTCTATGGCAAACAAACATGCCGAATGTACTATGTATTTTATTATTGTAAGTTTTGAACTTACTTGCACTGTCGTGAACAAGTGTAGAGGAGGTAGATGCATCACGTTTGGTTCCATATAAAGTCAAGTAGTCGTTTATAAGCATACAAATTGCTTATTTGTGATGCGATTACGCTTGCCTATATGTCAATGATCGCAGCGTGTATCGAGTACGCATAAAACATGCTAATTAAATTATTTTTTATTGACAGCACATTACATCATCGGTATTCGAACAGAATTCTTCTATTTACGGGGATCACACTATTTTTTAACCTGACTCAAATTGCAATAGTGGTTACCTAAACTCGGACGCCGCCTGCGCGTCCTCCGCACCTAATAACATGGAGCTGTGTGTCTATACTTATTCAGTTGAAAAACCTTGAATGCAGGTCTGTATTTACAATAATAATCAGCAAGTCAGTCGGAGTCGGCGTTAACGTAACGATTTCTTACTTGTTTGTACAAATTGCGTGACCTTTGCTATCTCTTCGAACAGAGTAAGAACAGGCTCACCAAATTAATGGAATTAATTTATTGTATGTCAAGGCACCACCGGTCTTAACCTTCCGACTTGGATCATGCGTCACGACATAAGATTTGCGGTTTGCGGTGCACACGACGACAACGACGGCTTCCAATTGCAACGGGCTCGCAGGAACCTATTCGTTATTTCCTACCGATACCTACATTCATAGAGCGTTAAGGTTTTATAAAATTTCCATAATGTGCTCCACGCCATCAATCACCGCATGATTATTACCTACCGACTTCTGATAAGAACGTCTCATTGTTTGTGTAGCTAATATTCATCGATAATTTTACAGCTTCGGTAAAAATATGGAGTTAGTTAGCGCTCCTTAATTGCTTGAGAATTATCGCGGCTTCCGGCGGGGCCGGGCGCGACACGACGTCTCTCGTCCCGTATACGTACACATTTGGGTAATTTTAAAGCTCGTTCAATACGAATTCGTTATTCCATCGTCACAGCGGCGGCCGCAGCCGGCGGTGCACGGAATATCATGGCTTTGTTTATTTATTCTGCTCCCTTCCGAGCCGTCACCCGCGCCCCGTGAACACATGGTGTCCAAAAATGCTACCGCATGACGGAAACATTCATAATGATACGGACCGTTTTACACTCGGCCCCCGAGCGGCGCGGGAGATACGTTGATGGATGCAACCAGATTAAAGACAATGCCATTCCATTATAGTATTTAATTCTTAATTAGTTACGTGGTAAACGAGTCCCAAAACCAGTCGGATAATTTGTATCAACTCAATTCTATGTTAGTATTGTTTTGAACCGAAATTTGTAGTTGTGTTATCTCCATTGACGGGGCAACCGGCGCCGGCGCGGCCGTGTCGCGGGAGCGTGCGCTGAGGTTATCGGTGCAGTAGTGGGAGCGGCGGAGGTGAGGAGGCGGACCGTGCCTTCACTCCGCCGGCGGCCGCGCGCGCCCACACAACTCTCCAAATTGTAACCCGAAAGAAAGTTCCCACGTACACTATTGCACTACACACATCGAACATTGCGTTGTTACACAACTTCAATGAAGGTGACTCTCTATCGATCTTCGCACTTATTGATTCAAAACAATACAGCGTTCAATGACTATATAAAGAGAATTGTATAAGTTAAGTTATATGTATAAGTTTTTAAAACGGGAGCAATGTACAAGAGTTACTCTCCCACCGAAAATCCATAGCGCAGTTCCCACGTATATTTTTGTATGGCAACAATAGCCACAGATGAAAGATTAATCACGTATGGTCGTATATGTCGAACGAAAACAATCCAGTTATGTCCGATGGAGCGGAGATGGCGAGGCTACCGCGTGTTGCGGCGTCGCGACGCGGGCAATTACCGCCGCCACTAATTTCTCCTCATTAAGCTGCGCGCGGGAGTGGCCGCTATTTGGACACTCGCTTCCTAACCACCTGTGGCTCTTAATGCCACTCGAATACATTCGCAGCGTCCAGTAGTCTGGCGGCGGTTGGCGCAAACCCTCCCCCTCTCCCCGTGGCGCAGGCGATACTAACTTGCAGCATTTAATGAGTTTTCCTCCCAATCAAGCCTAACTAATTTCGGCATTCTGGGCTGCAAACGTAGAAACTTATGCAAACGTAGACTTGTAAAGATTGTACGTATAGGTAAATATTTATCTACAACAGTTATTAAACTGACCGACGAAAATAGGATATTTGATAATCAAGGAGGATGATGCTATTGTTATAAAAATACCGAATGTTAACATGTCAAGCACAATAGGTTCATTTAGTTGTCTGGCAACGGCACACGCGGTTGAACCGGCGCGTGGCGCCCGCGCACGTGCTGCACATAACTCTATCAATACATTGCACACGGCGTGTCAATGATCCGACCGCGCCGTCAAATACTCAACAGTTATTACTTATCCTACACGTGAACTCGGAAACACGCAGCGTACTACTAGCGTAATACTGGGCGCGCACGGAGGAAACACGACAACCGGCTCGCAACTTCCACGGGAAATCAATTCCGCGAGCGAGAGCATCCCTTTTTAAGAATCTAGCTTTTTATAGCTCTTAATATCTCAAAACACTGTTTGCTTAAATAATTCCAATCCTAAAATTATTGTCCTTATCTCTTCATGGTCATAAACGCTTTAGTCCCCGATCGGCGCCAACAAACAGTACATTATTCCAAACATGTCTGTCTAGCTAGAAGTATAGTATCAATGATGTGTTCATAACACACATCTTACTAATCATCAACAGTGACATGACACGAAACGCAAGATTCCATAACGAGCGTTGTGCGCGGAAGTACAGCAATTACCGGTGTCGATTAGGCAGTTGTCGGGGCGCGCGACGTGCGACAGTTAGCCGAGTCGCGGCGAGGACCCGGAGGCGGCCGGCGCGGGCGCATCCCTCGCATAATAAGCGAGTCTGCTTGATGCGCCATTGTCTAGACCAAAGCACCGGGATTATCGGAAAACTGATTCTATTTTAATATTGTACGTCTCTGGTCAGGGATAGATAACTAAAGAGCTGGCTTGATATGTATTGAGTTTCATGATTTATGGCCATTTGTTTGTTGCCGTCGTAATGAGACTAGCTGTACTCAAACGTGCTCCTTGGATTAATGTAACTCATCTATGTATTCGTTTAAAGCTGTCGGTCCCCAGATCTCGTCGAAATAGAATTTATTAATTGGCCAGGCTGAAGTATCAGGGCGGGAACGGTTGTCGCGATCTATCTTGGGAATCGGGAACACAGTCTAGCATTTCTCACGCGTGTTACTATTTGCACTTTACTCGATGGTCTAAACGGCCGTTCTAGCTGGAGCGGCACTTAGTCACCCGGTGCAATTAGTGGCGTGACATCACCTCGGTAATTGAGAAAGACAACGCGGTGCGCGCTCGCAGAACAATGTCACAAGTTCACGAGACGCGCCACGCTTACCGGCGGTTCACACCGTCACCGAAACGCATTTTCCCAGACACGTTGTTAAAGAAAATCATTTTTCAATCCTAGTCAATTCTATAATTTAATTTGAATTATTACCTGAGTACCTATGCATCTGCATTTTAATTTCGCGATAAATTATAATTTTGGCGACGGACTAAACCTACCTCACTAGGTCAGGCGGGATGAGTCATGTTTGTTTCTTTTTTAGTGTTAAAGACATCGTTAAATACAATAGAAAACCTCTGTGTGGAAAATTACTGTCTCGACAAAATTAAAGGTAATAAGAACCATCGGGAGCTGTGTAAGCTGTATGTCACCCAATGGAAAAGCGGCTCTCCTCGTCAAAGTATTCAATTGATGTCAATCAAAATAAATAGGAGGCGCTTTGAGAGTAGAATCGGCGATTGTGATTGTGCAAGTATCGGGGCCGCCGCTGGACAAACACGGCGACTCCCGCGCTGCTATTATCCAACCCCACTTACTGCACCGACCGATCAGTAGGTGTCACGCGCCGAGTACTCCGGCACAGACAACTCGATTGAGACACAACACTACTGAGATGTACGATGCGTCTATCTCACGATAAACTGTCCAATTTGTCCATCATTGCAATAAAATTAACGACAGCAATGGAAGAAAGGTACGGAATTAGGTTGAAGTAGGTCAGCAGGTTACCACCAAGTAAAAACATTTCGCGATTCGTTATCGCACGCGATACGTCTAGCAAGCCTGCATTAACTGCGACGTCGTTTAACCTCAGAGAAGCACAATTCACAATACCTACTGTGCCGAGAATCTGGATGTAGCCCTGGGTAAGATTGACAAGTATCTTATTGATATCAAATGATGTATTACGGAAATTCTATGTCCCGCGACACAACGCGCTGTGGCGCTATGCTTCGCGCTAACCAGTTCCATAAGGAAGAACATGATCCCCTAGACGTGTGCTCAGATGAGATTTCATACTCGGTAGCTTTCTTCGGCACAATTGGTGCATGACAGAGTGTCCGCGCGGCAGGAATGAATTATAAATGGAAATGTACAAATCTAAACACATAAAGTAACAACCTACTATGGATGGACTTTGTAGTAGTAGATCTAGATACTCACACAAAATCATCCACAAGCATTTTCAGATTACAATGTTTTTTATGGTTGTGTTATGGTGACAACTAGTGAGTTACAAACTTAAAACAAATTACTGTCCAAAAATAAATAAATATGTGGAGTACAATACAACATACAGAGTGGGCACAGGTGTTGTCTCAGCGAAGTCACGCCCCTGTACCTACTAAAGTATTAAGTTTTGTTTATAGGTGTCCGAGACTGAGTTGACTCATCAATTGACAGCAACTTTCACAGAGCCAGTCGTCTAACCTTGATCCACCCGATAGGCATGATGCCAATGATTAACCAAAACTCTTCTCAAAATGCAATAAGTATTGCTATTGAAGCATAAATTTTAAGTAAAATATTTACGTAATTAGTGCAAGTGCGGGTACCAAGCACTACTACTCCTACACTAGGGCAACTGATCAATACACAGATAACTATTATCACTCATTTGTTTTACAACTTATCTGTATAACTAATAAACTTTTGTACTTGTGTAACTAATTAGTTCAAGTTTCTCAATAAGGCATACCATCTTGTGGGATCCTATGACACTAGTTTTGATCTAACCGTGACAAGATAGTCAACACCTCGCTAGCCTCAACACGCCTATTGGATAATCGAATAAAATGCGAGAGAAAAGTGAACTATAATGTTATCAGACGTTTGTGTACACGGTATTACTAAGTTTGATAAGATAATGGGACACTGGATGCTTGGAGAATTTCGGCGAGAGCCGGCAGGTGGGGGCGAGCGACACATTGCATCACAACACATTATTGCACCTTCTTTAGGTCGCGTACTCAAGGTCCCGCCAGCCGCCAGGCAGGGCCCGACCGCGGCACAGTCACTTACCCACGTAACTTGGCTCCATTTTCCCCGAGCCTTATCCGTAGTCGATGATCCCTTTTCAATCGAGTTTATGTGACGACAAAAAGTTTTTCTCAGACATCACAACACAACACACGCACACACCGCCACTCCCGACTTGAAACTTTGTCCAAACTTTTCAAACAAGATAGCGCACTCGCAGCGAAACGCCGCGGGTCGGTTCGAAGCGAGGACGCTTGATTTTTCAACAACCTTACTCACTGCCACTATTAAAAATTACAAGATAATGAAATGACGCTAAAAAGCGTTGAAAACATTCCGCACGGACCCGACGAAGTTATCATCCGAATCGTAAACTCCGAAAGTGACAGCAACTTGCTTGCGAGAAAGATGACATGACAAGACCGAGGGGACGGGGGGGGGGGGGGGGTAGACTATGTGTACAAGAAATTAGTAGTGTGCGAAGCACACTACCTCAAATGGTGTGACCATATTACAAAACTATTTGAAAAGTATTTAAGTATTTTAAGTATAAATTGATAAATTATTTTTAGTGAAGAAATATTTTTTATTGTGTAAGAACTTATTGGATTGTATATAATACCTAAAGATTAAAAGTAAATTTTGCTATTTTGTGAAGGAATGATATTGAGCGCCATCTATTGAACAATAGATTCTACTAAAAATAATATCGCTATTGCCTCACAGATGTCGCTGTTCAGGATAATATAAAAAAAACTTGTTTAGCGTTCTAACATTTTATAATAACTCGCTTTTAGGTTTTCAAATAAATAATTGTTAAAGAAATCAAACCTATTTCTAACTACCGCCTAGCTATTTAATTGCAGGTATATACTTCTTGTTCTTAATTAAACAGTATATTATATTGAAGTGGCACTGGGGTTATCATTATAACAGGTAGGTAGGTACTTACACTTGCTATTGTTGAGATGCATCTCGTAGGGCTCCCGCGAGTAAGCGGGCACGTCCCCGATCTCCACGACCCAGGTCACCCGGCGCTGGCCCAGGCCGGCCAGCATCCGCAGCGGCGCCGGAGCGGGCGGCAAGCGAGACGCCATCTCGCGGCACCCACTATCACTACATTACTCACACAAGTCACACAAAACACAACACAACCGACTTGTGCTATCTAGGTATCACCACTTTACTATTGTCGTGTTATTTTCTTGCGGTGAATCACGTGGCGCCCAATATGTCTGTCTCCAATATACTTAATCTAAATTAGGTAAAGGCAGTAGATACTTTCCTACTACCTACTTGATAACATACTTATTCGTTATTTGGCATTATACACCCGATGTGCGAAATATTTGCGCAGAAAAGACAATTCCGCGCAACGTTTCACTTTCGCCAGTGCAGTACCTACATCTAGATACCTAGGGAGATACCTAAGCACCGCACGGGGCGGTTTATTTATTCATAGCTGCCTGCGGTCGCTATCTGGGTTATTTTTAGGAGCATGTGGTTCACCTTGAGCTGGCTTTGAATCCTTGCACCCACCGGCTGCGCGTTGAACCCGCACTCCCGCCGCCGGCGCAGGCGCCGCGCCCGGCTCACTCACTGCACGACGCTACCACTCCACACCACGCTCCTCTCACTAACTTACTTATAGACTACGTATAGCGAGCTGTTCACATCGAATTTTCGTTTTAATAGTTTCGTTCGAAAAAAAGAGGACCCAATAATTATTTTATAGATAGCTGCTCATAAAATGTGTAAATCTATTGATACAGTTGCTCTAGAATTGTTTTGCTCATGAAGTGTAGATGCACCTATTTAAATTCTGCTTGGTTAAATACTTATTGAAATAAATGAGCACAGCAATTTATTAAAACCAGTGAATAAATAACGGTGCCCGGGGGCTCACCTACAACACCGGAAAACGCGCACGTCACACATCCTGCCATCTAGTACAACTAGATGACTGACTAACTACTCACGGACGACGATTATAATCGCATCACTGTGTAACCACTACAGAAATGGATAAATTACAGAACATGAATGCACTACGCGTTGCTAACGCGAAAACGAATTCCCGATGCGCTGTGACGCAACCGTGGCCACTACCCGCCCCTTCCAGCCAGCAGCGACATGGACGTCAGTCACCACCTTGATAGACTCCGCTGAGACACAAACTATATACTAGTTAGGTGATCAGTGGTCACTTTTCCCTCACTAGCAAATTCCTAATATACCTCGAAGCTCGGATGCGATTTGTGCGATAAACGTTTCTATAAGTCGTGAATCTAGCAGAATTTAAATTAAATAACATGGTTGCTATAATGGCAATATGGATGTGATAAACGTTCAATAATTTGCAACAATGACAGCGTCCGGGGAGAATGGGAAATCAAAATGTACTTAACCTAACCAAACTTATTAAGCATGGCGTGTAACGATTAGTATTGGCTATCAGCTTAAATTGAGGTGTGTATTTACCGACACATAGTTACAATTATCGGCGCACTGCCTCGCCATGATGCAGTCGGTGTGAGCGCCCGCGCCGCTGCCGCCGCCGGATTGTCTGATTGTCTGACATTTACATTTATTTTAGTCCGTCCATCTCGGAACCGACCTGTCCACCAGCTGATTCACCCAGTCAGCTATACTTGACTTGCCGCATTCAGTGATCACGTCTCTCGAATATGTATACCAAATATCGGAAGCTCATTATGTCAGATTTGGATAAGCTTGTATGCAAGATTAATGACGAGGCAGTGTGTCAGACTTTCGATCAATATGACATAATGTAAGTACTTATTTTTTAACCGACTCTTTAGGAGGGTCTCAATTCGATGGGTATATTTTTTTTGACTGCAAATATAGTGGTTATTACACTTCACTGAATTTAGTCGTCTTAATTCAGTCGTTACTGTGCCAATTCATGTGTGTATTTGCCTAGTCTGACGTAGATTCGCACCTACTCCAAATGTAATGAAGTTGCAATGGTTTGTAATGTTTTAACTTTTTAGTGCACCCAGTGGTTTTTAAAGTCGGTTTTAGTTTTTTCAGTCAGTAATTACTTTCTCAATTACCACGACAGCATTGTGGTGGTCAGATATAAAATTGTGAAGTAGGTATCTTGACTCTAAAATCAAAGCTACCACGTTCGATTGTTATTGTGAAACTATTCGAAAAATGCAAACAGAAACAAACATTATCTTGATAAGACGAGATATAATAAACGAGCTGAGATAAGTCACTGCAACTACGGATCGTACCGAACGAGACGAAGAGAGCAATGCCATGTGTTGATCAATCATAGATAGTAAATTAATTCTTCTTCTCAGTCGGACATTCTTATCAGAGTGGTCGTGGTTATGGAGTTTTAATCTTGTTTTCGGTTGTGGCCGCTGTTTTAGTAATACATCTCCAGGCGTCCCGGTCCACTGCGTTGCGAGAGCATTGTGCTATAGGGCATCTTGTGAGGGTTTTTATGAGATCCACCCATCTGGTTGGAGATCGACCACGTGGCCGTTTGCCTTCGGTTCGACCCTGGATAACTAGTCGATCCATTGAGTCGTTATTTTTTCTAGTGACGTGTCCAAAAGGTTCAGAATTCGTAATTGAACAGTCGACGAAAGTCTTTGCTTTATTTTTAACTCATTTAGTATGGTGGCGTTGGTACGGTGTGCGGTCCAGCTTATCTTCAGTAGGCGTCGCCGGCACCACATTTCTAAGGCGTCGATTTTCCTTCTGTCTTGTAGCTTCAGCGTCCAGGTTTCCGCTCCGTATAGAAAAATTGGGAAGACCAAGGCATACATTAAACGAACCTTTGTATTTTTCGTGATTCTACGATCCTTCCAGATTTTTGTGAGCTTCTCAACAGGATCTTGTCACAGCACAACGCAAATTAATAGTTCATGATAAATAAATGACACTGTTTGTATTTATAATAGCGACCAATTAATGGCAAATTGATACCAAATACATTACGCGCAATATTACTGAATACTTATTTTCCTGTATTAATATTGTAGTTTTGATAATATGATAGCTTAGTGGCCAAATTTACTGTTATCAATCTTGCCTAAACAAGATGGTAGAGCAAGGCGAAGGCATAGCCCACACACGGCTGCGGGCGACGGAGTGATGCACTGGCCGATAACTAGCTGGCATTGACTGTCTGTCTACAATAATAGTGGCAGCCTTCGCAGGATCTACGCGATACCTACGCGCCACGTTTGCCAACGTTGAAATTAAAATAGTTCTAAATTGTATTAAATATTGTTTCTCAGCCTCACTTCTAATAAATATTTAAGTGATTGTGTAACATCTTTTCATCTCTGCGTTTACGGGAAGAAATGCTTGCTGGATTGTATTTCATTTGCCACGCGTGCATTTGACCCATTTTCTGTGAATATTTTTACGGTTTGTGTAATGTAGTAGCAGTGGTAGCCGAGTGGTCGAACGCACGCCTTGCAATCAAAGTGTGCAGGTTCAAACCCCGGCTCGCACCTCTGGGTTTATGTGCGAATCTCATTTTCATCCGAGATTATCACTTGCTATGAAACTGTGAAGGAAAACATCGTGAGGAAACCTGCACGTCTGAGGGAACTTGACTAGTTCTCGATAGATGTGTTAAGTCTGCCAACCCGCACTGGGCCAGCGTGGTGGACTATGGCCTGAGGCCCGTGCCCAGCAGTGGGACGTTAAAAGGGCTCTAGTAGTAGTAGTAATGTAGTAATAACTAAGTAGGGCAACACGTTTTCTGTAACTATCTTAGAACCGTCCCGTGACACGCGCGCCCGTTTGCCCGAAGGGCTGGGTGACTGGGTGGTCATTCGGACACAGACAGATGCACCGCAGTGTATTTGGGACTGGACGACAACTTTGTAATGATTATTAAGTAATGCAGAGCAATATGGTTTGCCGAAACATGAATAGTGTGGAATGCCGCAAGTTACCATAACAATCAATTGCCATTTGTCCCGATTGCACCTACCACCTTATTTGAAAAGTAAATAGAAACGTTGATTCAAATATGTCCGAATAACTTATATCCGGTGTAGTCACACGCGTCATAATATTGTGCTTGTGTTGGTAGATAACTACGTGAATTAATATTCGATTTTTATGTTACAACTCACATGCATCCACTCTAGCTAGACTACAACATAACATTATCGACGACACAGAAATATTTTAATAAGTCGGTAAGTAGTTTTGTAATGAAGAAGCTCAGTTTACTGTATAAATGACAGTATACTACTACTACCTACCTTATTGAAATTTTCGTTTTTGTTTGTACAACGTGATAAGATTGTATCTATCTACCTGGGTGCATATTCGAAAAAGTTATTTAAAAAAAATTTGATGATAAGTAGGTAGATACGTACCTACTTATTAAAGATATCTGCACAGGCAAATGTAGTTTGCAATGATCGGGAGATAAATAAGTATAAAGATAAGTAATACACCAATTTTGAGTACCAACCGACAAGTCTTGTAAGTGTTTTGTTAGATACAATACACGCTGAATATGTAGGTACCTAGTCAATAATATAATATCAAAGTTTAGGTAATTTATCTAATCGGAGACAGTGTTGACGCTGGCCCAGTTTTAGATGTTAAGCGCTACCAATTAGTAAGTATCTGTTATCACTGTCACAAAACACTCAATCATCGGGAATAATTCGTTACACTATTAATTTGTGTCGATGAACAAGTCACATTTCGTAATATCGCTGTGCGCCACTAATGTGCGCAAGCGCCGCTGCTGCTGTGTCCGCGCGACGCGACGTGCTCGCGCGCGATCAAGCCTCATGCAACTGTCAGAATTGGCGGGAACACTCGCCGCCCGCCATACATACACACACACTCACTAAACGATAACCACTATTGTTTTTTTATCAAACATTTGATTTAAAAAATATTTTCTCGGTGCAAACATACTGACAACACTCTTGGGTACTCACGTAAGTTGGCTGCGCAAAGTTAGGTTTCTTTAAACTTAACTAAGTAAATAGATATCTACTTAGATAAATCTAAGATGTAAAGTTTCCTATGGTTATAAGTTTTCTATCTTTAAAATAAATCGATTCTCAAAAAAAAAAACGATTTTTTTTAAATGGATTTATTTTAAGTGAGAAAAATCGATTGTTTTACAATCGATTTTTTCCTGTCCAAGTCATAACCCTAACTGTCATTGGGCGATCCACACGGCGTACAACAGTACAAAATAGGGATGTGAAAAATAATCGTTTTTTTTTCTAGTAATCGATTTTTAATAATCGACTCTAAAAATTAAAAATCGATTAATTTTAAAGAAAAACTAATTATTTAAACATTGATTTTTTCCCGTCCAAGTCACATCCCTCCATTTATGTACTGGGTGTTTATAAAGAATTAAATAGAGTCATGGCCAGCATGTGTATTTCGCCTTCAACATTACAGGGTATCTATAAGCTGAGCCGCGGTCGTCAGTTGCGACCATAAAAGACATGTTTTAATGTATAATGCGACTCACGGATTTGGTTAACGAAATAATGGTAAGGACCTTATTTATTAAGCACTTGTTATATTAAATGATTATATTATTATTAAGAGTAGTTCAGTGTTTATTTATTTTTTTGGTTCGAGTGTCAGTCGTGTCGTTTAGTGATTCCGGATGGTGGTGGGTTCGATACCCGTTAGTGGTAAGTATGCGAATGGCTCTTCTAGATCTGCCTGGTTTGGGTTTAGACCATTAACTTCGGTTCATTGTATGGTTCACATAGTACAAGCGTTGTATTGTATGGGATCATATGATGAGTAGAATTATTGTCAATCGTTTTAATTGTTAATTATTTCCTCTATAAAATAATTTTGCTCTGCGTAAGAAGTGTGCGTTTGGTATCCGGGAAGGTAGATCATTAATCATAATTAGAAATAGTAAAGGCATTAAAATAGAACCCTGGCTAACACCCGAGCGTGTATGATATGAGTGAGACTCATAAAAACCCACACGGACAAACTGTTGACGATCACGCAGATAATCGGCGATCAAACGAAGAAGACAAGGTGAGAATCCTATGGAAAATAGTTTACTTAGTAATATATCATTATTTATTCTATCAAATGCCTTTTGAAAATCAAAGTATACTACATCTACCTGTAGGCCTTTATCCAACATACATACACATACAGCATACATGGATGACGTTATTATCGCGTCAAAGACCCTCGACGTAAGAATGGAGAGATTGTCCTCAGTCCTGAACCTAATTGCGGAAGCTTATTTGACGTTTAATTTAAGCAAATGTCATTTCTTTAAGAGATCGATAGAATATCTAGGTTTCGAAATCTCTTCCGAAGGAGTGCGGCCTGGACAGCGGAAGATTGAATCTGCCAAATCATTCAAAACTCCTACCAATGTACATGCAGTGCGACAGTTTGTGGGATTGTCAAGTTTTTTCCCACGATTTGTGGCCGGTTTCGCTACGATTGCTAAGTCTTTGACTGCTTTGACCAAACAAAATACTTCATGGATTTGAAATAAGGTTTAAGAAGATGCTTTGTGAAGCTAAAATAAATATTGGTTAATTGTCCTGTTCTGGCGATATTTAATCCTATATATTAAACTGAACTTCATACTGATGCCAGTTCAGTGGGTTTTGGGGGAATATTATTGCAGCGTGCTAATGATTCTGGACCATTGCGAGCAGTAGCGTATTTTAGCCGGCAGACAATAACGGCAGAACAACATTTCCACTCATATGAACTAGACTCTTGCTGTGGTGGCGTCTCTAGTTCGATTCAGGGTTTATCTTATAGGTATACCGTTCAAGCTTGTGACGGACTGTAACGCGCTCAGAACGATCAAGGAGGATTTGATGCCAAGGATAGCTCGTTGGTAGCTGTTAGTTCAAGAATATGATTTTGATATTGAATACCGACCAGGAACTCAATAGCCCATGCGGATGATCTCAGCCGTAATCAGGTTGAAGAAGTGCATCAATAACCGCGAAAACTGACTTGTTAATGGTAATGCAAGTGAGTGATGTTCATTGATTACAAGTGGTACAGTGATAACGATACCTCAGTGGCGGTGAATATAGTGAGCCTCGATCATTTAGGTAACCACACTTCTGGCGTCTCCTCAGTGCAGGTATCGGTAGATGATGTACATAGGCCGCTTAAACAAGTAGACGTAAACAAAACTGCAGGTCCAGATAATGTCCAGCCAACATTTATTCGCAACTGCGCTAATAGCCTTTCCATCCCGCTGTCAATAATATACAATAGGTCTCTTTCTTCTGGCACGGTACCTATAATCTGGAAGTCGGCGTATATTACACCGATTCACAAAAAAGGACCAAAGAACTGTGTGGAAAACTACAGACCGATATCGAAACTTTGTATATTTGCTAAAATTTTAGACATAATTATCCATAAACAACTTTCTCTATCCCTTAAATCTAGCTTCACTGAACATCAGCACGGTTTTCTTAAAGGTCGCTCCACCACAACCAATCTTGTACTTTTTAGTGACTACCTAACTGAAGGTATGTCTATGCGGTCCCAAGTCGACGTAATATACACCGATTTTTGCAAATTTTTCGACCGAATAGATCACGTCCTGTTGATGCGTAAGCAATGGGAATCCGTGGAAATCTATTCAGGTGGTTAACATTGTATGTCGAAAATAGATGCCAAACTGTTGTACTCAATGGCTTTACGTCTACAGTGGTACGTATTCCGTCGGGAGTTCCCCAGGGATCCTTACTAGGACCGTTGTTATTCAACGCGTTCATCAATGACGTCCCTGGATGTTTTTATAACTCCAAGATCCTATTATATGCAGATGACATGAAAATCCTTAGGCGAGTCATATCTGAGAGGGATGCATTCGAATTACAGGACGATCTTGTCAGGTTTCAGAATTACTGTGTTGAAAATAAGTTAGACCTAAATGTTTCCAAATGTTACGTTTGTTAATTCACACGTAAACCAATCCCACTTATGTACACGTATACTCTATCTTATACGCCAATAGCTAGAACCACCGCTATCAAAGACCTTGGAGTCACCTTTGACTCAAAACTTCTTTTTGATACACATATCAACAATATCGTAAATAAAGCACACAAAGCGTTGGGTTTTACTTTTAGATTATCTAATGATTTTAATAACATCAAAACAATGAAAATACCGTTCAGTGCCTTTGTTCGCAGTCATCTCGAATATGCTTCGCAAATCTGAAATCCAGGTTATGATACCTATAACGATCGTTTAGAAAGCGTCCAGAGGAAATTTCTAAGATACATTCAGTTTCGTTCGCGCACTTATCTTCCGAATTATAAAAGCCGCTGTAAAAAAAATCACATTATAATTTCAATAATACGTAACTTATAATGTCAATAATGGACCTTGTAATTGTATTGGTAACATAATCGGTTGCGTCACTGATAAAGAAAGACGATCCTGCCGGGTTCGCTGGGCGAGGATAGGGACTGGGGCGCTGCATCTGCGCAGGCGCGTTATCGAGACAGGGCATTGCCCCCGCGCGTCTCCTCCGGCGCGGTGTCGGCGCGGTGGCGGCGCGGGAGGCGCGCGGCGGCCGCGGGCGCCAAGCGCCATCCAGGCTGCGCAATTAGCCCGATCGTCACTGACATCGCTCATCCGACATGAACCCACTCAACTTATTTATCCAGAAATTCCCCGTCCTATCAACTTCCAATCTCTGCTCATGCTTGTAGATACTCCCTTTATTAATATTTTAATGAAAATTCAAAAATGGAGACAGTCCGTGTTAATGCCAATCTTCAGCGTAGTATATCATGCAAATCTTTTGTAAAATTTCACTTCTGACACCAAATTTGTGGGCTGGCGTCGTAAATAAAATCCAATTAATAGTATTCTTCTTTTATTTTACACTTTCACACGTTTACAATTAGTTTTTATTTTTACTTTTCATTTTATCGTCTTCCGTCTTTTACAGCTTTTTACATTCTCTGTCATTTTCACACTTTCGTTCCTCCCTTTCATTCGTTGCGTTTTGTTTACCGTTTATTCTTCATCATATTAAATCAATCACACGTTTAGTTCAAAACAATATTAATCATTTATACAAATAAATTTTGCGTTTATTTAAATCTAAAAAAAGCGTTTAGTTATAAAAATATTCATCGTAACAGCATATTAAATAAACCTTTAGTTATATTACTCCACATATATAACATCTCATAACATTAGATTGTAATATTTTAGTAGTATATAATAGTATTTGCTTATTGTGACGTCTATTCCCTTTTGTATGTGTTATTTTGTGTTGTTCAAGGTAGTTACAGAATTAACCGGCCAATCCCAGCAAAAAGTCCACTTTGGAATAAACTCCGATTGTTCAATCAATCTCCATCGTGTCTCCTCTACTACGTCGACATTGGCACAAGCACATTGGGCCTGACTCAATGGAAAGAGGCCAATAACACACAAAAAAAACTTATTTACAAACTTATCAGCATCCAAACTAGAATTCTAAATCTGCTGTAATATACCCACCCACTTACTTAGTACAATTAGTAGAATAAAATTAACAGATATCAGAAGGGTTGCTTCAAAATGTTATCTAGCGCGATATAGGTACCAACTTAGTACGGGGATACGATGTAGATGTAACCGGCCGATACATACATACCGACCTACCGCGCTTCACCAACTCCATTCAATTAAACCCAATGAATGCGCAAGCGCGGCCAACGTTCACCACATGAAGCTCCACACGTGATGAGCTGTCGAGACCGCGGTTCAATCGCAGTCGCACCTATCACTTACACAATCTACAATTTGACAACTAGGACTAGCCTAGGGTCCGAGGGATTGCGTATGAAAGTGTAAACGCTACTTTTAACAGAAAAACATAAAAAAAACTAATTTAAAAAAATCTGTCTCTCTATCTGCCGGCCTATCTATTTGTTTTGGATAGGTAACATCCGACACCTGTGGACCTATTTTGACTTGACTTTCGTTGGCAGGTTGCTTATGTAACGCTCTCATAAGGAGCATCTTAGACCTTAGTCACGGACCACGGTAATAGCTAAGTTAGCAGAACGCCGGCCTTGAACGGAAGGGATTATTGTTCAAATTCCGGGCCTCTACTTTAGTCCTGTGTAATCCATAGTGAAGGTGATACACGTTTATAGAACCGAACGCGAACGGCGTGTGAAGTTCACCAACCAGTAGTTAGATAGATAGATAACTCTTTTTTGTTCCACCTCTTAGAGCAGTGGTTCCCTTTAGTCCTGTAGCACCCACAAGGGGGCGTTATCGCCCACTTTGGGAAAGGATATCTTAGAAATACAAACTATACATGTACAATAAAAAAAAAAAAAATTAAGTGCAACCGGATGGAGAGGAATTAATGTACATAATGTTGCTAAGCTTAAAGTTAAGCTTTTATATAATTTAATAAATTGTGCGATACATGTAATAAATTGATTGGTTTGATTTAATTTAAAGTTTGTTTTCTTCTTTTAAAAACAAAATTGTTTTTGAAAAGATTTTTTTACCATTAATTAGGTATCATTTATAAGATGTTATTTTAATTAAAATTCCATAAAATATGAAGTCAGAGCAACTCAACAACGATAGTGTTAGGGGACTTGGCCCAGTACTCGAGGAATCTATTTTTGGGGCGCTTTTTAGATAAAAGTTTAACTTTAGGTTAAGTTAACTTACTAAGTAGGTAAAACGAATAATGTAAAATAATCTTCTCGTCATAATCATAATATTATTATGATCATGGATGCTCTTAATTTCACACCATTCACTCGCTGGTGCGGCATTTATAACAATTAGCTTAAGCATGGTAATAAGAACAACTTAAATAGTTTGATAATTTACCACAAGATGTCGCTGCATTATAAGTTTTATCTACTCACCGAGAGATGGCTCTGTGTATATTAGAAATTAAACTTAAATTTTACCACCAACAACATTAACATTCATCATCACTCTTGTATTTTGAGAAGGGTAGGCAACGGAGCTAAAGCATATACATTTCACAGAACCTGCTTAGCAACGGTGACCGTCATCGGCTTATAAAGCGCCGCGGCCACAGATCAGTACTATAAAGTACTATACTAGCGCGGCTGGGGGATGAGTATGGAGGGTAGCTCTACCCTCCATAGGGCAGAGAGACACGGACACAGACAGACAAAGAAGGTTCGGAGGCCACCTAAATAACGTAAACCTTCAAAATGTATGATACTTTCACCGCTGCTGTAAGAAATATTCTTCTAACTTTACTATGCTGTACCTACTTACCCACGATGTCTGTTTATGGCATTCAACTTGAATGAATCAAGTCTCGGACAATAAAGGTAAGGTACTTACCTACCTTCTTTATAAAGTAAACTCACAATTTCGGTTTACAATGCGTATAGTGGTGTGCAGTAGAGGACGGGCGCGCGGGGCCGCCGGGACGTCGCGCCCTCGCACCGCGCCGACCGCCCTCCCGCACAGGGATGTACCTACTCACATACCGCACCGCCCGCCTTCGTGTAACATACAAACAATACCTTCTACACACAATGCCACCACTCGCAGACACCAAACGAGGTGCTATTATTTGTGATTGTCAGCGGAGCAACTAGTGCTAGGTACCCACAGGGTAGCTAGTGTCGAATTTGAGGTAGGGCAGCATTGGTTACAGGCAGGGCGGAAGTAAAAACAACTTTTTTAAATCTTAAAATATGAACAAGCAATTTAATTATAATAATTTATCTTAGTTTTTGCTATTTTTAAGGTAGGGCATTGCCCCACAATGCCCCCCCCCCTAGCTACGGCCCTGTAGGTACCTACTAGTATTTTTGCCAAGAAATAGGTACTTGTTAGTATTTTGCTGAACAACGGCGTGTCTCGTCCGTCGCCGTTCCGTTGACACCAGCTTGCTGCACAACACATCTCGGGAGCGACTCCGAGCACCAGGCTTTATATCAGATCTCTGACATATCGAAAGATCCAAACTTTTTCAGACTCGCTTTAATATCATTATTATATATAGTCTCTACAGAGTAAAGTGTCTCAAATGGAGTCCCGGATGCGTTGACATATCTAGGGAACTAGATAGCATATTGATCAAGCAGCTGGTTTACCATAAGCGCAGCTCTGTAGGCTGTTGGGGCGCGCGGTGGCGGCGGTGCCAGCCGCCGCGCGGCAGTGCCTTCGCGTCAGCCGCGCCGACCCCGCCGCCCGCTCGCCGGCTTCCACAACTTTATGCAACTAATAAACTTACAATCTTTACCCCAATAACACAGTAAGCGCGCTCCCCGCGAGCCGCAGTGAGCGTCACGTGCAAGTGTTTACATCGCATACGCGTGCGCGCGGTCGTACGGCATCTCTGGTACCGAAGTATGGGCACATTGAAAACCATAGTTCGCAAGGTAACCGATCGGGAGCGTTTCGAATTTGTAGAGTGACTTGGGTGAAAAGAAGATGAATGGCGGCCGATCGGACGCCTCGACATCTACCGACGATGTGAAGGTCCGTTCTCGAAAGTCAGGGTATCCACTGAACCCAAAGATTACATTCGCCGCCGCTCTGTCAACGACGCATCGTTTATCCGTTTGCAGGATCGTCCGCTGTGCTTGTTCTACTTCACGCACCCGTTCGGGGTGCTCTCCCCGGAGCCACCGACCGTCGCGGCGGCACCGCCGCACATCGCTCGAGCCTTCGTCAACATGGAGCCCGTTTCGCCTTTCACGTTCTGGGGCTCGCCCACTGACGAGTCGTACGACACTGGCACGACGGAGTCCCGGCCCGGCTACGAGCTCGGCGCCGCCACCGTGCACCGGAGCCCGTTGAGCGTGGTCAGCGTGACGCGCGCGCGCAAGTGCACGCTCGACTTTGGCCGCGGGGACTCGCTCTCCTCCTCGCTGTTCTCGAGCGATGTGTGGTTCAACTCGAGCTCCGGCGGCGGCGGGAGCGCCGACTTCCCTCGCAGGCTCATCCCCTATAACAGAATCCTGCCGCCGCTGCGGCTGCCGAGCTCCAAAGACACCCCGGGCTCGGACTGCTCGGACCACCTGTGGCCGAAAAAGTGTTTAAATCCGGAAAAATTTTCTTTGCCACCTATCGAAATGCCGGCAGTGGAAGTGAAAGTGGTACAAAGTAGGAGGATGAGCTTGGAGTGTGTTGGCGACGGCGCGGGCGCCTCAAGCGGGCAGTCGCCGCAGCCGGGGCGCCAGCACGCCGATCGTCGGCGCCGCCGGCTCGGCGTGCACAAGCCCCGACGAGCCGCCGTTCGACTCGGTGACGTCCGCCGCGTGCTCGCCACGCTCATGCACAGAGCGCTCAAAGGTAAACTTATCCTCATTGGGTTGAACGGCCGTTAGATAATGTTGAGTCTTTTAAGCTTCTTGATAAATTCGACTTCTTCTTTTCTTTTTTTACGAAATGAATGATATTATAATATTTAATCTGGGTGTTTAATGGAATCAGATGACGAATGGCTCCACCTGCGTTAAGCGGGTATTATAGCCAATGTCAGTCAAGTAATTAATATCAAGGGCAAATTCAATAAAAACACATTGAAAATAAAAATGGGTGATGACAATGATAAAGATGGCGCAGCGGGTGAATTATAATTTGACTTATTTTGTGGTTTATTTATTCAGCCTTTTTTATTACTCTAATAATATATGTATATGTCACACAATGATATTCTAAGTCAATGATATTCTATATAGTAACAGATATGTTATACACAAACAAAAAACAAAACAACCGTAAAAAGTGTTCCGCAGATGTAACGTTCATCTGTCAACCAATCCGCATGTATGGTGGTATGGTGTCAAAGAAATTTAATGAGTGGTATCAAAGACTAACAAATTTAATGAGACAGAAGGTACAAACCGCGTGTTTGTACCTTCTGTCTCATCAAATTTCTATACAAACAAACCTTATAAATAGTACTAAAGGTAGGTTGGTGAGAAATAAAACACGATGTAAAAGATTTTTTTTTTATCTTTTACTAAATCATACACCTTCGAAAAGATTTAATTTATTTCTTTTCTGTCTCTTAGAGAGATTTTTTATTTCAGGATTATGTCTATGAGCGGAATGGAGGCGAACTGTTGTGTGTTTATCAATTATGGTTTTAATTAAATGTATGCGATGATTAAAAGCAGGTGCCTGTTGTCTGGAATGTGAATCAAATATATTAGAAATAATTATTAATTATTGAAACGACAATTTTTCATTAGTACATAAAGCATCAACATAGATTTCACACCTAATCATTTTTATTAAAAATTTAAATAGCTTTATTTTAATATTTCTCAGTGATATATTACATTATGGTAATGATAAACCATTTATATTTTCTTTTCCCACACATGAGATGTTTAATTTCTAATTATATCAATTATTATATTATAATATAATACAAAATGATTAATTAATACAAGGCCAGAAAAAAGGAAACTTCTGTGAGGCAACGATGACTTTACTGCCTAAGATATTCAAATCAGTACTTATAATCTATGTGCGTAATAAATATTATTGTTTGCATTGAAAAAATTGAAATATCTTAGTAAATTGAGGTACATTGCTGTACGGGGATATCCGTACTAATAGGGCTGATGAGAGGTAGGTCGATATAAACACTGGAAACTGATACTGAAATAATTATATTCGAAAACTGATCTTATACGTAATGAATGAGAGTGCAAATAATGGTAGGTGAGGACGTCCGGTTTACTTGAGTACCGATACAGAACTGTCTTTATTACTTAAACTACGTAAAGGTGAATATTTTAGGTCAACTGATTGCTGAGTCGGCAAATGTACGTGCATGCTCGTACATATTCCCGGGCGAGAAAGATGGGAGTTAGTAGTGGTGAGATGATGCAAATGATACAAGGTGATAAACAATTGGCCTTAAAATTACTGATTAGTACTGATAATGGTTACAAGATGAAGGGCATTTTTGTTTACACCATAGATGTATCTACAGATTCATCTGGAGATTTGAATCCTGATCTCCATACAATCGGGGACGACCCCGTCTCTTTCACTTGTACACGCGCACTGTGCGTTTTGGATAACGAACCCATGTTTCGCACTAACACACGCACATTTTTATTAGCTAATTCGTTTAGCTCACTGCACTGAACACTGGTGGATGTAGCCGCTGGAGCTGGCACCTGGAAGCGCGTTGCTGCCTCCGGTCTCGAATGATCCGGTGCCGTCGCGGCGGGGGCAGTCTCTGCCTGAGGCTCGACTGCCCTTCTCCTCCTGATACATTTCCTCACCCATGCTGCCCCTCCTAGTCCCACTAGGACGTACAAAATGTATATGGTCGCATAGTGATGGACATCGTGGTTAGAAACCCTACTTTCTAACAGTGGTTCGCTCTGTTTTAAGATGTCTAATTTCCTTTCTATCTCTTGGAGCTGAGCTGTCTGATTGAGTAAGTCCGAGTTGTCGGATTTATGCAGAGACACATCTGGTAACGAAATGTTAATAATGTGATTAATCTGCGAGATATCTGGTACTGGTATACTTGAGCTGACGTTTATCTTGCTAACGTCTTGTCTATGTGAGTACACAAAGGAATCGGCTGATTTTATTGTACATCCTTGATTGACATGAAAGAACCCGGAATTAGACATTTGCACGGGTGTAATTCGATCGTTGCATACGAGCTTCATCTGACATTGCTCGCAGCAGAAAAAGAAATATGAGTTGTATTTTGCTAATTCTATCCAATTGTTGTTGCATAAACTCATGGAAGTCTTGCACCTTCTTTGATTGGGCAATGTTTCACAGAAACTTTGATCATCCTTGATCAGGTAGATGGGCTGCTTAAAATGACAGAAGCACAACTCCGAGTTTCTTTGCAAACAGGACGTTAAATCCTCTTCGCTTATTTTGATAAAAATTTCCTGCTTGAGATTGACGGCAACATATTTTGCCACGGGTACTACTACCATTTTGTAGCCGGGGTGTGCTGGCCGGGGAATCGGGATTAGTTTGAGTATTTCGTACACCTCTTCGCCAATGAGTGGAACTTTGATTTCCAAAATTATGAATCTGACCGTCACTCTTGCTCGAACTTGTAGCAGATTGTATTTGTCTGATAAACTGTCGGATTTCTTGATAGGAGCTGTCGTTACCAGCTCCTTGGGGAGTTCTCCTGATATGATCCCCAGTTCGCGTCTCAACTGAACAGGTGGAAGGAGATGGAAGTCAAATTTCCCATTGTAGATGTTGGTCACTGCGTCCAGCAGGGTCTGCTGAATATTTTTCAGGTTAAGTATCAGGTTGTTGGTTATCATGGCCGTAGTCAAAAAATCGTTGATAGTGGATACGTTCTGGATTTCACTCTTTACTTGATTAACAATATTTTCGTAGGCGTTCATTTTGTGAGTAATTAACTTACGATGTTTATCAAAAAGAGTCGATGTACGTTTTAATAGGTTAAACTCCTCTTCGACTACCGAAGTTTGGTTTTTCCAGAGTGTGGCCAAATGGTTCTGATTTTCTCTGATGAGACCTATGTCTTGCTCATATTTTTCGGCGAAGTGGTCATCGAGCACACCGAATAAACTATTCGCTAGGTATCCTACACCATTAATAATGCCGCGTCGGCGACCCAGGTGATTCTTGATATTATGATTCATTAAAATATCGTTATAATATTCCAGTTCGTTCACCTCGTGACGTATCTGCCACATGACTCCGTCGCAGTGTGATCGCATTTCAATTTTCGTACACAATCGGTCTAAGTACTTGATGTTCTGAATAACAGCCGTATTACCTTCTTGATAAGGTCGAGTGTCATAGTACACAACGAGTTTCCACTCGTCTCGTATCAGTTGCATATCTTTAACGCGATCAAAATAGATGCTATTATTTCCCTTTGATGGAGTTATGTTATAGGATCCGTAGACTGATTGTATATTTATACAAAATAATGTAAACAATAACAAACTTATAGTCGAGAGACATGTCAATTTCGTATTCTTTGGACCTTTTCTTGCTACAGGCTTTTCTTCTTTGGTTTCTTCTTGTTTCTGATCTTGGTGAACAGGTAGAATTGATAACTTAACAACCGGTCGTCTCATTTGCCCATTCTTGGTTTTTAATGTTACAACTCTGATATACCCGTCGGCTCCAGGGTGTAGCTCGACTACGCGACCTAGGGCCCATTTCCCGGGTGGAAGGTTGTCATCCTTGATTATGACGACGTCATTCAGCTTGATGTTTGCCTGAGGTTTTCGCCATTTACTCCTTGCTGTTAGTTGGAAATCGAATTATTATTGTGGATAGTTCCAACAAATAAATCTTTAAAAGAGACCCACATATTGTAATTTCCGTTAAAGGATGGAATTTCCATCTGAGGAGTTGATTTCTACATGTGAGCTGCTGACCACATTTTCTTGTTTATGGCTTTTTTGACAGTCTGGTATTTGTTTTCGTAAGAAGCGAAGGTATTTTCATATTCTACATTGGGACCGTCCATCTGACTGTCCAGGTCCCAGTGCAGCGAGTCAATCGCTTTCCAGCGGGATTGTAGGTTTGCAGCAGGTCTTGAAACTCCCACTTCTCACTCACAGACTCCAAATCGATACCTGCTATGGTACGATGAAAGGCCTTAAAATTACTGCTCTGCTTCCTTAACATTTCCTCGGTTTTGCTTGCCGTAGCGCTCGATGTATACATGGCCTTGCTGCCACCCGATTGCGGATTGTCTTGATCACTCGCTTTCGGTACAAACGACGGAGGCTTTATTACCGGAGACATTGACCTATCCTCTGTTGTCATCTGATACGTTTGAATATGAGCTCTTATGTTACCATATCTCTCACTCACTCTCTCCATATCCTTGTTGATATAGTCTCGCATACCTGGATCTAAATCCAAAGATGATAACTTTGAATAGTTGGATTCATACTCCAACCAATAGCTGTCCAGTATGTCTAACTTTTTCTTGATATACTCCGCAGTCTTCCTGTTCGCTCCATCCTTCTTGAAGTTGGTGTACAGGGTCTCTATCGCGGAGGCTACTAGCTGCCGATTTGCCAGGATATCCTTGGCTGTCGCCATCGTAGCTGCTGTTTACTATAAGAAATGGACAGATCTTACTTGATAAAAATCTGCTGTTGCTGCTGATTACCCGACTCCTTGACGTTCGGGTTGGATCCACTGCACACTTGATTGCACAGTAAATTGACGACTGATGTATCACTATAGCACTTGATGGTACAGTCACAGAGTCACAGTTAGTGCGAGTTACAATACGTCCCTAAGCACTATGCTGGCCTCTTTAGGGCTAGTGAAATCGCGCACACGTATTCCACGTTAATAGTCACTACTAGACACGTGTACAAGATCCCGCTTTCCCGGAAAGCTCGAAGGACCAATGTACGGGGATATCCGTACTAATAGGGCTGATGAGAGGTAGGTCGATATAAACACTGGAAACTGATACTGAAATAATTATATTCGAAAACTTATCTTATACGTAATGAATGAGAGTGCAAATAATGGTAGGACGTCCGGTTTACTTGAGTACCGATACAGAACTGTCTTTATTACTTAAACTACGTAAAGGTGAATATTTTAGGTCAACTGATTGCTGAGTCGGCAAATGTACGTGCATGCTCGTACATTGCGTACTTACATATGGTATGAGATCCCTTGTATTTTATTAATTTTGGTATCATAATTGGTACACCTTCTAAAATCACACGATGGCATTTTTTAAATTTTATATATTTGTCAACAAACCGTGTCGCTCGTCGCCATGCGTGAAATAGACTAAATACAATACGTCTTATTGGGTTGTATTCGAGTCTTCACTAGTGCGCGCTCATAACATATCTGTTTTACTTAGAATATCATTGTTCTAAGTAATATCATTGATGTCAACTTCACTTTAAAAAAAATCTATGGCTTCCATCGAGTTTAGCCTCAAGCATAACCGATCATTTTGCCAACAACGGATATGTACTTATATGTCAATAATTGGCGTAGTTTACTGTCAATCTTGTTTATATATATGTCTCAATCGTAATATTTAATTTTGTAGTAGTTGTACAATATAATCAGAGTAGCGCGGCACCATGGGCCACGTGTTGGACAACTGTCCTACGCTGCACCTGTGCTGCAAGAGCGTGGAGCTGCGCACGGCGGTGTTCATGATCGGCGCGCTCGGCATCGGCTGGTCGGCGCTGTACCTCTTCGCGTTCTCGCAGGAGGGCAAGCGGTGGCTGGGCGAGGCGGGCGCGCCCGACGCCGTCGGCGGCGTCCTGCGGTACGCGCACGGCATCTTCGGCGTGCTGCTGTGCGCGGTGCACGTGCTGCTGCTGCTGGCTGCCGCCTACGAGATAGACTCGCTGTGCGAGGTGTACGTGTGGTGCATCGTCGCCTTCTGGCTCGCGCTGATCCTGGCCGGCCTCGCGATGGCCCTGCCCGCCGCCGTCGACGGCAAACTCGTCTTCGCCTGCGTCTACCTGCTCTTCGTGTTCCTCACCGTGCTCGTTTCTTTCTACTTCGTGATCGTCGTCGCCAACTACAGAATGACATTGCCGTGATCGCTTTGTAAGATTATCGTAAACTGCGCGGTCCTATAATGGTCGGTTAATATTGTTAGTGACCGGTTATTTGGTGGAGCGGGATCGATGCCGATGATCGCTCTAGGAATAAATGTAGATACGTATCTCTGTTGTTTTTGAACTGGTCTTGTGTCCGACGCGGACGGTCGGTGAGGGACTATGGCGCATGACGCGGGCCACTCACGGCCTGAATCTCGGCTGCACACGGATATCGCGACCACAAACCTCCCAACAAGGTGGATGAAGCCTTATGTAGCAAACAAAAGATGCGAGGACCGTATGACTAAATATGGCCACGTTGTTGAAAGCACATAGGCCCATAAAACCTTTTGTTCCCCATCATAGCTATAAGTGTCGGTCACGAGTTCTCAAAAAGATGACAGAAAGCGGAAGGACATACGCTTCACTCTCCTTTGCAGCCTTAGAAACCTTAAGCAATAAGTAAAACACGAAAATTGTTTAGATTGGTTTAAAACTGACACAACAACGCATAGTCCACAATGTGCCATAACATGATCTTAATATGCAAACATGTTCGGGTTTGTCGTGGATATTGCAAGGTGTGTATTAGTTATTATGTTTATGTCGATTTCGAAACGGGTTTTGCAAACAAAGCACTCCTCGCGAGTGTTGGTCGCGGTTCTTGGGTTACCCGCATTCACGGACCGAGCTGCGTGTGACGCGCGCACTATTTGGGTCACCTATTTACACGGCGGCGATGGAACCCTCCCCGTGATGCCATGCCTGATGCCAACCACGGCTCACTTGGCCGACACGCACACCGCACCCTTTGTTTGTTGTTTGTGAAATTGTGATACATTACATATATACATACATACATACATACATACATATATACATACATACATACATACATCATCACGCCTGTATTCCCCGAAGGGGTAGGCAGAGGTGCACTGCAGTGCGCCCACACTTCGCCGATGTATTTTGGTCCCAATGTAATAGGGGGCGAGCCTATTGCCATTATACCGGGCACACAGGTTTCCTCACGATGTTTTCCGTCACCGTTTCTTAGCAAGTGATAATCTCAGATGAAAATGAGATTCGCACATGGAACCCAGAGGTGCGAGCCGGGGATAGAACCTGCGCACTTTGATTGCAAAGCGTGCGTTCGACCACTCGGCTACCACTGCTTGATACATTAATGCAAACTATTTGACGCATCTCGCATCCAAAATGGCTGTACTCGTATTTATGAGTTTGAGAAAGTTGGGCAGGTTGTGCTGATGTAAAACTGTCCACTTATACTCTTACATTACACATGTTACATTATACATTGAGTGGTGACTCAGTCGTATTAAGTCTACGCCAAACGACACTTGTGGCGGTAATCGCCCCGTGCAGTGCAAATATGTGATTAGATAATGATAAACAGTCCAGTAGCGCCGTGTCTCAGTTGGTCTACCGACTGAGTCTCATTGGTTTGTATTCAATAGGTAGTGGAAGTTTAAGCGCACTCTGCCCGGCATAACTCCTTAACGATCCGCTTTAAAAACATAGATCTTCCATCGTATAACGACGATGATTTTGACAACAGCAAAGTTTGACGGAGACTATTGGTCGGGCGCCCGGCCGGTGAATAATAAAAAAAAAACACTTTTAGAGAAATTCTCAAAGGTATTTACCGGCAGGCGAACTATAGAATCCTGTCTCGTAGCCGCTACAAGTGAGATGATACCTATCTCAGCGTAGGTATTACGCGCGCAACGTTTGTGCTCTGTGGACCCAGTACCACTCGCTCAATTATGTTCCACTAGAACTTTTATAGCGTCAAGTGGAGACTTCCCGCCGCGGCGGCACTGTGCGCGTCGTACTCACCCGCGGACCTGGCAGCGGCTGACGATTGTCCTGACTCGTCGACAAGTGCGGCTCTGCTTCGTGACTTATGTTGATTAACTACTTGTTGTACCTCGTCATTATATATTATCTGGAGCATTATACCTATGCCAATGTGTACTTACAAAAAGTCTGGATTGTATTTGGTACGGGAGCCGTCGGTCTCATGACTTGTTATACTGAACCTTTTAAACGAAAATCCTGCTAAGCGTAATGGCATGCGTTGACACAGCATTTACTTAACATATGTTAATTTAAGCAAATGTTGCTCCATTATACTGTAGAACTGGTTCGGAGGAGGTGAGTGAGTAATCTCATTGAGAGAGCGCCTTCCGCGAGACCTCGCGGCGCGCGGCGCGCTGGCACGAGGTCGCCGCCGCCGGTCCGCACGCGGCGCTCGCCGCTCGCCGCCAGTCTCCTCTGCAGTACGAAACGGCCACCATCACGGCCGCACGCGACCACTCGCGACACGCACGCCGGTTAGAGCCCCGCGGGCTGAACTGAGACGAGCGTAACAACACGCGAACTTAATAACGGTATAAAAGTTCTCGAGATAAATATCGTGTTCCCGCAAAATCCCGATTGGGAGTCGGACGCGATAGCTCTCTATAAGAACTAGTTTCACCGAACTAGACATCACTTGAAGCTAAATTCCGTCAATCGCGATCGCTTCATTCGATTCACTGGAACCGTCCGGCGAAGGTCCCGTCGCCGTCGCCGCCCACCGCCGCCTGCCCGGAGCCAGAGCCCGCCGCTCGACCGTCGTCCAGCCGCACTACAAGTTAGTATCGATTTCCCGCTACACCTGTGTTGGTCATTTGTAAAGCTGGTGCACGAGTGGCGCATTAGTTAACCACACCACCGAACCGTCATCGTCTTAGCCCAGCAGAGGCGGCGGCGAGGGCGGCGCTGCGGCCGGCGGGCGGGCGGGCGCTCGTCTGCACTCACGATTATCAGGTATCGGTAATAGTTTAGCTTTAATGGACTGTTGTAGCTACCTTAATTGATTGCAGGAACTGTAACAATGTATTTCTGCCTTACAAAACTCTTTATGCTCGGGTTCAGGATTCCAAGGATTTTCAATTTTTTGCCGTTGGCCGTAATCCGTAGTTTTTGTTGGCACTCAGTTCCTACGTGTAGTGTAGACAAGCAGACGTGTAGGTATGCTAACACTCGCCCGGATTGATTGTTCTATAGTTTGGTTACATTGATGATGTTTTGAATTTCATGCACATTGTTTGGTGGCGTATGGGTATTGAGTACCTACCTACCTACCCCTGCGAGCATCGAGAATATTTATCAATAAGTATTTGATAGTTCTCTGAGGAATAATGTACACCAGTAGGTATGTAATATCAATATAAATAACCCTCATTTGACAAATAACTTATGTGCTGTCTTGCACGTATCCGTATTGAAGTGTATCTAATAAGGGTTAGTGACGGTACTGAGGGTGGGTTATACTTACCGAGAGGTAAATGTTAATTCAAACTGGCGTGAGTAACGCGCGTAACGACACCATTCGTTGCGGCGATAAACCGCACCACAGCCGCGATAACGTGCCTCCTGCTTCACTCCTCACTCTAGCTGAGCTGCGGCTAGGTACTCGATTCCATTTTAAATATGAAATATAATCTTGAGTTGCTTCTTACAAAGGCTACTTTATAAAAACAGTATCTAACAAAGAGCTTGGTATTAGAGACATCAGACTGCCCGAATCACTTCCTAGGTATATCATTAGTTCTTATAATAGGTAAAATAGTACCGAATGCAATATACCCGAGACCTACATTATTTATTTATTTATTTAAAGATTGGAAAACCAACAGCCAAAAAAATAATAATAGAGAGAGAGAGTATAAATTAGCAGTAGACAGGTTATCATATTTACTTTCAGCGATCACTAAGTAGCAAAAATTATATACACTATAAATAAATTAAATTAAAGGCTCATTAACTAAAGAACCTATGGTTGAGCCGCCGCCTTATTGTATAACTATTCGTGACAAATGAGTCAAAGTCGAACTCCTTGCATATTTTATTAAAATCGTTGCTCGCTCGCACCAGATATGAATTATTTAGAAAATCAAGTGGTTTTGGTATTTTAGTTTGCTGGCTGACCCAGGGGAGTATCTCCAAGTGTTCACGACAATAATACTGCGTGGATGGCCGCGAGTCGCTGCTGCATGGCGGCGGCATGGGTATCACTTACTTATTACAGTTATTTTTTAGTGTACAATCACTCATCCAAGGGAAGTGCACAAGTATAAGATTGTCAATTAAAATGTGGACATGCTGCGAGACGTAACGAAAGAAAAAAAATGCCTGTCATAATTAACTGTGCTTTGCAAGGTGGCAAACGCTAAGGATCGCAGTGTTTGCGGAGCGGTTTCCACGGCGCAGAGTGACTCACTCCGAGTGCCCCCGCCCCCGCCCCCGGCCCGCATAATAACATAATACATATATGCATGTCTGAAGTACCTACTCGTAAGTCGTATATATACGGTGGCATGGATGACCCGTCTGCCCTGTGAAAGCAAAATATTGAGTCTGTAATATTAAACATTACGAATATTGTGCATACAATACATTTGTAAAAATAATTTTTTTTTGAAGCTGAATGAAATGGCTCTATAGCCCATTCCATCCTATATTTCCTATATATATTATAAACCTTCTGCTTATCCGCATCGCGCTTGCGCGCTAACTTTCCAATTCGTGAAAATTAAGTTTATAAAGCTTAAAGACAGAGGTCCTCATTCAGTCCTAGCGAAACAATTCTGAAGCAACTTATTATAGCGCTTCAAGTTTTAGTGACCAGTCTGTTGACTGATTAGCCTTTGTTATAGAACCGTAAATAGCCAAGATCTTCCTTTAGTGTAAGTATCTTTATTTGATATTGACAACTGTTGGTCTGTGTTTGTCACAAGGGGGTCTTTCGGTTCTATCCTTATTAAGAAATTTAAAGGACAGTAATAGTCGGTGCTCTCATCGATGTTAAATGTGCAGTACAATATGATTGATTGCGATGGAACACATGGCGATCAACACACGCCGCCGGCCGCTGTTTGCTGGCGACCGGCGACCAGACCATGTGGGCTTCCACGAATAACGGCGCCGACACTTTTTATGCCAATCCGTGTACCAATTAACCGTTTTTTCATATCCATTACATCTTATAGGATGTCTATACTCACTCAATAAATAAATTGTAATGAAATCGCTACCCACGGCAATACCGTTAAGTGGTGCCGCCACCACCGTAACGAGAACCGGAACCCGTAAACGCGCGTCGCCGCTTCAAGCCATTACTCTACAATTTGTATAATAATAAGCGATGGGAGTTGTTGCAAAATGTAACAAATAACTTTGATGGCGTTATCGGCGCCGCCTGACGTCATAACTAGGCGCACCGGCCCCCACCTACCATCGCTTTTGCACGATAAAGCAAGTTGTTTGCGATAAGTTCACGGGGAGAGGGTAGCCTCGCCGGCGGCAGCCGACGGCTCGATGGGGCGGCCGACCCTGACCCTGGCTCGTGAATAAGCCGAACGAGTACTCCTCACTGTCGTTACTTCTGACTCGTCGCGTCTTCACCTAAAACCACTGAATACTTATCGCTTCGTTACTGTTATCTATCAGAGGTACCAGTTTCAGTAAGTAAGTAGATACCTCCATGGCTCACGTTTATGTAAGGTATCGATTCAGACACTTCCTTCCCCTAATGGTTTATATGTCGATTAGGTCGTTTCTGTCCAAAGTGTTTAAGTGTTTGATCCCCGCTCAATGCATATTCTGAATAATTTATGACTGGACTCGGTACGTTTGCATACATGTGTATTAAACAACGTACTCGATCTCATTTTATGACTGAAACTGCGTGTGCACCAACAATGCGCGCATCCATTGAAACCTGTAACGAGTTAGTTACAGTCACCTGTCACACACTCAGTGCACTGCGCGGCGGCGGTTGATATCGATGGACTACCTAACTCATTAGCGGCGAGGCCGACGAGCGCATGCCGTCGTCACCGCCGCCGCTGCCTGCCTGCCCGTCAGCCAGCCAAGTTACATACCGGACTAGGTATCTAACGAACAAAGCTAAGCTGAGCACGAGGATCTAGCCGAAATAACCCGTGACTCAGACGCCGAAGCTCGATGCGGGGAGCGGCGGTGTGGGGGCGGGCGGCGGCAGACTAGCGGTGGCTAATTACTCATTCACTGTTGACTCTTTTACACTCTGTCGAGGCCTTTGACATTAGATTATACCTACGTTCTAAATTAACTAACAACATGAAATCCTGTTTTCCTGTTTTTGACTTTCAGTTGCGTGGTTTTAGTTTAGGGCAGCGTTGTTTAGTACTTTTGAAATATAAAGTATTGCTCATTTACTTAAATAAAATGGAGACACGATATCGAGTTGTTAGAGCGCGAGGATGTACTACTACTACTCACTAGTAGTGAGTCACTGCTCACCACTCGCGAGTCGCGAAGTGGACGTGGCCGGCGCGCGTCTAATGATCAAAAGTAAATAAAGATTATGAACCGGAACCAGTCGATACCGGAACTACAGCTCGTAGGGGGGAGTGGGGGGGAGACCTCCACGAATGTTACACCGACCACAATATGTAGGACATGGTATTTACATGAGATAATAGGTAGTTGTTTTGCCTATAAATGTGTACCATCGCATAGCAAGCATTGTTGCAATAATAATACCTAAGTATATGTGGGTGGTCCAGCATTAAGACATTTCTAAGCAGAAGAAGTAATTCTCTGTCATATTCCGTCACCGCACAATTGCGTTTCATGTGAAAATTGGAAAACTTGAGAGCAGATTTGCATCGCATTAAGAATATCACATCCGGTGTTGAGTGTTGCATGCATGAGCGACTACCGGGGGAGCGTTGGAAAATATGAAAACTTTTTGATGAATTGATCAAGTGCAACGGGAATTGAAAAACAAAACTCTCCATTTTGTACATACCTAGGTATGGCGTTACGCAATCTGCCGCAATATGTACAATTCATAGGATTGTCGCGAGAGCTCGAGCCGCGGTGTGGATGTGGTGGGCGCAGGCGAGCACTTCACCGCAGATATATTGAGGAGGTCCGGAACAAAAACCGATAAATGCACTTTTCGTATTTTTACAGAAAACGCAAAAGAATGCAAAAATTGTCGGGTTTTGGCCCGGCTGCCCATCTTTAGAGCCTTATTTATTACGTTTCTATCGCAATTTGCTGTGGTCTGAGTGATGTATAGTATGTATGAGTACTACGACTGACAGAAAAAAAAATGCACAAAGTGGAATTATCGGCTTTTGCTCCGGACCTCCTCTATTGTTATCTATCATTGTAACTCCGACTTTGTGATGACAGGATTTTAGGAGAGATACCTAAATATAAATACATAGTAGTCATAGTACAAAAACCAAACTAAAATAGGTACCGCTTCTTATACAAACGATAACGACAATATTTTTCACTTGATTAATTTTCACTCATAAGTGAAAATTAATCAAGTGGGCATTCATACTCAATTAGTATCATTAGTACTAACACTTCTGTGTCGAACTTCGGTACACAAAAAATAAAATAAAATAAGCCTTTATTGCTGTTAGTTTCTAACTTATTTGACACAATCATTTTAAGGTTGTAAAAATAGGGGTAAAAAACTAATTAACTTAATCTAAAACATATTCTCGGCATTCGGTTCATCTCCCCTCTTGACAGCTTGTCTTTCGACAAAGGCCTCCTCTAAGGCTTTCCATTTGTTTCTGTCCTTTGCTGTACGTAACCATTCTGGGCCTGATACTTTCTTAAAATCATCTTCCCATCGCCTTATCTGTCTTCCTCTGCTTCTTTTGTTTTCTCTAGGGTACCATTCTGTTATTAATTTGGTCCATTTCTCTTTTTTCTCTATCATCATATGTCCTGTCCAGCGCCATTTCAATTTCCTGCATACTGTTTGAACTTTTTCGAACTTAGTCTTTCCTTTTATCCTTTTCAACTGAATTCTATCTCTTCTCCTTACGCCCAATACGCTTCTCTCTATTCCATTCAGGCATATATTGATTTTATTTTGTTGTTGGTCACTTAAGGCCCAAGTTTGGCATGCGTATGTCAGACACGGCAGGATACAAGTATTGAAAACTTTTCGTTTCTCTGACATTGGCATCTCTTTATTCTTCATTATTTCGCTTAATGACCAATATCTCTTCCAAGTATTAGCTATTCTTCTTTGAATTTCTTTCTGCATGGTGTCTGTTGGTGATACTAATTGCCCCAAATAAATATATTCATTTACGTATTCTAGTTGATGATTGTTAATTTTGATGGTCTCTATTTGTGAAGAATTGCTCATTACTTTTGTCTTTGATATATTCATTGAGAGACCTGCACTTGCACTTTCGTCTGATAGTTGTTGTAACATTTTTTCCAAGATCTTCGGGCACTCGGAGAAAAGTATTAAGTCGTCAGCGAATCACAAATGACTTAATTTCTCTCCATTTACGTTAAGTCCGAAACTATCCCAATCCAATTTCATAAAGATCATCTCCAACACAGCTGAAAATATCTTAGGTGACATAGGGTCACCTTGCCGTACGCCTCTCTCGATTCGGAACTCGTTGCCTGTCGTATCCAATTTTATTTGTGCTGTGCTTTTCCCGTAGATGTTCTTTAGTATGCGTATGTACTTACTATGTACCCCTTGTCTCTCTAATGATTCCCAAATATAGTGGTGTTCCAAGGAGTCGAACGCTTTGTTGAAGTCTACGAAACCCAGATAGTATACTTTATTGTATTCTTTATATTTCTGGAGTATCTGTCGTAGAACGTGAATATGGTCTATGGTCGAAAAGCTGCTCCTAAATCCGGCTTGCTCCTTGGGTTCATTTTCATCGAAGGTGTTAGTTAATCTAAATAGTACTATTTTTGAAAAAATCTTATATATGTTAGACATTAAGCTTATTGGCCTATAGTTGCTAATGTCTTCTTTGTCTCCTTTTTTGTGTAACAAAACTATCACTGATTTCGTCCAATCTTCTGGAATATTCTCTGTTTCTATTATTTCGTTGAATAAATTAGTTAGTTTGGGGACAATTGCTGGCATTCATGTTCTAAGGAGTTCATTGATGATACGATCGGGCCCGGGTGCTTTTCCTAACTTCTGCGTAATAATAGCTCTTTCTGTTTCTTCTTTTAGAATAGGTGGTTCTAATTCTTCTTATTCTTGCGTGTTGCCAATCATAATTGTTGTAAGTTTGTTGTTTTTGCTTTTATACAGTTCTTTGTAATATTCTGTAGCTATATTTACTATTTCAGGTCTTTTGCTAGTACATTTTCCCCGTTTATCCTTCATACTTGTCATCCTTCATATTGGAAAGTGTTTGCCCTATTTTGCTTTCTATCTTTCTTTATTTTTTCGTTTATCTTTTTACTTATTTCTGCGATCTGTTTCCGTTTTTCTTTACTTTTCATGCCTTTTAGAAGCGATTTTCTTTCCTTAAGTAGTTGGGTTGTTTCCGTGGATAGTATTACTTTATTATTTGTATATACTTTTTTGACTTCAGTTTTGAGGATATTTATAAAATCGGAATATTTCTCTTGAGTTGATTTATTGTACTCTTTTTCTTCTTCTATGTCCAGAGTTCCTTTTAGGGTGTCCAGTAGCTCCTCCTTATTTTTAATGTTCCCATAGGGTACTGATTTAGTTTGCAACCGACGGCTTCTTTTTATAGGTGTCCCATGGAATGTGGCACGGATCATTTTATGGTCGGAGTTAAAATTTAAATTATGTATAATTGACATATTTTTAATAGCTTTTGGTTTATTAGTCATAATGTAATCGATTTCATTTTTATATAATGCATTTGGGGAAGTCCACGTCCACTTCTTATTCTTTTTCTTCTTATAAAAACTATTTATTTATTTATTTATTAGGGTCTACCAACAGTTGTTACAGCGATACATGAATTGATATTCACACATTAAGGATAATAACAATACTGCACAACCAATTACAGGTAAACACAACATGCACGATGGACAATTATACTATTGTGAAATAGAATAATGATGAAATAGTACTTAAGTTAAATATAAAAAAGAAAATTGATTTACATAAACATTGGCAATATTGTTAGGAAGCAACCTTACTAGGTCCAGTGATAGCTCTGACGAATGAGGTTGCACTATCTGTGTGAATGTCACACAAGTCACTTAAACTGTTAATAAGCTTACTTAGGCGTGGTATTGGAGAACTAGCACCAAATTTAGTACGACGAAGAGGTGGAACAAGAGGGGTGATCGGATTACGAGGAAAATTACGTGGAACTCTTAGGAAGAATTTACTGAGAAGTTGAGGGGAATCAATCTTGTTTCTAAATACCTTGTGTACAAATTGTATATCTAAGATATCTCTGCGTTTCTCTAAAGTAACCATTTTGAATATCGCCAACTTGTCGGCATAGGTCAGTTCAGATGCTTTCTTCAACTTTCTGTTGGTGTACATTAGATGGTTTATAAACCTTTTCTGTACCCTTTCTATCCTCAATGAGTGAGTAGCATAGTGGGGTCTCCAGACCACACTGCAGTACTCTAGGATGCTGCGTACTAGGCTATAGTATAATAGTATTTTAGTACGTGGTTTTCGGAACAGATTACCATTGCGGATTACAAAGCCTAACATTCGCAAAGCTTTTTTGGTAATGCTGTCTATGTGTGGTACAAAAGTCAGTTTGCTGTCAAAGAGTACACCCAAGTCTCTGATACAGTTAACTTCAGATAATAGAGTGCCATTTATAGTGTAGGATGTGTGTATAGCCTGGAGCTTCCTGCTAAACTTTATATGCGAACATTTGCTGCAATTCAGCTCGATGCTATTTTCAAAACACCAAAAGCCTGTTGATGTCCTGTTGCATGAGAATAGCATCTTGTTCAGAACTCACTGCTCTTATTAATTTTATGTCGTCAGCGAATACAAAAGGTATTGAATTTTTAAAACACGAGAATACATCATTAATAAAAATATTAAACAAAATAGGTCCTAAGTGCGAGCCTTGAGGGACTCCGGACTTAGTGCTGTGGTTGGTTGACTGGTATCCATTAACTACCACATAGTACTCCTTACCGTTAAGGTAAGATTGAAACCAATCCAAAAGAGAGCCGGATATACCATTAATGTATAGTTTCCGCAGTAATAGTTTATGTGAAACCCTGTCGAAAGCTTTGCTGAAATCCGTATATACAGCATCTATTTGAGCACCCTTATCCAAATAATCAGATAGGGTCTCTGTATATAAGGCAAGGTTGGACGCTATAGATCGGGATTTCATGAAACCATGCTGTTACTCGTTTATAATTTTGCTGAAATGGCGCTGCATATGCGGACACAGCAGTGATTCCAAGACCTTCCCAAAAATGCATAAGATTGACACCGGTCTATAGTTAGCTGTGAAGTCCTTATCGCTTTTTTTAAAAACGGGTACCACCTTAGCTAGTTTCCATTTCTTCGGAAAAATCCCGGAACTAATGGACTTGTTAAATATTATTGTTAAGGGGGCGACCAAACTAGATGCACAATTAGCGATGAATAATGGGGGAATACCATCAGGACCTGCGCCTTTCGACTTATCTAACCCTTTCAGCTTATTCAAAATTACGACAGCGTCCAGTACTATTGAGGCAGTGTTCTCAAATGACGAATTTGTATATACGTTATTGCATTGGGTATGCATTGCCGACTCCTTGCTTTCACTATACGCTTTAGAAAACATTGAAGCGAAAAGATTGCAAATTTCTGTGCCGTCCGATGCTGTAGACAGATGGGAATCCGACATTGTCGCTGGGTAGCTACTCTCGCCTCCACGCTTGTTCTTAACTTATGTCCAAAAAAACTTTGGATTCGTGCCGATGGAGTTTTCAGTGCGATTTAAATAATCATTGTAGCATTCCTTTACCAAACATTCACTTCGTCTTTTAAGTATTCGTAGCGAGATAGCATCTAACGGGTTATTATATTTTTTTTTCTCATTTTATTCTTCTCCGTCAATACCCTAATAACTTCTTTACTAAACCAAGTAGGGAATTTAGTATTTATTATTTTCCTCGTAATCGGAACGAATGTATCAATGGCGACCTTTAAAGTTTTGTAAAAAATCTCAACCATACTGTCTATATGTGGAGACTTCTCAAATAGGACGTACCAATTTTGCTTCTTTAAAAACTCATTTATGTGATCATAATTTGCTTTGTAAAAGTTAGGCTTTTTATAATTTTCTATTGGTCTTAGTTTGTCGATATCATTAAGCAGAGAAACTTGTATATTTAAAGGCGGATGGTACTTGTCAGTAGGACTCAGTGCTACAGCCTCACAGACAGTGCAACCTGGAGCGTCTGTCAACACAATGTCGAGTAGTTTTCCACTATTATTCGTGATTGTGTTGTGTTGTTTAAAGTTATTTACCGACACGAAATCTAACATCATATTATTTAAATACAAAATATTATTCTGACCATTGGAGTTATCATTAGTCGCGGCCCAGTCTATACTGCCCATGTTAAAATCACCTACGATACAAGTATAGGCGTCGGAGCTATCAAGATGCTTATTGCAATTTGCCAGATAATGTTCCTAAATAGGCTTCGAGACCGGCGGAGGAATATATACGGCACAGAAATCTATTCGTTGCGGCTGAACTATACAACTAGAAGGTATATCTACAGATACCCAAAGATCTTCGCATTTACTTTCTCTACTCGACTGTCTGTAAGAGTGCAGTCTATTTGATACAGCTATCAGTACTCCTCCGCCGTCCTTTGTACTGTGAAAGCCGGAGCTTTCCCTGTCTCGCCTATACACTTGGTATCGATTATCGAATAACTCGCGACTATACACACTGCTATTGAGCCACGTTTCAGACAATATTATTATGTCATAGTGATAACTACTTACAGTACAACTAAAATTGTGTGTTTTCGTGCGCAATCCTCTTACATTCTGATAATATACACTTAATAACGAGAATTTTAAATGCGAAGTACAGTGACTCGTGAAAAGGAATTGCAGGAAATTGTTAATTCAGTTTGTCCAACGACGATATGTCCCTGATGACATGATATTCAGAGGTATCATTTTTTCGCGTCAGTATTCGCCCACCTCGTACCCAAACGTATTTATAACCCAGTTCGCGAGCTTTAGTCCTGGTGGCAGCGTGCAAGGCTTTATTTGTTGGGGACAGATGCTCCACGATATAAATAGGTCTTTTATCTCCCGCAACTCCAGCATGAGATGAGTTCAGTTTTTCATTGTTATGGTTTTTATTATAGTTGATTGCGGCAGCTAAGAACTCGTCGCGGAGTCTAGGGGAGCGAAACTGGATGACAATAGATCGCGGGCGTGCATTATCACGGTTAAGCTTAGCAACTCTTGTGCAAAGTAGAATATGATCGTCATTCACATCACAGGCAATGGTGGAACCTAGCTGTTTGGTCAATGTCATGAGATTTTCAGCTTTGTATTCAGGTACGCACTGAATCTCTATATTGTTATTGCGAGCGTGCTGTTCCATCTGATTTACGCGGGTTGTCAAGGCGAAAATGGTACTCTTCATGATTTCACTCTCCTTTTCCAAATTTAGGACTACTTCAGATGAGGTCTTCAGTTCCTTGATAACGTCATCGTATTGATGCCTGATAAAAGTCTTTAAAGCCCTGTATTTCTTCCTTGACTGACCTCAACTCAAGCGCGATTAGTGTTTTTAGCTCCGTAAGCATATCCGCTCTTTCTTTTTGGAAGATTTCAGTCACGATATCCCGGAGCTCCGACTTGGATACTGGGCTGGAACTAGTAAGAGGTGGTGATGACAACGCCAGCCTCTTTTTGGATCGGGATGTAACATTATCTGTAGCCATTGCACTTTTTCTCAAGTACCCGGCCTTTTAAATTCACAACGAAGCACTCTTTTGTTCTCGGGCCGGTTAACTTGTAAACAACTCGGCAATGGTAGGTCGTAAGTCTTAATACGCTGTATCACGATTTGCACTTTATTTACGTTCACATAAGGTTCAGATAACCTTGTCGAAATTCATCATAATATTTTAAATTATTTAATTTTATAAAGACACGTCCGGCTCGCATGCGAGCTTCGAGTTACTTAGTTTGTTTCATTATACTTAGTTTGTTTTCTAAACCAAAGTTCACCAATCTTGCTCCGTTTTTGCTCCTGTTACCATTGCCGTATCTTCCTATAGTATACTCTTCGTCTCTGTGGCATTCCCCGATTTGTCCGTTAAAATCCCCCATTAGTATTATATTTTTGTGAGCAGTATCAACAGTTCTTTGTAATTTCTGGTAGAAGTTTTCTATTTTATCTATATCTTCTTTTTTATCAGATTCCGTTGGTGAGTATGCCTGAATTATTGACCAAGACTCATCTTTGCTATTATTTATGGGAAGTTTAATTTTGAGAATTGCTATTCTTTCGGATATTCCTTTTAATTCCTCTATTCGGTCAATATATTTCCGTTTTATCAAAAAACCGACACCATATTGCCCAGGTGTTTCTCCTTTATAGTGTAGTATATACTTTTCGTGGTCTTCTATTCCTTCCCCTACTCTTCTCATTTCACTTATTCCAATAATATCCCATTTAATATCGTTGATTGCTGTTTCTAGTTCAATGAGTTTTTCTGGGGTTCTTAGTGATCGTGTATTAAACGCCGCTATTGTATGTCGCAATTATTTTTTCTTTTATGTTTATTTATCCTTAGAGGGTGTTGGTCGTTTTCCCCACGATGACCACCGAGGTTAAATTATGACCTTTTTTTTTCACATGGGAAAATCCCTTATGGATACCCCTTCATCTTGGGGGAGATGAAGGGATTATGTGGAAGTCCCAGCGAAGCCGTATATCCACTAAAAACCCATGGTGATCCAATGACCCGCCATATCGGAGGGGTCACGGGAACGCTTTCGCACACATCCGTTACCCCGCCAGCGGCTGTCCGCGCGAGCAGACACTTCCTCCACACGGCGGCGTGGGCCACACCACGCCACCGTCCTCCTCGGAGTCGCTTTATTGTCACGCCGGGCCCCCGCCCTTGGCAACCACGACCCCAGGTTAAATTATGACCTATACTGATAGAACCATCAGTAGTGTCGTATTGTAAACTATGATGGTGTCTGGTAGTACACAATGTATCTAATAGTATAGTGATAGGTATAATGATAGTGATAGCTGTAGGTAGTGGGGGCGGCCTCGCACCGCGCTCCGGTCTGTCCGCACCTGCGCGATACCGATCGTTAGTGCCAGGATCAATCGTGCGCAATCACATTGAAGTATCAATACCTATTAGTGCTTAAAGCACTGCCATATCCCGTAGACTAACTTTCCATGCTAACTAAGTTAATATTGAAATTCTGTACTGACATGCACCTGTGTCAGCGCTCCTTTCATATTGAATGGCTTAAAATCGCGTGGCCCGACCGAGCGGATCAATTCAGTGGACGTTACTAAGCATCTAGAAAGCACCAAAACTAAAATAGTGAGATGTGCGTTTCTACGCTACGCTTCACACAAAGATCATTTTTATGAAGCACTCTGACGTTTAAGGTTAACGTCCTAAACACGACGTGTTTGTCGCAGGCTGTGCAGAGCGCGGCGTGTCCCCAGCACCGGCCCTACGCGCGGCGCTCACCACCATCCGCGAGGCGTGGGCCGAGCCGCGCTCGCTGCGCGCCAGGTGGTCAGTATTCAACTCTACACTACCTATACATGTGTCCCCGTCGCCGGCCCTGCGCGCGGCGCTCACCACCATCCGCGAGGCGTGGGCCGAGCCGCGCTCGCTGCGCGCCAGGTGGTCAGTATCCGACTCTACACCACCTATACACGTGTCCCCGGCGCCGGCTCTGCGCGCGGCGCTCACCACCATCCGCGAGGCGTGGGCCGAGCCGCGCTCGCTGCGCGCCAGGTGGTCAGTATCCGACTCTACACCACCTATACACGTGTCCCCGGCGCCGGCTCTGCGCGCGGCGCTCACCACCATCCGCGAGGCGTGGGCCGAGCCGCGCTCGCTGCGCGCCAGGTGGTCAGTATCCGATTCTACACCACCTATACACCATTGGGTATCGTCACTCCTTCATAACCGTTATCCTCCTATCCGGGTTATTTTTTCCTTGTCGTTTGCACTCTATCCATCTAATCTTTGATGTATTTAAGTATAGATGTATTTCATGCGTGTAATTCGGTTCCTTCGTTGATTGATGAACCACTTTACTTCATTAATAATATACACCATATTGAAATTAGCATGGAGCCTACTCGCAACATTTGAATATCTAGCCAACTCCTGACACACGTGGATATTATTGATCTAATCGAGTCAATCAGAGATGGCGGGCGGGCCTGCATGCCGAGTAGCATGTTGTATCAAGAAGTGCACTTGATGTGCCGGGCCGGCGCCGAGCGGGCGGCACTGCGCGATGTACCGACGACACGTCACACGATGACTCTAGACAGGTCCCTGAACTACAAAGCACACTGTTACAACACAAATATTAAAGTCGGAGCACGAAACAACTTACTTCGACGCCTAACATCCATTAAATGGGGAGCGAACCCCGAAGTACTACGCACGACAGCCCTGGCACTGTGCTTCTGCGCTGGTGAATACGCGTGCCCAGTTTGGAATCGGTCAGCTCACGCGGAAGCTATGGACGTTGCGCTAAATGAGACATGCCGCATAATTGCAGGATGTCTTAAGCCGACCCCCCTCAACCTGATTTATCCCCTAGCTGGCATACCTCCCCCTGGTGTGCGGCGGGATTTGGCTTGCTCGAAGGAAAAGTTCAAACAGGAGCACGACCACCGCCACCCGCTATACGACCGGAAGAGTTTTCTGCGACACACACGGGCTACCACCTTGACACCTTGCTCCCTATGGATGGAGAGATGTCCCCCTCCATTGGATTTTCTTCCCGTCAAAGAAGAGCTTCCACCGGGGCACGACCTACCGTGGTCAATGTGGAAAACTCTAAACCGGCTTCGCACTGGAGTAGGTTGTTGCAGACTAAACATGTGCAAGTGGGGCTTCAGGGATCCCACCCTAACGCAGTGCGACTGTGGTGATCCCGTACAGTCTATGCCACACTTGCTGTCCTGTCCCCTGTGCCCAACCACCTGCACCAGGGAGGACCTGTATGCGGCCACTCCCAACGCGATTGCTGTGGCAAAATTTCTACAAAACGAGGTGTAGACCATTGACTCGAAAAGAAGAAGAAGAAGGTGGGCGGCTGCAACCGCAGGCACGTGTCGCGACCGAGGATACCTCTGACCACTCCACCACACGGCTTCGCGGTGCAATAGACTGTAACCAACTCACGCAGACATTTGGGTACTTTTCCATTCATGACCTGCCATGCCAGTCTTGTCTAAGTAATAGTCGAAGCCACGCCGCTCGCCAGCAGTACTCGCACGCAAGTGTGTTTGTTTTGTTCCCGATCAATATTATTATTGGCGCGTGCCTTGTTTGGCCCGGACAGAGTCGGAGTCTCAGCGTCTAATTGTGAAATCGAATGCGACGACCGCGACGCCTGCCTGCAACGTGTCGCGTTCAAAACAAATCTCAAAGCAATCGGCGGCATGCCGGACGGCTTTTACAAGTACATATTTTGTTTTTTTTATAAACAATAACGTAACTATCGTGAAGTATTCTCGGCTAGTTAGTGGATAGCACCGCTACCGAGAATTTGTTTGCGATGTGATACTAATGAGGCTAACCTAAATACCGCGCTGATTGTTGGTCATTACACACTCGCCCCTCGTGCCAACAACGTGCGCACACATACTGGTGGGCGTGCATGAGCTACGAGCATAAGCTCCCAGTGGACTGTACAAGGAGCAGTCGCGAGCGCCGCGCTGGGAGATGCGCTCCGACCTTTCCACCACATCATATTTTCGGCTACAGTACCATTACATGATACCTACCATCATGAACACTATCTAGTATTTAACAAACCGATTTCACTGCATTTCATTGTACTAATTATAAATCAAACCCGGACACGCTACTTAAATTCTCACCAAATTCGCCAACGGGTACGGGTAGTTGCGTGGGACCTAATAATTCACGCGAATGGTCATCGGCGATACACTACGTTATAAGGTTTGGACCTTGTCACCATCGCTCGTCAGGTCGATTCATAATCTCAGTCTGTTATAGTAATCACTGTTTAATTTTGAACTAGAAGACTTATTATGTTAACTGCACAAGGGACTCAATGTTCACATTGTGTGATGTCGTGTCAATGTTTATTTTCTTAGGGGCATCAATATGATTGGGTGCATCCATCAGACATGGACCGGTCATTGACATTCGATCGTCAGATTATATTATTCAAATGTCGTTCACTGAGAACTAGATCCGCTGACAGGACAGAGCTGCGCAGTCTTGCAGCGAGTTGCGTCCGATGAGACGAGATGTGCGCGCGCGCTGCTGTTAGTGCATCGCTCGGCGGTGGTGCAGTGTCGCGCTTCATTGCTCCGGGGCGCCGACACGCTCCGTGGAAAATATGTCAACTATTTGAATTTTATATACATTGCTGGCTTTGCTCGCGAGCCGACTGTGTTGTCGGACCGCGGGCGGGCATGAAGAGCGCCGCGCGTTACTACCGGCCCCCGCATGCTTTCTTGATACTTGGCCTGAAATAATTACAGAATATGTCCCCGTATATGCGTACGTCGCACTCCTCGCAGTCGGCCGCCGCCACTTGACGCTCGCGCGCGAGTCTTGCCCCGCTGCCGCTACCGTCATTGATCGTAAGGGAACTCGTATTTTTTCAGAAAAAAATATGAAGGTACTTTAAGTAAGCACTTTCAATTATAATATTGATGAGAATAAGTGTTGAAAACAGAACATGAGCCGTCTCCTACGGCTCCACGACTACTTCCATTGCTGAAAGGTAAGGATTAGCATAATTCCAATAATGTAATATTGTTCCAACAATGTACCTTTGTAGTTCGTTTATTGACCGCGGCTGACCCCCGCACTTCCCCGGCCCGCCACATATTAATCTGCATACTTGATCACCAAAACTAAACTTAACAACGTTGGAAATCAAATCATTCACCATAAAGTACCTTTTATTCAAGTTTTGCATCGCACTGTGGTGAATGTACTTGCTTGTATGAAAACAAAATACTTGTATATCAAAAAACTTGCAAAATCTTTTTTTTTTAGTTCTCAAAAAGGTGTATCACAAGTCAGCAATAATATTTTAAGATTGTTTATATGTAGATGCTTAGCCAACGCAGATTATACATTTCTATTATAGTTTCTGAGTTACACACCTGTGAGTATTTTTCAGAAGTATCGCGTTGTGCCTTAGGGTAGGTACACCCATAACCCGTTAGAGTACACCCATAACCCGTTAGGGTACACCCATAACCCGTTAGGGTACACCCATAACCCGTTAAGGTACACCCATAACCCTATACAACAGTGTGATATACATCTACGAGGCGCGACTATTCACACACCATAACTTGAATATTACGCACAGGACTTTCGAATTTCGATAATTTTTAACTATTGTGCTGTATAACTGATACCTACTCGTGCTTGGCAGGCAAAGTATTATTTCGGACTTCAGATACACTCTGTATATAACATTTAAATACTAAAATATCATCAAATTTATTTATGCTTACACTATTAAATCCCTTCTGGAAGCTCTGCTGATGATTGCATCAGCAGAGCTTCCAGAAGGGATTGGGATGGTGATGACGTATAGACGTCGATACTCGTAGATAAGAGACGGATCCAAAACGACCTACAGAAGCATACTGCGCTTTAAGTTGCGCAGGGCATTGTTCCTGAACAAAACTAAGCTCTGCGCAATCAGATGAAGTGTGAACGTTTTTGTAGAGAAGACCTTCGCGTCGCGTGCTGGCATGGAGATATTATATTATAACGGAGATGGCATTTCGATTCCGCGCTGCGGTAAATGTTTCTGGTTTATCTGACTCCGCCATTGTTGTTTTCCCATATAGTTGGACTATATAGTCCCATGTACTACAGGTACATGAGATAACAACAATAACGGAAAAATCGCCGCAGAGCTATACGAAGAATGGAGTCGTTATGTACCCATAGACCCACTCTAGATACGATTTTTAACCGACTTCATTTGGAAATGATATTATTTACAGCGAACAGGTGCTTACCACCACCTCTTTAAAAGGTATTGTTTTTCCATACTAACAGTACTTTTTTTGTAAAATTTTGTACTTTAAATATGTAAAACTGTAAAAAACTAGAAGTAATATTAAAGACATTGGTGCAAGGCAGGCGGTGGGTAATGGGGCAGGCGGTGGGTAATGGGGCAGGCGGTGGGTAATGGGGCAGGCGGTGGGTAATGGGGCAGGCGGTGGGTAATGGGGCAGGCGGTGGGTAATGGGGCAGGCGGTGGGTAATTGGGCAGGCGGTGGGTAATGGAGCAGGTGGTGGTTAATGGGGCAGGTGGTGGGTAATGGGGCAGGTTGTGGGTAATGGGGCGGAAACTGGAAATATACTATGGTGATGAATTACTGGTACGCATATAGGTGCAAGATACAAACATTGCTCGCATTACTTAGGTCGGGGCTGTCTCCCGGGGTCGCTCTGGTAGGCGCTGCGGCGCGGACTGACCACGCGTAAGCCACTACCTATTCATAATGTCAAGCAAGCAAATATCTCACAAGGGTGCGTGTGCGCATCAGCATGTGTGAACGGCTACGGCCACGCATTGTTTCGGCTGGCTAGTAGGTAGTACCTAGTAGGTGGGCATGCGACGTGCAATCTCTTAGCTTCATGGAGGATAAAGAAAAGTACGAAGTGAACATAGAATCTGTAAATTATTCATGCTATGAATTATTTACATTTGCGATGAGCCGCTGCGGGACGCTTTCCCACTCTTAAAATATTATATCTTACCTCGACGCCGCGCCGCACCGCCGCCGCCGCCGTTATTCAAACTATAAATTGAATAAATAATGATTTGTAATTAGATTACAAATTAAAAAGTCTTAGTTAGTAGAACATTAAACTTGACTCTCATAGCGTCGGGTAAGGAATTATGAATCCTTAATATTATAGCAATAGTTGTACAATAAAAATATACACGATCACGATCTCGATTGACACAAGTGGATGAGTCACGCGAGCTTGCTTCCGTTTTCTAGGATTAGCGGTCGGCGAGCGCTCGTAACGTGGCCGCATAGACTCGGAGCGTGTCTCTACACGCTAGGTGTGCGATACTTGAGGGGACACTGAGCTCTGTACGCCACTGACGGTACATGGGACAGGGACACTACTGAACACGTCATCAACTCTCTTCGGTAACCGCTCTCGTCGTTCAGGTGTAATCGATTCTTGTTCATCGTTGAGATGACATGCGTTACATAGGTTACCCGTGACTGCCCGGTGTCGTGTGACAAGGTCTCGAGAGTTGTTGCTGTGAAACTTTATTTTTCGATTGCACGCGACCCGTCCCACATAAAGTACTAGAGGCTGGCTACGTTCCCAAAACCAGTCTCTTGTAATGTCTTTTTCTAGTTTCCACTTGCCTAATGACAATTTTACACTGTTTACCAGCTACAGGAAATTGATCGAGTGATTCAAGTGAACAATTCGTCAGTTTGTGTCGTTGGTCACACGCGGCAGCCGCTGTACTATACTACTGCACATACGCTTGAGTATGTGTTTTGTTTTGTTACTCATCTGCCGCTCGCGCTCCACGGTTGAGACGCTCCAGTCCGCACGCGGCATACCGCTGCACCAGGGCCGCCACATCTAACCATAACATCTACGTGAACTTTCACTTGATTACAAGATTTTTGTCATGGCAAAATTTGAATTATTCAATGTTTTATGACAGTTATCTTTGCTTTCGTTAAGTTAAATATAAAGTAAGTGCGCAGTTTTACTTCGTTTCTAACTTAGTTATGGAAACTAATGGTATAATCGTGGGTAATACGAAAAACAGTCCCTCGAGGGGTGCGTCGGTCGCGCAAGCCCTGGCGGGGTGCGGCGGAGGCGGCGCCCGCGCACTCGGCGAGGGCCGCGCCCGCTATTCCTGGACCACTCACACATCTGTGAAGCAATTAAAATTTGGTCGCTCGTCTTAATGTGAAAATTATCCTTTACTGGATTATTTAAGTACACTTGTATAGACTTATGGCAATACGTAATGGATTTGAATATCAATTGACCAACTAACCGACTTGATCCGCTCATCAGCATCATAATCCGTATACATCGGCTAGACGATGATATTGCTGCAGTTGTAAAAAAAAAGTTACTTCTGAGTCCCATGCTAACATTTCAGGTTCTTTTCAATGAGTATTAGTAGCCTCCCATCATAAAATATATATATTTAGTTTACACTGATAAGTAGGAATAGGATTATGCATGTGCTATAAGGCCACTGGTGACAACACACCACAATGCTTGTGAAAAATACTCAAAGGTCTGTAATTCAGATACTTTTAAAGATAAGTATATGTCTGTTGTCACAAACATTTGAGGGACGCCTTGATGGGATACCTAAATATGAATCAGTTGGCAGTTTCATTAGGGCCGTGTAAGGGAAAACGAGCAATATTACAGCTCATTGAGGACTCATATCAAGTATTATCTGTTTCAGTCGTGCATTGAATAGTACGTATCTGGAGTGCGAACAAGGGGAGGCCAACCCCCGTGACCCGCTCCCCCGCAGCCCCCACAGACCACGCGCCGCCATGCCCGAACGCGACCAGCTCGCCGAGCTGGCGCCGCCGTCCGGCGCCTCTCCCGGCCTGCTGCGCCGCCGCTACTCCGTGCCCGAAACTATCATGAGGAAGTAAGTGGCCGATCCGCGTCGCACCCGACTCGGCCGCGTCGGGAAGCGTCGACGTCGACATCTGACTGTGCATTCTCTTCCAGGTATCGTCTGGCGCAACAGAGGTCAGATATCGAGGAGAGCCCTCCGGCCACCGACCGCTCGCCGCCGTTTACGTCACCATCACGCGACGCGTGCTGCTCGCCGTGCGACACACCGCATCGCTTCGCACGGCGCGACCGTGAGCTCATGCGCAAGTCGGCGCTGCTTCGGCGCATGTGGGGGCGGTCGTGCGAGCCCTGCCGCGGCTGCTGCCGCTGCGGCGAGCCGCCGCCCCCCTCGCTGCAACGAGGTCGCGAGACGCGCTCACTCGACGGCTCGCGCTCCGAGCTGCGTCATCTGTCGAGCGGCCTCCACTCGTCGCGGCACCCACCGCACGCGGCGGGCTGGGCCACACCTAAGCGGCAGCGCCTGGATTCGGTGCGCGACTTCCGCGGTAGTGACGAAATGCTGCGCGCCGCCATGAGGAACAGTTACGACCGCGCGGAGGAGTCGCGAAACGACCGCGTCGCGCTTGCTGACGTCTCAGACTGCTGCACGTACCGTTCGCACCACCGCGACGCCTCGTCCTACATGGAGACGGTGACCGATGGCTTCACCGACAGTGAATGTTCAAAGTTGAACGCTTTAGCCGAGTACTCGGACGGGCGGTCGTCGGACACCACCACGATGGAGATCAAATCGTCCACCGTGGAGATTACGCCGGTCGCGCGCGATAACTTCGCGCACGCCGGCGAGAACTCACTCACCGACACTACTGACACGTACACGGCGTCTTTCCCCACCACGAAGCTAGCGAACGGAGCCGCGAGACTGAATTTCGACGAGCACGTTTCCAGGAGCGCTCACATAGACGGGAGGATCAGCGAGCGGGCCGTTTGTCTCGACAATGACGACACGAACTCGATGCCCTACGATAAGCAGCTCATTATAGAGACGCCGTCCTATGAAGTGTTAGAGATAGCTGTATCGGAAACACTCAACGCCAGCCTCTCGCCGGCGGGGACTTTCCTATCACCGGAGCGAAAGCCGGCCGAGCTTGCGTTGAAAGCGCCTACGATGAATCGCAGGAGTTTGCAGAATATCAATATCGACGAGTACGTCTCAAACATATTAGTGGAAAGTCTCAACTCGCTGACGGACCAGTTGGAATACATGAACGCATCTATAGGTAGCGACCGAAAAATAAGTATCGTTGAAAAAGAAATAAAGGTTAAACTACAGAACACGGGCGTGAACACTATCGTTCACTTGAGCCCCACCTCCAATAACCAGATTATATTTGGTAACGAGGAGCTGTGCAACCGCGAGGGCCACAAGGACGCCTGCAACAACACCCTCGCGCCGCGCGACTCCATCCCCATCCGCGAGGAGCTCGCGCACAGCGTCGAGTCCAATAACAACCTTACGTCGGCCGACACCGCGACCGGTGCGGTAGACCCTGGAGACGCAAGTGACGGGACCCGGCGTGACCCGCGCTGTTCCTGCGACGCCTTCGACATTCAGCACAATAATGTCAACAGGGCCGTGCTGCAGCAGATTCAGAAGCTGTTCCGAGACGAACTTCACAACCTTGACTCCGATATCGGTCACGCGGGCAAAGTGATGCCGGAGATATCTCACATCGAAATATCAAATGTTGACGTTTTTATAGACAATAATACCGACCCGAGTATGGTGCCGGTCGAAACGGTGCAGGTACACGCGTCCAGGACGTCCGAGGACTGCGAGGTGATCGCCGGCGTCGGCCCCGGGAACTACTACTCGGCCGAGGACGACAATCCCGTCGTGCCGCGCTTCTCCGCGTTCCCGCACACGGACTCCATGGAAGTGAACACGTCCTCATCCGACGACGCCGAGCCGGTCGGCTCCGACTGCACCAGTCTCGTCGACAGTTTAGACGATCCCAATTCACCGAGGTCGGTTCTCTTGCGGCGATCCTTCGGCAACAGACGGAGCGAGCTGGTTCGTTCCGCTATAGATGTCTTGGATCTACTCCCGGAGAACGCACGCTGCGAAAACGACGCGCAATCGAAAGACAAAGGGGAATCATTTTTTATAAGAATAAAAGATAACGAATGCGACTGTGATAAGGAGAACGTGAACGTCGCCGATCACATGCCCGAGAAAATAAAACAGAGACTTTACCGACGGCATCGCAATAGAGAGTTGCGAATGGAGTGTGCGCGCAGGAGTCGAGGCAAGCAAATGAAGCGAGAAGTGAAACGTCAGAGGCACGACGAGGCGTACAGGTCCAGGAAGGAGGTGGAGAGGGAGTGCGCGGCCATCGTCAACGCGCTCATCGACGATGTCATAGCGAAGATTGCCCAGGAAGAATATAAGTGCATGCGGGTTAAACGCAGACCCGGCAAAATGGTGACTTCCAAATCGGAGGAAAATGTTGGCAAACTGACTTGGAGAAAAGATCTAGAGCCAATTAAAACAAAAGAGGCTCACAAACTTTCTAAAAATGTTGCAGTCGGTTTCGAGTCGACTGACGAGCCTCAGAAGCGACGACAAAGACCAAGAGGCGACCGACACCAGATTCATGGAAAACTGTCTCTGCTGTCGCGGCCGGCCCTAGCCTCCGACGATCGAGGCCCGAAGAGAATATACCAGAAATCGGAAATACACGAAGGAAACAAGTGCATCGAAATTCTCGAAATATTAGAATACGTGAACGGGTCCCAGAGCTCGCCGGAGATCACCACCTCGGACGAAAATCAGAATCATAACGTCAAAAATAAAAAATCTCGCATACCGGTGCCAGTTCACGAGAATATCCAGAGACCGGCGATAGATACTTCGCTGAAAAACCGCAGTAGTAAAAATTCGCCGCCGCCTCGTGACTGCAGCGGAAATACGAACCGGCTCATTGCCGACATGCTGCTGAAGGCGCTCGCCAACGACGACAGTTCGCCGCCGCAGCCGCCGGAGCCAGTGCGCCGCGCCTCCATGTCGCTCGTCGAGCCGCGATCGCGCTCCAACTCACTCCGGTTCAAAGGAACCTTCGACATCATCCCCGAGGAGAGAAGCAGCCTCAGCCTAGAGTCCGGTAACGAAGACGCCAATCAAATCCGCCGAGCCTCCGTACCCGGCGTCGTCGACGCGCGACGGGAGGTCTTCCGGGACGATCTCGGCTCGTCGCCACCCGGCGAGAGGGGATCCGCTACGACGCTCAGGTGGAAAAGGCCCGATAAACCATTAAAAAATAAACAAAATACAAAAAGCGCAGGTACCTCTCCCATCGCCGACGGCGACTCCGATAAGCGAACTCATAGATCTAAAAATCAGACGACAATGACGTCGCCGAGCAGCAAATCGGCGGCCACCAGTCCTTTGCGCGACTCGGCGGGCGAAGCGAACTCCGCGGTCGACGGCAAGCGCGGCCTGGCGTCGCGCAGCCGCGCCTGGTTCGGCTTCGCGCGACCCGACGGGCGCGCTGCCTTCGAGGAAGGTATCTCACTGTCGGTCTCCTGCGCACCGTTGTCGCTGCCGCATCGCACCGCTTCCACTACCGTGCCGGTGGAGTAGCCTCCGAGCAACGATGCACTCTGAACGATGCTTCCGACGATCGTCATCCATCACTACTTACCTGTTTTATGACACGCACGATTGCGCGAATCCTGATGCGACGATCAACATTCCCGTTTGCGATCGCGTACGCAAAGTCGCGTGTAGTTAAAATCGGAGGTTCCATCTCGATGAGCTCGCTTGCATCAGGTTTCGCTAGATCCACTAGTTTAGCAGCAACGTAGAAAATATAAACTAACGTAACCGCACCCCGGAGCGGCGGGCACTTATTGAATGTTAGAATATTTATTTTTGTTAGAACTTAAAAATGCATTTATGTATTTGAAAATTTAAGTAATAAAAACTTTAAATCGTTAAACTGTTGTTTCATTCGATCGAAGGTTCCAATTCGAGGTCCGAGGAGGCCAACAAATCGTGGGAGCTGCGCAAGTCGTATTCGCAGAGCAAACGAGCCGACAACGTGCGCCCGGCGCAGACCGAGCGAATCGAGACCCTCGCGCCCCCCACCGGCCGAGCCGAGCGCCGCGCTCGCCCGCCGGACCGACCAGATCGGGACGCGCGCGCGCGCAGGCGAGTCGCCCGTCCACCGCGCGACCCCTCACTCACTTTCGATCGAGTTTTGTCCGAGCGTGTCGACACTGACGCCGAACTTTGTCACGCCGGTTCCCTGCGCGATTGCATCTATGAGGAGAGGGTTAAACGCAAGTCACGAACGATATCCCCGCAGCGAAGTGACGAGGACACCGTCGCGTTCGACGGACACCCCGAGTTTAAGGGTGGAGGGGAAGTTAGCTCGAGCGACGAGTCTGGCGGCAGTCTGCTGTGCTCGCTGGCACCCAAGTGGCTGTCGCAGGCGCGTCACCGCCGCGCGGCTCGGCGACGCGACTCCGCGCTCACGTCGCCGCCCCCGCGATCGCCTTCACCGCCCCCGGCCCCGCCGCCGCCTCGCCCGGATAACTCGATACCAGGTGACACTCACCAAAACGTTCTTTCGCCTTAAGGAATAACGAAAAACTCGGTCACCTGTTTTAGGTAACTTTGATGTGTCACGCAGGCCCAGGAAATGAGCCGGGGGCGGGCGGCTGGTCGGTGACGGTGGCGGGCTCGTGTCGCGCCGCCCTGCCGGCTGACGTCGAAATGCGCCTGCGCTTCCCCCACGAGCGAGCGAACGACGGCCAGCCACCGCGTCAGGTGCGAACATACAAACCTCTGTTTAACAGAAATCTCTGACTATGGCATTAAATTATTATTAAGTAGGTTTATGTAGGCTTACCGTCAATTATAATTCGTAAGACCTTACGAGACTGTATATACAGGGTGTATCAGAAGTCCGAAATAATACTTTAGGTACATATACGGTAGCTCATATATGGATGCTTAGTAAAGACAGTTTATACCTAATCATCATAGTTTCTGAGTTATAGACCTTTGACTATTTGTCTCCGGTATCGTTTTCTGGCCTTTGGGTAGATCCATAACCGTATTCAGCAGTGTTGACTTATGAGGGGCGACTACCAATATTGACAAAACAGAACATGAAAATTTTACATAGGGCTCGAGATATTACAACACACAACACAAGTTATAGAAGTTGACTTTTCTTCAAAAGAAGAAAAGTCAATTTCTATAACTTGTCATACATGTCAAAATAAGTAAGTAATTAGATCAATTTAAAAAATTTAACTTGGGATAAAGTTTTTTTTCAAATTATTTTGACGTATTTAATACTTTATGGTGTTCTCTAAATCCGTGTCTGTTTGTACAGGAGTGCGCGTGCTCCGCTCGAGCGGAGCGCGTGTCGCACGCCGCGCGCGCGCCCTCGCTGCCCGCCGCGCGCGCCGCCCACCACCGCTTGCCCCACCACGTACACACGCAACTCGCGCGCACCGACTCCAGTAAACTTACGCTCACTATGAAGAAGGAGGCACTCGGTAATTTGCAAAAAAAAATGTTTTCCCATGTTATTACCTTTGCGCACCGTCGCGACGACGGCGACGGCGGCGACAGCGGCGTTGAGTAGACGAGCGCCGCTAGGTAAAGATAATTATTGACCATTTCTTGACTCCGGTCCGCGATGAAAATTTGGTTGGGCTCCACAAGCTCCACTCACGGCATTCCCCGAGTCGTTCTGATTTTCGTAATTTATTTTATTAGATTCGACGATTCTTGCATCCAAGAGTTCCAAGAAGTCGGGGGAGCCCCTGCCGGACCTGGAAACGTACCGGGCCTCGCGCAGCAAAGTCAAGAGCTCGGTCAAGGTAAACTGTCGTATATGTTCTACGATATTCTTGAAATGCATTGCGTAAAAGTTGGAAACCCTGCGTGCTATGAGTATATACCTTCTGAATATTGTAAACAGTAGCGAGGCCTATGGCCTGTCATGCTCCGCACGGCGCGGCGCCGGCGCGGCGGCGGCGCTCTCATGCAAATGGTCGACATTCGATTCCCGCGCAAACACCCGAGTTAATATTCAATACTATGTCGGCAAGCATTACACCTAGAAGGCGGTTGTTTCAGACGCGTCGGGGGTACTCCCTGCACTGCTGGCTGCCCGAAAACGAGCCCGCACCGATCAGGTACCCGCATCGTGCGCGATCTCAAAGGGCACAACCCAACGACGTATTCCTTATCGTTATTTCTTCTTCTTCTTTACATTAGGTATTAAGTATGACAAACATTACGTGCAAAACACTTTGCAATTCCCACGACGAACATGCCACGATATCCCCGACACCACTGTGCGCATGCTCATGCGCACAGTGATGAACCGCTCGGTCGATGGGGACTCCTTGTAGCCATCTATCTATTAATATTGAACATACTGTCATAGGAATGTTTGCCTCCATCAATGATAAACGTGTAATGTCGTGTATAACTGCAGGGAGAGTAACGGGCTGTCAGTGCTGGGCTGTGCCATCGTCCCGGAGCTGAAGCCCCGCGTGCCCACCATGAGCGAGCGCGACCTCACGCGCGTCTACACGCCGCGCCACTACCTGCGCTCCTAGTGCCTACTGGCCGCAGGGACCTCACGCGCGTCTACAAGCCGCGCCACTACCTGCGCTCCTAGTGCCTACTGGCCGCAGTGACCTCACGCGCGTCTACACGCCGCGCCACTACCTGCGCTCCTAGTGCCTACTGGCCGCAGTGACCTCACGCGCGTCTACACGCCGCGCCACTACCTGCGCTCCTAGTGCCTACTGGCCGCAGGCAGGGTCTGCAGCGGCCGGGGCCACGCCACTACCTGCGCTCCTAGTGCCTACTGGCCGCAGGCAGGGTCTGCAGCGGACGGGGCCACGCCACTACCTGCGCTCCTAGTGCCTACTGGCCGCAGGCAGGGTCTGCAGCGGACGGGGCCACGCCGCCGCTGCTGGCTTGCTGTTATCATCAGTATACGACCCGTATTAGTCGTTTGAATGCTAAGATAAAAGGTTGTTATGTGAATCATCTCCAGAATTGTTAGCCGATTATAGTAAACATGCAGAGACACTTTATGAGTCTATATGATTTTACTTACTGAATCTATTAGTTGAAAAGCCAACAGCGAGTATTTTTTATTTAATAAAGTTACAAATAGTAACTTTGTTTTATTTATATAATACTAGCGGCCCGTCCCAGCTTCGCACGCACCAATATTTTTAAACATTTTGGGATAAATAAAGATAAGCCCACCGCACCGTGCGTATGAGCCGCGCGGTTACCTATTTCATAGATGCGCACACTCTCTTCCGCACTTCGGTTGCTCCTCTCCCGCCGTATTGCTCGCTGCGCTGCGTGGAGCCACACCGGCGCGTCTTGTTTTTTTGTTTATAAAGACATTTTTAATTTCGCAATATCTTTTGAAATTTGAATGGAATGTCTGATTTCAATAATTCAAAAAGTTATCAACAGTATCAGTATTCGTCCATCCCGCGGCTTTCCTAATAGTGTCGACAGAGACCCCTGCAGCGGCGGCCGCGGGCGAGGCGGCGTGACGCGTGCTGTGCGCGCTAAACACCGCCACGTCCACTCCGCTTTCTGCCAATACTTGCTTTATCCATCTGCTTATTGACTGGGCTGTCACACCCTTTTTTATTTATTTAAGAACGACACACCAACAATATACCTATTAACAATTGGGTAAATAAAATATTAAATAAAAACTGGTCTGATAGGTACACCAATGACAGGCGTGTACAACTTTCATCGACGTGAGACTTAAACATTTAAAAAAGAAACAAATAAAGTTGAAACTAAACTAAAAATTAAGTTAAAGCTAAAATTTAAAATTTGAATAATGAAAAAGTAAAAATAAAATGAAAATATTTCTGGCAATTATTCAAGTATCATTTTTCTAAACTCGTATAATGAACTGTTGTTGCCCCTTATAGGGGCGCTTCACAGTTATTAAGAGATTGGGCACATAAGCCGGTGGTCTGCGTCTGTGACGTTGAGGTAATCTAAGAGTGCCGTCGCAGGACAGATACCTACGAATGTTTTCCCAAAAGTATGGCAGAAATAATGCCGGTTGTTTATGCCCCGCCGCGGATGTCTTTATAATATCTTTGATGGCTATGTTTATAGTATACCATTAGGGCCGATAGTTATATTTTTTGTGTTCATTAGTGACAAGGTTTGGACGCGATGACCAGTACTTAAAGCTAACAAGATCACCACTTTTTTGGTAATCTTTTTCATATTTAGGTTTCTATTGGGATACCAATTGACGACAGACTTGGACACAATGTTACTAATAAAAGGCATGACTTTTATAAAGCTAACTACGAAATTATATGTAAACGTCTCTCCGATATACAATGGCATAATTTATTTAATAAAACGAATTCAATTAATGAATTAACAGAATTATTTTACGCAGAGATCAGAAACGTTATATTGGAACTCGTACCGCTCAAAAGGGTGGTAAAGAGTTCTATACCACCGTGGTTTAATACAAATTAGAGAAAGTTATACGAGAAAGAAAAACATTAAATGTCGTCTCAGGAAATAGAATAACCCACGCGACAAAATAGATCTAGAATTGGTAAGTAAGCGTTGCAGCAAGTTGGCAAACGTCTGCTACAAAAATTATATCACTCCTGTAGAGGAATCGATATCGGCAAACCCAAAAAACTTCTGGTCCTACATAAAAGCTAAAAGATCTACCCAAACACAATGACAGGTGGTAATAGCACCACGTCTGACGGTAGTGTAATATGTGAACTGTTCGCATCTTATTTTAAGACTGTATACAGTGTACATGACAACAAGGGTGATCTCGATTACAAAGAAGACTACTGGAAAACCTTGTTGAACCAATCTCTAGCGCTATCAACGCCATATATTTCAGAAGATATTATCATAGCAGTGGTAGCCGAGTGGTCGAACGCACGCTTTGCAATCAACGTGCGCAGGTTCTATCCCCGGCTCGCACCTCTGGGTTCCATGTGCGAATCTCATTTTCATCTGAGATTATCACTTGCTAAGAAACGGTGACGGAAAACATCGTGAGGAAACCTGTGTGCCCGGTATAATGGCAATAGGCTCGCCCCCTATTACATTGGGACCAAAATACATCGGCGAAGTGTGGGCGCACTGCAGTGCACCTCTGCCTACCCCTTCGGGGAATACAGGCGTGATGATGTATTATTATTTATTATTATATTTCAGAAGAAATTGTTTTGCATAAATTAAAGTCACTGGATCCTTCTAAAGGAGGACCTTTAGAAGGAGGCCAGGGTGGCCAGGGTGGCCACGATGGTATTCCTGCGCTACAGTGCTAGCCAATCCACTTTGTTTGATCTACAATAAGTCGTTACAGGATGGTATATTTCCAGATACCTGAAAGACAGCGAAAGTGGTTCCAATACACAAGGGCGACAAAGCTGAGGTGATCCTTAATTACAGGCCAATCTCAATTATTTCTATAAAAATACATATCACGCCTGTATTCAGAGGTTCACTGTAGTGCGCCCACACTTCGCCGATGTATTTTGGTCCCAATGTAATAGAGTACGAGCCTATTGCCATTATACCGGGCACATTCCCCCCCAATACGAGGGAGATTTGGGCCATAGTCCACCACGCTGGACCAGTGCCGGTTGGTGAACTTCACACGCTATAGAATACTATAGACGTGCAGGTTTCCTCACGATGTTTACCTTCACCGTTCAGCAAGTGGTTATCATTGTTGAAAATGACATTCGCACATGAAAATTATCTCAGAGGTGCAGGCCTGGGATTTGAACTTGTACCCCTTACGTTCAAGGCGGGCGTTCTTGCCCGCGAGGCTACTTTCTATATTTGCCAAATTATTTGAAACACTAATCTGCCCTCTTCTACAAAGGCACCTAAAACTCTATCTCTCCGACTGCCAGCATGGCTTTGTCAGTACTAGATCCACTCGTACTAATTTAGTCATGTACACAGAGAAGCTTGCCTCAATTTTCTGATGTAATGTAATGATGTAATGGTGTAATGGAAGCTGATGTAATTTACACTGATTTCTGTAAGACATTTGATCGCGTTCCCCATGATATATTCCTAGGAAAATTAAAGGCTTATGGCGTCACCGGAGGACTTCTAAATTGGATCAAATCTTACTTATGCGATCGTTCATTTTATGTCGTTTTAAATGGCTTTCAATCAGGCATACGAAACATTACATCCGGTGTACCCCAGGGTTCACGTTTGGGACCAGTGCTCTTTAATGCTTTTATAAATGATGTTCCGAATTGCTTTAGGCACTCAACACCGTTTTTATATGCAGATGACCTAAAATTAGCGGGTGCTTGCGGTTCGATTTAAGACATGAAGCTTATTCAAGATGATATTAATAGAATGGCGGCTTGGTGTCAGGCAAATAGAATGGAATTAAATGAGAAAAAGTGTTATCACATTAAGATTAGTAGGAAATATAAACAATTCGATTCAATTTACAACATTGCTGGCTGTGCAATACCAAGAACTGACAAGGTAAAATATCTCGGAGTAGTTTTCGACGAAAAGTTAACATTTGTTGAGAGAGAATAATTAAGAGGTCAACACGAATGCTGGGATTTATTAATCGAAATACTAGGACTTCAAAACAATAAAAGTAAAATCGCTTCTGTACAATACTTTAGTGAGGAGCATATTAGAGTACTATAGCACTGTATGGAGGCCGCATTTTTCTACGCACAGCCTTAGAATCGAACGGATTCAAAAAAAATTTTTAAAAAAGGTATCTCGAAAACTGTTCGCTCTTACGAAAAACGGTTGACGCATTTCAAAATGGCTACATTAGAAGAACGGTGACGCTTACTAGACCTAACCTTTTTGGCTCAATTATTGCTTAACCAAATTGATTGCCCTCCCCTATTATATTTAATAGGGTAAAAGTAATATTTGGTTACTTTGCGAGTTTCCCAACGAACCCCTCGCACTCCTATTACCCCTTTGTGCCCCCCTTTCCGTAGATCCGTACAAGGAGCCAACTCCCCGATACCAAGACTGTGTAAGTTGTTTAACAGCTGTAGTGATCTTATTGACCTGGGAATGGACACGCTCAGTAAGATTAAATAAAAAATACTTTTTAAAAACAAGCTTTTATTTAATGGCCCTTAGTTTACGTGTTCTCCTCAGCAAGCATTTGATACCCATAATGTGGTAGCGCAGAAAAAATAACTATTCCGCCATCTTGGATGATCCGCCATATTGGAATTAGAATGACGTCATGTATACCCAATTTCAGCTCAATCGGTTAAAGATAACTGATTTAAATTTCAGTTGCAAGATTTCACCCGGACTTACATTGCAAGTTAATATAAAGCTTGTAATAAAAAAGCTTTTTAAACGCACCAAGGTGCAAATAGTTTATGCTCCGAGGTTGGATAAATTTTTATTATATTTATATTACTGTGTGTATATTTCTATTATTATTATATTTCTATTACTGTGTGTTCTTATTTCTTTGTTTCGTATTGCAAGTGTTGTTTACCTATAATTTGTTTTTCACACTTAATGATATTATTTTATTACTCCTAAACCTAGTTGTAAGTATTAGTGTTAACAAGTTAACCTGACAATTTGTAAGTGCCCCCATAGGCCTAAACAAAATAAATGATTTGACTTTGACTTTGACTTTGAGTGTGTATAAGTTGATATGTGTTTGATGGGTTAACAATTATTTTTAGGGTTCAGTACCTAAAGGGTAAAACGGGAACCCTATTGCTGAGACTTCGCTGTCCGTCCGTCCGTCCGTCTGTCACCAGGTTGTATCTCATGAACCGTGATAGTTAGACAGTTGAAATTTTCACAGATGATGTAAAAACAGAATAAAATAAATATTTAAGGGGGCTCCCATACAACAAACGTGATTTTTTTGCCGTTTTAATAGATAATGGTACGGAACCCTTCGTGCGCGAGTCCAACTCGCACTTGGTCGGTTTTTTTTTTTATAAATATTTTTTGAAGGTGTTAGTAGTTAGTATTTTCAACAAGGTCAAAAATAATACGAACTGATACCGATCATAAGAGCGTCGCGACGCTACTATAAAAATTATAAGAGCTTCGCGACGCCACCATAAAAATCATAAGAGCTTCGCGACGCCACTATAAAAATCATAAGAGCGTCGCGGCGCCACTATAAAAATCATAAGAGCTTCGCGACGCCACTATAAAAATCATAAGAGCGTCGCGGCGCCACCATAAAAATCATAAGTGCTTCGCGACGCCACTATAAAAATCATAAGAGCGTCGTGGCGCCACCCTAAAAATCATAAGAGCTTCGCGACGCCACTATAGAAATCATAAGAGCGTCGCGGCGCCACCATAAAAATCATAAGAGCTTCGCGACGACACTATAAAAATCATAAGAGCTTCGCGGCGCCATCATAAAAATCATTAGAGCTTCGCGACGCCACTATAAAAATCATAAGAGGGTCGCGGCGCCACCAAAAAAATCATAACAGCTTCGCGACGCCACTATAAAAATCATAAGAGAGTCGCGACGCCACCATAAAAATCATGAGAGTTTCGCGACGCCACCATAAAAATCATAAGAGGGTCGCGGCGCCACCAAAAAAATCATAACAGCTCCGCGACGCCACTATAAAAATCATAAGAGAGTCGCGACGCCACCATAAAAATCATGAGAGCTTCGCGACGCCACCATAAAAATCATAAGAGCGTCGCGGCGCCACCATTTAAATCATAAGAGCGTCGCGGCGCCTCCATAAAAATCATAAGAGCTTCGCGACGCCACCATAAAAATCATAAGAGCGTCGCGGCGCCACCATTAAAATCATAAGAGCTTCGCGACGCCACTATAAAAATCATAAGAGCGTCGCGGCGCCACCATTCAAATCATAAGAGCGTCGCGGCGCCACCATAAAAATCATAAGAGCTTCGCGACGCCACTATAAAAATCATAAGAGCTTCGCGACGCCACCATAAAAATCATAAGAGCGTCGCGGTGCCACCATAAAAATCATAAGAGCTTCGCGACGCTACAATAAAAATCAAAAGAGCGTCGCGACGCTACAATAAAAATCAAAAGAGCGTCGCGACGCCACTATAAAAATCATAAGAACGTCGCGTCGCCACCAAAAATCATAACAGCTTCGCGACGCCACTATAAAAATCATAAGAGCGTCGCGGCGCCACCATTCAAATCATAAGAGCGTCGCGGCGCCACCATAAAAATCATAAGAGCTTCGCGACGCCACTATAAAAATCATAAGAGCGTCGCGTCGCCACCAAAAATCATAACAGCTTCGCGACGCCACTATAAAAATCATAAGAGCGTCGCGGCGCCACCATAAAAATCATAAGTGCTTCGCGACGCCACTATAAAAATCATAAGAGCGTCGTGGCGCCACCCTAAAAATCATAAGAGCTTCGCGACGCCACTATAGAAATCATAAGAGCGTCGCGGCGCCACCATAAAAATCATAAGAGCTTCGCGACGACACTATGAAAATCATAAGAGCTTCGCGGCGCCATCATAAAAATCATTAGAGCTTCGCGACGCCACTATAAAAATCATAAGAGGGTCGCGGCGCCACCAAAAAAATCATAACAGCTTCGCGACGCCACTATAAAAATCATAAGAGAGTCGCGACGCCACCATAAAAATCATGAGAGTTTCGCGACGCCACCATAAAAATCATAAGAGGGTCGCGGCGCCACCAAAAAAATCATAACAGCTTCGCGACGCCACTATAAAAATCATAAGAGAGTCGCGACGCCACCATAAAAATCATGAGAGCTTCGCGACGCCACCATAAAAATCATAAGAGCGTCGCGGCGCCACCATTTAAATCATAAGAGCGTCGCGGCGCCTCCATAAAAATCATAAGAGCTTCGCGACGCCACCATAAAAATCATAAGAGCGTCGCGGCGCCACCATTAAAATCATAAGAGCTTCGCGACGCCACTATAAAAATCATAAGAGCGTCGCGGCGCCACCATTCAAATCATAAGAGCGTCGCGGCGCCACCATAAAAATCATAAGAGCTTCGCGACGCCACTATAAAAATCATAAGAGCTTCGCGACGCCACCATAAAAATCATAAGAGCGTCGCGGTGCCACCATAAAAATCATAAGAGCTTCGCGACGCTACAATAAAAATCAAAAGAGCGTCGCGACGCTACAATAAAAATCAAAAGAGCGTCGCGACGCCACTATAAAAATCATCAGAACGTCGCGTCGCCACCAAAAATCATAACAGCTTCGCGACGCCACTATAAAAATCATAAGAGCGTCGCGGCGCCACCATTCAAATCATAAGAGCGTCGCGGCGCCACCATAAAAATCATAAGAGCTTCGCGACGCCACTATAAAAATCATAAGAGCGTCGCGTCGCCACCAAAAATCATAACAGCTTCGCGACGCCACTATAAAAATCATAAGAGCGTCGCGGCGCCACCATTCAAATCATAAGAGCGTCGCGGCGCCACCATAAAAATCATAAGAGCTTCGCGACGCCACTATAAAAGTCATCAGAGCTTCGCGACGCCACTATAAAAATCATAAGAGCGTCGCGGCGCCACCATTCAAATCATAAGAGCGTCGCGGCGCCACCATAAAAATCATAAGAGCTTCGCGACGCCACTATAAAAATCATAAGAGCTTCGCGACGCCACCATAAAAATCATAAGAGCGTCGCGGTGCCACCATAAAAATCATAAGAGCTTCGCGACGCTACAATAAAAATCAAAAGAGCGTCGCGACGCTACAATAAAAATCAAAAGAGCGTCGCGACGCCACTATAAAAATCATAAGAGCGTCGCGTCGCCACCAAAAATCATAACAGCTTCGCGACGCAACTATAAAAATCATAAGAACGTCGCGGCGCCACCATTCAAATCATAAGAGCGTCGCGGCGCCACCATAAAAATCATAAGAGCTTCGCGACGCCACTATAAAAATCATAAGAGCTTCGCGACGCCACCATAAAAATCATAAGAGCTTCGCGACGCCATTATAAAAATCATAAGAGCGTCGCGGCGCCACTATAAAAATCAAAAGAGCGTCGTGACGCTACAATAAAAATCAAAAGAGCGTCGCGGCGCCACCATTAAAATCATAAGAGCGTCGCGTCGCCACCAAAAATCATAACAGCTTCGCGACGCCACTATAAAAATCATAAGAGCGTCGCGGCGCCACTATAAAAATCATAATCATATCCGTGAACTATTCGAAATCATCTAACACTGGATAATTACTGTACTATAATTATTGTCATTTGTTTACACAAGGCGACATACCGCAAAAGGTTATGGACACCGTTTTTTTTTTTTTTCATCTTCATCTATCGGGCCTGTTTTTTTATTTGTTTTTTTTTTTTATTTTTTTTTTTTTTTTGAAACCGTGGGTTTTTAGTGGGTATACCGGCACGCTGCCGGGGAGTCCCACATACAGGTTAGGTTAGGTTACGTTAGGGTTTTTTTTTTTTTTTTTTTTTTTTTTTTTTGATGTTTGGCTATCATATATCCCCCCCTGATATGGGACCAGGGCCTTTGGTCATCTCTTTTATTATTTTCTTTTATATTTTATCTTCATTTGTTTTTACTTGTTATTGTTATTAAGATTTTTACTAGTATTTACTTTTAAGTGTGATTTAATCTTATTGTTTATTTACTTTTAAGTGTGATTTAATTTTACTGTTTAATTATTTATTACGTTTAATGGTTTTTAGAGCTACTTGTTTACAATATGTTAAAAATTCTTGTCTTGTATTTTTGTTTTTAATTATTTCGTGTATGTTGTCGAGTTCAATTTTCCTCCCTATTTTTATTTCTATGTCGTGTCTTTCCTTGCCGTTTGCTGGGCATTCCAGGACAATATGTAACAGGTTTTCTCCGACTGCAGAGTCACAGATGCACGACGGGTTCTCCTTACATTTAAAGCGATTTAGGTATTCGGAGAACCCGCCATGTCCCGTCATGACTTGTGTCAGCACCGGATCGATAGCGATCTTTTTTATTATTGGGTATGCCTCCATTGCGTCAGGAAAGAATGTTTTAGTCACTGACGCCGTTTCTCCCATTTTGTAGCGCGTGTTCCATTTGTCAAGCGACGCCATTCGAATCTGTCGCTTGACAAATGAAACAGGGCAGAGGTCGTATATAGGTCTTGCCTTTGATTTTAGGGCCGCCTCCTTCGCAAGCTCGTCAGCCCGCTCGTTGCCCTGCAAGCCAGCGTGGGCTTTGACCCAGAACAGGCTGACGGTCTTGTTCTTGAGGGCGGCTTCTCTGAGTATTTTCCGGGTTTCCACTGCCAGGGGGTGGACCGTGTTGTTGTTGGTGATTGTCTCAAGGGACGACCTTGAGTCACTATATATACCTGTTGTTGAGTACCTGCTATTGGCTATCTCTTTTGCCGCCTCGCATATGGCTAGCAGCTCCGCCTGATAGACTGTGCTGTAGGGGGGCAGCTTCAACTTCCGGGTTTTGGTTTCGGTGCTCCCTATCCATATGGATAGGGCGGCCCCGACCTTCCCTTCAGTTTTGCTACCGTCCGTAAAGATACGCATCTCCTGTCTTTCGTATCTTTGCACGTCGTTCTGGTCTATCAGGCAGGTGAACTCCCAGCACATATGCGTGGCGGGGTGGGGCATATTAATGCGCTTCGCTACCGTCTCGACCTTCCCGTCTCCGAGCTCTGGTCGGGGTATCCCCCTCTTGGCCTCATATAGGGCAGCTGCCTCTTGGATCCGGAGGTCAAGGGGCAATAGCCCGGCCAGAATCAGAGACGAGTTTAGGGATACGGTGCGGTATGCCTTGACGATTTTTTGGGCAAATCCGCGCTGTGTGGCGTTTAGTAATTTTTGTATGCCCTTTTTAGAAGAAGCCGGAGCCCAGGCGCTCGCAGCGTACAAGATTATTGGTTCAACACAGGCTGTATAAATAATTCTTATGACTTCTGGGTGCAGTCCCCAGTTAATCTTGGCTGTTCTCGCCAACATTCCGTAGATGTTTAAGGCCTTTTTACAGGCGTTCGTTACATGGGTGGTGAAGGTCAGTCCATTGTCTATGGTTAAGCCCAGTATTTTGCATTCCCGAGTGAAGCTTATGTCGCACCCGCCCATGCTCAGTCGTGGGGTGTCATACTTAAGTTTCCGTGTTATTAATAACGCGTTTGTTTTGTGCGGAGCAAAACGCAGCTTATTTATGTCACCCCACTTCCTGACATAGGCGAGGGCGGCATTTGCTTGGGTTTGGACCTGCGAGCCCGTCTCGCCGTCGACGATGAGGACGATGTCATCTGCGAATGCTTGGCAATAGTCGCCCCTCTGATCAAGCGCTTGCAAAAGGGGGTCCAGGAGTATGTTCCATAGGATTGGACCTCCAATGGACCCCTGGACGCACCCTTTGCTTGTTTTTCGAGGAACTTCTATGCCCGCATATCGGACCCTGACCTCTCTATCCTGCAGATAGCTATCCATCACGCGCCTAACGTTGACGGGGCATCTAGCGTCCGACAGTCGGGTTCTTATTGCTGGCCACCATGCGCTATCAAAGGCTCCCTCTATGTCGAGTGAGATCAGAGCTATTATCTTTTTTTCTTGCAGCTTGTTTCGGATGTGATTCAACATGTCATAGAGGGAGTCTTGCGTACTTTTTTGGGGCATAAACCCGTACTGTCGAACGCTGAGCGCCGGGAGTACGTGCCACTTTATCCTGGCTACTACCATTTTTTCGAAGACTTTACCCAGCACCGGTAGGAGTCCTATCGGTCGGTAGGATTTCGGGTCGGTGTAGTTCGGTTTACCCGGCTTCCTTAGGACGACGACCGTTGCCAGTTTCCAAATGGTCGGGAAGTGGCCTATGTTCAGGCATTTATTTGCAAGCGTCAGAAAAATCTGAGGGTTTTGCTTTACGGCCGCTTGGCAGATGTCCGCTGTTAAGCCGTCCGGGCCGGGCGCTTTTTTCGGGTCAAAGCTATTCAGCGCGTCGTTGAGCTCCGACACGGAGAACTCTGGATCATGTTCATCATGGTTCAGGATGTTGACCGTGTCAGCGAGCCCTCTTACGCGCTGGTGTTCAAGGTCATCATCCTTGGGGTCGTCGACTGGGTAAAATGTCTCCGCGAGTAGAGTTGCGGAAGCTTTCTCGTCCAGCACTATGTTTCCTACTTTCAGAGGCAGGTCTTCTTCTCTGTTCGTGACCTTATTTATGACCCTGTACACACCTTCCCAGGCACCTTCTTTGGTTTGCTTCCCACAGAAGTCCTTCCAGCTATCTATCTGAGCCCTTCTGGCCTCTTGCTCATACTTTTCTTTCGCTTTCAGGTACTCTTCTACGACCTTCGACCTGCGGACGGGTGCGGCGCATCGGATTCGGCGGCGTTTGGTGTTGACTTCCTTCTTCAGTTCTTCGAGTGCATCGGACCACCACGGAAAGGTAAGTGTGTTTTTATTTTTAAGTTTAGGTATACTATAGTTGCATGCTTCTATTATTTGTTTTGTATATATTTCTACTAGATTATCTATTTCTTTAGCGTTATTTATTTTATTTATTTCCATGTTATTTATGTTATTTATCTCTAGAAATTGGGCCAGTTTCTCACGAAACTGGTGCCAATTTGCTTTTTTGCTGTTAAATATTCTTGTTGTTCTATTTATGCTTCTGCCTTTAGATTTTTGTAGTTTAATTTTGAATTTAATTGTATTATGATCCGAGCTAGTGATGCCGATGTCTACGTTCCAGTCTTCGATCGATGTAAGAAGCCCCGCCGTGCAGGCCGTGATGTCCACGAAGCTGGTGTAGTGGACACCTCCGCGCACAGTGTCGAAGGTCGGAGTGTTTCCCCGATTTAGCACTTCTAGTCCTAGTTCCTCGAGAGTTCCAGCCATTTCAGCCCCCCTTTTATCTATTTTAGAGCTTCCCCACCAGATGTTTTTAGCATTCGCGTCCCCTCCCAGTAACACTTTGTCCGTGCCAACTTTGCGAATTATCCTCCTCAGTTGCATCAAATATGTATCCATACTAGGTTGGTCTGGCTCGAAGTAGAGTGATATGACCAGAATCTCCCAGGCGCACGTTTTAATTTTGACCACTACGATGTTGGGCGTGGTCAGTTCGGTATACAGGGTGACGTCCAGGTCCTCGTCGAAAACAGCAATCGCTGCTTTTATGGTTCCGTCACCCTGATTCGTGTGCTGGTAGATTCTGGCCCCTTGATAACCCTTCATTCTACCTCTGGCTCCTACGTATGGTTCTTGAAGAAGAGCAAAAGCCGTTTTCCTTTTGGTTGCATCAAGCATTAACTCCTGGGTAGCTAATTGTTTGCGTTGCAAATTAGCTTGGGAGATTAGGTAGTATTTTGTGCTGACTGAGGAGGATGATATTACAACTGGGACCACCTTAGCAATAGCTCACTTTGGCTCTCGCTATAGCATCCCATTTTTGACGGATCGGGCAGTCCCGACTGAATGCGTTATGGTCGGTTTTATCCGTTTGAGCCAGACGGCAATTGCAACAGGTCGGGACCGTGCGCGCCTGCCATTCCGGACAATCCGTCTTCATGTGGTCTTTGCCGCAGTGGCTACAGCTCGGTTTGGTCTCCTTGCAGAAGCGCCTTCCGTGTCCGTAGCCCAAGCATAGGGAGCATTGTACGAGTGGACTTTGGTCCTCCACTTCTATCCTTAGCATGTCTACGAACACGGAACCCGCCTCTGTCAAGCGTTTCCATAATGGGGGGGACACCCTCATAATTATATGTTGTGTGTGTGGGTTCCTGGCTCTCTTTTTGTATATAATTTCTGTTTTCGTGTCCGTTATGTCTTTGAACAGGGCCCCGTTCTGTCTCTTCAGAAAGGCTACCACTTCCTCATCGGTGTTGCGGGCGAGCACTCCCTTTAGCACCACGAGCGGGTCCCTGTTCACGACTTCTTTCACTATCAATTGTGTGTCGGTCTCAATTCTCTGTTTTATCTTTTGTCTTTCTTCTTTGGTACGACACCCTAGTATTATTTTCCTGTCTTTGGCTTTTCGCACGTTCTCTATATGTACTCCCCCTTCCTTAGCGTTTACTGCTTTCCTAACTCTTTCCAATACTTGTTCTCCCGTTTCAGTTTCCTCTTTGGCAGTCACTACGACCGAGTGTAGCGTTGTCCGATCCGGTATTTGTTTCCGTGAGGTTGTCGCGGCTACACTGGCGTAGGACTTCCTCACTTCTTGTATTGTCTCCTGATGTTTTTGTAGGGTTTCTTCCAGATTTTTTATATTGGTATTACTTTCTTCTATGAGTTTTGTGTGTCTTTCTATAGCTTCCATCACTTTGTCATTTTTCAGATTGCTGTTATCATCGTTTGTGTCTTTGGTTATGTCTATAATTTTAGGATTTGTAGAACTACTATGGTTAGAGATGGCCGCAATTTCTTTTACTATTTGATACATTCTTTCGATGACCTGCGTGACATCGAGTTTGATCTCGGTTTTAAGATTGCGGGCGCTGCCCAGGTACGATTTTGCATTTATCAGACATGATTTGGCCTCTGCCATTTTTTTAGAACACTCCGTTGAGATTGTTACTTCGTCAGTTCCCGTTGATTTTTTGACTGTGATTGTCGTTGTCCTCTTTTCTTGCGAGAAGAGAAAATTCTTAGGTGTAGGTTTTTCGGAGGCTGTGTTATTGGAGGACGTCGGGGCTTTTAAAGGCATATCTGCGTTTGAGACCTCCGATTCTCCTACGCTATGTATGATGGATGTCTTTTCTGATGGGCCAGCCACGATCACGTCACTTTGTGCTTGGGTAGGGGGGGAGAGCGCTTCGCTCTGTGTCTGGACGGGGGGGAAAAGTTGTACGACTACGCTGTCGTCCGCGACGGTAAATTTTTTCGCAGGTGTACGATAGCCAAACATTGTAAGCGTGTCGCTTTTTAATCAGTCGATATAATTGTAAATGTGTATATACGTGAAGTTTTTATTAAGCTAATACAGCCTGTATAGGGGACTGTATGCGTTCAGTTGGGTGTAAATTTGTATATTAATAAATGTATAGTTGTATATAGAATATGTGTATATAGTCGTCGTTTCACCGTCACCGACGGTTGTCTTAATGTTAGCTTTTAGGTTTTGTAGATAGTTGTAAATATGTATAAATTTGTAATTTGTATAAAAGGTTGTATAACTATGTCAATTTGTATATAATATTGTTTTTAATAGTCAGTTGTCAATTCGTAATTCATGTATATTAATTGGTCAAAAAACCTTTCGTCAGGTTTTGTGGTATGATTTTGCTATACCGCAGGTCAAGTGTCAATTGTTCCCCTGACGTGATATTTTGGGATTCGTGGGTGTATCCCGTGATAATAAGGGATAAGTCAATTAAAAAGCTAAAGATCGAGTCTGAATTTTTTCATTTGTACTGAAAAGTACTATTTGGATGACTTCCCGCCGATGTAGTCAACGTAGTGGGTCAACACTGGGGGGGCGGGGGGGGCGATTTTTTCCAAAATTTGGAGGGCTACACGCGCAAGCGACACGTCGTTCGACGCGGCTCGACGAATGCAGCACAGTGGACCGAAAAACAAGAGATGTGTAGAAGAAATTTAATAAAAAAAATAGAAAAAACGAAAAATTTTGTCAAAATTTGTCAAATTTTATACAAATTTTTATGCTCAAACCCACAGGTAGCAGGGAGCAGCGATCCAGAACAACGATTCCAGTCAAAATTTTGAAGTTTTTTGGAATTTAATAGGTTTTAATCAAAATTTTCAATGTTTCAGACACGATAATGTACTACGGATCGCAGAGCTTAGGTGGATTTTTCTAAGTTGAAAAATAATCGAAAGTTGCGATTTTTTCCAAAATTTGGAGGGCTACACGCGCAAGCGACACGTCGTTCGACGCGGCTCGAGGAATGCAGCACAGTGGACCGAAAAACAAGAGATGTGTAGAAGAAATTTAATTTAAAAAATAGAAAAAACGAAAAATTTTGTCAAAATTTGTCAAATTTTATACTAATTTTTATGCTCAAACCCACAGGTAGCAGGGAGCAGCGTTCCAGAACAACGATTCCAGTCAAAATTTTGAAGTTTTTTGGAATTTAATAGGTTTTAATCAAAATTTTCAATGTTTCAGACACGATGGGTTAGGTTAGGTTAGGTTAGGTTAGCTGCGTGGCTAGCCCAGCGGTCAGAAGCCCGGTATAAACTGCATGTGTTCAACTTGGTCGAGGGTTCGAACCTCACTGGATAACATTGGTTTTTATGACGAGGTGGCCGAGTGGTTAAGGCGTTGGACTGCTAATCCAATGTGCTGTACTTGCTTCGGCAGTACATATACTAAAATTGGAACGATACAGAGAAGATTAGCATGGCCCCTGCGCAAGGATGACACGCAAAATCGTGAAGCGTTCCACATTTTTTAAGTACTTGCTTCGGCAGTACATATACTAAAATTGGAACGATACAGAGAAGATTAGCATGGCCCCTGCGCAAGGATGACACGCAAAATCGTGAAGCGTTCCACATTTTTGGGGGCGTAGCAGACCCCGCCAGGCATACCACCCGCCTGGCAGGAAGATCTTCCCTTTACCGCTATAGGGTAATAGTTAGTAACCTTTAAACCATACGTTGTCTTGCGTTGATAAGTTTTGGGGGGCGTGGATAGTGACCTTCTCGTGGTGTCCCCTGTCAGTAGTGGTGTAGGTCTAACGAACCGTAACGGAGTTCCGGACCTACCCACGAAGCTAGCACTATCCCTAAACGGAAGGAAACTAAAATGAACTTGGACAGCAGCGTCATTAGGGGAGGGGGGAAGAGAGGACGGAGGAAGAATGTGACGGACGACCCTGAGCATTCTGATGTGGAGGTGGAGGATGAGGCGGTGCCGCCCAAGGTATTGCCCGTTGCACGGCGGGGGGGAGTTGTCCTGCGGAGGGGCGTGGGTGCCCGTGACGGGGCCAGGCAGGTGGAGGATGAGAAGGATGACCGGGAGGAAGGGAGAGAAGACCGGGAGGAGCGGAGAGCGGGGGCTCACCGTAGTGGGGCGGTGGATCCGGTGTTGGATCCGACGGAGCTGGAGGAGACGGAGTTTGTGGAGGACTTCTCTTCGGAGACCCTAAGGGCTTTGGCGGGGCGCTGTACGGCGTCCATTCTGGAGGTGGCAAAGAAGTCGGGCCATCTCCAGGGGACAATGGTACGCAAACTGAAGGATGCAGCGGGGCGGCTTCAGACGATCGTTGACGTTCTGGTGGAAAGGCCGGAGGCGGCCGAGACGCGCCGCGTCCGACGGGAAAACCGCGTCCTTCGGCGGGAGGCGGAGTCCCAGAAGGAGGAGCTCGACGCGCACAGGCGGGAACTTGACGCTTTGAGGGCGTCAGCGGCGACCTCGAGGGTGGCAACACCTCTTCCTCCTCCACTTGTGCTGGGGGAAGAGATCTTGGAGGGAGTCAGGCGTGCTGTCGTTGCCTCTGTTGGGGAGATGCTGGATGCCCGATTTGCCGGAATCGAGGAGCGCCTGCTTCCTGCCGTCTCCGATCGGCCGCCGTTGGCGACTGACGGGAGTCGGCAGGCGGTGGCTCCGGTGTCGGAGGTGGAGGAGCCGGTGAGGGCTCGGCCGGGACCCTCTATGGTCAAGGGGAGGAAGAAGCTGGGGAAGCCAGCGGGTTCTGGGGCGCCGGAGTCCACTGCTCCTCCGGCTGGCATGGATGGGGACGACGAGAGGTTCACCCTGGTCGGGAGGCCCAAAAAGGCCCCAAAGAAGGCGGCACCTGTGGTGGCGGCAAAGGTGGTTACCGATCGTGCGGGGAGTCCTGGGGCCAAGCCAAGGCTTGTCCCTCCCCGCACGTCAGCTGTCGTTATAACGCTGACGGAGAAGGCGGCCTCTCACGGAGTGTCGTATCTGCAGGTGCTGGAGAAGGCAGAGAGGAGGGTGAATCTGGCGGAGCTAGGGATTCAGTCCCTGAAGTTCCGCCAGACAGCCACCGGGGGCAGGTTGTTGGAGCTCCCCAAGGGGCAAACGGTGGAAAAGGCGGACGAGTTGGCGGAGAAGCTCCGCGTTGCCTTGGCGGGTGTGGCAAAAGTCGTCCGGCCTACGAAGTGTGTGGACATACGCATCTCGGGGTTGGACGACGCAGCCACCAAGGAGAAGGTGGCCGCGGCAGTGGCTCGGGTTGGAGGCTGTAGTGCAGACTTGGTCAGGGCGAAAGAGATTCGTCCTGGCCAAGATGGGATGGGTACGGTGGTGGTGGAGTGCCCGATGGCAGCGGCAAAGAGCCTGGCAGATGCCGGGGAGATCCAGGTGGGCTGGAGCTCATCAAGGGTGGAGGTGCTGAAACAGCGCCCCATGCGCTGCTATAAGTGCATGGGGGCAGGGCATACGTGGGCAATGTGCCCATCAGGGGTGGACCGCAGCGGACTCTGCTTCCGCTGTGGCAATGCAGGGCATAGGGCTGCGGGATGTGGGGCAGCCCTGAGATGCGCGGTGTGCGCGGATGCGGGCCGACCCTCGGGGCATCGTATGGGGGGAGCGCTTTGCAATCCCCCCTCCTCGAAGGGTAAGACCGGGGTTCAGCCCCCGGTAGTTGCAATGGAGGAAGCGACAGCATAGTCGGTCTTCTCCACTCGGGGAGGCAAACCCAGATGTGGGGACGGGGGTCCCCGCATGCTGGGCAAGTGGAGAAAAGGGGGGAGCAACCCTCCCCTTTCAGAAGTCTGGGCCTCTGGCCGTCCGCCGAGGCGCCACAGTTGCGTGCTTTCAGCGATCCTGTGGCGCCTCACTTAAGGCGTGGAAGGCAGACCGCTGGGTTTTAGTGGGTAGTCCGGTCACTCTGACCGGGAGTCCCACATAACCGTCCAAGTCCCCCCGGGCTTGGGCGGTATGCGTAAATGCATTTCCCAGCGCAAACAAAAAAAAAAAAAAAAAAGGTTAGGTTAGGTTAGGTTAGGTTAGGTTGGGGTGCCAGAGGCGAAGGAGGCTCTGCAGTTGGCCATTCTCAGGGCCAAGACGGAATCCAGGGAGGAGATGCTGGAGGGGCTCGATCGGGATCCTTGGGGTCGACCATATCGGTCTGCACGGGACAAACTGCGCGGCCAGGCACCCCCAATCACTGAGTCCTTAGAACCCAGCTTTTTGCAACAAGTGGTGGCTGCGTTGTTTCCGAACAGCGCGGAACATATGACGCCGGTGATGTCCCTGGGTGGAGAGCAAGGTACCGCTGATGTTGATGTTCCGTCAATAACATCTGACGAGATCGGCGCAGCGGTCCGTAGGCTTCGATCCAAAAGTACGGCCCCGGGTCCTGATGGGGTACCTGGTCGCGTCCTAGCAATTGCTTTGGACGCTTTGGGGGATCGCTTTCGGGGCCTGCTCAATGCCTGTTTGGTCTCTGGGAGGTTTCCATCATTGTGGAAGAGGGGAAGGTTGGTGCTTCTCAAGAAGGAGGGACGTCCCCATGATTCGCCGTCGGCATACCGGCCCATCGTCCTTTTGGATGAAGCGGGGAAGTTGTTTGAGCGTGTCCTCGCTGCTCGCATCGTCCAGCATTTGCGAGCGGTTGGCCCAGACCTCAGCAATAGCCAATATGGATTCCGCGGGGGCCGATCCACGGTGGATGCAATCCTGAGTGTGAAAGCCCTCGCGGAAGAGACCGTTTCGGGGAGAGGAGTGATGTTGGCGGTGTCTCTAGACATTGCCAACGCGTTCAACACCCTTCCCTTCACGTGTATTGTGGAGGCCCTGGGCTACCACAGGGTACCGTTCTGTCTACGGCGAATCGTGGACGACTACCTGCGCGGCAGGAGTGTCGTCTGCGCTAGGAGTGATGGTAGCATATTGAGCCAAAGCATGTCGTGCGGTGTTCCACAGGGGTCAGTTCTAGGGCCACTCCTGTGGAACATTGGCTACGACTGGGTGCTGCGCTGCACCCTCCGGAGGGGCCTGCATTTAGTATGCTACGCAGACGACACACTTGTAGTTGCTCAAGGGGGATGCGTCGCTGAGGCTGTTCAGTTGGCTGAAGCCGGCGTAACGGTAGTTGTGGAAAGGGTCCGGCGTCTGGGGTTGAGGGTTGCTCTGGACAAGACCGAGGCCTTGGTCTTTCATGGGCCTCGGAGGAAACCACCACCGGGAACCCATCTAATGGTGGAGAACGTCTCGGTCGAGGTCGGGGCCGAGATGAAATATCTGGGTCTCGTCCTCGACTCGAGATGGAGTTTCCGAGGCCACTTTCAGCGGTTGGCCCCCAGATTGGTTGGAGCGGCGGGGGCGCTGTCAAAGCTCCTGCCGAACTTGAAGGGTGCAGGCGTCGGCTGTCGTCGTTTGTATACCGGGGTGGTGAGGTCCATGGCCCTGTACGGTGCGCCTGTGTGGGCGGACGCCCTGACCACCCAGACAAAGACCCTACTGCGAAGGCCGCAGAGGGTCATGGCGGTCAGGGTGATACGCGGTTACCGCACCATCTCATTTGAGGCCGCGTGCGTACTTGCGGGCTGGCTAAAGTCTACCAGCGGAAGGTGGAGGCGCGGTTGCGCGACAGGCTGGCGGATCTGGGTCGATGGCGGCGGGAGGCGCGGGCTTGCGCTCTTCAAGAGTGGCAGGAGAGGCTCGCGGACTCGAGTGCAGGCCACTTGACCATACGGGCGGTGCGCCCAGTGCTTGAGGACTGGGTGCAAAGAAGGCATGGAGAGCTTTCCTACCGTCTTGTGCAGATACTGTCAGGACATGGATGCTTTGGTCGGTATCTGCACAAGATCGCGCAGAGGGAGGCTACACCTGTGTGCCACGAGTGTGGGTCTGTAGAAGACACGGCCCAACACACTCTCTCGGAGTGTCCTGCGTGGACGGCGGAGCGCGACACAATGGTCGCAGTGATTGGGAGGGACCTGTCCCTGCCGACCGTCATACAAAAGATGGTCGGCGGTGAGAGGTCTTGGGAGGCGGTGCAGTCCTTCTGCGAACAGGTCATGTTGCGGAAGGAGGCGGCAGAGCGGATCAGGGAATCTGACCCTCTGGCTAGCCAGAATCGGCGCGGAAGACCTGGGCGCAGAAGGAGGGCACAGGCTGACCTTATGCCTCCATAAGGGGGCGTGTGCGGGTGACGGCTTACGGGTGCCTCACCTGTGCACATAATGCCCTGAAGGTGGTGCGTGCGAGGAGGTGCACGCCTAAACATTCCCCCTACCATTCTATCCGGTAGGGGACCTCTGGGGTTGCGGTCGCAAGGGGCGGGGGCCCTTAGCGGCATTCAAGCGATCCCGAGGAGGGCGGCGGCGTGGTGTGGCCCACGCCGCCGCGAGGAGAAGGTGCCTGCTAAAGCGGGCAGCCGCTGATGGGGTTGCGGATGTGTGCGTCAGCGTTCCCGTGGCCCCATCACTAGGCGGAAGGAGGTCCACCGTGGGTTTTTAGTCGGTATACGGCACCTTGCCGGGAGCCCGACATACCCTCTTCGACTCCCCCGAGTCGGAGAGGGATGCGTAACGCATTTTCCCACGTTAAAAAAAAAAAAAAAAAAAAAAAAAAAAAAAAAAAAAAAAAAAAGGTTGGGGTGCCAGGTCGGACAACCTCCTCGAGTGCTCGCACCCATTGCCACATCCGTTTATGGTGTGACAATGGGTGCGGGACGGTGCACCCTGGGCATCGTCGACAATCATTCTCCTTTGCGGGGGTTTGATTGTCGGCGATGGCGAATGGTCCGACACGGGGTGGGGGGGTAATGGGGTTCTGGGGGGTAAGGGGTTGGGGGTAGGTGGGGTTTAGTTCTTATGGTCTTTGGCAAAGGTGATGGATGAACCGCGAATGCGTGAAAGGTATGAAAGGAAGCCGCCGAGAGGAGGCAGTGTGATTCGCGCGGTGTGTCTGCCAGGCGCACGCGGCTTGCCGCCACCGGGCGATCCCGTTATTCTTTGTAGGTGTCGTGGACATGTCTCGCGGCCTACAGTAGAACCGGGGGTCCTGCCTTAACCGGCTGGACCGAGAGGAGTAAACCTCAATAAAAATCCGAGGAGCCTGGCGTTGCGGTTCGTGACGTCGGGGGCTTGAAAGAGCGGCTGGATCGTGAAACCAGCTCACAGCGACCAAACCCTGGGTACATTCCGACCCCCAGGTGTATGTAGGATTACCGGGGGAGGGAGACCCGGTGGACCATCTTACCCAAACTACTCGTGGGATTTGATATGGACAAATTTCTTAAAACTAAAATATCGACGGAGAATCTTAACATGACTGACTTTGGCATGAATAAGGATACTGATTTGCTTAGTGGATCGGATAAGGCGACTGGTGCACGACGCGGAGACCATAGTAAGTCTGCGTCTGCAGGAAGTGTGACGGAGCGGCGTGCCGCTTGTATGGACGGTTCAAGGGATCTGGAGGTGGAAGAGATGTCGGACTCCGACAGCTTCTCCACACCTAATAGACCAGAGGAGAGGGCGGTTTATGAAGTGACTAGTAAGTTGTTTCGTAAACGCCCGCGACACGGATTTGACGAAAACTCGGGGTCGAAAAACTCCTCGAGTGATGAGGACGTCCCGGCGCTTAAGGTGCCGGCTGCGCCAGGAAGGGACAAGTTGGGGCGTTACCTCAAACGGAATGAGGAACCGGAGAGTGATCCTACTCCTGGATCCACTCGGGCTCGCCGAGGAAGAGGAAGAGGAAGACCACCTACCACTGGGGACTATGTCGGATTGGCGAAGGCCAAGGCTGACCTCATTGCACAGGAGAAGGCAGCCATGGAACTCCAGGCGGAGAAGGAGGTGGCTGAATCTGCGCGTAAGGTCTACGAATTGAGGCAAAAGCGCCTCTCGGAGACATCTACAGACGAGGGCACCCCGGCGGTAGAGCTAACGGATGAGGTGCTCCGCCAGGTGAACTTAATAACGCAAGTGGCCGCCAAGTCGTCTAACCTAAAAGGCACTTTTGTAAGGACCCTTAAGGATGCGGCCACGGCTATTAAGACTGCCGTAGAAGCCCTCAGCAAGACGTCAGCCTCTGCGGAGACGCGGAAGCTTGCGGCGGACAATGGCCGCCTCAGAACAGAGATTGAGGAGCTCCGCAGTGAGGTGGCTGGGTTGCGGGCTGACCTGCGACGGGCTGCGCATCCTGACGCTGCCATTGCTCAACCCGCTGCTAGAGTGGCTTTCGAGCCAGAGGCGCTGCAGCGGTCCATTATCGAAGCGGTGGGCACAATGGTCAATGCCCGCTTTGAAGCTTTGGAGGATAGGCTCCTTCCGGAGAAGCGGCTCCGTCCGCCGTTGGCCTTTGACTCGAGAACACAGCCTACCCTGAGTTCTAGAGCGCCCGAAGCTGTCCCAAAGGCAGCTCCATGGGCAAGGGAGAGTTCTGCCCCTCAAACGGTCTCACCTCCTGTGTCTGACCCTTTGCCGGCGCCTGGTCCCTCCCGTCCTTCCCCTCCCACCAACTCTGGGGAAGGCAGAAGGGCAAAGAAGAACAAGAAGAAGAAGCGGGGGGCTATACAGGCCAAGCCCGCTCAGGAGGAGGCTAGGGCCCCACCACCTGTTGGAGGGCCGCCTGCAAATGAGGCTTGGACTCTGGTCACACGGAGAAAGGCTAAGACTGCTGCAGGTTCTAAGCCGACTGTCCAGGCGGCCAGTGGCGGGAAACAGGGGGCTAAGAAACCGCGGCTGCGGGCTCCTCGTTCATCTGCTGTAGTTATAAAACTACAGCCAGCGGCAGTGGAGAAGGGGATCACGTACTCCAGTGTACTGATGGAGGCCAAAAGGTCAGTTGATCTCGCGAGTTTGGGCATTACGGGACTAAAGTTTAAAAAGGCGGCAACAGGAGCTCGCATCTTAGAGGTGCCGGGGACCTCGAGCGGTGACAAGGCCAATTTATTGGCCGAGAAGCTACGAGAGGTCCTCAAGGAAGATGACGTAAAGGTATCCAGGCCTGAGAAATGCGCGGACCTGCGCATCTCGGGCCTGGATGACTCGACCGAGAAGGAAGATGTCGCAGAGGCGATTGCTCAGGCCGGCGGGTGCCCAGTGGCCTCAATCAAGGTGGGGGTTATTAGCCGGAACCAGTCTGGGCCCGGCACCGTTTTCGTCAGTTGCCCTGTTGCGGCTGCTAAGAAGGTCGTGGGAATTGACCATCTCCTCATTGGCTGGTCATCGGTGGCGAAGACATTGCTGCAGTCGAGGCCGACTCGCTGCTACAGATGCCTGGAGGTAGGCCATGTACGCGAACAGTGTTCTGCGGAGGTTGACCGTGGTAGCGCCTGCTTCCGTTGTGGACAGCTGGGCCACAAGTCTGCTGGATGCTCCGTTGCGCCATACTGCTTGGTATGCGCAGCGTCGAGCAAGCCGACCGGCCACAAGCTTGGAAGCAAGGCTTGTGGCTCGGCTAAACCTGCAAGGGGAGGAAGGAGGAAGGGTGCTACTAGGGCCGTGGCCCAGACGCAGCCATCCCGACCAGCGGCCGCTGCTGCAGGGGAAGAGGGGAACGCAATGGTCACTTAAATAATGGCCACACTGAAGTTCCTCCAGGCGAATATCAATCACTGCGCCAGAGCTCAGGACCTCCTGTCCCAGAGCATGGCGCAGTGGATGATTCAAGTGGCTATGGTATCAGAGCCTTACTATGTTCCCCCTGGCGACAATTGGGCTGGGGATCTTTCGGGAACAGTGGCAATGGTGTGTCGGACTGGTGCTGGCTCCCCCTCCTTCACTAATGTAAGGAAGGGCTCGGGCTTTGTGTCGGCTTTGCTGGGGGAGATTGTGGTCATTGCAGTCTACTTCTCCCCCAACAGAGCACTGGCCGAATTCGAGAGTTTCTTGGTCCAATTAGGGTCACTAATCCGGCAATCTCAACCCCGTCCTGTGCTGGTCGCTGGGGATCTCAACGCCAAATCCTCGGCGTGGGGATCCTCAGTGACAGATGTGCGGGGTGGGGTGTTGGAGGAGTGGCTCCTCGAGGTCGGGCTGGCAGTGTTGAACCGCGGATCGGTGGACACGTGCGTGCGGTTGCAGGGCAGCTCCATAGTGGACGTTTCGTTCGCTAGCCCTGCCTTAGCGCGCCGTGTCCGTGGTTGGAAGGTGGTGGAGGGTGAGGAGACGTTGTCGGATCACCGATATATCCGGTTCGACGTCTCCGCCCTCCAAGACAGTTCATCCGGCTCAGGCCGTGCTGCAAGAGAGGTTGGCCCACGTTGGCAATTGCGTAGCCTGGATAAGGAGCTATTGAAGGAAGCGGCAATCATTCAGTCATGGTTGCCCGCGCCTACAAGTCTGGAGGTCGAGGAAGAGGCCGATTGGTTTGGGGACGCAATGTTGCAGGTGTGCGACGCGTCAATGTCCCGTTCCAGGTCTCTTCCTCCTAAACGTCGGGTGTACTGGTGGACCGCAGAGCTTGCGCGAATGCGCAGGGCGTGTGTTGCGCGGAGACGCCAGTACACTCGATATCGCAGAAGACGGCGCAGAACTGCAGCCCAAGAAGCGGATCTGTACGCCTCCTACAGGCAGGCCAAAACTACCTTGCAGGTAGAGATCGCAAGAGCCGTCTCGCTGGCGAGGGGTGAGTTTCTGGCCACTCTGGACAATGACCCATGGGGGAGGCCGTACAGGATGGTGATGGATAAGTTGCGTACATGGGCCCCCCCTCTGACCCAAAGTCTTCAGCCCCAGATGGTGGCAAGTATTGTTGAGGCTTTGTTTCCGCAACGCGAGGAATTTACGCCACCTAACATGGTTCTGGCCCATGTAGTGGATGACCCGGATGATACCATACCGGACGTGACGCAAGGTGAGCTGGGAGCGGCCATAGCTAGACTTAAATCTAGAAATACCGCCCCGGGTCCCGACGGTGTCCCTGGCCGAGCATTAGCCCAAGCCTTGGACGTCTTGGAACCGAGACTAAGAGGGATGTTTACTGCCTGTCTGGCTCAAGCCATAATCCCACAGCGGTGGAAGACAGGTAGACTCGTCCTCCTTCGGAAGGAGGGGCGGCCTGCAGACTCCCCGTCCGCCTACCGCCCGATTGTCTTGCTCGACGATGTTGGCAAGCTCTTTGAGAGGGTAGTCGCACGCCGCATCGTCGAGCACCTGGAGAATGTCGGACCGGATCTGGCAGATAGCCAATTCGGCTTCCGTAGGGGAAGGTCGACCGTCCATGCGGTAAGGCGGGTAAAGTGTCTCGCGCAGGACGCGGTCTCTCGGGGTGAGGTCGTCTTGGCGGTGTCTCTAGACATCGCCAACGCCTTTAATACCTTGCCCTGGGCTTGCGTCAGGGAGGCACTCCAGTTCCATGGAGTGCCGACCTATCTGCGCCGCATTATAGGCGCTTACCTGTCGCAGCGGAGGATAACGTACCCCTGTCAGTCTGGACAAGGGTACTTGGATATGACGTGCGGAATTCCACAGGGGTCGGTCCTAGGGCCACTCCTGTGGAATATTGGTTATGACTGGGTGCTGCGGGGAGCCAACCTTCGGGGTGTGGAGGTAACTTGTTACGCCGATGACACCCTGGTTACTGCCCGCGGCCCCAACTTTCGGAGAGCCTCCATGTTAGCTACGGCTGGAGTGGCTCAGGTTGTAAGTCGGATTCGGCGACTTGGGCTAGAAGTGGCCCTGAATAAGTCCGAGGCCCTGTGTTTTTACGGGCCTCGCAAAGCGCCGCCATCGGATGCCCACATCATCATCAGTGGGGTCCGCATCAACATCCAGTCGACCATGAAATACCTGGGATTGGTCCTGGATCGTCGTTGGGACTTTTGCGCCCACTTCGAGAGGCTTGGCCCTCGATTAACGAGAACAGCAGCTGCCCTGGGAAGACTGCTGCCGAACGTAGGCGGACCAAACGACACCTGCCGTCGCCTTTTTGCCGGAGTCGTCCGATCCATGGCCCTGTATGGGGCCCCCGTGTGGGCCGACACTCTGAACCGCCGGAGCGTCGCGCTTTTGCGCAAACCGCAGAGGGTGTTGGCGATTCGGGCCATACGTGGCTATCGAACGATCTCCGGTGAAGCGGCGTGCCTGTTGGCATGTTCGATTCCCTGGGACCTGGACGCCGGAATCCTCGCGTCGCTACACATGTGGCGCGAGGAGGCAAGGGCTCGGGGGCATGTGCCAGCTCCAGAAGAGCTGAAGGGGAGGAAGAATGAGCTGCGCCAAAGCGCTCTCGAGGAATGGGGAGAGAGGCTAGAGCACCCCAGTGCCGGCCTAAGAACAGTAGAAGCCATCCGTCCAGTCCTAACATCTTGGCTGGACAGACGACATGGCGTCTTAAGCTACCGCGTGACACAGATCCTCTCGGGACATGGTTGTTTCGGGAGGTACCTGTGCCGCGTGGCGGGGAGGGAGCCAACCACAGAGTGCCACCACTGTGGCGGGTGTGCCAATGAGACGGCCCAACATGCGTTGGAGGAATGTCCGGCCTGGGCAGAACAGCGCAGAGAGATGCGCGTAAGTGTGGAGCACGATCTATCGCTGCCAGCTGTGGCTCGCGCTATTGTCGGCGGCGAGGAGTCGTGGAACGCGTTCAGCGTGTTTTGTTTTTTTTTTGTTTTATACATTTTGAAGAATGTTGTTTTGAATTTATTGATTTAATTACATTTTTATTATGTTTTCCAATTTTAATTATGGTCAATAAACCTTTCGTCAGGTTTTGCGGTAGATTTTTACTACACCGCAAGTCTAGTGTAAGTTGCTTCCCTGACGTGATGTTTTGGGATTGGTTAGTGTATCCCGTGACAATACGGGATACGTCAAATTAAATTCTAAAAGTCAATCTGAAATTTTTGCTTTTGTACCAAAAAACCTATCTGGATGACTTCGCGCCCATGCATCCAACGTAGTGGGTCAACACTGGGGGGTGGGTCAACACTGGGGGGGCGGGGGGGCGATTTTTTCCAAAATTTGGAGGGCTACACGCGCAAGCGACACGTCGTTCGACGCGGCTCGACGAATGCAGCACAGTGGACCGAAAAACAAGAGATGTGTAGAAGAAATTTAATAAAAAAAATAGAAAAAACGAAAAATTTTGTCAAAATTTGTCAAATTTTATACTAATTTTTATGCTCAAACCCACAGGTAGCAGGGAGCAGCGTTCCAGAACAACGATTCCAGTCAAAATTTTGAAAATTATTGCAATTTAATCGGTTTTAATTAAAATTTTCAATGTTTCAGAGACGATGGGTTAGGTTAGGTTAGGTTAG